>LR738714.1:673265747-673411023 GCA_902687465.1 Secale cereale | reverse complement strand
CCCTCCAGGTGCCGGCGGCGGCGCCGTCTGTGAGGGTGGGCACACACCGGACACGCGTCCCGCCTCTTCGGACATGCCACCACACCACCACGCATGTATGAGGGCCCGATGCGACGCTCCGGTGGCATTGCTACCCCCAGTGCCCCCGTCCCGCCTAACCTTGTAGCGTTGGACCACGGGATCTAGCCCTTTGACTTTGAGCGGACGGGCTTTGACCAGTGGACCTCCCCACCCGGTTGTGTTAGGTCAGTCCATAGGAACAGTCTGGAGAAACATCCGGGACAGATCCACAGCAAGATCCCCTCCGTGTAGACCCCACGCGTCCGTTTCCCCCCTCCAGGTGCTGGCGGCGGTGCCGTCCGTGAGGGGGGGCACACACTAGAGCCCCAAGACGGGCGTCTACGCATGCATGAACACTTTCACATATGCATCGAGACCCATGCGATGTTTCGGTGACATAGCTACACCCCGAACCCCCCCACCAAGCAAAATTCCTTCCGTGTCGACCGTTTCCCCCCTCTGTGACACGGCAATAGCGACGTTCGTTACGGGGGGGGGGGGCGGCAATCGATATACCATCGGGAATATTTTTATATAAGGCATAATTATCTTATGCAAAACAAAAACTAAAATAAAGTAAAAACAACAAAGCAAAGTAAAAATAACAAAGCAAAGTAAAAATAAAAAATAAAGTAAAATACACCTATGCCGACGGCAAGGCCGTCGGCATACCTGTACACCCACAGAGGTTGTGCCGCGGATCGATGACATGGCGTGGCACACAGATCGATGACGTGGCGAATGAGCCTATGCCGACGGCTATGCCGTCGGCATACCTCTGCCACAGATAACAGAACTGGAATAAAAAAATTAATTAAAATAAATGTATGCCGACGGCCTGGCCGTCGGCATATCTACCTTCGTCCCACGGATCGATGACGTGGCGTGGCACACGGATCATGGACGTGGCAGAGGGGCCTATGCCGACGGCCACGCCGTCGGCATACCTCTGCCACAGATATGCCGACGAGCGCCGTTACGGCCCGTCGGCGTAGGATCAACGCCGTCAGGTGTTCTGCGCTGACTGGGCAGGTGGGCCAGGTCTATGCCGACGGCCTGTCCAATGCCGACGGCCCCCATAGGCGTAGCTCGTGCGGTCCCGACGGCCTCTCCTATGCCGACGGCCCCGTCGGCATAGATGGATGTATGCCGACGGCCTTTGTACGCCTACGGCCTACCCTTGGCCGTCGGCATAGGTCTCTAGATGCCGACGGGGGCCGTCGGCATAGATTTGGCCGTCGGCAACCCCTGTTTTTCTGGTAGTGTCGGTTTTTGCCATGATCTCTGTTCGTTGAGTTGGAAACTCAGACTTGTTGGCAGTGAGACTCAATGAAAAACAGCGTAATAAGTACTTGCATTTTCAGGTTTCCACTGGAATCAACATACTATATATCTTCATTAATTCAGAAATACATATCCTTCCAAAAAACGTGCTGCTAAATATTTTAATCTTTATATTTAATAAATAATCCACTTATGTATACAGAATATCAAGATTCTAGTATAATGTCACAATAAATCTTAGACTTGTCATGAAACCTATACAACCAGTTATGCATGTGAATGGTAATAATCCGCTTATGGCATTCACCCAAGCGTACAAGGACAGATGGAATGAAAGAAAGAAAAAGTAGCTCTGCAACTCGTCCAAATACTACTCGTCTTACTATCTGATCTTTTTCTAGGGGCATTTTGGGCCTCTAAGCACTTTCTTGCTTGGCACTACTCCACTGAATGAACTTCCATTCGGACTGTGCCGGGACCCAATTGGCTGCATTTCAAGAAGTGATATGGCTGAGAAATTATGTTCTTTGTCTTGATGTGACTAAGCATGCATATGAGTCAAAGATGTTCTCTATCTTGATGTGATTACCAACTTTTGAGTTTTTCTTACAAGTAAATAAAAGGCCGCCAGGTCATAACATATCAATATAGATTGATGAGTATATTTTCAAATTGCAATCCATGATAAAACCCTAAACTGACCAGTAACCAATTCAATACATCTCTCTTATCATCCATAGTATATTGTGCTGCGCAGAGACATTCTATGTGAGTATACGGTCCGGTGCAGAGCGATGGCAAACCTTATCCTGCAAAACCTAGCCAAGCTTCTCAATTTACAAGAGGAATACTTTACAACCATGCTCGGCGAGAAGTCCTTAACCCATGCTATGATCAACTACTACCCTCGGTGCCCCAAGCCGGACCATGTCTTGGGCCTTAAGCCTCACACCGATGCTTCAACGGTTACCGTCAACTTCATTGATGCCGATGTCAGCGGGCTCCAGCTCCAGAAGAATGGCATCTGGTACAACGTGCCCATCGTCCCGAACGCATTGGTTGTGAACATAGGGGATGTAATGGAGGTGAGTTTATTGTGTGCGTAGGTAACTGCATACATAGTTGTATGATCTTGTCTTGTACATTGCAATCTGAGGTATATATGCATCTCTCTTTTCATCCTGGTGCATCCATGCAGATAGTGAGCAATGGATTCTTCAAAAGCTTGGTGCATAGGGTTGTGACCAATGCGGAGAAAGAGCGCTTGTCGTTGGTGTTGTTCTACGTGTTGGACCCAGAGGTGGAGATTGAGTCGGTGCAAGAGCTGGTGGATGATAAGAGACCTAGACGATACATGAAGATGAAGAGCAAGGACTACCTAGCGAAATTCTTTGACACTTATGCAACAGGGAAACTAGCCATCGACCCATGAAGATCTGAATTAGGATTCCAATGTGAATGAGTTGGGTGAATGTATGCTCATGTATGAGAGCGACTTCGATTGTAATGTGTTAAAAAAGTTTGATGAGTATTATGGTCATGTTTCTTCCAACGACCAGTTTGTAACGAGTTAATATATGGGCTTGGCCCTTGAAGAATTTCTGAAAATTCTATTTAATCTCAAAAGCCCATGTGTAAATGGCAACTGAAGGTGCAACCTTTAGTCCCAGCCCGAAAATGGGAAGTGATGGCCGATGGGTATGAGGACGAAAAGAGAACAGCACACACGTGCGCTTGCCGCGCCGCGCCTGGCAAAGGCCGGGGCCGGGGTGAAGGGTGTATGCGGGCGACATGCGCGTGAATGCTCCACCGAAATTCTGTCCAAAGCCTTGCAGGAGCGTGAATTCATTTTGCCATTTTATTTATTTTTTATGTTTTGACACACAAGTTTAAGAACGCAGATTTCTTTTGCCATTTTAATTGTTGATATCTTTATTGGGGAACGTAGTATTTCAAAAAAAAATTCTACGATCACGCAAGATCTATCTAGGAGAACCATAGCAACGAGCGGGGGGAGTGTGTCCATGTACCCTCGTAGACCGAAAGCGGAAGCGTTTAATAACGCGGTTGATGTAGTCGAACGTCTTCGCGATCCAACCGATCAAGCACCGAGCGCACGACACCTCCGTGATCTGCACACGTTCAGCTCGGTGACGTCCCTCGAACTCTTGATCCAGTTGAGGCTGAGGGAGAGTTTCGTCAGCATGACTGCGTGATGACAGTGTTGATGAAGTTACCAACGCAGGGCTTCGCCTAAGCACTGCGAAAATATGACCGAGGTGGAAATCTGTGGAGGGGGGCACTGCACATGGCTAAACAATCAACTTGTGTGTCTATGGGGTGCCCCCCTCCCTCGTATACAAAGGAGTGGAGGAGGGGAGGGCCGGCCTCTCTATGGTGCGCCCCAAGGGGGATTCCTACTCCTAGTAGGAGTAGGTTTCCCCCCTTCCCTAGTTGGAGTAGGAGAAGAAGGAAGAGGGAGAAGGAGAGAAGGAAAGGGGGGCTGCCCCCCCCCCCCCAATTCGGATTGGGCTTGGGGGGCGCGCGCCTCCCACTTGGCCGCCGCCTCCTCCTCTCTCCCACCATGGCCCATTAAGGCCCATTAACTCCCCAGGGGGTTCCGGTAACCTCCCGATACTCCGAAAAATGCCCGAACTCATCCGAAACCTTTCCGGTGTCCAAACATAACCTTCCAATATATCAATCTTCATGTCTCGACCATTTCGAGAGTCCTTGTCATGTCTGTGATCACATTCGGGACTCCAAACAACCTTTGGTACATCAAAACACATAAACTCATAATAGCAATCATCATCGAACGTTAAGCGTGGGGACCCTACGGGTTCGAGAACTATGTAGACATGACCGAGGCATATCTCCGGTCAATAACCAATAGCGGAACCTGGATGCTCATATTGGCTCCTACATATTCTACGAAGATCTTTATCGGTCAAACCGCATAACAACATATGTTGTTCCCTTTGTCATCGGTATGTTACTTGCCCAAGATTCGATCGTCGGTATCATCATACCTAGTTCAATCTCGTTACCGGTAAGTCTCTTTACTCGTTTCGTAATACATCATCTCGTGACTAACTCATTAGTCATTTTCTTGCAAGGCTTATTATGATGTGTATTACCGAGAGGGCCCAAAGATACCTCTCCGATTCTCGGAGTGACAAATCATATTCTTGATCTGTGCCAACACCATAAACATCTTTGGAGACACCTGTAGGGCATCTTTATAATCACCTAGTTACGTTGTGACGTTTGATAGCACAAAAGGTGTTCCTCCGGTATTCAGGAGTTGCATAAGCTCATAGTCAGAGGAACATGTATATGTCATGAAGAAAGTAATAGCAGTAAAACTAAACGATCATAGAGTAGCGACCACGATCCGAATGGACCGAAGTCTCTGTGTTCTGTGTCATCCATGGATCGGTAATGCTGACACACACCGTACTTTGAAGGATTTATAACAGAGTGGCAATCACACACTTATTACATCGAATGTCTCAAAAGAGAACTTATTACAAAAGTCTATGGCATAAGGCCATCTAACAAAATAACAGCGGAAGGCTTGGAAGATAAGTGAGTCCATCAACTCCAACGGCATAGCTGAGTGCATGACAAACGACCTAGCACGTCTTACTCCTTGTAAAGTCTGCAACGTACCATGTTGCAGCCCGAAATGGGTCAGCACATGGAATATGTTGGCAAGATAACACAGTGGAGCAAGTAACAGAAATAAAGGCTAACAATATATGCATATTTGGCTGGTGGAGGCTCTAAGGTTAAAGTTTTTGCGTAAAGCCAATTTTTCCCTACAACAAAGGAATAACTTTTATTTTAACTATCATGGTAGTTGAAACATCATTGAGAAGGTACCTCCAACTCAATCCCAATTAAAGTAGTCATCATTAACCCAGTAAATTAATTTTAGAGTGAGATCAACTAATAATTCAAGTACCAGATACTCAAGATTGTCCATAATCGGGGACACGACTAACCATGATTAGTTTGTACACTCTGGAGAGGTTTGCGCACTTTTCCCCATAAGACTCGATCTCCTCCGTTGTATTTCTCGCACTGCGTGATGTTTGAGAAACGGATGACCGAGACACAATCTTTCAGAAGCATTTACTCTTTACCCCAGGTGGACCGGTACACCTACTTTCCCCTACATCTGCTAGTCCACCACGAAAGAGCTCACAAAACTTACTCAAACTATTCCAGAGCCCATAATGGCATTGTGGCTGCACACGGAAGTTTCTAGCATGAATAGTTTTATGATCCATTCGAGCCTGGGTGGCATTCCATAGGATAATCACACGGTAACCCCGGGATCTCCTAGGACAACACTGATAACCCCAGGTGCCCTGCAACCAATCCACCCAGATTTGTATTAAAGTAGCCACCTTAAATTGAACATTAATTAACAACTCACATCTGTCATGGACATTCTCTCAAACCCAAACCACATCTACGAGCATAGCATGGCAACCTAAGCATAACGTAGAAGTAACTCCCAACGGTTTGAAAATAATGCAGGTAATAGGTTCTACCTCAAATCTACTTCCCAGACCCACAAGTTAAGAGATCCTACTCATGCAATGCGTGAGGGTTTGATCTAATGCATAAAAATGGGTAATAAAGGGGTATGATCAAAGTGTTACTTGCCTTGCTGATGATTCGCAAAACCTAGAGACTTGTAGTAGCACGCTTCGCACTCCGGGAATTCTATCGCACGCAAACAATAGCATACATAAGCAATGAAGCAAAGATGCACAAACAGAACTCCAAATAAAAAGATCTAACCAGAAAGTTCAACTTAAGAACTCCGGTTTGCAAAAAGAATCAAATCAAATGGAGCAACGAAACTCAAACTGCGAAAGAAATAAGATCCGTTTACTAGATTGGTCTAAGGTCAAATTTTACAGTAGCAAAACCTTGTTCAAGTTGGTTTAACGGAAAGAGGGCTTCGAGATGAAGATCTGGGCTTTTGAATTGCCTGATTCTGACTCTCGAGCGAAACGAAAAACTAAAAACAAGATGAGGGCAGAAATCGCGATCGAAAATAATCGCGGATAAAACCCTGAAAAAGAAAACTGACGAACAGGCTAACGAATGAACGTTCGCTGCCTGTGACTAACGGGAGAACCACGTAACGAACGTACGAACGAACATCCGCTAACTAACTAAACCAAAAAAAAAACCAAACCGATCTATTAAAAAAATAGATCTAGGGTTTCTAAAATAAAACCGCTCGGTTTTCGAGAAAACCGGCGGCGGCGGCGAGAACGGCGACGGCGGGGTCCGGCTTCGGCGGCGGGGTCCGGTGACGGGCGGCGGCGGCTGCGCGCGGCGCTGGCTGGCGGCGCGGGTGGCGGCGGGCTAGGGTTTCGGCGGCGGGGTGGGCTGGCTGCGGGGCTTCGAGCCTCGACCTCTAAAGGGGCCGGCTAGGAGAGTCCTAGTCGGATACGGCCCGTAGGTCGGTTCCTTTTTTTAAACAGTCCTGACGTACTAAAACAGGCGAAAAAAAACTAAACGGACTCCAAAAATTCCGAAATAAATTTTCATTGTCCTCTAACAATATTTAGGACAAGGTGAACATTTTTCCCGGACCTAGATGCAATTTTGAAAAACGCGCATTTTTCCTATGCAAATACAATCGCAAATAAATCCGAATAAAAATCCAAAAGTGATTTTAATATTTTTCCTCCAATATTTCTTTTATTTTGGAGAAGTCATATTATCTCCACTCATATATTTTATTAAGAAATAGTTGCAGGGAAGAAAAATAATTAAAACCAAAGTGATCCCCGTATCGGTATTCGAGAAAACTCAAATACGGAAACGGTAGAATTCCCAACTCTCTCCGTAGGTCATTGCGTTGCTTAGAATTTTCGAGGATCGCCACACACAAATGCAATATAAAGTATGCAATGCAGTATGATCTACATATAACATTCCAAATTGAAAATTTGGGATGTTACAAACCTACCCCCCTGAGAATGAATCTCGTCCTCGAGATTCGGCTAGGCTAGAGAACATGTGTGGGTGGTCCTTGCGTAGATCGTCCTCTCGTTCCCAGGTGGCTTCTTCCTCGGTATGGTGACTCAACTGGACTTTGCAAAACTTGATAACCTTGCTGCGGGTGACTCTGCTCGAAAACTCGAGGATCTTGACGGGTTTCTCCTCGTAAGTTAGATCACTATCCAACTGAATTGCTTCCAGGGGTACTGTGTCTCTTAAAGGAATATCGGCCATCTCTGCATGACACTTCTTAAGCTGAGAAACGTGAAACACATCGTGCACTCCTGACAATCCTTCGGGTAACTCCAATTTGTAGGCAACCTCTCCCATGCGTTCCAAAACACGGTATGGTCCCACAAATCTCGGGGCTAACTTTCCTTTGACTCCGAAACGTTTAACTCCTCGCAGAGGCGACACTCTCAGGTACGCTCTGTCTCCGATTTCATAAGTTACTTCCTTACGCTTCGAGTTTGCATAACTCTTCTGCCTGGACTGAGCTACCTCCAGTCTATCTCGAATCAGCTTAACCTTCTCTTCTGACTCTTTGATCAGATCTGGTCCAAATAACTGACGGTCTCCGACTTCATCCCACATCAATGGCGTTCGGCATCTCCTCCCGTACAATGCTTCGAACGGTGCCATCTTCAAATTGGCCTGGTAACTGTTGTTGTATGAGAACTCCGCGTAGGGCAAGTTGTCATCCCAACTAGATCCATAATCTAGCACACAAGCTCTCAACATGTCCTCCAGAATCTGATTGACTCTCTTGGTCTGTCCATCTGTCTGCGGGTGAAAAGCTGTACTAAATTCTAGCCTCGTTCCCAAAGTTTGGTGGAGCTGATGCCAAAACTTTGAGGTGAATCGTGTTCCTCTATCTGATACTATGGTCTTCAGAACTCCGTGAAGACATACGATCCTGGTCATGTATATCTTGGCTAACTTTGCACTGGTATATGTGGTTTTCACGGGGATAAAGTGGGCTACTTTGGTCAAGCGACCCACTACTACCCAGATTGAGTCATATCCTGATTTGGTCCCGGGCAATCCGGTGATAAAGTCCATGCCAAGCTTATCCCACTTCCATTCGGGTATCGGCATAGGCTGTAGCAATCCTCCTGGCTTCTGATGTTCTGCCTTCACTCTCTGGCATACATCACATACGGCTACATACTCGGCAATATCCTTCTTCATTCCCGTCCACCAGAAACGATCCTTCAAATCCAAATACATCTTTGTGTTTCCGGGGTGTATCGAGTATGGAGAATCATGGGCTTCCTGTAGTATCAACTTCCTGATCTCGAGGTTGTTGGGCACATAGATTCGGTCCTCAAACCACAAGGTGTCGTGTTCGTCCTCACGAAAACCCTTGGCTTTTCCTTCACTCATCTTCTCTTTTATTTCGGCAATCTCTTTGTCATCCTTCTGGGCTTCTCGTATCTTTCCCAACAATGTTGACCGGACCTCCAATGTTGCAACAAAACCTTTAGGAACTATCTCCAAATGAAGCTCCCTGAGATCTTCTGCTAACTCCTTTGGTAATCCTCCCTTCACTAGGGTATTTGCATAACTCTTCCGGCTCAAAGCGTCTGCAACGACATTGGCCTTTCCAGGGTGATAGTGCAGCTTCATATCATAATCCTTTATTAGATCCAACCATCTCCTCTGTCTGAGGTTCAGCTCCTTATGAGTGAAAATGTACTTCAAACTCTTGTGATCCGTGTACACATCACAACGATTCCCAATAAGGAAATGTCTCCAAGTTTTGAGCGCATGCACAACTGCTGCTAGCTCGAAATCATGCGTCGCATAATTCAACTCGTGCGGTCGCAGTTGACGAGATGCATAAGAAACAACTCTTCCATCCTGCATGAGTACTCCTCCAAGTCCTAAGCGTGAAGCGTCGCAATACACTTCGAAATCCTTGCGTATATCCGGCAAGATCAGCACTGTGGCTGTCGTCAACCGTTTCTTCAACTCCTGGAAACTTTCTTCGCACTCTTCAGTCCAATGAAACTTTGTCTCTTTCTTCAACAATGTCGTCATCGTCTTTTCAATCTTGGAGAAATTCTGTATGAATCTCCGGTAATATCCCGCGAGTCCAAGAAAACTGCGGATCTCTCCAACTAAAGTGGGTGCCAACCACTCAGTGACTGCCTGCACTTTGACGGGGTCCACTGCTATTCCTTCTCCTGATATAACATGCCCTAAGAATCCAACTTCCTTCAACCAAAACTCGCATTTGCTAAACTTGGCATACAACTGATGTTCTCTAAGATTCTCCAGAACGAAACACAAATGCTCCACGTGTTCCTCTTCGTTCTTCGAGTACACCAAAATATCATCAGTGAGTACCACGACAAACTTATCCAAGAACTCCATGAACACCTTATTCATCATACTCATGAAATAGGCAGGAGCGTTAGTCAATCCAAATGACATAACCGTATACTCATATAGCCCATACCTTGTGGTGAAGGCTGTCTTAGGTATATCCTTCTCTAGGATCTTCAACTGGTGGTATCCTGATCGTAGATCGATCTTGGAGAATACTTTAGCTCCTTGAAGTTGGTTGAACAAATCATTGATCATCGGCAACGGGTACTTATTCTTAATCGTCACTTCATTCAGTGCCCAATAATCAACGATCATCCTTAAAGATCCATCCTTCTTCTCGACCAAAAGCACTGGGGCTCCCCAAGGTGATGAACTTCATCGAATAAATCCTTTCTCAAATAACTCCTTAATCTGCTTCTTGATCTCCTCCAGATCATTTGCCGGCATCCGATATGGTCTCTTTGATATTGGTCTGGTGCCAGGCAATAGCTCAATCAAAAACTCAATATCCCTGTCTGGCGGCATGCCTGGTAGCTCCTCTGGAAATACATCCGGGTAATCCTTTACTACGGGCACTTCCTCCTGAACAACTCCCGTGAGAGAATGTACTTGTGTCCTTCTAGGAGAATGCCTAGACACATACTTGATCCTTTTTCCCTCCGGGGTGGTAAGCAAAATAGACTTACTGGCACAATCGATGTTCCCTCCATACATCGATAGCCAATCCATACCTAGTATCACATCCAATCCTTGTGACTCCAAAACTATCAGGTCTGAGAGGAAAACATGTCGTCCAATGGTTAATGGCATCTGAAAACATCCTTGATGTGCCATATACTCTGCTCCTGGGGAACTTACTAACATGGGGGTCTTAAGGACTTGGGTGGGCAACTTATATCTATTAACGAATCCCCTTGAAATGTATGAATGCGATGCACCAGTATCGAAAAGAACTATTGCGGTAAATGACTTAACCAAGAACTTACCGACAACTGCATCTGGTTGATCTTCAACCTCCTCCACGGTCACGTGGTTCACTTGTCCTTTGTTGAACGGGTTGGGCTTCTTCCCGGCGCTTTCATTGCCGTTCCCATTCTTAGCTTCAGGGCACTCTCCGGCATAGTGTCCATTCTTCCCACACTTGAAACAGGTAACGTGGCTTAAATCCCTCTTGGTGTGTGTGGATGGAGTAGAGCGGATCTGATTATTGTTTGCTCCATTCCCATTCCCAAATCTTGGAGCCATTGTGGTTGTGAGAACTTCCTCCATTATGGGTGTGGCTTCCATGGTTATGGGCGTGTACTCCCAAATTCGGGGTGAAACGGGGCTTCTGCTGGGCTCCAGAATTATTCCTTCCTTGTCCATACTTCCTCTTGCGGCTCTCAATCTGCTGCTGCTTCCCTTCAATCATAAGAGCCTTATCTACCAACTCCTGGTAGTTGTTGAAGGTTGCGACCATCAACTGTACGCTCATCTCATCATTCAACCCTTCCATAAACCTCTCCTGCTTCGCGGCATCTGTGGCCACATCATCCGGGGCATAACGAGATAGGGTACTAAAATCATCTACGTACTGAGCCACAGTATGATTTCCTTGACGCAAGTCGTGAAACTCTCGCTTCTTCATGCTAATGTCTCCAATCGAGACATGGGCAGTGCGAAAAGCTTGCTGAAACTGATCCCAAGTTACATTGGCTACAGGGAAAGTGGCTGTGTAATTCTCCCACCATGCTGCTGCTGGTCCAGCCAACTGATGTGCGGCAAATCGCACCTTCTCAGCATCAGTGCAGTTTGCGGTGGTCAAATCCCTTCCAATCTTGCGCAGCCAGTCGTCAGCAACTATTGGTTCAATGCTGCTAGAAAACACCGGTGGTTGCAACCTTAAGAAACGTGTCAGGTTGTCCACGGGTGGTGGTGGTGGGTTGTTGTCGTTCTGATTGTTCTGGACAAGAAGTTGCATCAAAGTATTCTGGTGCTGGATCAACAGAGTGAGCTCAGGGGGAAACTGAAATCCGGGCTCACATCTCGGAGGCATCTGATGGGTGTAGAGGGAAGAGATTAGAATAGAAATGAGGTCTAAGGGAAATTCACTACCCATATGCACATGAGACAAACTCAATCATATCACACCAATCAATTTTTCAAACAAGGGCATACAAAGATCTAACTAACATTACAAAAGTGCTCTAAATTCTACTTTAAGGGGGAAAACTACTAGTCGTAGGGTGGTCATCTAGAAATTTTGATCGGCGGAAGATTCCATGATATCTGCTCCAGCTTCATCTTCATAGTCGTCATCACTATCATCGGGGTCTGAGTCCGTGTCGTCGATGATGATGTAGTCCTCAGAACGAATCTCCTTGGGCTCTTCTTCTTCTCCTCCTCCTCCTGGTGCTGGATCTCCTAGCTTCCTTGTCAAGTCATCATTCTTCTCCACACGTATTGTCATCTCCTCCTCGTATCCGTCTCGTGTAGACTTGAGTTCCTCCTCTAGCTCCAACTTCCTGGTTAGCGCCTTCTTCAAATCTATCATCCCCGCGCACATCTGGTGCTCCTGTCGACGAATGTGCTGGTTTAACTCTTGGATGAACGCTGCAATGGACCTGTCCTTCCAGGCACTGATCATGTCCCATTTCTCATCTCGGCGTCCACATATCTGGTAGATGGTGTCCTTCAGCTCCTGCTTGTAGACTTCTCCAATACGTCCCATGGAAATGTGGGCTGCCATACTCTTGCCTAGGCTCCAGGTTGGTGCATCAAAAGATAACTCTATTGGATCAGTGGATGGCGCGAAGGTCCTTCCGGGAATTTGAACTTGAAAACTCCATCACTCCTCTTCTGGTAAAGTGGCGGTGTAGGTCCCGGTGAAGCTTGGTATTCTGATGTTCAGGTACCTAGTGACTTCCTTCAAGTGTCGTCCAAATGGTGCGTCTTCATCGGGTTGAGTGAACTTGTTCCTTGGGTCCACCATCGTAAAGAGTAGAAAATGGAGAGGAAATGAGTAGAGAAGTGTGACCTAGAGTTTATCTTAGTGGTCATGTCATACAGTTAGCGTGTGCTCTGATACCATCTTGTAGCGACCACGATCCGAATGGACCGAAGTCTCTGTGTTCTGTGTCATCTCTGGATTGGTAATGCTGACACACACAGTACTTTGAAGGATTTATAACAGAGTGGCAATCACACACTTATTACATCGAATGTCTCAAAAGAGAACTTATTACAAAAGTCTATGGCATAAGGCCATCTAACAAAATAACAACGGAAGGCTTGGAAGATAAGTGAGTCCATCAACTCCAACGGCATAGCCGAGTGAATGACAAATGACCTAGCACGTCTTACTCCTCATCTGAAAAGTCTGCAACGTACCATGTTGCAGCCCGAAACGGGCCAGCACATGGAATATACTAGCAAGATAACACAGTAGAGCAAGTAACAGTAATAAATGCTAACACTATATGCATATTTGGCTGGTGGAGGCTCTAAGGTTAAAGTTTTTGCGTAAAGCCAATTTTTCCCTACAACAAAGGAATAGCTTTTATTTTAACTATCATGGTAATTGAAACATCATTGAGAAGGTACCTCCAACTCAATCCAAATTAAAGTAGTCATTATTAACCCAACAAGTTAATTTTAGAGTGATGAGATCAACCAATAATTCAAGTACCAGATACTCAAGATTGTCCATAACCGGGGACATGGCTAACCATGATTAGATTGTACAATCTACAGAGGTTTGCGCGCTTTTCCCCACAAGACTCGATCTCCTCCGCTGGATTTCTCGCACTGCATGCTGTTTGAGAAACGGATGACCGAGACACAGTCTTTCATAAGCATTTACTCTTTATCCCATGTGGACCGGTACACCTACTTTCCCCTACATGTGCTAGTCCACCACGAAAGAGCTCACACAACTTACTCAAACTATGCCAGAGCCCATAATGGCATTGTGGCTGCACATAGAAGTTTCTAGCATGAATAGTTTTATGATCCCTTCGAGCCTGGGTGGCATTCCATAGGATAATCACACGGTAACCCCGAGATCTCCTAGGATAACACTGGTAACCCAGGTGCCCTGCAACCAACCCACCTAGATGTGTATTAAAGTAGCCACCTTAAGTTGAACCATTAGTTAACAACTCACATCTGTCATGGATATTCTCTCAAACCCAAACCACGTCTACGAGCATAGCATGGCAACCTAAGCATAACGTAGAAGTAACTCCCAAGGGTTTGAAAATAATGCAGGTAATAGGTTCTACCTCAAATCTACTTCCCAGACCCACAAGTTAAGAGATCCTACTCATGCAATGTGTGAGGGTTTGATGTAATGCATAAAACTGGGTAATAAAGGGGTATGATCAAAGTGTTACTTGCCTTGCTGATGATTCGCAAAACCTAGAGACTCGTAGTAGCATGCTTCGCACTCCGGGAATTCGATCGCAAGCAAAAAGTAGCATACATAAGCAATCAAGCAAATATGCACAAACACAACTCCAAATAAGAATATCTAACCAGAAAGTTCAACTTAATAACTCCGGTTTGCAAAAAGAATCAAATCAAACGGAGCAACGAAACTCAAACTGCGAAAGAAACAAGATCCGTTTGCTAGATTGGTCTAAGGTCAAATTTTACAGAAGCAAAACCTTGTTCAAGTTAGTTTAATGGAAAGAGGGCTTCGAGACGAAGATCTGGGCTTTTGAATCGCCTGATTCCGACTCTCGAGCGAAAAGAAAAACTAAAAACAAGATCAGGGCAGAAATCGCGATCGAAAATAATCGCGGATAAAGCCCCGAAAAAGAAAACTAACGAACAGGCTAACGAACGAACGTTCGCTGTCTGTGACTAACGGGCGAACCGCGTTCATTAAAACAAACGTTCGGACGAACGTCCGCTAACTAACTAAACCAAAAAAACCGAACCGATCTATTAAAAAAACAGATCTAGGGTTTCTAAAAGAAAACTGCTTGGTTTTCGAGAAAACCGGCGGCGGCGGCGAGAACGGCGGTGGCTACCTCGACAACGGCGGCAGCAGGCTCCGGCGAAGGGCGGCGGGTCGGCAGGCGGCTCCGGCAGTGGGTTCCGGCGACGGGCGGCGTGGGGCTGTGGTGCGGCGGCGGCGGCGACGCGGCGGCTCAGGTGGCGGCGGGGTGGGCTGGCTGCGGGGCTTCGGGCCTCACCCTTTAAAGGGGCCGGCTAGGAGAGTCCTAGTCGGATACGGCCCGTAGGTCGGTTCCCTTAAAAAAACAGTCCCGACGCACTAAAACAGGTGGAAAAATAATACTAAACGGACTCCAAAAATTCTGAAATAAATTTTTGCCGTCCTCTAACAGTAGTTAGGACAAGGTGAACATTTTTCGCGGACCTAAATGCAATTTTGAAAAACGCGCATTTTTCCTATGCAAATAAAATCACAAATAAATCCGAATAAAAATCCAAAAGTGATTTTAATATTTTTCCTCCAATATTTCTTCTATTTTGGAGAAGTCATATTATCTCCGCTCATATATTTTATTAATAAATATTTTTAGGGAAGAAAAAAATTAAAACCAAAGTGATCCCCGTACTGGTACTCGAGAAAACTCAAATACGGAAACAGTAGAATTCCCAACTCTCTCCGTAGGTCATTGCGTTGCTTAGAATTTTCGAGGATCGCCATGCACAAATGCAATAAAAAGTATGCAATGCAGTATGATCTATATATAACATTCCAAATTGAAAATTTGGGATGTTGCACATAGTGCTAAGCTAACGGATGAGTCTTGTCCAGCACATCATTCTCATAATGATGTGATCCCGTTGATCAAATGACAACACATGTCTATGGTCAGGAAACATTACCATCTTTGATTAATGAGATATTCTAGTAGAGGCATACTAGGGACACTTTATTTTGTCTATGTATTCATAAATGTATCAAGTTTCCGGTTAATACAATTCTAGCACGAATACAAGACATTTATCATGTCATACAAGGAAATATAAATAACAACTTTATTATTGCCTCTAGGGCATATTTCCTTCAGTCTCCCACTTGCACTAGAGTCAATAATCTAGATTACATAGTAATGATTCTAACACCCATGGAGTCTTGATGCGGATCATGTTTTACTCGTGGAAGAGGCTTAGTCAACGTGTCTGCAACATTCAGATCCGTATGTATCTTGCAAATTTATATGTCTCCCTCCTTGACTTGATCGCGGATGGAGTTGAAGCGTCTCTTGATGCGCTTGGTTCTCTTGTGAAACCTGGATTCCTTTGCCAAGGCTATTGCTCCAGTGTTGTCACAAAAGATTTTCGTTGGACCTGATGCACTAGGTATTACACCTAGATCGGATATGAACTCCTTCATCCAGATTCTTTCATTTGCTGCTTCTGAAGCAGCTATGTACTCCGCTTCACACGTAAATCCCGCCATGACGCTCTGCTGGGAACTACACCAACTGACAGCTCCACCGTTCAACAAAAATACATATCCGGTTTGTGACTTAGAGTCATACGGATCAGTGTCAAAGTTTGAATCGACGTAACCGTTTACGATGAGCTCTTTGTCACCTCCATAAACGAGAAACATATTCTTTGTCCTTTTTAGGTACTTCAGGATGTTCTTGACCACTGTCTAGTGATCCACTCCTGGATTACTTTGTTACCTCCCTGCTAAACTTATAGCAAGGTACACATCAGGTCTGGTACACAACATTGCATACATGATAGATCCTATGGCTGAGGCATAGGAAATGACTTTCATTTTCTCACTATCTTGTGAAGTGGTCGGGAATTGAGTCTTACTCAACTTCACACCTTGTAACACAGGCAAGAACCCTTTCTTTGACTGATCCATTTTGAACTTCTTCAAAAATTTATCAAGGTATGTGCTTTGTGAAAGTCCAATTAAGCGTCTTGATCTATATCTATAGATCTTGATGCCCAATATATAAGCAGCTTCACCGAGGTCTTTCATTGAAAAATTCTTATTCAAGTATCCTTTTATGCCATCCAGAAATTCTATATCATTTCCAATCAACAATATGTCATCTACATATAATATCAGAAATGCTACAGAGCTCTGAAAACCCACAAGTGTAGGGGATCGCAACAGTTTTCGAGGGTAGAGTATTCGACCCAAATTTATTGATTGGACTAAAGGGGAGCCAAATAATACTCTTAAGTATTAGCAGCTGAGTTGTCAATTCAACCACACCTGGAAACTTAGTATCTGCAGCAAGGTAATTTAGTAGCAAAGTAATATGGAAGTAACAGTAACAACAATAAAAGTAACGCTAGTGTTTTTGTAGTTTTTGTAATAGCAACATCAGAAAAGTAAATAAGCAACAAGCAATATGTGAAAAGCTCGTAGGCGTTGGATCAGTGATGGAGAATTATGTCGGATGCGATTCCTCATGTAAAAGTTATAACCTAGGGTGACACAAAACTAGCTCCAGTTCATCAATGTAATGTAGGCATGTATTCCGAATATAGTCATACGTGCTTATGGAAAAGAACTTGCATGACATCTTTTGTCCTACCCTTTGATACGTCTCCAACGTATCTATAATTTTTTATTGTTCCATGCTATTATATATTCTGTTTTAGATGTTTAATGGGCTTTATTATACACTTTTATATTATTTTTGGGACTAACCTACTAACCCAAGGCCCAGTGCAGATTGTTGTTTTTTTGCCTATTTCAGGGTTTCATAGAAAACGAATATCAAACGGAGTCCAAACGGAATGAAACCTTCGGGAGAGTTATTTTTGGAACCGTATCTACCCAGAAGACTTAGAGTACACGCGAGGGAACGAAGGAGGCGGCCACGAGGGTCCAGGACGCGCCCCCACCCTCGTGGGCCCCCTCTGGCTCCACCGATGCCCTCCTTCATCCTATATATATCCATGTACCCTGAAAACATTGAGGCAACAGAGAAAACCCTAATTCCACCGCCACAACCTTCTGTTCCCGTGAGATCCCATCTTGGGGCCTGTTCCGGAGCTTCGCAGGAGGGGGGATCTACCATGGAGTGCTTCTGCATCAACACCATAGCCTCACCAATGAGTTGTGAGTAGTTTAACACAGACCTTCGGGTCCTTAGTTATTAGCTAGATGGCTTCTTCTCTCTTTTTGGATCTCAATACAAAGTTCTCCTCGATCTTCCAGGAGATCTATTCGATGTAATCTTTTTGTGGTGTGTTTGTCGAGATCCGATGAGTTGTGGCTTTATGATCAAGTTTATCTATGAGAAATATTTGGTTCTTTTTTGAAATCTTTTATGTATGATTATAATATCCTTGCAAGTCTCTTCAAATTATTGGTTTGGTTTGGCCTACTAGATCTATAGTTCTTGCAATGGGAGAAGTGCTTGGCTTTGGGTTCAATCTTGTGGTGTCCTTTCCTAGTGACAACAGGGGCAGCAAGGCACGTATTGTATTGTTGCCATCAAGGATAAAAAGATGGGGTTTATATCATATTGCTTGAGTTTATCCCTACATCATGTCATCTTGCTTAAAGCATTACTTTGTTCTTATGAACTTAATACTCGAGATGCATGCTGGATAGCGGTCGATGTGTGGAGTAATAGTAGTAGATGCATAATTGTTTCGGTCTACTTTTCACGGACGTGATGCCTATATATAATGATCATGCCTAGATATTCTCATAACTATGCGCTTTTCTATCAATTGCTCGAGAGTAATTTGTTCACCCACCGTAGAATTCTGCTATCATGAGAGAAGCCACTAGTGAAACCTATGATCCCCGGGTCTATTCTCAACATATTAATCTACCATCTACTTTCTTTGCTTTATTTACTTTCTGTTCTTATATCCAAAAATACCAAAAATATTATATTATCCTATCTATGAGATCTCACTTTCGTAAGTGACCGTAAAGGGATTGACAACCCCTTATCGCGTTGGCTGCGAAGTTCTTATTTGTTTGTGCAGGTGCGAGGGACTAGCACGTGGTCTCCTAATCGATTGATACATTGGTTCTCAAAAACCGAGGGAAATACTTACGCTACTGTGCTGCATCACCCTTTCCTCGTCGAGGGAATACAACGCATGCTCGAGAAGTAGCAAGAAGAATTTCTGGCGCCGTTGCCGGGGAGATCTATGCAAAAGTCATATACCAAGTACCTATCACAAACCCTTATCCTTTGCATTACATTATTTGCCTCTCGTTTTCCTCTCCCCCACTTCACCCTTGCCGTTTTATTCGCCCTTCTTTTTCTGTGTGTTTACCGTTCGCTTGCCTCTTGTTTGCTTGTGTTGCCATGTGCCCTCTATTAGTTTGCATCTCCGCTTGCTAAATTATGGCTCGTCATCCACTTGCTAATATTTTTAAAAGATCCCATTATGTTGAACCTATTGCTAGTGAGTTGAGTGCACTAGATTATCTTTATGGAGTTTTGCTTGAAATTCATGAATCTGAAAATTGTGAGGAATTGTTAAAAGAAAAAGTGATTCACGATAGCTCCTTAAATCAAAAGCATGATTGCAATGATGCTATTATAAATTCTCTTAATGTGAATTGTGTTAATAATATGCAAAACCTCAAGCTTGGGGATGCTAGTTTTGCTATGACTACTATTTGTTGCAATGATCATGATTGGGGTGATTCTTCTTATGATCTTGAAAATTTATTTAAGCCCCATGATATATATGAGATTGATAATAATGTTTGCAATAATATTGAAAGTGGGTTTGGAAGAGTGTCAACTTTAGATCCCACATATTTGGAGAATATTCAATCTTATGATTTTTTTGATGAAAGTGGGTTTGGAGAGGTCATGACTTTAGTTAATGTTGATTCCACTATTTTGGAAGAGTGTCAACTTCGCATGCATGTGGATCGTGTTGAGAATATGTTTTTTGATAGCTATATTTTGAATTTTCTTTTGATCCTACATGTAATTATTATGAGAGAGGAAAATATGGTTGTAGAAATTTTCATGTTACTAAATTACCTCTCGTTATGTTGAGATTGCTATTGTTTCTTTCTTCTTCCTTGCATATGCTAGATCATGTTTGTCTTGCTAATTTGTTTGCCTATAAAATGCCTATGCATAGGAAGTATGTTAGACTTAGATGTGATTTTCACATGCTATATGATGCTCTCTTTGTGCTTCAATTCTTATCTTTCATGTGAGCATCATTGAATTCTCAAGCCTATCTTAATGGCTATACAGAAAGAGCTTGTTGGGAGGCAACCCAATTTTATGTTCTTTGTTTTTGCTTCTGTTTAGGAATAAATATTTCATCTAGCTTCTGTTTAGATATGGTTTTGTGTTTTAATTAGTGTTTGTGCCAGTTAGAACCTTTGGGAAGACTTGTGTGAAGTTGATATGATCATGCTGTAAAAAAAGAGAAACTTTAGCACTCACGAGTTTGGCTATAAATTTTTACCAGTGTGCTATTTAGTTGATTCTTTTTTCAGATGATTAATAGACAAATTCCTCACGTTTACCAATTTATTTCAATTTTTTTGGAGTTACAGAAGTATTTGAAAGTTACAGATTACTACAGACTGTTCTGTTTTTGACAGATTCTGTTTTTCCTGTGTTGTTTGCTTATTTTGATGAATCTATGAGTAGTATTGGGGAGTATGAATCATACAGAAGTTGGAATACAGTAGGTTTAACACCAATATAAACAAAGAATGAGTTCATTACAATACCTTTGAGTGGTGGTTTGTTTTCTTATACTAACGGAGCTCACGCGATTTTTGGCTAAGTTTTGTGTTGTGAAGTTTTCAAATTTTGAGTATGGATTTGATGGACTATGGAAAAAAGAGTGGCAAGAGCCTAATCTTGGGGATGCCCAAGGAACCCCAAGGTAAAATTCAAGGACAACCAAAGCCTAAGCTTGGGGATGCCCCGGGAAGGCATCCCCTCTTTCGTCTTCATCTATCGGTAACTATTCTCGGGACTATATTTTTATTCACCACATTATATGTATTTTGCTTGGAGTGTCATGTATGATTTGAGTCTTTGATTTTTAGTTTGGCACAATCATCCTTGCTGGACACACCTTGTGAGAGAGATAAATATGGTTTAGAATTTATTATAATACTCTATGTGCTTCACTTATATCTTTTGAGCTAGATAGTTTTGCTCTAGTACTTCACTTATATCTTTTAGAGCACGGTGGTGGTTTTATGTTGTAGAAATTATTGATCTCTCATGCTTCACTTATATCCTTTTGAGAGTCTTTTAGAACAGCATGGTAGTGTGCTTTGGTTATAAAACTAGTCCTAATATGATAGGCATCCAAGATGAATATAGTAAAAGCTTTCATATAAAGTGCATTGAATATGATGAGAAGTTTGATACTTGATAATTGTTTTGAGATATTAGGATGGTGATATTAGAGTCATGCTAGTGGAGTAATTTTGAATTTGAGAAATACTTGTGTTAAAGCTTGTGATTTCCGTAGCATGCACGTATGGTGAACCGCTATGTGACGAAGTTAGAGCCTGAGGTATTTATTGAGTGTCATCCTTTGTGTGGAGGTCGGAATCACGCGATGGTTAACTCCTACCAATCCTTCCCCTAGGAGCATGCGTTGATTACTTTGTTTTGATGACTCGTAAATTTTTGCAATAAGTATATGAGTTCTTTATGACTAATGTTGAGTCCATGGATTATACGCACTCTCACCCTTCCACCATTGCTAGTCTCTCTTGTACCGCGCAACTCTCGTCAGTACCATACACCCACCATATACCTTCCTCAAAACAGCCACCATACCTACCTATCATGGCATTTCCATAGCCATTCCGAGATATATTGCCATGCAACTTTCCACCGTTCCGTTCACATGACACGCTTCATATTCTCATATTGCCATGCATGATCATGTAGTTGACATCGTATTTGTGGCTAGGCCACCATGCATAATTTATCATACATGTCACTCTTGATTCATTACACAAACCGGTACACCGCCGGAGGCATTCACATAGAGTCATATTTTGTTCTAGCTTCGAATTGTAATCTTTGAGTTGTAAGTCAATAAAAGTGTGATGATCTTCATTATTAGAGCATTGTCCCATGTGAGGAAAGGCCAAAAAAAGGACATGGCCCAAAAAAATAAATAGAGAGGGGCTAAATAAATAATGAAAAAAGAGAGAAAAGCCCCTCCAAAAAATGAGAGAAAAGAGAGAAGGGACAATGCTACTATCCTTTTCCACACTTGTGCTTCAAAGTAGCACCATGATCTTCATGATAAAGAGTCTCTTGTTTTGTCACTTTCATATACTAGTGGGAATTTTCCATTATAGAACTTGGCTTGTATATTCCAACAATGGGCTTCCTCAAATGCCCTAGGTCTTCATGAGCTAGCAAGTTGGATGCACACCCACTTAGTTTCTTTTGATGAGCTTCCATACACTTATAGCTCTAGTGCATATGTTGCATGGCAATCCCTACTCACTCACATTGATATATATTGATGGGCATCTCCATAGCCCATTGATACGCCTAGTTGATGTGAGACTATCTTCCTTTTTGTCTTCTCCACAACCACCACTCTATTCCACCTATAGTGATATATCCATGGCTCACGCTCATGTATTGCGTGAAAGTTGAAAGGTTTGATTTTTTTTTAGTATGAAAACAATTTCTTGGCTGAAACTGGGGTTGTGCATGATATGGATATTTTGTGTGATGAAGAGGGAGCATAGCCAGACTATATGATTTTGTAGGGATAACTTTCTTTAGCCATGTTATTTTGAGAAGACATAATTGCTTTGTTAGTATGCTTGAAGTATTATTATTCTTATGACAATATAGACTTTTGTCTTGAATCTTTCGGATTTGAACATTCATACCACAATAAAGAAATTACATAGAAATTTATGTTGGCTAGCATTCCCCATCAAAAATCTGTTTTTATCATTTACCTACTCGAGGACGAGCAGAAATTAAGCTGGGGATGCTTGATATGTCTCCAACGTATCTATAATTTTTGATTGTTCCATGCTATTATATATTCTGTTTTAGATGTTTAATGGGCTTTATTATACACTTTTATATTATTTTTGATTGTCCCAGTGCAGATTGCTATTTTTTTGCCTATTTCAGGGTTTCGCAGAAAAGGAATATCAAATAGAGTCGAAACGGAATGAAACCTTCAGGAGAGTTATTTTTGGAACCGTATTTACCCAGAAGACTTGGAGTACACGCGAGGGAACGAAGGAGGCGGCCACGAGGGTCCAGGGTGCACCCCCCACCCTCGTGGGCCCCCTCTGGCTCCCCCGATTTCCTCCTTCCTCCTATATATATCCATGTACCTTGAAAACATCGAGGCAACAGAGAAAACCCTAATTCCACCGCCGCAACCTTCTGTTCCCGTGAGATTCCAACTTGGGGCCTGTTCTGAAGCTCCGACGGAGGGGAGATCTACCACGGAGTGCTTCTACATCAACACCATAGCCTCACCAATGAGTTGTGAGTATTTTACCACAGACCTTCGGGTCCCTAGTTATTAGCTAGATGGCCTCTTCTCTCTTTTTGGATCTCAATACAAAGTTCTCCTTGATCTTTGAGGAGATCTATTCGATGTAATCTTTTTGCGGCGTGTTTGTCGAGATCCGATGAATTGTGGGTTTATGATCAAGTTTATCTATGATAAATATTTGGTTCTTTTCTGAAATCTTTTATGCATGATTATAATATTCTTGCAAGTCTCTTCGAATTATTGGTTTGGTTTGGCCTACTAGATCATTAGTTCTTACAATGGGAGAAGTGCTTGGCTTTGGGTTCAATCTTGCGGTGTCCTTTCCCAGTGACAACAGGGGCACCAAGGCACGTATTGTATTGTTGCCATCGAGGATACAAAGGTGAGATTTATATCATATTGCTTGCGTTTATCCCTCTACATCATGTCATCTTGCTTAAAGCATTACTCTGTTCTTATGAACTTAATACTCTAGATGCATGCTGGATAGCGGTCGATGTGTGGAGTAATAGTAGTAGATGCAGAATCGTTTCGGTCTACTTGACACAGACGTGATGCCTATATATAATGATCAGGCCTAGATATTCTCATAACTATGCGCTTTTCTATCAATTGCTCGAAAGTAATTTGTTCACCCACCGTAGAATTCTGCTATCATGAGAGAAGCCACTAGTGAAACCTATGGCCCCCGGGTCTATTCTCAACATACTAATCTACCATCTACTTTACTTTGCTTTATTTACTTTCTGTTCTTATATCCAAAAATACCAAAAATATTATACTATCCTATCTATCAGATCTCACTTTCGTAAGTGACCGTAAAGGGATAGACAACCACTTATCGCGTTGGCTGCGAAGTTGTTATTTGTTTGTGCAGGTGCGAGGGACTAGCGCGTGGTCTCCTACTTGATTGATACCTTGGTTATCAAAAACTGAGGGAAATACTTACGCTACTGTGATGCATCACCCTTTACTCTTGGAGGGAATACAATGCAAGCTTGAGAAGTAGCACCCTCCCGTGGTAGCGGGGTCCAAGTGGAAACTAAGGGATATTAAGGCCTCCTTTTAATAGTGTACTGGACCAAAGCATTAACACATAGTGAATACATGAACTGCTCAAACTACGGTCATCACCGTGAGTGGTCCCGATTGTTGTCACTTTGGGGTTGTTAGATCAGAACACATAGTAGGTGACTATTGACTTGCAAGATAGGATCAAGAACACACATATATTCATGAAAATAGAATAGGTTAAGATCTGAAATCATGGCACTCGGGCCCTAGTGACAAGCATTAAGCATGGCAAAGTCATAGCAACATCAATCATAGAACATAGTGGATACTAGGGATCAAACCCTAACAAAACTAACTCGATTACATGGTAAATCTCATCCAACCCAACACCGTCCAGCAAGCCTATGATGGGATTACTCACGCACGACGGTGAGCATCATGAAATTGGTGATGGAGGAAGGTTGATGATGACGATGGCAAAAATCTCCACTCTCCGGAGCCCCGAACGGACTCCAGATCAGCCCTCTCGAGAGAGATTAGGGCTTGGCGGCGGCTTTGTATCGTAAAACGCGATAATTCTTCCTCTCTGATTTTATTCTTCCCGAAAGTGAATATATGGAGTCCGGGGGTACGTCGGTGGAGCAACAGGGGGCCCACGAGGCAGGGGGCGCCCACAGGGGGAGGGGGCGCGCCCCCCTCCCTCGTGGACAGGGTGTGGCCCCCCTGGCTTGGTTCTTTCCACAGATAGTTTTTATATATTCCAAAATAATTCTCTGTTGAATTTCAGGTCATTCCGAGAAATTTTATTTCTGCACAAAAATAACACAATGGCAATTCTGCTGAGAACAGCGTCAGTCCGGGTTAGTTCCATTCAAATCATGCAAGTTGGAGTCCAAAACAAGGGCAAAAGTGTTTGGAAAAGTAGATACGTTGGGGACGTATCAACTCCCCCAAGCTTAAACCTTTGCATGTCCTCAAGATATTTAGTTGATAAACTGAAAATGATAAAGAAAAACTTTGACAAACTCTGTTTGCTCTTGTTGTTGTAAATATGTAAAGCCAACATTCTTGTTTTCAGCAAAGATCATGAACTAACCAAATTCACAATAACTTTCGGGTCTCTTGTCTACTCATATCAATGACATAATCAACTAGCGAGCAATAATAATAAACCTCGGATGACAACACTTTCTCAAAACAATCATAATATGGTATAACAAGATGGTATCTCGCTAGCCCTTTCTGAGACCGCAAAACATAAATGCAGAGCACCTTTCAAGATCAAGGACTGACTAGACATTGTAATTCATGGTGAAAGAGATTCAATCACAATCATACTCAATGCAAATTAATAGCAATACATGAAAATGACAAAGGTGCTCTCCAACTGGTGCTCTTTAAATAAGAGGATGATGACTCAGCATAAAAATAAATAGATAGGCCCTTCGCGGAGGGAAGCAGGGATTTGTAGAGGTGCCAGAGCTCGATTTTTAAATAGAGATGAATAATATTTTGAGCAGTATACTTTCATTGTCAACATAACAACCAAGAATCTCGATATCTTCCATGCTACACACATTATAGGCGGTTCCCAAACAGAATGGTAAAGTTTATACTCCCCCAACCACCAACAAGCACACTCCACGGCTAGACTGAAACAACGGGTACCGTCCAAACCAGCAACAGCCCTGGGGGAGTTTTGTTTAATTATTATGATTTGAGCATGGGACTGGGCATCCCGATTACCAGCCATTTTCTCATGAATGATGAGCGGAGTCCACTCATCGTGAGAATAACCCACCTAGCATGGAAGATATAGACATCCCTAGTTGATACATGAGCTGTTCGAGCATACAAAACAGAATTTCATTTGAAGGTTTAGAGTTCGGCACATACAAATTTACTTGGAACGGTAGGTAGATACCACAAATAGGAAGGTATGGTGGACTCATATGGAATATCTTTAGGGTTTATGGAAGTGGATGCACAAGCAGTATTCCCGCTTAGTACAAGTGAAGGCTAGAAAGACACTGGGAAGCGACCAGCTAGAGAGCGACAACAGTCATGAACATGCATTAAAATTAATCAACAATGAATGCAAGCATGACTAGGATATAGATTACCATGAACATAAATATCGTGAAGGCTATGTTGATTTTGTTTCAACTACATGCGTGAACATGTGCCAAGTCAGACCACTTGAATCGTTCAAAGGAGGATACCACCCTATCATAACACATCACAACCATTTTAATATCATGTTGGCACGCAAGATAGACCATTATAAACTCTTAGCTAATTAAGCATGGCATAAGCATCTATGATCTCTAATTGTCATTGCAAGCATGTTTCATTCATAATAAGCTGAATCAGGAACGATGAACTATCATATTTACAAAAACAAGAGAGGTCGAGTTCATACCAGCTTTTCTCATCTCAATGAATTCATCATAAATCGTCATTATTGCCTTTCACTCGCACGACCGAACGGTGTGGATAATAATAATAGTGCACGTGCATTGGATTAAGCTGGAATATGCAAGCATTTAATACAAGAGAGAAGACAAAGTAATATGGCTCAAGGTTAAATAAACAATAAAGCATATGAGAGCCACTAAACATTTACATCATGGTCTTCTCTTGACCCCAAAGAAAGAAAAGAAACTATTTACACGGGAGAGCTCCCAACACGCAAAAGAAGAACGAGAAATCTTTTTGGGTTTTCTTTTAATTACTACTAGCTACATGCATGGAAAGTAAACTAGCTAAAAAGGCTACAACTATTTTTTTGTTTTTCTTAAGGTTTTTCTAGCACACAAGAAAAAGACTGAGAGAAGAATTGAAACTAAGCATGGATAGCACAATGAAAGAGTGTGAGCACTGACAACTAGAATAAGTGTGTGAACATGAATGTAATGTCGGTGAGAAATACACACTCCCCCAAGATTAGGTGTCGGGAAAGGAATCCACGAGCACCTATGGGACCGGCGGACCGAGCCCCTTTCGGTTCGGCGGGGGCGAAGATCGCACGAAGAGCGGATCGAGGCGAAACACACGAGTAGTTTACCCAGGTTCGGGCCGCACGGATGCGTAAAACCCTACTCCTGCTTTGTGGTTTGTATTGAGTTCTTGCTCGGGAGTGCTGAATGCTACAGTACACACCAGCAGCTAACGAGACCGAGCGTGAGTGTTCACTTTCCCCCCTACGTTGCGCATGGGCCTCCTTTTATATGCTCAAGGGGTCACCGACAGGTGGCAACGTAGACAAGGATAAAAATGGAAAGGTGTTATGGTTGGTACAACTACCTGTACAGTGTATCATACCTAACCCGGACGGCAGGGGACAAGGGCATTGAATGCCCATCTGCGTCGCCCAAATAGTGCAAAAGGGACCGTCAGGGACGCCACCGCTCGCCACGATGGCAATCTTGTCAGCACCGCTTGCCACCGCGCACCGCTGGCTGCACAGCCTCCTGCCACGTGCGCTTGGAAGGGTCCCAGAGCGACACGTTGGTGGATGTGCTGGAGCGCGGGTACAGAGTGGTAGCTTGCCGCGGCAAGCGCCTTGCCGCGGTCGTTGTCTTGTCGCGTCCGGGAGCTTGTCGCTCACCGGGCCTTGCCGGGACGCGTGGCGCGTCGCAGCAAGTTCCTTGAGATGCCTTGATTGGCCTTCCCGGCAAGCTCCTCTTGCCGGGGTCTTGTCTCCTTGGCTTGAATACTTTGTTCTTGAATGGCTCCAAAGGAACCACGGAGCACCTTGGCGGTCACCCGGCAAGCCTTGCCGCGGGATGCTGCGACTGCCCGTGCACAAGTTCGGGATACTAGGGTACCGCTACTCTAGTACACCGACAGGAGCCCCCGGACCTGGGCCATACACGGTGCCGAGCGCTGTTGGGCCAGGCCCAAAACAGGGTACGGGCACGCGCGGCCTAGGTTACGCCGTATCTCTCTTCGTATCCACCACGCCCTCCCCAAATGATGCGCATTGAATGCGGCGTCGTGGGAGAGATCGTGGGTGGTTTCTTTATTCGGAAAGGCGGAACGTCCGCCCCCTCCCTCCTTATAAGCAGGGGAAACAGGGGCAGTTCGCCCACTCGCCGGTTTGCTATTCCAATCTCGGAAACCTCCGCCGCTCCCCCTTCTTCCCAAAGCTGAAGGAGAGCAGCGCTCTGCCCCCCATCACCACCAGCGCCACCAACGCCGTCGACCTCCTCCACTACTTCTGCCATGGCCCTGAAAGCCGACAAGGGGAAGGTCGTGAAGCCGACCGAGGCGCAGCGGCTCGCGGCGCTGCGAAAGGAGCGGGCAATCTCCCCCCCCCCCAAGCTCACCGCGAAGGAGCTGAGGGAGTATTACTACCTCTTCTGGTCGATGGAGACGCGGGCGCATCCGCGCACGAAGGTACTTCCAGCCGTCGCTTGGATAATGGCTCCAAATGGATATCCCTTCTTCGCCTTGTTCTTCTACTACGGGCTCTGCCCGCCTTTCTCTGAGTTTTTCTGCGATATTATGAACACCTACGGGTTCCGCCTCCTTGACTTCACCCCCAATGCTGTTCCGACCATGGCAGTTTTCGCACATCTCTGCGAAAACTTTGTTGGAGTCTATCCAAACGTAGCCCTTTTTCGCCACTTCTTTATGCCTCGAGTTGAGAGAGGAGAGCCTTTATCCGGCGGAATCGCCTGGATCTCGAGAGCCAGCAAGAAGGACGCTTATCTGGAGGGAGAGTTCCGCGGCAAGTGGGAGGAATGGAGAGCAGACTGGTGCTGGATTGTCGAGGAGAACCCGCAGCCGTTTACCGCCCGACGCCAAGCCCCAGTAGCGCGCGGCAGCGATTGGAGCAATGTGGCCCCGGAAGATGATAGGCTGAAGATTGCCGTCACCCGGATCCAACGCCTTAGGCTTGCCGGGCTCACTGTCGGCGCGGTTGGCGCAAATTTTCTTCGCCACAGCATCGCCCCCCTGCAGGAGAGGAGGAGACCCGCCTGGGACTTCAAGAATGCGGCGGACATCATGAGGCTGCGCCCGGGCCGCAACTTCAACTTCACTGTCATGGAACGTGACGCAATGCTTCGGGAGCTGTTCAAGTACGACCCTCAACATCCCAAAGTGTTTAGGTTGCCGAAGGGCGTCGTTCCACTGTGCAACAACTCCTCGCTCGACCGCATCCGTGCAATGATGCTGTTGTGCGACTCGCATGGAATTGTCCCAACTTGGCAAGAGCCTGCAGACGACGTCGTGCATGAGTTCTTTGACGGCTTGGTAGAAGTGCCGGTCCGCTCCGACGAACAGAAAAGCCTTACTCGCGACACCACCGATGCGGAGATGAAACGCATCGCCACTAGGCTGGAAGAGGCGGCGGCAACCGCAGCCGCGGGCGAGTTTGGATTCACCGTGGAGGAGGCAGAGGCAGCACAGGCGACAAGCCTTGCCGAGCGAGAGGAGCTTCCCGGCGAGGAAGAGCTTGCCAGGCATGATGTCGAGTCGAGCGAGCCCGCTGAGGATACGAGCGGCTCGTTGGAGATCAACTCCTCTTCCTCCTCATCTTTAGACAGCTCGTCGCAAGCGGAGCCCCCAGCTCCACCAAGAAGGCGTCTCCGCAAGGCCGGCGACGTAGCAGAGCGGCAGACGAGTCGACAGTCGCTGCGCCGCGCGACACGCTCCACCGCGGCAAGCACTGTTGCCGCGGGAGCACCTCACGCTGCTGCGGCAACTGGAGCGAGGTCCACCCGGACCACCGCTTCTGCTCCTGCCGCTTCTCGCGCCGCGGCGGCAGCCGGAGCGGGGTCGTCTCGGACCACCGCCACTGCTCCCGCCAAGCGGCCAAGGGAACCTACTCCTCCGCCTCCTCGCGCCGGAGGTGAGTCGGACTTCGACTTCTCCGTGCTCAGCTCCGACGAGGAAGAAGAAGAGTAAGATTCCTTGTTGTACTTGTAGTTCTTCCATTCTTGCTGTTTTGTCTTGTATCTCATTTGCTTTACTCCGAACTTATTCCTTTTTAGGACTCTGGCCCGAAGAGCGGCGAAGAGAGCTAAGGTCCCGGTGATTATCCTCGAGGACGAACCCGCCGCGACAGCAGAGGATCCGTCCGAGACCACCTTGCCGGACCCGGCAACTATTCTCCAGAGCAGCCCCCAGCGCAGCCCCCAGCGTAAGTATATGGTTCACTTTCCGCTGTTAGGCGCGCATGGATGCTCTTTCTTTGCTGACATCTGATTGTTGGTTTGTGTAGGAGCAGAGCAGCCCCACCAGGAGCGCCCGGAGGCCGCCCCCGACATGCCACCGGCTTCGACTACGCCGCCAAGGGAGAGTTCTCCGGCAAGGGAGAGTTCTCCGGCAAGGGAAAGTTCTCCGGCAAGGGAGAGTTCTCCGGCAAGGGACAGCACCAGCGCCCCCCCAGCGGCGGAGACTACGACTGCAGAACCCGTTCCAGGTAATCCTCTCGCTTCAAAACTTCCCTTGGGTTCTTCTTCTTTTGATCTTCTTTTTGGATATTTGCTTGACTTTTCTCCCTTTTCCGGCCGTCAGACCCATCTGTTGCGGAGCCGATGGAGACCGAGGTTGCCGGCGAGGAGAAAACCACCGAGGCCGCCGACGACGCTGCCGCCACCGAAGAGGCAGCCGGCGCTGATGGTCCCGCCGGTGAAGAGGCCGCCAAAGCTGCCGCCGCAGAAGCTGGCGGGGGGTCTGGCGATCGCACTGACGGCCCTGAGGCCGCAGGAGCACCAGGCGCTACGCCGACCGCCGATCCTTCCGCTGCTGCCGAAGTGACAGGCTCCGAAGAGCCCCAGCCAGGCGTATACTTGAAGGCCGGTGATGGCGTCCTCATCAAGGTCCCCTGGGCGTCACTCTCCAGGGCACCGGTCGAAGGAGAAAGCTTCGATGGAGAGGTGCTCGCCTCCGCTGGGCTGACGCTGGTTGACGCGCCGAACAGCAGTTGCGGCGAGCCTGAGGAGGAGCGGCTGCTGCGGAAGCTGGTGTCGCTCTACCATGCTCGGCAGGCCAAGCTTGAATCCCGAGAAGCGCTTGTCGCGAAGGCGGGAGCGGACATCGAGAAGCGCGCGGAGGAGCTCCGGGGTCTCAACCAGGAAGCTCTCCAGTCCCTGGCAGAGGAGCGGGCGCAACTTGCCGAGGAGCAGAAGGCCTTCCTCCTCGAGAAGGCTGAAGTCGAAGAACAACAGCGGCTTGCCGCTGAGAAGCTGTCTGCGCAGGAGGGCGAGCTGGCGCAACAGAAGGTTAACCTTGACAGCCCCGAGGAGGAGCTTACTGCGCACGAGCAAACATTCGGCGGAGCCCTCAAGCATGCAGAGGATGCTGCCGTAGCTGCCGAGGCCTCCAAGAAGGAGCTGGAGACGAAGGTGGCGCAGCTGGAGGCCGATCTCAAGGCGAGCGGTGAAGAGCTTGCCGCGCTCAAGCGTGAGCGGGAGAAGGACACCTATAGCTTGTCAGAGCTGCAGGTTCGTCTCTCCGAGAAGGGCAAGGAACTTGGCGCCGCCAAGGACTCCAACGCAGATCTTGAGTTGAAGCTGACTACTTTGACCAAGACGCTGGACGGCGCCAGGGAGCAGGAGGTGGCCTTGAAGTAGGAGATCAAGGCCGATAAGGCGCTGCTGGCGAGTGCTGCTGCCGCCCAGAATGATTTTAGGGAGAATATGGAGCACTGGACGGAGGGCCTCGTGGATGCTGCCGCAGACATTGACAGGGAGCTGGCGCAGCTGGGGATGGAGGATCTCGGGTATCCCTCCGATGAGAACCTCTAACCCAGCGCCAAGCTCACCTTGTTCTTCAAAGGCGTGGCGACGGTCCTCCAGCGACTCCGGGAGAAGATTCCAAAGCAGCTGGCCGATGAGTCGCACAAGATCTGCGCGGGAGCTCTTCAAAAGGTGTTGGTGAAGGTGGCCTTCCGCAACCCGGGCCTCAACCTCACCAACGTCCTCAAGACCCTGCCGCCGGACGCTGATCTGGAAGCGCTCAAGACCCTTGTCGCACCCATTGTGGACAAGGTGAGCGGGATCAAGAGGATTGAGGGCGATCGCGTAGATTAGGCCGCCCGTTTTCTTCTTTTCTTGTCGCTGCTGGTCATGTTATGAGAACAATCTGTTAGAGCCGCGACAAGCTACCTTGTAATATAACTCTATCTTGGGTAATGATTGCAATGTTATTTCCTTTACTTGATTCCTTCCTTTGTATGTTTTTGCCCTACGCTTTTTAGGAAACTTGCTGACGCAGGCACCTTAGCCGCGAGCGCTGAGTGCGGGACGTCAGCAGCCTGCTGGCGGTGCCGTTACCGACAAGAAACCTTGTCGCAACTAGTCGCAGCACACTTAAGTTGTTGAGCGGACTCGAAACAAAGTAAGGGCGCAACTAGCTACGAGTTGGTTCCTCCGCGCACAGGTTTTCCATACAAAGCGCGGTCGTTCAAGGAAGATAACTTAAAATTTTGAAAAATCTGATTGCTCAAGCTTTGGCAACTTAGCTTTTCTGTTGTTGGTTCCCGGTAAGGCAAAACTTTCTTGAACGACGCCTAGTCCATACCATTATCTTCTCCTCCCCCCTGGCAAACTTGTGGGCGAGGGAACCTTCCTTTCCTTGAGAAAAAGAAAGAAGAGAAAATAAAGATATGGAGCCTTACGGCTCGTTATTGCTTACCGGGGGTAGGTGCTGCACAAAGTGTCAGATAACACATGCAAAAAATAGAAAGCATGAAATTGTCAAGATGTGCAGAGCACATGAGCTTTACTTATGCACGGAGTCTGCGCCCGGCTTTGTACAAAGGTTTACATGCAACAGCGGCAAGACTTGTACAAAAGTGGTTGCCGGAACAAGTTCCGGCAACCGCGCCTTACGGGTAAAACTTACAAAGATGCTCAATGTTCCAGGAGTTGCTCACCGGAATGCCATCTTCGGTCTCAAGGCGGACAGCGCCAGGCCTAGTGACTCGTTTCACCCGGTAAGGGCCTTCCCACTTCGGCGTCAACTTGTTGGAATTCTTGGCGGACTGAACGCGCCGAAGAACAAGGTTGCCTTCCTCGAGACTTCTGGCGTTAACTTTGCGTCTATGGTAGCGACGCAAAGCTTGCTGGTAGTGAGCAGCTCGTACAGCAGCCTGAAGACGGTCTTCCTCAAGGAGCAGCGCATCATCTTGTCGCAGCTACTCTTGCTCAAGCTCGTCATAAGCGAGCACTCGAGGTGACCCATATACGAGTTCCGTGGGGAGAACTGCCTCTGCTCCATAGAGTAGAGCGAAAGGTGTCTGGCCAGTGGCTCGATTTGGCGTCGTCCTGATCGACCAAAGAACCACCGGCAGCTCCTCAATCCAGTTTCTACTGCACTTGCGCAGCCTGTCGAAAGTCCTGGTCTTGAGCCCACGCAGCACTTCAGCATTTGCCCTCTTCGCTTGACCGTTCCTTCTCGGGTGAGCAACAGAAGCGAAGCAGACCTTGGCACCAAGATCTTGGACGTACTACATGAAGGTGCAGCTTGTGAATTGCGTACCGTTGTCGGTGATGATCTTGTTAGGGATCCCGAAGCGGCAGACAATCGACCTGAAGAACTTGACTGCTGACTGTGCTGTCACCTTCCTCACTGCTTCCACTTCCGGCCACTTTGTGAACTTGTCGATTGCAATGTACAAGTACTCAAAGCCCCCGACTGCTCGGGGAAAGGGGCCGAGGATGTCGAGCCCCCAGACCGAAAATGGCCAGGATAAAGGGATCGTCTAGAGAGCTTGAGCTGGCTGGTGTATCTGCTTGGAATGGAACTGGCACGCTTCACACTTGGTTACTTGTGCAGTTGCATCCTGGAGGGCTGTCGGCCAAAAGAAACCTTGCCTGAATGCTTTTCCGGCAAGTGCTCTTGCGCCAATGTGGTGACCACATATGCCTCCATGTATCTCTGCCAACAGCTTTTGTCCGCCTTCCCGGTGAATACACTTCAATTTCACCCCGTTGAGTCTTCTTCTGTACAGTGTGTTGTCGACAAACTGGTACATACTTGACTGCCGGGCTACTCTTTCCGCTTCTTCTTGCTCTTCGGGAAGTTCTCCTGTCTGAAGGAAACGGAAAATCTGTTGTGCCCATGCTGGAGCTTGTGTCTCGACAACAAGGACTAAAGGCACATCTGCTGCTGCGGGAACATCCGCTTCTACGGCGAGAACCTGCGGCTCAGCCGGAGCTTGACGTTCCCCGGCAAGCTTGCCGGAGAAAAACTTGTCGGGAGCCTCTGCTTCAACGGAACAAACCCTAGGGCTTGTCAGAGAAGACTGCTCCTCAGCACTCGTGGTGTTGATCTTGGGGACCTTCTTGGCGGCGGCTTCGGGAAGCTCTGCCGGAAGATAGTCACCAGAAATCAACTTCCTCTTCTTGCTCTGTCCAGTTGATGGCGTTATAGACGGTTGAGTCAGCTTGAGCACAAAGATCCCTGGTTCCACAGGTAACTTAAGTGCGGCGCACTTCGACAGGCCATCGGCAATGTCGTTCTGAGCTCTTGGAACATGCTCCATCTGTAGGCTGTCAAAGTTCTCTTCTAGCTTTCTCACTTCATCAACGTAGGCTTCCATCAACGGACTCTGATAACTCTTGTTCACTTGGCGGACGACAAGCTGCGAGTCACCCCTGACAATGAGCTTCTTGATCCCAAGGTCTGCCGCGATCCTGAGACCGGCAAGCAAACCTTCATACTCTGCGGTATTGTTTGTTGCTTGCTCCTTGGGAAAGTGCATCTGGACTACGTACTTGAGGTGCTCTCCGGTGGGTGCAACGAGCAGCACGCCAGCACCGACGCCTTGCAGCGAGAAGGAACCATCAAAGTTCATCAGCCATTCTTTGCTTGCTTCCTTGACGGGGATGCTTGTTTCTGGAATTTCTTCATCTGGTGTTGGCGTCCACTCTGCTATGAATTCTGCCAATACTCTGCTTTGGATAGTTGAAGTGCTCTCAAACTTGAGGCCAAAGCTTGACAGTTCCAGTGCCCACTCAACAATCCCGCCTGTTGCTTCTGGATTCTGCAGTATCCTCTTCAGCGGAAAACGAGTGACAACTGTGATCTCATGTGCTTGGAAGTAATGGCGCAGCTTTCTCGAGGCCATGAGAAGGCCGAAAAGCAATTTCTGCACACCAGAGTACCTTGACCTAGCCCCCTGCAGAAGGGAACTGACAAAATAAACTGGGCGCTGCACCATTCTCTTCTGTATCTCTTCGCGCGCCTGCGCAGATCCATCTTTGTCGGGACCAGAGCTTGTCGGGGAAGCCCCCTGCTTGTCGTTGGATGCGCCTGCCGTGGTTGCTGGCTCGTCATCTGCCTCCCTTTCGGCTACTAACACAGCACTAACCACTTGATTGGTTGCCGCTATATACAGCAGCAACTTCTCTTGTGGCTTAGGTGCGACAAGTGTTGGAGTGGAGGACAGGTATCTCTTCAAGTCTTGCAGCGCAGCCTCCGCTTCCGGAGTCCATTTCATTGGACCTGCCTTTTTCAATATTTTGAAAAATGGCAGGGCGCGCTCAGCAGACTTAGAGGTAAACCTGCTGAGAGCAGCCACGCAATCGGCAAGTCTTCGTACATCCTTGACGCGCTTTGGTTCTTCAATCTGCTCAATGGCCTTGATCTTGTCGGGATTGGCTTCAATTCCCCGCCAAGACACGAAGAACCCGAGAAGCTTGCCAGAAGGGACTCCAAACACACACTTCTCGGGGTTGAGCTTGAGGCTGATCTTGCGCAGCTTTGCAAAGGTCTCGTCTAAATCTTGGATCAGAGTTGCCTTGTCCTTGCTCTTGACCACTATGTCATCCATGTAGGCTTCCACATTTCTGTGTATCTGTGGCTCAAAAGCGACATGGACTACCCTTGCAAATGTTGAACAAGCATTCTTTAAACCGAAAGGCATCCGTATGAAACAGTACGTGCCACATGGAGTGATGAATGCGGTCTTCTCCTCATCCTCTTCTGCTATGAAGATCTGATGGTATCCTGAGTATGCGTCAAGAAATGAAAGCAAGTCACACCCGGCCGTGGAGTCAACAATCTGGTCAATGCGCGGCAAGGGAAATGGGTCTTTGGGACAAGCTTTATTGACATCGGTAAAGTCGATACAAAGCCTCCATTTCCAGTTTGCCTTGCGCACGACTACAAGATTGGCCAACCACGTAGGATGGAGCACTCCTCTGACAAGGCCTGCTGCTTCCAACTTCTTGATTTCTTCTGCGATGAATTCTTGGCGCTCCACTGCTTGTTTCCTGACCTTCTGCTTGACGGGCCGCGCATGAGGACAGACGGCAAGGTGGTGCTCAATTACTTTCCTGGGAACACCGGAGATGTCAGACGGTTGCCACGCAAACACGTCGACGTTCGCCCGCAGGAAAGCAATGAGCGCGCTTTCCTATTTAGGGTCAAGAGTGGCGCTGATGGTGAATGTACCACCAGTGTCGTCCTCCTTGGCGGACACCTTCTTGGTCTCTGGCGGAGCTGCCATTGTCTTCTTACACTTGCCGGTGGAGCTCGATGGTGCGTCCTCGACGGTAGCGCAGCACTCCGAAGAGGTGCGCTTGCCGGAGTGGGCACCAGAACTCTTGCCGGACTTGGTCTTCTTCTTCCCCCCGGGAGCTTCAACGGCAGGTGACTTGTGATCTGTTGCGGGTGCCACTTCCCGGTAGATCTTGTCGGCGCAGATAAGAGCATCCTTCTTGTCGCCATGGACGGAGATGACACTTATCGGGCCAGGCATCTTCAGCATGTTGTATGCGTAGTGAGAGGCTGCCATGAACTTGGCGAGTGCTGGACGGCCGAGTATCCCATTGTAAGGCAATGGAAAATCGGCAACGTCAAAAGTGACCCTCTCAGTCCTGAAGTTCAACTCGCTGCCAAATCTCACCGGCAACGTGATCTTCCCCTTCGGCTTGCTCCTTCCCGGGTTGATTCCTTGGAATGTGCCGGTCTCTTCGAGCTCGCTGTTAGGGATCTGGAGTTTCTGGAGTACAGCGGAGGAGATCAGGTTCAAGCCGGCCCCGCCGTCAACTAGCATCTTAGTGACCTTGAGGTTGCGGATAGTTGGTGAAACCAACATCGGCAAGCACCCGACCGCAGTTGTGCGATCAGGGTGGTCCTCAATATCAAAGATGATAGGCGTGCTGGACCATTTCAGAAGCTTGCATGACTCGACAGGTGGTTCTGCCGCATTGACTTCTCGCACCCACTGCTTGAGTTGGCGGTGTGAAGTATGCAGAAAAGCACCGCCGTCAACGCACAAGACCTCTGTGGCTTTCTAGAACTCTTGTTCACTGGTCTCGACATCATCCATGTCTTCATCGTCGTCGTCATCTTCATCCTTGTCGCGGCCGCGGGGAGGTCTGTCTCCTTGCCACTGCTTGGCCTTGCCGCGACGTCCTCCCCGGCCGGCGCGCTTCTTGCCGGGTCCTCCAGCACCTCCTTGGGCCTTCTCCTTGTCACGTCGCTCGTATTCAGCCTTTTGCTGCTCGACAAGCTGCTCGACCTTCTTGCAGCTCTGGAGGTCATGGCCCTTGGTGCGGTGGATCTTGCAGTACTGCTTGTCGGTGCCGTCCTGCTTGTCGGCGACCGCCACAGCGTGGCAGTTGGTGCATGCGGCAATCTCCTTGCCGGAGCTACCAGCTTTGGCTTTCTTGGCGCCACCTTCGTTGCCGGACTGCTCAATGACTAGCACATCTTTGCCTTTCTTCTTCCTGTTGTTCCACCGCCGGTTTTTCTTTGCCGGGGCAGCATCCTCGCTGTCAGATCCTCCTGCTCCTGTATTCTCCCCGGGGAGTTTCCTCCCTTCCTCGGCACGTGCACACTTGTCGGCCAGGGCATACAACTCACTGACGTCTCTGATCTTGCACATCAGCATCTCCTCCTGCATCCTGCGGTTACGCACGTTCTGATGGAACGCGCTGATGACCGCGGTAGGGTGGACATCTGGGATGTTGTGCTGTACACGGCTGAATCTCTGAATGTACTTGCGCAGGGGCTCTCCTTCCTTCTGGGCGAGCAGATGAAGGTCACTCTCTTTGCCGTGAGGTTTGTGGCCGCCTGTAAAGGCGCCGACAAACTGATGGCATAGGTCTGCCCAGGAGGATATGGAGTTGTCAGGCAAGTGCATGAGCCAGGACTTGACGTTGGGCTTGAGCACCAGCGGGAAGTAGTTGGCAAGGATCTTGTCGTCCCGCCCCCCGGCAGCTTGCACCGCGATGGTGCAGATGCTGAGGAACTCCGACGGATGCGACTTGCCGTCGTACTTCTCTGGTCGTCTGGCTTGAAATTCTTCGTGCTGGGCCACTGGACTTGCCGCAGCTCACTAGTAAACGCAGGGCAACCTACCGCGTACGGCAAGTCGCCTGGTTCCCCTGGCGCATGCATGTCGATAGAGGGCCCAGCACGCTGGTCCGATTGACGCCGCGTTTCTCTTCGGCGCTCGATGCAAGTACGAGCGTCTTCTTGCTGTCGTTCGTGAAGAACTTGGCACTGATCGCGACGAGCTCGTGGATCTGATGACGCGGTGGAGTCGCTGTGGAGGTGGATCCGGTGAGTCGGCGATCTTGGTCTTCGGGGCGGAGAGTGCATGGTGGTTGCACCCCCCCATCGGTCTTGTCGCCACCGGCTCGTGCCTGGCTGACTTGCCGCGGCTGCGATGTACTCGGCTGCCGTGGAGTGTCGCCGTTGGCGAAGCCGATGAGACTCTGAATAGTGGCCCTCCAGTCGTCGATCTTGTCTGCCGTTGGAGGGTAGTCCAGGAGCAGTTGAGCTCGCGCCAAAGCTTCTGCTGAAGTGGTGGGTGGCGGTGGCGAACGGTGTGAGGAGCGGGATATGCTCGGACTTCTAACTATGTTAGAAGGAGCAGTATCTCGTCCAGGCGACCGTGCCTCGCTCGTGCCAGCGTGTTGGCGTGCATGCTGGTCTTGAGCACTCCTAAATCCGCCAGCTCGATCTTGGTCCAGCAAACGTATGGTACCGTGAGTACCATGACGCTGCCGGTCCTGCGCCTCCTGAGATGGGCGCGGTGCATGTACGGACGTCGAGGTCTTGAAGTGCGCCCGGTCGTTGTGGGAGCCGACTACGCCGCCGATGGGCAGCGCAGCCTTGTCCTTGGACCTGGCAGCACCGTGAGCTCCCTCGTCGACGCCCGTTCTTCCGCCTGCGTCTACCCCACCAGCCGTTTGCTCCGGCGGTGGTGGGTTCGTCGCAGATGGAGCAGCCGCCTCCGAAGCCTTCTTCTTCGGCGGCATGTCGATGAAGACGATGAAGATCTAGCTCGTGTGAACGCCGGATCAGGTTCACACAACCTCGACGCGCCCCTACCTGGCACGCCAAAGATGTCGGGGAAGGAATCCACGAGCTCCTATGGGACCGGCGGACCGAGCCCCTTTCGGTTCGGCGGGGGTGAAGATCGCACGAAGAGCGGATCGAGGCGAAACACACGAGCAGTTTACCCAGGTTCGGGCCGCACGGATGCGTAAAACCCTACTCCTTCTTTGTGGTTTGTATTGAGTTCTTGCTCGGGAGCGCTGAGTGCTACAGTACACACCAGCAGCTAACGAGACTGAGCGTGAGTGTTCTCTTTCCCCCCTACGTTGCGCATGGGCCTCCTTTTATATGCTCAAGGGGTCACCGACAGGTGGCAACGTAGACAAGGGTAAAAATGGAAAGGTGTTACGGTTGGTACAACTACCTGTACAGTGTATCATACATAACCCTGACGGCAGGGGACAAGGGCATTGAATGCCCATCTGCGTCGCCCAAATAGTGCAAAAGGGACTGTCAGGGACGCCACCGCTCGCCACGATGGCAATCTTGTCAGCACCGCTTGCCACCGCGCACCGCTGGCTGCACAGCCTCCCGCCACGTGCGCTTGGAAGGGTCCCAGAGCGACACGTTGGTGGATGTGCTGGAGCGCGGGTACAGAGTGGTAGCTTGCCGCGGCAAGCGCCTTGCCGCGGTCGTTGTCTTGTCGCGTCCGGGAGCTTGTCGCTCACCGGGCCTTGCCGGGACGCGTGGCGCGTCGCGGCAAGTTCCTTGAGATGCCTTGATTGGCCTTCCCGGCAAGCTCCTCTTGCCGGGGTCTTGTCTCCTTGGCTTGAATACTTTGTTCTTGAATGGCTCCAAAGGAACCACGGAGGACCTTGGCGGTCACCCGGCAAGCCTTGCGGCGGGATGCTGTGACTGCCCGTGCACAAGTTCGGGATACTACGGTACCCCTACTCTAGTACACCGACATTAGGCTTTTGGCCTAAGCTGGTCTATGGCCACGGATCGATGCTACTTTCTCCGGTGTACTGAGGAGCATCCTCTGGGTGCCACTGGCTGGCAATCTCACCTGGATCCCACCGATAAACCGACTGCCGGTAAGGGTCAAGTGGTGGCTCCGGCTCCGGCTCTGAAGCTTGTGCCTGGCTCTGGTACTTGTAGAAGGCATCTGACGAAACGAGGTATATGCCTGAAAACAGATCAAACAGAGATGGTGCAGGCAAGGTAATAATCTGACAATATTTTTCATCAAACCTCAATTTATACTTAAGCAACTTCTCCTTGTCTTTAACAATAAAATCATGTGCTATCATACTATTATAATCTAGATAAGTAGGGGCCAGCAATTTTTCTTCCTTCTCATGATGCCTAATAGGTATTCTAAAGTGTTCAGCAAGGCGAGAAGCAAAGATGCCTCCAAAGACGGGACCTTTTGTGCGGTTCAAACTTAATCGTTTAGCAACGCCGGCACCCAAGCTAAAAGTTGTGTCTCGAAACAAAGCATGGCGTAAAATGGCAATAACAGGGGCACTAAGATTCCCACTGTTCCCGCGACGAATTAAACATTACTAGCAAATATAGCAAAGTAGCGTAGAACAGGAACATGTATACTAGTAATTCTTGCCCCTGAAACTTACCTAGTTTCCCCTACAACTATCATATCAATAAACCCCTCAACATCCTTGCGATGGGGTTCCTCAATACTACCAGCAAAGGGTATCTTGCATACTTCACAAAATTCAAAGAATGACATCTCCTTAACCTCATCATATAAACGAAACTCCACTGAAGGTGGTGATTTCTTAGCATGAAAATTAAAGTTTTGTGTGAAAATATTAGTGAGTAAGAGATACTGTTCACGCTGGTCGTGGAGGAAGTCGGTGAGGCCTGCATTGTTCGCCAAATAATAAAAGTCTCCATAAATCCCGGCGGCTTCCAAGAACTCATTACAAGGCCATTCACATGGCCGAACTTCCGCAGTGCGAGGAAAATTATATTTGGGCTTCTTATTCTCTTCCTTCTTCTTATCCTCTAAACTTTTACTGGAAGAGCTTCTCAACAATCTCTTTATCATTTTCCTCCTCTCAAAATTTCTGAAATTTTTAGTAACTCAAAATAAAAGTAAACTAAACTCAACAAGATTGATAGCAACAACTCCTACAAGTGCCTAGAGACTATATCATGCATTGGAACTACTTGGGACCAAAGAAATTTGACATGCAAGCTCAAGAACATGGTCATCACAGCAGCAAAAATTTGCAATAAATAAAGCACTAGAACAAAAACTAATTGGACCAATGGAGGAGTCACATACCAAGGAACAATCTCCCCAAATAGTTTTGTGAATGGAGCTTTGAGCAAGGAGATAAAAAATGGCACCAAGTTGAGCTAGAACTCGTGCTTCAGCTGGATAGTGATTTTTTAGGAGGAAGGAGTGTGTGGGTGCAGGAATAAGTGAAGGGAGGCCACGTGGGGCCCACGAGGCAGGGGGTGCGCCCAGTGAGGGTGGGCGCGCCCTGGACCCTCATGGCCAGGTGCTGGCTCCCCTCGCTGTGTTCTCTGTGCCAAATATTCTCAAATATTCTAGAAAAAATCATGTTTCATTTTCAGGGCATTTGGAGAACTTTTTTTTCGGGGTATTTTTTTATTGCACGGATAAGTCTGGAAACAGACAGAAAATACTATTTTTGCTTTATTTAATCTAATTAGCAGAAAGTAAAAAGAGGATACAGAAGTTTGTGCTATCTAGATTCACCCATCTCATGCTCATCAAAAGGAATCCATTAACAAAGTTGATTGATAACCCACAAGTGTAGGGAATCACAACAATTTTCAAGGGTAAAGTATTCAACCCAAATTTATTGATTCGACACAAGGGGAGCCAAAGAATACTCTTAAGTATTAGCAGCTGAGTTGTCAATTCAACCACACCTGGAAACTTAGTATCTGCAGCAAGGTAGTTTAGTAGCAAAGTAATATGATAGTAGCGGTAACGGTAACAAAGGTAATGATAATGTTTTTCTAGTTTTTGTAATAGTAGCAACGAAAAAGTAAATAAGCAGCAAGCAATATGTGAAAAGCTCATAGGCATTGGATCGGTGATGGGAAATTATGTCGGATGCAATTCATCATGTATAAGTTATAACCTAGGGTGACACAGAACTAGCTCTAGTTCATTAATGTAATGTTGGCATGTATTCCGAATATAGTCATACGTGCTTATGGAAAAGAACGTGCATCACATCTTTTGTCCTACCCTCCTGTGGCAGCGGGGTCCTATTGGAAACTAAGGGATATTGAGGCCTCCTTTTAATAGAGTACCAGACCAAAGCATTAACACATAGTGAATACATGAACTCCTCAAACTACGGTCATCACCGGGATTGGTCCCGATTATTGTCACTTCGGGGTTGCCGGATCGTCACACATATTAGGTGACTATAGACTTGCTAGATAGGATCAAGTACACACATATATTCATGAAAACATAATAGGTTCAGATCTGAAATCATGGCACTCGGGCCCTAGTGACAAGCATTAAGCATAGCAAAGTCAGAGCGACATCAATCTCAGAACATAGTGGATACTAGGGATCAAACCCTAACAAAACTAACTCGATTACATGATAGATCTCATCCAACCCATCACCGTCCAGCAAGCCTACGATGGAATTACTCACGCATGGCAGTGAGCATCATGAAATTGGTGATGGAGGAAGGTTGATGATGACGATGGTGACGATCTCCACTCTCCGGAGCCCCGAACGGACTCTAGATCAGCCCTCCCGAGAGAGAATAGGGCTTGGCGGCGGCTCCGTATCGTAAAACGTGATAATTTTTTCTCCTTCATTTTTTTCTCCCCGAAATTGAATATATAGGATCTGGGGATATGTCGGTGGAGCACCAGGGGGCCCACGAGGCAGGGGGCGCGCCCTCCCCTAGGGCGCGCCCCCACCCTCGTGGATAGGGTGTGGGCCCCCTGTTCTGGATCTTCTTGCAGGTACTTTTTATATTTTCCAAAATAATTCTCCGTAAATTTTCAGGTCATTCCGAGAACTTTTTATTTCTGCACAAAAACAACACCATGGCAATTCTGCCGAAAACAGCGTCAGTCCGGGTTACTTCCATTCAAATCATGCAAGTTAGAGTCAAAACAAGGGCAAAAGTGTTTGGAAAAGTAGATACGTTGGAGACGTATCAACTCCCCCAATCTTAAACCTTTGCTTGTCCTCAAGCAATTCAGTTGATAAACTGAAAGTGATAAAGAAAAACTTTGACAAACTCTATTTGCTCTTGTTGTTGTAAATATGTAAGCCAGCATTCAGGTTTTTAGCAAATATCATGAACTAACCATATTCACAATAACTTTCAGGTCTCATGTCTACTCACATCAATGGCATAATCAACTAGCGAGCAATAATAATAAACCTCAGATGACAACACTTTCTCAAAACAATCATGATATGATATAGCAAGATGGTATCTCGCTAGCCCTTTCTGAGACCGCAAAACATAAATGCAGAGCACCTTTAAGGATCAAGGACTGACTAGACATTGTAATTCATGGTAAAGGAGATCCAGTCATGATCATACTCAATGCAAATTAATAGTAATACATGCAAATGACAGAGGTGCTCTCCTACTGGTGCTCTTTTATAAGAGGATGCTGACTCTGCATCAAAGTAAATAGATAGGCCCTTCCCAGAGGGAAGCAGGGATTTGTAGAGGTGCCAGAGCTCGAATTTTTAAATAGAGTTTGAATAACATTTTGAGCGGTATACTTTCATTGTCGACATAACAACCAAGAATCTCGATATCTTCCACGCTACGCACATTATAAGCGGTTCCCAAACAGAATGGTAAAGTTTAAACTCCCCCAACCACCAACAAGCACACTCCACGGCTAACCCGAAACAACGGGTACCGTCCAAACCAGCAACAACCCTGGGAAAGTTTTGTTTAATTATTATGATTTGAGCATGGGACTGGGCATCCCGGTTACCAGCCATTTTCTCATGAATGATGAGCGGAGTCCACTCATCGTGAGAATAACCCACCTAGCATGGAAGATATAGACAACCCTAGTTGATACATGAGCTGTTCGAGCATACAAAACAGAATTTCATTTGAAGGTTTAGAGTTTGGCACATACAAATTTACTTGGAACTGCAGGTAAATACCACATATAGGAAGGTATGCTGGACTCATGTGGAATAACTTTGGGGTTCATGGAAGTGGATGCACAAGCAGTATTCCCGCTTAGTACAGGTGAAGGCTAGAAAGAGACTGGGAAGCGACCAGTTAGAGAGCAACAACGGTCATGAACATGCATTAAAATTAATCAACAATGAATGCAAGCATGAGTAGGATATAAATCACCATGAACATAAATATCGTGGAGGCTATGTTGATTTGTTTCAACTACATGCGTGAACATGTGCCAAGTCAGACCACTTGAATCGTTTGAAGGAGGATACCACCCCATCATACCACATCACAACCATTTTAATATCATGTTGGCACGCTAGATAGACCATTATAAACTCTCAGCTAATTTAGCATGGCATAAGCAGCTATGATCTCTAATTGTCATTGCAAGCATGTTTCATTCATAACAAGCTGAATCAGGAACGATGAACTATCATATTTACAAAAACAAAAGAGGTCGAGTTCATACCAGTTTTTCTCATCTCAATTAGTTCATCATATATCATCCTTATTGCCTTTCACTCGCACGACCGAACGGTGTGGATAATAATAATAGTGCATGTGCATTGGACTAAGCTGGAATTGCGAGCATTTAATACGAGAGAGAAGAAAAGGTAATATGGCTCAAGATTAAATCAACAATAAAGCATATGAGAGCCACTAAGCATTTTCAATCGTGGTCTTCTACTCTTGACCCCCAAAGAAAAGAAAATAAACTATTTACACGGGAAAACTCCCAACAAGCAAAAGAAGAACGGGAAATCTTTTTGGGTTTTCTTTTAATTACTACTACTATAAGCAAGGAAGGTAAACTAGCTAAAAGCTACAACTAATTTTTTTTGTTTTTTCTTAAGGTTTTTCTAACTCACAAGAAAAATACTAAGAAAAAGAATTGAAACTAAGCATGGATGGTACAATGAAAGAGTGTGAGCACCGACAACTAAAACGAGTGTGTGAACATGAGTGTAAAGTCGGTGAGTAACACGTACTCCCCAAGCTTAGGCTTTTGGCCTAAGTTGGTCTATGGCCAGTATTGGCCTAACGGATATCCAAAGTCGTAGTTGGGGTTGTACTGAGATGCATCAGCTACTGCCTGATGAGCTGCATCTTGAAGGCGGGCAGGTTCCGTCATATTATGATACTCGTTTGCCTCCTCCCTGGTTATAGTGTATCTCCCTTTTGCCTAAAAGTCAAACATAGTAGGGACAGGAAGAATAATAGGGATGGCATGACGCCTATTAAAGATTAGTCGATATTTGAGGGATTGTTCATCCCTCTCTATAAACCGGTGACTAGTCATAGCATGGTAATCCAAATGAGCAGGAGGTAAAGGTTCATCATTTTCATGGACATGCACACCAAGACGGCGGGCTATGCGAGTGACATAAATCCCTCCAAATAAATCTCCATGCAAACCATTATGGTGTAGCCTACCTGCAACATTGGCTACCAAGTTATATTGCCTATCACCTAATACTACACTCTTGAGAACACTAAGATCAGGGACACACATGTGGCAAGCCTCATCTTTACCATCTATGCATCTACCAATAAAGAGAGCAAAGTAATGAATAGCAGGAAAATGAATGCTCCCTATGGTAGCCTGTGTAATTTCTCTAGATTCCCCCATAGTGATACTAGCAAGGAAATCTCTAAATTTAGATTTGCGAGGATCTCCCATACTGCCCCATTGCAGGAGCTTACAAGCATCATTAAAACCCTTTAAGTCCAGGGTGTAAGATTTATCATAAAGGTTAAACAGGACAGTGTGAGAATTGCGTGTAGATGAAAATTTAAACTTTCTCACAAAAGTATCAGTTAAGCCACGGTATTGAGGGCACTTATCTTGTATGAAGCCCTCGAGGTCAGCGTTGCGCACATATGCGTAAAATTCCTCTTTGATGCCAACCTGCTCCATAAATTCGTCTGACGGCCATTCACAAGGCCGCACGTCAGCTTCCCTCGGTAGTTCATCGTCCGGCTCACGAAACGCGAGTCTCGGTTCTTGCTTCCTCGAGGAACCACCTTGGAAGATTTTCCTATGCATTTTTTTGAAATTTTCTGAAATTTTTAGTAACTCAAAATAAAAGTTAACCAAACTCAACAAGATTTATAGCAACAACTCCTACTAGTTCCTAGAGACTATATCATTCATTAGAGCTACTTGGGACCAAGGAAATTTGACATGCAAGCTCAAGAACAAGGTCACCACAGCAGCAAAAATTTGCAATAAATAAAGCACTAGAACAAAAACTAATTGGACCAATGGAGGAGTCACATACCAAGGAACAATCTCCCCAAACAGTTTGGTGAATGGTGCTTTGAGCAAGGAGATCGAAAATGGCAGCAAGATGAGCTAGAACTCGTGCTTGAGCTGGTTGGTGATTTTTTTGGGAGGAAGAAGAGTATGGGTGCAGGAATAAGTGGAGGGGGGCCACGTGGGGCCCACGAGGCAGGGGGGCGCGCCCTGGACCCTCGTGGCCAGGTGCTGGCTCCCCTCGCTGTGTGTTCTGTGCCATATATCCTAAAATATTTCAGAAAAATCATATTAAATTTTCAGAGCATTTGGAGAACTTTTATTTTCGGGGTATTTTTTATTGCACGGATAAGTCTGGAAACAGACCGAAAATACTATCTTTGCTTTATTTATTCTATTTAACAGAAAGTAAAAGAAGGGTACAGAAGGTTGTGCTATCTAGATTCACCTATCCCATGCTCATCAAAAGGAATCCATTGACAAGGTTGATCAGGTCTTGTTAATAAACTCTTCCCGAATAACATGAAACCGGAGAATTTTTGAATAACACTAGGTTACCTCAATGGGGATATGTATGTCCCCAACAATAAGAATGTCATATGTCTTCTTCATAGTAGGAAGAGGAAATTCAAAACCTCCGATTGTAATAGTTGAAACTTTTCCAATATAATTGATACTATGTACCTGATGATGTTTCCTTGGAAAATGTATCGTATGCTCATTACCATTGACATGAAAAGTGACATTGCCTTTGTTGCAATCAATAACACCCCCTGCAGTATTCAGAAAGGGTCTACCAAGGATAATAGACATACTATCGTCCTCGGGAATATCAAGTATAACAAAGTCCGTTAGAACAGTAACATTTGCAACTACAACAGGCACATCCTCACAAATACCGATAGGTATAGCAGTTGATTTATCAGCCATTTGCAAAGATATTTCAGTAGGTGTCAACTTACTCAAGTCAAGTCTACGATATAAAGAGAGAGGCATAACACTAACACCGTCTCCAAGATCACATAAAGCAATTTTAACATGGTTTCTTTTAATGGAGCAAGGTATAGTAGGTACTCCTGGATCTCCTAGTTTCTTAGGTATTCCACCTTTGAAAGTGTAATTGGAAAGCATGGTGGAAATTTCTACTTCAGGTATCTTTCTTTTATTGGTAACAATATCCTTCATATACTTAGCATAAGGATCTGTTTTAAGCACATCAGTCAAACGCATACGAAAAAAGATAGGTCTAATCATTTCAGCAAAGCACTCAAAATCCTCATCATCCTTTTTCTTGGATGGTCTAGGAGGAAAAGGCATGGGTTTCTGAACCCATAGTTCTCTTTCCCTACCGTGCTTCCTAGCAACAAAGTCTCTCTTATCATAACGTTGATTATTTGATTGTGGGTTATCAAGATCAACAACAGGTTCTATCTCTACATCATTATCATTGCTAGGTTGAGCATTATCATGAAGATCATCATTAATATTATCACTAGGTTCATGTTCATTACCAGATTGTGTCTCAGCATCAGAAACAGATATATCATTAGGATTCTCAGGTGTGTCAGCTACATGTTCCCTAGAAGTATGCAAAGTTCTATCATATTTCTTTTTCTTCTTCTTAGAAGAACTAGGTGCATCTAAATTAGCTCTCTGAGAATCTTGCTCAATTCTCTTAGGGTGGCCCTCAGGATACAGAGGTTCCTTACCACCTCTAGTAGCTACTCTAACAACATAGTCATTATTCTTACTATTTAATTCATTTAGCAAGTCATTCTGAGTCTTAAGTACTTGTTCTACTTGAGTGGTAACCATAGAAGCATGTACACTAATGAGTTTCAGTTAACCTTTAACTCTAGAAAGATAATCACTCAAGCGTTCAATCATATAAGCATTGTGTTGCAATTGTCTATCAACATAAGCATTGAAGTTTTCTTGTTTCACAATAAAATTTTCAAACTCATCTAAGCATTGGCTAGCAGACTTATAACGAGGGATATCCCCTTCATCAAATCTATAAAGAGAATTTACCTTTACTACCTGTGTCGGGTTATCAAGACCATGTATTTGTTCAATAGGTGGTAAATTCTTAACATCTTCAGCTTTAGTACCTTTTCTTTCATAGATTTTTTTGCCTCTTGGATATCTTCAGAACTAAGAAATAGAACACCTCTTTACTTTGGGGTTGGCTTAGGGGCTGGTTCAGGAAGTGTCCAATTATTTTCATTCGCCAGCATATTATTCAATAGTAATTCAGCTTGATCAACTGTTCTTCCCCTGAAAACACAACCAGCACAACTATCCAGGTGGTCTCTGGAAGCATCGGTTAGTCCATTATAAAAGACATCAAGTATATCATTCCTCTCAAGGGGATGATCAGGCAAAGCATTAAGTAATTGGATAAGCCTCCCCCAAGCTTGTGGGAGACTCTCTTCTTCAATTTGCACAAAGTTATATATTTCCCGTAAGGCAGCTTGTTTTTTATGAGCGGGAAAATATTTAGCAGAGAAGTAATACATCATATCCTGGGGACTACGCACACAACCAGGATCAAGAGAATTAAACCATGTCTTACCATCACCCTTTAACGAGAACGGAAATAACTTAAGGATATAGTTATAACGAATCTTTTCATCATTGGTAAACAGGGTGGCTATATCATTCAACTTAGTAAGATGTGCCACAACAGTTTCAGTTTCATAGCCATGGAAAGGATCAGATTCAACCAAAGTAATTAACTCAGGATCAATAGAGAATTCATAATCCATATCAGTAACAAAGATAGGTGAAGTAGCGAAAGCAGGGTCATGTTTCATTCTAGCATTCAAGGACTTTTCTTTCAGCTTAGTGATAACCCACAAGTGTAGGGGATCGCAAAAGTTTTCAAGGGAAAAGTGTTAAATCCAAATTTGTCGATTCGACACAAGGGGAGCCAAACAATACTCTTAAGTATTAGCAGCTGAGTTGCCAATTCAACCACACCTGGAAACTTAGTATCTGCAACAAGGTAGTTTAGTAGCAAAGTAATATGATAGTGGCGGTAGCAGCAATAAAAGTAAAGATATTGTTTTTGTAGTTTTTGTGATAATAGCAACGGAAAAGTAAATAAGCAACTAGCAATATAGGTACAGCTCGTAGGCATTGGATCGGTGATGGGAAATTACGTCGGATGCAATTCATCATGTAGAAGTTATAACCTAGGGTGACACAGAACTAGCTCCAGTTCATCAACGCAATGTAGGCATGTATTCCGAATATAGTCATACGTGCTTATGGAAAAGAACTTGCATGACATCTTTTGTCCTACCCTCCCGTGGCAGCGGGGTCCTATTGGAAACTAAGGGATATTAAGGCCTCCTTTTAATAGAGTACCGGACCAATGCATTAACACATAGTGAATACATGAACTCCTCAAACTATGGTCATCACCGGGAGTGGTCCCAATTATTATCACTTCGGGGTTGCCGAATCATAACACATAGTAGGTGACTATAGACTTGCAAGATAGGATCAAGAACACACATATATTCATGAAAACATAATAGGTTCGGATCTGAAATCATGGCACTCGGGCCCTAGTGACAAGCATTAAGCATAGCAAAGTCATAGCAACATCAATCACAGAACATAGTGGATACTAGGGATCAAACCCTAACAAAACTAACTCGATTACATGATAGATCCCATCTAACCCATCACCGTCCAGCAATCCTATCTTGGAATTACTCACACACGGCGGTGAGCTTCATGGAATTGGTGATGGAGGAAGGTTGATGATGACGATGGCGACAATCTCCACTCTCCGGAGCCCCGAACGGACTCCATCATACCACATCACAACCATTTTAATGTCATGTTGGCACGCTAGATAGACCATTATAAACTCTCAGCTAATTAAGCATGGCATAAGCAGCTATGATCTCTAATTGTCATTGCAAGCATGTTTCATTCATAACAAGCTGAATCAAGAATGACGAGCAATCATATTTACAAAAACAAGAGAGGTCGAGTTCATACCAGCTTTTCTCATCTCAATTAGTTCATCATATATCATCATTATTGCTTTTCACTCGCACGACCGAACGGTGTGGATAATAATAATAGTGCATGTGCATTGGACTAAGCTGGAATCTGCACACACGTAATACAAGAGAGAAGATAAGGTAATATGGCTCAAGATTAAATCAACAACAAAGCATATGAGAGCCACTAAGCATTTTAATCATGGTCTTCTACTCTTAACCCCTAAAGAGAAGTAAATAAACTATTTACACGGGAAAGATCCCAACAAGCAAAAGAAGAACGTGAAATATTTTTGGGTTTTCATTTTTAGTTACTACTACAAGCAAAGAAAGTAAACTAGCTGGAAGCTACAACTTTTTTTTTTGTTTTTCTGGGTTTTTCTAGCACACAAGAAAAAGACTAAGAAAAAGAAATTGAAACTAAGCATGGATGGTACAGTGAAAGAGTGTGAGCACCGACAACTAGAATACGTGTGAACATGAATGTAAGTCGGTGAGAAACACGTACTCCCTCAAGCTTAGGCTTTTGGCCTAAGTTGGTCTATGGCCACGGATCGAAGCCACTCCCTCCAGAGTAATGAGATGTGTCCTCTGGGCGCCACTGGTCGGCGAGCTCGTCCAACTCCCACCCATAAACAAATTGTCGGAAAGGATCAAGTGGTGGTTCTGGTTCATGCTCCGAAGCTTGTGCCTGGCCTTGGTACTTGTAGAAGATATCTGAGGTGATGTGAAATACGTCTGTAGATAGACCAAACAAAGAAGGTGAAGGCAAGGTAACAATTTCACAGTACATTTCATCAAACCTCAATTTATAATGGAGCTGCATATTTTTGTCTTTAACAATAAAGTCATGGGCTACCATGCTCTTGTAGTCTAGATAAACAGGGGCAAGCAATTTTTCTTCCTTCTCATGATGCCTAATGGGTATATTAAAATAATCAGCAAGGCGAGAAGCAAAGATGCCTCCAAAGACGGGCCCTCTTGAGCGGTTAAGACTCAATCGTTTGGCAACGACAGCGCCCAAGCTAAAAGTTGTGTCACAAAACAAAGCATGGCGTAAAATTATAATACCAGGGGCACTTAGATTTCCACTGTTCTCGCGACCAATTAAACACCTACTAGCAAATAAAGCAATGTAGCGCAGAACAGGCAAGTGTATGCTAGTGATTCTTGCCCCTGCAACTTGTCTACTTTCACCTTTGGCTATCATATCAATAAACCCTTCGATGTCTTCATGACGTGGTTCATCAAGTCTACCTTCAAAGGGTACTTTGCATATTTCACAAAAGTCTAACAGTGATATCTCCTTACTCACATCATATAAGCGAAACTCCACCGTAGGTGGTGTTTTCCTAGAATGAAATTGAAAGCTTTGCGTAAAAATATTGGTAAGTAAGAGATACTGTTCTTTTTGGTCGTTGAGGAAGTCGGTGAGGCCTGCATTATTTTCCATCCAATAAAAGTCTTCGTAAAAACCGGCGGACATCATGAAATTATTACAAGGCCATTCGCAAGGTCGAACTTCCGCCATGCGAGGAAGATGATATTTGGGCTTCTTATTTTCTTCTTTCTTCTTCTCCTCTGAGCTCTTACTAGAAGAGCCCCTCAATAATCTTTTCAACATTTTCCTTTTCTGAAAATTTCTGAAATTTTTAGTAACTCACAATAAAAGTTAACCAAACTCAACAAGATTGATAGCAACAACTCCTATAAGTGCCTAGAAGATATATTATGCATTAGAACTACTAGCCGCCAACCCGTGCATTCGCACGAACCAGTTATCCTATAATTTTGTAGGCCATATTGACCATATATTGATTTGTGTTTTTGCTAGGGTGTATACCCAATCGTAGTTATAGACAGATGGGAATTCTTATAGGAGAATGTATGATGGTAGGCCAAATGAAATAATTAGAAATAATGTTGCCAAACTCATGAGCTTTGTGTGAACTTGATATAAGTATATTCTAAGTGATAGTCTAAGTGATAGTAGTATCATAGAATATTTATAGAAAATAGTTTGACAATATTATAAGGTTACAGTGATGTATTAACATACGATATTAAAAACAAAGCACAAAGTAAAATGGTATAACTATGTTATCTTCAAAATATCTTAAATTTATGAACAGAAAGATTAATAGGCTTAAAGAAAATCTCATGTATAGTATGTGAAAGATGATATTTATGTTATCCATGATATCTAATTATTCTTGGTTGAACGTCTCCGATATATGTAAGTATAGAAGTTGATTTATGCCATTTTCTTTCTAAAAAAATATGTATAATAGGTGAGTGTTTGAAAAATAAAAATAACAAAATAGTGAATCAGTTAGTTCCATATACCCATGGCACTAAAAACTGACAAATTTGACAGATCTTCAGACAACAATACGTAAAAAGTATAGGGTCAACAATTCAACATGCATAACTACAAACTGGATTATTTTTATATACTAATAATAAGAACATGCTCGATCAAACATGCAACACCGTTTTCCAATAGATGGAAATAAAACAAAGCACTTGCGCCAATTCAAACCAAAAGAGTGATGTAAGAAAAAACTATTTTTCATGTTGACGATGAATTCTACCGAAAGGCGCTACTGTATGATCAGAGTGGAACACTATGTTTTTTTTTAATTTCTTGGGAACTACATGCATGGTTGCAACTTAAATAAAAATAATGCACAATTTGTGGGCAAGGTTCCATCCATCCAGGAGAACATAAATATTTAGAGATCTCAGAAACATTAGATATGCAACATACTACACTATAGGAAATAGCGACACAGAAATAAGTTCTACCATGTGCTCGTTATCCACATGCAAAATTTATAGCTAGTTGAATTTCAGTGAATGAAAATATACTATTCCTGAAGATGTATTGCAAACATAACATAATTCACTCGAAATGTCAGAATCCTGGCGCAAAGCAAACCTGTAGGTGGCGCATGAATGTAATGTGCCGGATATAGCCTGACCGCTATGTGGCTTAACCAAAATAGCTCACAAATATTGAAATCCAACCAATGCTACACATAAGAAGCATTCACAAAGCTGAAGCAAATCATTGTTTTTATGTTAGGTAATAATATTGTAAAGTACGCCGCAATAATTGGATAAATTGGATCGACAGAGTATTCCACCATTCCTAATCGGCACAATGGCACCCAAGCGGTGGATATAGCCTGACCGCTGGGTGGCTTTGCCTTAGATAATAATCTTGAAGAAAATTCAGTCACATGGGATGATCAGATGGGCACTCAATTATTGCTAACCCGCACAAACATCAAAAGGGGCAGATATCATCTGGCTGCTACAGATGCGTTGTACACATAGCTTGCCACCATGTCACGCTAGGAGGGAGGGAGCCAAACATGAAGTCACTCATGAATACGGCTACGACTGCACATGCACCCTGAAGTGCAGTATCGGACATGAAAAACTATTCGCTAGGGCATGGTAGCCTTAGTTAATACATGTCCTGGACAGGATATAGTGCAGGGACGCTCTCTCATGTTGATGACATGAATTACAGGAGAACATGAGATTCCCAATCCTAGCTTTTCTCTATATTTTCAAGTCCGTGTAATTAGTCTATTTATTTAGCATTATTTTTGTGTGGAACCCTTCATTTGCATGACAAATGACAACTACATCTTACCAAAGAACAAATCAATTGTATGGGACTAAAAGTTGTCGTGAATTTGCAATTAGCTGAATGTCTGAAAGGATATGTCCGACAACCCGCAAAAACCTACAAAATCTGAAGTATAAAATATCAGTGCAACAGAAGAGAACTAAAACAAAGAATCTGATATGGGCGAAGGCAAAACATAAACTGCTGTGTTCAAAATCATGTAACCTACAGAGTAAAAATAATGCAACAATCTCTAAGGTTGAAACTGCACATTCAACTTGCAAGTATAGGATGGTGAAATCATAAGAGTAGAGAATGCATACGTACATTAGAACTTAATGAACGAAAAATATTTAGGGAGCAGTAGATAGACCACTATACATTTGCTTCCAATTCCAAACTTCCTTTTTCTTGGCAGTTTGTCCCGCTGAGATACTGGATGCCTCTAGCTGACTTAAGCATCTCCCTCCCAAACTCCTGATCGCCTAATTTTTTTTATCCCTCACGTCCCTATTATGGTAGTACCCAAATAGAGATTGTGGCGGTAGTTGGGGCATTTATAGGCAATATATCAGTGCAACAGAATAGGAATAAACAAAAAACCTGATATGAGCGAAGGCAACCTAAAGTGTGAAAATAATGAATCAATCTCTCAGATTGCCATTGCACATTCACCTTGCAAGAAGAGGATGGAGAAGTTATAACAGTAGAAACTGCATACGTACATTAGAACTTACAATCATAAGAAATAAGTAGGGAGCAGTCCATAGACCACCATACAAATTTGCTTTCAAATTTCCTTTTCTTGGTAGTTTGTCTGGCCGAGATGCTGGATGCCTCTAGCAGTCTAGTTGACTGAAGCGTCTACCTCCTGAACTCCTGATCGCCTATTTTTTTGGCCCTCACCTCCCTATTATGGGAGTACTCATATGGAGATCCTGGTGGTAATTGGAAGCATATCAAGGCAGCATGCATAATGTTATTGGACATCAAACTTGAACCCTAGGTGGTGCACCATCGAGAGGAGACAGATCGCTGGCCATTAGACATCGAACTTGAACCCTAGCTGGCGCACCATTAGGAGGAGAGAGATCGCCGACCGCCAGACATGCTAGATGGGAAAGAGACGAACGGAATAAGAGATTGTGTTTGCTGCTGGTGAAGTCCTGTGTGTGCTGCTGCTGCGGCGGCGACGTGCGTGTCTGCGTGAGAAGGGATTTTTTTTCTGATGTGAAGAGAAGGGGCGATCGTGACCTACAGTCTGTAATTGTGGAGTAGATAGAGATTACTTCAATGAGGGGAGACATAAACATTGGATTTTTTTGAGGGGGACATAAACATTGGATAACGATCGTGTCATCCATGGATTCTATGTTTACTATGTACCTAGAAAAGATTGTGGGCCTTGCGACGTTTTTTTTTAAATTGGGTAGATATTTTTTTTACAACCAGTAGATCTACACCGTAATAACTAATCGGCCCCACCAGATTAACAACTCATAATTTCTTATTAATATGGGAATTTCTAGGGAGTCTAGGATTAGTATAGGTATTGGGTAGATATTTTTTTTACAACCAGTAGATCTACACCGTAATAACTAATCAGCCCCACCAGATTAACGGCTCATAATTTCTAATTAATGTGGGAATTTCTAGGGAGTCTAAGATTAATATAGGTATAGACTTGGGACCAAGAAAATTTGACATGCAAGCTCAAGAACAAGGTCACCACAGCAGCACAAATTTGCAACAAATAAAGCACTAGAACAAAAACTAATTGGACCAATGGAGGAGTCACATACCAAGGAACAATCTCCCCAATCAGTTTGGTGAATGGTGCTTTGAGCAAGGAGATCAAAGATGGCAGCAAAATGAGCTAGCACTCGGGTTTGAGCTGGTTGGGGATTTTTTTGGGAGGAAGAAGAAGAGCATGGGTGAAAGGATAAGTGGAGGGGGGCCACGTGGGGCCCTCGAGGCAGGGGGCGCGCCCTGTGCCCTCGAGGCCACGTGTTGGCTCCCCTCGCTGTGTGTTCAGTGCCATATTTTCTTAATATTCTAGAAAAAAATCATATTTCATTTTCATGGCATTTGGAGAACTTTTATTTTTGGGATATTTTTTTATTGCACGGATAAGTCTGAAAATAGAGAGATAATACTATTTTTCGTTTATTTGACCTAATTAACAGAAAGTAAAAGGAGGGTACAGTAGGTTTGTGCTATCTAGATTCACCTATCCCATGTTTATCAAAAGGAATCCATTAACAAGGCTGATCAGGTCTTGTGAATAAACTCTTTCCGAGTAACATGAAACCGGAGAATTTTCGAATAACACTATGTTACCTCAATGGGGATATGTATGTCCCCAACAATAATTATGTCATATGCCTTCTTGATAGTAGGAATAGGAAACTCAAAACCTCCAATAATAATAGTTGAAGTTTTTCCAATATAATTGATACTATGGACCTGAGGTTGTTTCCTCGGAAAATGTACCGTATGCTCATTACCATTGACATGAAAAGTGACATTGCCTTTGTTGCAATTAATACCAGCCCCTGCAGTATTCAAAAAAGGTCTTCCAAAAATAATAGACATACTATCATCCTCGGGAATATCAAGTATAACAAAGTCTGTTAGAATAGTAACATTTGCAACTAAAACATGCACATCCTCACAAATGCTGACAGGTATAGCAGTTAATTTATCAACCATTTGCAAAGATATTTTAGTAGGTGTCAACTTACTCAAGTCAAGTGTACGGTATAAAGAGAGGGGCATAACACTAACACCGGCTCCATGATCACACAAAGCAGTTTTAACATAGTTTCTCCTAATGGAGCAAGGTATAGTCGGTACTCCTGGATCTCCTAATTTCTTAGGCATTCCACCCTCAAAAGTGTAATTGGCAAGCATGGTGGAAATTTCTACATCAGGTATCTTTCCTTTGTTGGTAATAATATCTTTCATATACTTAGCATAAGGATTTGTTTTAAGCACATCAGTCAAACGCATACGCAAAAAGATAGGTCTAATCATTTCAGCGAAGCGTTCAAAATCTTCATCATCCTTTTACTTGGATGGTTTCGGAGGAAAAGGCATGGGTTTCTGAACCCATGGTTCTCTTTCTCTACCGTGCTTCCTAGCAACAAAGTCTCTCTTATCATAACGTTGATTCTTTGATTGTGGGTTATCAAGATCAACAACAGGTTCAATCTCTACATCATTATCATTGCTAGGTTGAGCATCAGCATGAACATCATTATTGATAATATCACTAGTTTCATGTTCATTACCAGATTGTGTCTCAGCATCAGAAACAGATATATCATTGGGATTCTCAGGTGGGTGAGCTACAAGTTCACTAGAAGCATGCAAAGTCCTATCATTTTTCTTTTTCTTCTTCTTAGAAGAACTAGGTGCATCTAAATTAGCTCTCTGAGAGTCTTGCTCAACTCTCTTAGGGTGGCCTTCAGGGTACAGAGGTTCCTGAGTCATTCTACCACCTCTAGTCACAACTCTAATGGCATTATCATTATTTTTACTATTCAATTCATTAGGCAAATCATTTTGAGCCTTAAGTACTTGTTCTACTTGAGTGGTAACCATAGAAGCATGTATACTAATGAGTTTCAGTTCATCCTTAGCAATAGACAAATAATCACTCAAGCGTTCAATCATATGAGCATTGAAGTTTTCTTGTTTCAGAATGAAATTGTCAAACTCATCTAAGCATTGGCTAGCAGACTTATAACGAGGAATATCACCTTCATCAAATCTATAAAGATAATTTAACTTTACTACCTGTGTCGGGTTATCAAGACCATTGTAACATCCCAAAATTTAGAATTTTGGAATGTTATTATTTAAATAGGATTAATTGAAATCTTGCTTGTGATGTTTGATCTTAGTAAAATTTGACTAGTATTCGTAACTTTTGGAGTTGTTGAAACTCAAATGTTTTTAGTTGTCATAATGCTCTTTGTATGCTTGCATTGCATAAAATATACTTTTGTGTATTTGGGGGTTAAAAATGTTCATAATGCCCACAATATTTCCTGTCCTTTTGTTATGTTTTTGTATTTTTCATAATCATGAAATTATTTTATTTGTGTGTTACTTTGCTGTTTGAGTGGCCTATTGCATACAAATGATTTTATAAAATTGCTTTATAGGTGGAACTAGTGTTCCTATATTTTATATTAGTAGTGTTGACTTTACTGTGTGTATATGTATTTGTTCTAGAATTTATTTTAGTGTATTTATTTTAGTTATTTAACTTCTGTGGTTTTGGTTTAAAAAAAAAATAACAGAAGCCAGCCGGCCAGGCCAGGCCAGCCAGCCAGCACCACAGCCCAACTCCGTCGCTCGCGCGCGCGCAGCGCAAGCAACCGCAGCGCAGCAGTAGGCCGGCCCAGCAGCAGCAATGAGCAGCCCACCACTGGAGCGTTTTTTTTTACTTTTTTTCCTCTCTGCCGCTGACCACCTGGCCCGCGATGTCATCCCCTACCTTGCATCGTGTTCTTCCTGGACTCCGCTCCCGATCCAAATTCGATCGACTCGTTCGATCTCTTGCCTCCGCTGCACTCACACCTCCATAAATATATTCCCTACGTCCTACTCTGCCGATTTTTGGTCAAATCGCTTTCTCCCGTGCCCTAGAGAGCCGTCGCCAGATCTCGCCGGAGTTTCGCTGCAAGAGCTCCTGTCGCCGGTCGAATTCGTCGCTGTCGTGGGTACCCAGCACCTCTCTTACCCTCTGTCCTCTTCCCCTTGATTCCCTCTCTCTCTCTCTCTGACCTATTAGCTACTCCAGGGAAGCACTATACCGAGCGCATCGACCTCGCCCCGAAGCAGATCACCGGCGCCGCTCCAGCCAGTAGCCGCTGTCGCCTATAGAGGACGCCCCGCCGCCGTTGAACACCACCACCACCTCCGCGCCACGAACCCGCCTCTACCCAGCAGATCGCCTTCGCCGGAGGAGCGCCACCATCGCCGCCCGAGCCGCCGCGCCACCGTTTCATCCAACTCCGGCGCCCTTCCTCAGTTCTTCTCCGGTGAGCATCCCTGTCCGTCCGATCTTCCGTGTACGGCTGAGTTTAGACCATTTGTTTTTTTTCTTTATCACGAACCGTTTTCTGTTAAGTTGCGGCCGTCCGCTCCTTAGCCACCACAGCGAACGGTTTCCAGCCACTCAGCATGAGACACATCGCACGTCCACAGCTGCCTCAACAGTTCTTCCAGGAATACTTTTTGGCACAATATTTTTCTGACAGATTCTATACCAAAACTTCATTTAAGTATATCTTTTAGCCTATATTTCCAAATTCATCGATTCTTTTTCCTATGTACCCGTAGAGACCAGGAGAATAATGTAGAACCAAAATTTCACATTTTTGAACAGTTCAAATTTGAATTTGTTTAAATCTGAATTCAAACTTCCGAAGGCCATATCTTTTAAACCGTAGATCCAAATCAGTTGATTCTTTTTGCATTGTGATCCTAGTATCATGTAGATATTATTTACCTACTGATATGTTTTTTTAGTTGAGTTTTATTTGAATTCTTTGTTGTTTACTTTATTGTGAGCCATGTGAGTACGGTTTATTTATCGGTGCCTTATTTATCGTATAGATTGTCCGGAGTGTCGAGCGGATCAGAATTAAGTGTTAGAGTACTTCAACACCGTTCCAGGCAAGTTTGCACTTTTGATTTTGCGCTCATCCTATATTCTGCTATGCAAGTGTGGTTTTATGCTATGATAAATGTTTGGCTTGATATGTGTATCTCGTGTTGCCATGTTTTGATGTTGATGGTGTTATGTGATGGTGTGATCAACTTGCTATGGTAGACGCGGGCATGTGTCGAGTGATCCCTAGAAGTGGTGAGTGTTTATAGCCGTAGGCTCGGGATTATTAACCAGGTGAATGCGTCACTGGCAGAGCGCTCTATTGTCCCTAGAGAATGCGCCATTGACAGAGCGCACTTGAGGCGAGGTATAGTTTTCGGAACATAAATCAGGTGGATGCGTCTTTGGCAGAGCGCTCTATTGTTCCTAGAGAATACGCCACTGACAGAGCGCACTTGAGACACTTCTGAAGTTCTTGTCATGTTTATTAGAATCTTTGGGCTATCTTGGGCGAATATATCGAGACGATTATGGGTTCATTTAGTGGAGGTAGGTGAAGACTTTCTTCTCCAAATTGACTTGAGTGTTTTGTTGTCATACTTTACTTGTGGATGTAGGTTTGCTATATCATATTGTGTGATTTGCCAATACATTCAATGTATTGACCCTTTGTGGTTGCAACTTATCATGTTGCAGGTTTTTCAGATGATCAGTGAGATACAGTAGGGTCGCGAGTCTTCACTCGACATGTTCTCCAGTGGGCATTGATGGACTCATCGTTTATTATGCTACCTTTCCGCTGTTATTATTGAATAAGCTAGATTTGTGCTATTCAGTTTGTAATACTTTGTAAATTCTGGATCATACGTTATAGTAAATGATGCACTTGTTATTTGGTATTCATATGTACTGTGTGTGCTAGCGAGTCGATCCAGGGACTAGCATGGTAAGCACAGAGACATCGAATCTTATCAGATTCGGGTCGTTACAGATGGTATCAGAGCAGTGTGTTGACTGTAGGTCGTGACCCTAGAAAATGGATTAGAAAAGCCATAGGAGTGAGAACCTTACTTTACAACTTGTTGTCTACTTGTTAGTTCATACCCTGTTACTCATATCTTTACTTTTCAAATATAGATGATCCTTGTAATTATATTAGTGTTATTTAAGGAGTTTAGTTGGCAGTCCACCATTGCTAAATTGTTTCTGATAAACGATTTGTGGTAGTATGATGAGATCATATCTCTTGTGGATATGACCTTACGTGTAGGTTTTGCTTGTGTTGTGCGATATGTTATATGTTTGGTCTGTCATTGCTTTCTGTGTTGTCATATTCCGTGGAATGTTTTCCTTATGCCATTATGTGTTTTGATTGATCATATGTGCTCTTTCGATGTGATTACTTTAGGATAGTTTTGGGTGACTTGTGTGACTTGTGTGTGAAATTTAGTGTTTTATTTTGTTGTTGTTGGAGTTTTGTTGCTAGCACATGGGTAGTGTTCTCCCCTTAGATCTATATTCTGTCTATATCCTAATCTCTGCTGCAACCCAGTGATGAGTTCAAGTTTTACCACATAAGCCAGGATCCACGAAGAAGAAAGCACAATCTTGCTGAAGGAAGAACCCTGGAGGAAGCTACAATTCACCGACGTATGTTTTATAGTATTTGACGCAAACCTGAGAGTTGCCATGAACGATAGATGTTTTTTTTGGCATGCAGAACCAATGGATTATCCGAACTCAGTTCGTGAACAAGATAAATTTCTGCAATGCTTGTGAGGATGCCCCGAGTGTTAGAATGCGAGATTTTTCTAAACCATATACAAGGTAATGATTTGGGTGCGGAATGAATTGATCACCATGCCGACTTACTCTTATTATTTGCTTTTGTTATGTGGGATGGTAAATCTAGAGTGACTTACCTATAGTAGAGTGACGACAAAGTTAAGCCTTCAACCTTAGAATGGTGTGACGATTGATCCTTGTACAAGGCACGCATTGCTAATAGTAGGTTGTACGGTGAGAATAAACCCGGACTCTTTTCTGCAGGAACCACCCTTGATGACTACCATGAGAGTATCGGTATTGCTTAGTATTGGCGCAAGGCATGTCAACCATGAAGGTTGAGTTAATGGAAGACCACTCTGTTGATATGGAATTCAAGATCTCATAGGAGTGTTGTGCATACATATGAATGATATTATCGAAGGAGTAATATTCTTGAAGACCCAATGACTCAAATTCTAAGGTGGTAGCACCCCACACTCTCGGATGATCGATGGTAATTCAACAAGAATCCCAAACCTAACCTTTTCTTTCTAGCCAAATCGAATCTCGGGGACGAGATTCATTTTAAGGGTGGTAGATTTGTAACATCCCAAAATTTAGAATTTTGGAATGTTATTATTTAAATAGGATTAATTGAAATCTTGCTTGTGATGTTTGATCTTAGTTAAATTTGACTAGTATTCGTAACTTTTGGAGTTCTTGAAACTCAAAAGTTTTTAGTTGTCATAATGCTCTTTGTATGCTTGCATTGCATAAAATATACTTTTGTGTATTTGGGGGTTAAAAATGTTCATAATGCCCACAATATTAATTCATGTCCTTTTGTTATGTTTTTGTATTTTTCATAATCATGAAATTATTTTATTGGTGTGTTACTTTGCTGTTTGAGTGGCCTATTGCATACAAATGATTTTATAAAATTGCTTTATAGGTGGAACTAGTGTTCCTATATTTTATATTAGTAGTGTTGACTTTACTGTGTGTCTATGTATTTGTTCTAGAATTTATTTTAGTGTATTTATTTTAGTTATTTAACTTCTGTGGTTTTGGTTTAAAAAAAATAACAGAAGCCCGTCGGCCAGGCCAGGCCAGCCAGCCAGCACCACAGCCCCACTCCGTCACTCGCGCGCGCGCAACGCAAGCTACCGCAGCGCAGCAGTAGGCCGGCCCAGCAGCAGCAATGAGCAGCCCAGCGCTGGAGCGTTTTTTTCTTTCTTTTTTTTCCTCTCTGCCGCTGACCACCTGGCCCGCGATGTCATCCCCTACCTTGCATCGTGTTCTTCCTGGACTCCGCTCCCGATCCAAATTCGATCGACTCGTTAGATCTCTTGCCTCCGTTGCACTCACACCTCCATAAATATATTCCCCACGTCCTACTCTGCCGATTTTTGGTCAAATCGCTTTCTCCCGTGCCCTAGAGAGCCGTCGCCAGATCTCGCCGGAGTTTCGCCGCAAGAGCTCCTGTCGCCTGTCGAATTCGTCGCTGCCGTGGGTACCCAGCACCTCTCTTACCCTCTGTCCTCTTCCCCTTGATTCCTTCTCTCTCTCTCTAACCTATTAGCTCCTCCAGGGAAGCACTATACCGAGCGCACCGACCTCGCCCCGAAGCAGATCACCGCCGCCACTCCAGCCAGTAGCCGCTGTCGCGTATAGAGGACGCCCCGCCGCCGTTGAACACCACCACCACCTCCGCCGCACGAACCCGCCTCCACCCAGCAGATCGCCTTCGCCGGAGGAGTGCCACCATCGCCGCCCGAGCCGCCGCGCCACCGTTTCATCCAACTCCGGCGCCCTTCCTCAGTTCTTCTCCGGTGAGCATCCCTGTCCGTCCGATCTGCCGTGTACGGCTGAGATTAGACCATTTGTTTTTTTTCTTTATCACGAACCGTTTTGGGTTAAGTTGCGGCCGTCCGTTCCTTAGCCACCACAGCGAACGGTTTCCAGCCACTCAGCATGCGACACATCGCACGTCCACAGCTGCCTCAACAGTTCTTCCAGAATACTTTTTGGCACAATATTTTTCTGACAGATTCTATACCAAAACTTCATTTAAGTATATCTTTTAGCCTATATTTCCAAATTCATCGATTCTTTTTCCTATGTACCCGTAGAGACCAGGAGAATAATGTAGAACCAAAATTTCACATTTTTGAATAGTTCAAATTTGAATTTGTTTAAATCTGAATTCAAACTTCCGAAGGCCATATCTTTTAAACCGTAGATCCAAATCAGTTGATTCTTTTTGCATTGTGATCCTAGTATCATGTAGATATTATTAACCTACTGATATGTTTTGTTAGTTGAGTTTTATTTGAATTCTTTGTTGTTTACTTTATTGTGAGCCATGTGAGTACGGTTTATTTATCGGTGCCTTCGTTATCGTATAGATTGTCCGGAGTGTCGAGCGGATCAGAATTAAGTGTTAGAGTACTTCAACATCGTTCCAGGCAAGTTTGCACTTTTGATTTTGCGCTCATCCTATATTCTGCTATGCAAGTGTGGTTTTATGCTATGATAAATGTTTGGCTTGATATGTGTATCTCGTGTTGCCATGTTTTGATGTTGATGGTGTTATGTGATGGTGTGATCAACTTGCTATGGTAGACGCGGGCATGTATCGAGTGATCCCTGGAAGTGGTGAGTGTTTATAGCCGTAGGCTCGGGATTATTAACCAGGTAAATGCGTCACTGGCAGAGCGCTCTATTGTCCCTAGAGAATGCGCCATTGACAGAGCGCACTTGAGGCGAGGTATAGTTTTCGGAACATAAATCAGGTGGATGCGTCTTTGGCAGAGCGCTCTATTGTTCCTAGAGAATACGCCACTGACAGAGCGCACTTGAGACACTTCTGAAGTTCTTGTCATGTTTATTAGAATCTTTGGGTTATCTTGGGCGAATATATCAAGACGATTATGGGTTCATTTAGTGGAGGTAGGTGAAGACTTTCTTCTCCAAAAGTACTTGAGTGTTTTGTTGTCATACTTTACTTGTGGATGTAGGTTTGCTATATCATATTGTGTTATTTGCCAATACATTCAATGTATTGACCCTTTGTGGCTGCAACTTATCATGTTGCAGGTTTTTCAGATGATCAGTGAGATACAGTAGGGTCGCGAGTCTTCACTAGACATGTTCTCCAGTGGGCATTGATGGACTCATCGTTTATTATGCTACCTTTCCGCTGTTATTATTGAATAAGCTAGCTTTGTGCTATTCAGTTTGTAATACTTTGTAAATTCTGGATCATACGTTATAGTAAATGATGCACTTGTTATTTGGTATTCATATGTACTGTGTGTGCTAGCGAGTCGATCCAGGGACTAGCACGGTAAGCACAGAGACATCGAATCTTATCAGATTCGGGTCGTTACAACCATCTATTTCTTCAATAGGCGGTAAATTCTTAACATCTTCAGCTTCAATACCTTTTTCTTTCATAGATTTCTTTGCCTCTTGCATATCTTCAGGACTGAGAAATAGAACACCTCTTTTCTTCGGAGTTGGTTTAGGGACTGGTTCGGGAAGTGTCCAATTATTTTCATTGGCTAGCATATTATTCAATAGTAGTGCAGCTTGTTCCACTGTTCTTTCCCTGAAAACACAACCAACACAACTATCCAGATGGTCTCTGGAAGCATCAGTTAGTCCATTATAAAAGACATCAAGTATATCGTGCATCTCAAGAGGATGATCAGGCAAAGCATTAAGTAACTGGAGAAGCCTCCCCCAAGCTTGTGGGAGACTCTCTTCTTCAGTTTGAGCAAAGTTATATATTTCCCGTAAGGCAGCTTGTTTCTTATGAGCGGGAAAATATTTAGTAGAAAAGTAATACAACATATCCTGGGGACTACGCACACAACCAGGATCAAGAGAAGTAAACCAAGTCTTAGCATCACCCTTTAACGAGAACAGAAACAACTTAAGGATATAATAGTAGCGAATCTTTTCATCATTGGTAAACAGGGTGGCTATACCATTTAACTTGGTAAGATGTGCCACAACAGTTTCAGACTCATAGCCATGGAAAGGATCAGATTCAACCAAAGTAATTAACTCAGGATCAACAGAGAATTCATAATCCTTATCGGTGACACAGATAGGTGAAGGGGCAAAAGCAGGGTCATGTTTCATTATAGCATTCAAGGACTTTTCTTTCAGCTTAGCTAATAACTTCTTAAGATCTTATCTATCATTGCAAGCAAGAAAGTCTCTAGCAGTTTATTCATCCATAACATAACCCTCAGGCACAACAGGCAATTCATATCTATTGGGAGTAGTCTCATCATCACTTTCATAAATATCATCAACATTTGCACTCTCCCTAACCTTAGCAATTTGTTCATCTAGAAATTCACCTAGTGGCACAGTATCAGGCATAGAGGTAGTTTCATCATACATAGCAGAAGTAGCATCATCAAGAACATACGATATATCAGATTCAATAGCAGGAGTAGGTGTCGCAAGTTTACTCATAACAGAAGGAGAATCTAGTGTAGATCTAGATGGCAGTTCCTTACCTCCCCTCGTAGTTGAGGGTAAGATCTTGGTTTTTGAGTCCTTCAAATTCTTCATAGTGATAAGCAGATATAAATCCCAAGTGACTTAAAGAATAGAGCTATGCTCCCCAGCAATGGCGCCAGAAAATAGTCTTGATAACCCACAAGTGTAGGGGATCACAACAGTTTTCGAGGGTAAAGTATTAAACCCAAATTTGTTGATTCGACACAAGGGGAGCCATAGAATATTCTTAAGTACTAGCAGCTGAGTTGTCAATTCAACCACACCTGGAAACTTAGTATCTGCAGCAAGGTAGTTTAGTAGCAAACTAATATGATAGTGGCGGTAGCAGCAATAAAAGTAAAGATAGTGTTTTTGTAGTTTTTGTGATAATAGCAATGGAAAAGCAAATAAGCAACTAGAAATATAGGTAAAGCTCGTAGGCATTGGATCGGTGATGGGAAATTACGTCGGATGCAATTCATCATGTAGAAGTTATAACCTAGGGTGACACAGAACTAGCTCCAGTTCATCAATGCAATGTCGGTATGTATTTCAAATATAGTCATACGTGCTTATGGAAAAGAACTTGCATGACATCTTTTGTCCTACCCTCCCGTGGCAGCGGGGTCCTATTGGGAACTAAGGGATATTAAGACCTCCTTTTAATAGAGTACCGGACCAAAGCATTAACACATAGTGAATACATGAACTCCTCAAACTATGGTCATCATCGGGAGTTGTCCCAATTATTGTCACTTCGGGGTTGCCGGATCATAACACATAGTAGGTGACTATAGACTTGCAAGATAGGTCAAGAACACACATATATTCATGAAAACATAATAGGTTCAGATCTGAAATCATGGCACTCGGGCCCTAGTGACAAGCATTAAGCATAACAAAGTTATAGCAACATCAATCTCAGAACATAGTGGATACTAGGGATCAAACCCTAACAAAACTAACTCGATTACATGATAGATCCCATCCAACCCATCACCGTCCAGCAAGCCTACGATGGAATTACTCACACACGGCGGTGAGCATCATGGAATTGGTGATGGAGGAAGGTTGATGATGACGATGACGACGATCTCCACTCTCCGGAGCCCCAAACGGACTCCACATCAGCCCTCCCGGGAGAGATTAGGGCTTGGCGGCGGCTCCATCTCGTGAAACGTGATAATTCTTTCTCCTTGATTTTTTTTCTCCCCGAAACGGAATATATTGGTCCTGGGGATACGTCGGTGGAGTATCGGGGGGCCCTCGAGGCAGGGGGCGCGCCCCGGGAAGGGGGGCGCGCCCCCCACTCTCGAGGACAGGCGGTGGGCCCCTCGGTGTGGATCTTCTTGCAGGTATTTTTTATATTTTCTGAAATAATTCTCCGTTGATGTCCAGGCGATTCCGAGAACTTTTTATTTTTGCACAAAAACAACACCATGGTAGTTCTACTGAAAACAGCGTCAGTCTGGGTTAGTTACATTCAAATCAGGCAAGTTAGAGTCCAAAACAAGGGCAAAAGGGTTTGGAAAAGTAGATACGTTGGAGACGTATCACTTAGCTAATAATTTCTTAAGATCATATCTATCGTTGCAAGCAAGAAAGTCTCCAGCAGTTTCTTCATCCATAACATAACCCTCAGGAACAACATGCAATTCATATCTATTGGGATAAGCTTCATCATCACTTTCATAAATATTATCAGTTTCAATATTTGCATTCTCCCTAACTTTAGCAATTTGTTAATCTAGAAATTCACCTAGTGGCACAGTATTATCAGGCATAGAAGTAGCTTCATCATACATAGCAAAAGTGGCATCATCAAGAACATACGACATATCAAATTCAATAGCAGGAGTAGGTGTCACAAATTTATCCATAACAGATGGTGAATCAAGTGCAGAGCTAGATGGCAGTTCCTTACCTCCCCTCGTAGTTGAGGGTAAGATCTTGGTTTTTGAGTCCTTCAAATTCTTCATAGTGATCAACAGATATAAATCCCAAGTGACTTAAAGAATAGAGCTATGCTCCCCGGCAACGGCGCCATAAAATAGTCTTGATAACCCACCAATGTAGGGGATCGCAACATTTTTCAAGGGTAAAGTATTCAACCCAAATTTATTGATTCGACACAAGGGGAGCCAAAGAATACTCTTAAGTATTAGCAGCCATGTAAAGGATCAGATTCAACCAAAGTAATTAACTCATGATCAACAGAGAAATCATAATCCTTATCAGTAACAAAGATAGGTGATGTAGCAAAAGCAGGTTCATATTTCATTCTAGCATTCAAATTTCTTTCAGTTTAGCTAATAATTTCTGAAGATCATATCTATCATTGCAAGCAAGAAAGTCTCTAGGAGTTTCTTTATCCATAACATAACCCTCAGGAATAACATGCAGTTCATATCTAGGGGTAGAATCTTCATCATCCCTTTCATAAATATTATCAGTTTCAATATGTGCATTCTCTCTAACTTTAGCAATTTGTTCATCTAGAAATTCACCTAGTGGCACAGTATTATCAAGCATAGAAGTAGTTTCATCATACATAGCAGAAGTGGCATCATCAAGAACATGCGACATATCAGATTCAATAGCAGGAGTAGGTGTCACAAATTTACTCATAACAGATGGTGAATTGAGGGAAAAATCTTGGTTTTTGAGTCTTTCAAGTTATTCAAAGTGATCAACAGATATAAATCCCAAGTGACTTAAAGAATATAGCTATGCTCCCCGGCAACGGTGCAAGAAAATAGTCTTGATAACCCACAAGTGTAGGGGCTCGCAACAGTTTTTGAGGGTAGAGTATTCAACCCAAATTTATTGATTCGACACAAGGGGAGCCAAAGAATACTCTTAAGTATTAGCAGCCGAGTTGTCAATTCAACCACACCTGGAAACTTAGTATCTGCAGCAAGGTAATTTAGTAGCAAAGTAATATGGAAGTAACGGTAACAGCAATAAAAGTAACGGTAGTGTTTTTGTAATTTTTGTAATAGCAGCAGCGGAAAAGTAAATAAGCAACAAGCAATATGTGAAAAGCTTGTAGGCATTGGATCGGTGATGGAGAATTATGTCGGATGCGATTCCTCATGTAAAAGTTATAACCTAGGGTGACACAGAACTAGCTCTAGTTCATCAATGTAATGTAGGCATGTATTTCGAATATAGTCATACATGCTTATGGAAAAGAACTTGCATGACATCTTTTGTCCTACCCTCCCGTGGCAGCGGGGTCCTAGTGGAAACTAATGGATATTACGGCCTCCTTTTAATAGAGTATCGGACCAAAGCATTAACACATAGTGAATACATGAACTCCTCAAACTACGGTCATCACCGAGAGTGGTCTCGATTGTTGTCACTTCGGGGTTGTCGGATCATAACACATAGTAGGTGACTATTGACTTGCAGGATAGGATCAAGAACACACATATATTCCTGAAAATAGAATAGGTTCAGATCTGAAATCATGGCACTCGGGCCCTAGTGACAAGCATTAAGCATGGAAAAGTCATAGCAACATCAATCTTAGAACATAGTGGATACTGTGGATCAAACCCTAACAAAACTAACTCGATTACATGGTAAATCTCATCCAACCCATCACCGTCCAGCAAGCCTACGATGGGATTACTCACGCACGGCGGTGAGCATCATGAAATTGGTGATGGAGGAAGGTTGATGATGACGATGGCGACGATCTCCACTCTCCGGAGCCCCGAACGGACTCCAGATCAGCCCCCCCAAGAGAGATTAGGGCTTGGTGACGGCTCCATATCGTAAAACATGATAATTCTTCCTCTCTAATTTTTCCCCTGAAAGTGAATATATGGAGTCCGGGGGTACATTGGTGGAGCAACAAGGGGCCCACGAGGCAGGGGGCGCGCCCCCACCCTCGTGGACAGGGTGTGCCCCCCTGGCTTGGTTCTTTCCGCATATTTTTTTATATATTCCAATATAATTCTCCGTTGAATTTCAGGGCATTCCAAGAACTTTTATTTCCGCACAAAAATAACACCATGGCAATTCTACTGAAAACTACGTTAGTCCGGGTTAGTTCCATTCAAATCATGCAAGTTAGAGTCCAAAACAAGGGCAAAAGTGTTTGGAAAAGTAGATACGTTGGAGACGTATCAAGCTCCCACTCACTTTCTTGTAAATACATGCTTCTCCAAAAGTCTGTATAAAACCATATGCTTTGATCACCTCATCAAAGCGTATATTCCAACTCCGAGATGCTTGCACCAGTCCATAGATGGATCACTGGAGCTTGCACACTTTGTTAGCACCTTTAGGATCGACAAAACCTTCTGGTTGCATCATATACAACTCTTCTTTGAGATATCCATTAAGGAATGCAGTTTTGACTTCCATTGGCCAGATTTCATAAACATAAAATTCGGCAATTCCTAACATGATTCGGACAGACTTAAGCATTGCTACGGGTGAGAAAGTCTCATCGTAATCAACTCCTTGAACTTGTCGAAAACCATTCGTAACAAGTCGAGTTTTGTAGACAGTAACGTTACCATCGGCGTCAGTCTTCCTCTTAAAAATCCATTTATTTTCAATGGCTTGCCGATCATTAGGCAAGTCAACCAAAGTCCACAATTTGTTCTTATACATGGATCCCATCTCAGATTTCATGGACTCAAGCCATTTTGCGGAATCTGGGCTCATCGTCGCTTCCTCATAGTTCGTAGGTTCATCATGGTCTAGTAACATGACTTCCAGAACCGGGTTACCGTACCACTCTGGCGCGGAACGTACTCTGGTTGACCTACGAGGTTCAGTAGTAACTTGATCTGAAGCTTCATGATCATCATCATTAGCTTCCTCATTGATTGGTGTAGGAATCACTGGAACTAGTTTCTGTGATGAACTACTTTCCAATTTGGGAAAAGGTACAATTACCTCATCAAGTTCTACTTTCCTCCCACTCACTTCTTTCGAGAGAAACTCCTTCTATAGAAAGGATCCATTCTTAGCAACGAATATCTTGCCTTCGAATCTGTGATAGAAGGTGTACCCAACAGTTTCCTTCGGGTATACTATGAAAACACATTTCTCAGACTTGGGTTCGAGCTTATCAGGTTGAAGCTTTTTCACATAAGCATCGCAGCATCAAACTTTAAGAAACTACAACTTGGGTTTCTTGCCAAACCACAGTTCATAAGGCATCGTCTCAACGGATTTAGATGGTGCCCTACTTAACGTGAATGCAGTTGTCTCTAAAGCATAACCCTAAGAATGATAGTGGTAAATCGGTAAAAGGCATCATAGATCGCACCATGTCTAATAAAGTACGGTTACGACGTTCGGAAACACCATTACGCTGTGGTGTTTCAGGTGGCGTGAGTTGTGAAACTATTCCACTTTGTTTCAAATGAAGGCCAAACTCGTAACTCAAATATTCTCCTCCATGATCATATCGTAGAAACTTTATTTTCTTGTTATTATGATTCTCTACTTCACTCTGAAATTCTTTGAACTTTTCAAATGTTCCAGACTTGTGTTTCATCAAATAGATATACCCATATCTGCTCAAATCATGTGTGAAGGTTAGAAAATAACGATACGCGCGGCGAGCCTAAACACTCATTGGTCTGCATACATCAATATGTATGATTTCCAATAAGTCAGTTGCTCGCTCCATTGTTTCGGAGAATGGAGTTTTAGTCATCTTGCCCATGAGGCATGGTTTGCAAGCACCAAGTGATTCCAAAAAATCCATCCACATGGAGTTTCTTCATGCGCTTTACACCAATATGACCTAAGTGACAGTGCCACAAATAAGTTGCACTATCATTATCAACTTTGCATCTTTTGGCTTCAATATTATGAATATGTGTATCACTACGATCGAGATCCAACAAAAATAGACCATTCATCAAGGGTGCATGACCGTAAAAGATATTACTCATATAAATATAACAACCATTTTCTCTGATTTAAATGAATAACCGTCTCGCAACAAACAAGATCCAGATATAATGTTCATACTCAACGCTGGCACCAAATAACAATTATTTAGGTCTAAAACTAATCCTGAAGGTAGATGTAAAGGTAGCGTGCCGACGGCGATCACATCGACTTTGGAACCATTTCCCACGCGCATTGTCACCTCGTCCTTAGCTAATCTTCGTTTAATCCGTAGCCCCTATTTCGAGTTACAAATATTAGCAACCGAACCAGTATCAAATACCCAGGTGCTACTACGAGCATTAGTAAGGTATAGATCATTAACATGTATATAAAATATACCTTTGTTCACTTTTCCATCCTTCTTATCCGCCAAATACTTGGGGCAGTTCCGCTTGCAGTGTCCAGTCCCTTTGCAGTAGAAGAACTCAGTTTCAGGCTTGGCTCCAGACTTGGGTTTCTTCGCGGGAGTAGCAACTGTCTTGCTATTCTTCTTGAAGTTCCCCTTCTTTCCCTTGCCCTTTTTCTTGAAACTAGTGGTCATTTTAACCATCAACACTTGATGCTCCTTTTTGATTTCTACCTCCACAGCTTTGAGCATAGCGAAGAGCTTGGGAATAGTCTTCTGCATCCCTTGCATATTATAGTTCATCACGAAGCCTTTATAGCTTGGTGGAAGTGATTGAAGAACTCTATCAATAACACTACTTCATCAACTTTGCAACCAAGTTGAGTGATGTGATTGTAATACCCAGACATTCTAAGTAAGTGTTCACTGATAGAACTGTTCTCCTCCATCTTGCAGCTATAGAACTTATTGGAGACTTCATATCTATCAATTCGGGCATTTGCTTGAAATATTAACTTCAACTCTTGGAACATCTCATATGCTCCATGACGTTCAAAACGTCTTTGAAGTCCCGATTCTAAGCCATAATGCATGGCACACTGAACTATCGAGTAGTCATCACAACATGCCCTGCAAAAACAAGTTAGAAGTCCTCTACTTTGTTGTTGCAAGTTTTACGTGGCTGCTACGGGCTTAGCAAGAACCGTTCTTACCTACGCATCAAAACCACAACGATTTTTCGTCAAGTGTGCTATATTAACCTTCACAAGGACCAGGCGTAGTCACACTCGATTCAACTAAAGTGAGAGAGACAAACACCCGCCGGTCACCTTTAAGCAATGAGTGCTCGTAACGGTGAAACCACTCTCGTGTAAGCATACGCGTAATGTCGGTCCGGGCCGCTTCATCTCATAATACCGCCGAATCAAAGTATGGCATGCAGGTAAGCAGTATGACTATTATCGCCCACAACTCATTGTGTTCTACTCGTGCATATCATCTATGCATAGACCTGGATCTGATACCACTGTTGGGGAACGTAGTATTTTAAAAATTTGCCTACGATCACGCAAGATCTATCTAGGAGAAGCATAGCAACGAGTGGGAAGAGTGTGTCCACGTACCCTCGTAGATCGAAAGAGGAAACGTTTAGTAACGTGGTTGATGTAGTCGAACATCTTCGCGATCCAACCGATCAAGCACCAAACGCACGGCACCTCCGCGATCTGCACACGTTTAGCTCGGTGACATCCCTCGAACTCTTGATCCAGTTGAGGCCGAGGGAGAGTTTCGTCAGCACGACGGCATGGTGACAGTGTTCATGAAGTTACCAACGCAGGGCTTCGCCTAAGCACCGCGACAATATGACTGAGGTGGAAATCTGTGGAGGGGGGCACCGCACACGGCTAAACAATCAACTTGTGTGTCTATGGGGTACCCACTCTGATGTCTACTACACAACCTTCTTCTTGTAGACGTTGTTGGGCCTCCAATTGCAGAGGTTTGTAGGACAGTAGAAAATTTCCCTCAAGTGGATGACCTATGGTTTATGAATCCGTGGGAGGCGTAGGATGAAGATGGTCTCTCTTAAACAACCTTGCAACCAAATAACAAAGAGTCTCTTGTGTCCCCAACGCACCCAATACAATGGTAAATTGTATAGGTACACTAGGTCGGCGAAGAGATGGTGATACAAGTGCAATATGGATGGTAGATATAGGTTTTTGTAATCTGAAAATATAAAAACAGCAAGGTAACTAATGATAAAAGTGAGCACAAACGGCATTGCAATGCTTTGAAATAAGGCCTAGGGTTCATACTTTCCCTAGTGCAAGTTCTCTCAACAATAATAACATAGCTGGATCATATAACTATCCCTCAACACGCAACAAAGAGTCACTCCAAAGTAACTAATAGCGGAGAACAAACGAAGAGATTATTGTAGGGTACGAAACCACCTCAAAGTTATTCTTTCTAATCGATCTATTCAAGAGTTCGTACTAGAATAACACCTTAAGACACACATCAACCAAAACCCTAATGTCACCTAGATACTCCGTTGTCACCTCAAGTATCCGTGGGCATGATTATACAATATGCATCACACAATCTCAGATTCATCTATTCAACCAACACAAAGAACTTCAAAGAGTGCCCCAAAGTTTCTACCGGAGAGTCAATACGAAAACGTGTGCCAACCCCTATGCATAGATTCCCAAGGTCATGGAACCCGAAAGTTTATCACCAAAACATACATCAAGTGAATCAATAGAATACCCCATTGTCACCACAGGTATCCCACACAAGACATACATCAAGTGTTCCCAAATCCTTAAAGACTCAATCCAATAAGACAACTTCAAAGGGAAAACTCAATCCATTACAAGAAGATAGAGGGGGAGAAACATCATAAGATCCAACTATAGTAGCAAAGCTCGCGATACATCAAGATCGTGCCATCTAAAGAACACGAGAGAGAGAGAGAGAGAGAGAGAGAGAGAGAGAGAGAGAGAGAGAGAGAGAGAGAGATCAAACACATAGCTACTGGTACATACCCTCAGCTCTGAGGTTGAAATACTCCCTCCACGTCATGGAGAGCGCCGGGATGATGAAGATGGCCACTGGCGAGGGATCCCCCCCCTCCGACAGGGTGCCGGAACGGGTCTAGATTGTTTTCGGTGGCAACAGAGGCTTGCAGCGGCGGAACTCCCGATCTAGGTTATGTTCTGGAAGTTTGGGTATATATAAGAGGTGTTGGAGTCGGGAACAAGTAAGGGGGGGGGGGTTCCCCGAGGTGGCCACGAGATAGGGGGGGCGCCCAGGGGGGTAGGGCGCGCCCCCACCCTCGTGGTGGCCTCGGGACCCCTCTGGTCCATCTCCGGTACTCTATGGGCTTCTTTTGGTCCAAAAACAACCTCCGTTTAGTTTCAGGTCAATTGGACTCCCTTTGGTATTCCTTTCCTGTGATACTCAAAAACAAGGCAAAAAATAGAAACTGGCACTGGGCTCTGGGTTAATAGGTTAGTCCCAAAAATCATATAAAAGTGTATATTAAAGCCCATTAAACATTCAAAACATATAATATAATAGCATGGAACAATAAAAAATTATATATACGTTGGAGACATATCAAGCATCCCCAAGCTTAATTCCTGCTCGTCCTCGAGTAGGTAAATGATAAAAACAGAATTTTTGATGTGGAATGCTACCTCACATAATTCTCAATGTAATTTTCTTTATTGTGGCATGAATGTTCACATCCGCAAGATTAAAGACAAAAGTTTAATATTGACATAAGAATAATAATACTTCAATCATACTAACAAAGCAATTATGTCTTCTCAAAATAACATGGCCAAAGGAAGTTCATCCCTACAAAATCATATAGTTTAGCTATGCTCCATCTTCGTCACACAAAATACTCAAATCATGCACAACCCCGGTTTCAGCCAAGCAATTGTTTCATACTTTAATTTTTTTCAAACTTTTTCAACTTTCACGCAATACATGAGCGTGAGCCATGGATATAGTACTATAGGTGGAATAGAGTGGTGGTTGTGGAGAAGACAAAAGAGGAAGATGGTCTCACATCAACTAGGCGTATCGATGGGCTATGGAGATACCCATCAATATATATCAATGTGTGTGAGTAGGGATTGCCATGCAACGGATGCACTAGAGCCATAAATGTATGAAAGCTCAACAAAAGGAACTAAGTGGGTGTGCATCCAACTTGCTTGCTTACGAAGACATAGGGCATTTGAGGAAGCCCATCGTTGGAATATACAAGCCAAGTTCTATAATGAAAATTCCCATTAGTATATGAAAGTGACTAAACAATAGACTCTCTATTATGAAGATCATGGTGCTACTCTGAAGCACAAGTATGGAAAAAGATACTAGCATTGTCCCCTTCCCTTTTTTTGGGCCTTTTTTTGTTATTTGGCCTTCCCCCTTTTTTTTGTTTGGCCTTTCTCTTTTTTTCCCCGGGATAATGCTGCTGATCATCACACTTCTATTTATTTACAACTCAAGGACTACAACTCGATACTAGAACAAAATATGACTCTATATGAATGCCTTCGGCGGTGTACCGGGATGCGCAATGAATCAAGAGTGACATGTATGAAAAATTATGCATGGCGGCCTTGCCACAAATACGATGTCAACTACATGATCATGCATGGCAATATGACAATGGTGGAGCGTGTCATAATAAACGGAACGGTGGAAAGTTGCATGGCAATATATCTCAGAATGGCTTTGGAAATGCCATAATAGGTATGTATGGTGGCTGTTTTGAGGAAGGTATATGGTGGGTGTATGGTACCGGCGAAAGTTGCGCGGTACTAGAGAGGCTAGAAATGGTGGAAGGGTGAGAGTGCATATAATCCATTGACTCAATATTAGTCATAAAGAACTCACATACTTATTGCGAAAATATACAAGTCACCAAAACAAGGTACTACACGCATGCTCCTAGGGGAAGGGTTGGTAGGAGTTAACCATCGCGCGATCCCGACCTCCACACAAAGGATGACAATCAATGAAATACCTCATGCTTCAAATTTGTCACAGAACGGTTACCATACGTGCATGCTACAGGACTTGCAAACCTCAACACAAGTATTTCTCAAATCACAACTACTCTACTAGCATGACTCTAATACCACCATCCTCATATCTCAAAACAATCATCAAGTATCAAACTTCTCATAGTATTCAATGAACTTTATATGAGAGTTTTTATTATATCCCTCTTGGATGCCCATCATATTAGGACTAAATTCATAACCTAAGAAAATTACCATGCTGTTCTAAGAGCCTCTCAAAATAATATAAGTGAAGCATGAGAGTTCATCTATTTCTTCAAAATAGAACCAGCGTCGTGCTCTAAAAAGATATAAGTGAAGCACTAGAGCAAACGACAAACTACTCCAAAAGATATAAGTGAAGATCAATGAGTAGTTGAATAATTATGTAACTATGTGAAGACTCTCTAACATTTAAGAATTTAAGATCTTAGGATATTATTCAAACAGCAGGAAAAACAAAATAAAACAAATTGATGCTCCAAGCAAAACACATATCATGTGGTGAATAAAAATACAGCCTTAAGTAAAGTTACCGATAGACGAAGACGAAAGAGGGGATGCCTTCCCGGGGCATCCCCAAGCTTAGGCTTTTGGTTGTCCTTGAATATTACCTTGGGGTGCCTTGGGCATCCCCAAGCTTAGGCTCTTGCCACTCCTTATTCCATAGTCCATCGAATCTTTACCCAAAACTTGAAAACTTCACAACACAAAACTCAACAGAAAACTCGTAAGCTTCGTTAGTATAAGAAAATAAAACCACCACTTAGGTACTGTTGTGAACTCATTATAAATTCATATTGGTGTAATATCTACTGTATTCCAACTTCTCTATGGTTCATACCCTCCGATACTACTCATAGATTCATCAAAATAAGCAAACAACACATACAAAAACAGAATCTGTCAAAAACAGAACAATCTGTAGTAATCTGTAACTTTCGAATACTTCTGTAACTCGATTTTTTTTGAAATAAATTGGTGGACGTGAGTAATTTGTCTATTAATCTTATGCAAAAAGAATCAACTCAAAAGCACTCTTCTGTAAAAAAAATGGCAGCTAATCTCATGAGCGCAAAGTTTCTGTTTTTTACAGCAAGATCGCAAAGACTTCACTCAAGTCTTCCCAAAGGTTCTACTTGGCATAAACACTAACTAAAACATAAAACCACATCTAAACAGAAGCTAGATGAATTATTTATTACTAAACAGAAGAAAAAAAGCAAAGAACAAAAAAAATTGGGTTGCCTCCCAACAAGCGCTATTGTTTAACGCCCCTAGCTAGGCATAATGATTTCAATGATGCTAATATAAAAGATAAGAATTGAAACATAAAGATGTAGGGGAACGTAGTATTTCAAAAAAAATTCCTACGATCACGCAAGATCTATCTACTAGAAGCATAGCAACGAGAGGGGAGAGTGTGTCTATGTACCCTCGTAGACCGGGAGCGGAAGCTTCTAGTGACGCGGTTGATGTAGTCGAAATTCTTCGCGATCCAACCGATCAAGCACCGAACGTACGGAGCCTCCGCGTTCAGCACACGTTCAGCTTGATGACATCCCACGAGCTCTTGATCCAGTAGAACCTCGCGGGAGAGTTTCGTCAGCACGACGGCGTGGTGATGGAGATGATGAAGCTACCGATGCAGGGCTTCGCCTAAGCACTGCAACGATATGACCGAGGTGTGTTTCTGTGGAGAGGGGCATCGCACACGGTTGGGAGAGATCAACTGATCAACTTGTGTGTCTATGGGGTGCCTCTACTCCCTTATATAAAGGAGTGGAGGAGAGGGAGGGCCGGCCCTCTCTATGGCGCGCCCTAGGGAGTCCTACTCCCACCGGGAGTAGGATCCCCCCTTTCCTAGTAGAACTAGGAGCCCTTCCAAGTAGTAGGAGTAGGAGAGAAGGAAAGGGAAAGAGAAGGGAAGGAAGGAGGCGGCGCAGCCCCTCCCCCTAGTCCAATTCAGACTATGCCTTGGGGGGGGGGCAGCCTCCTCTCTCTCTTTCCCCTAAAGCTCAATAAGGCCCATATACTCCACGGCGAATTCCTGTAACTCTCCGGTACTCCGAAAAATACCCGAATCACTCGGAACCTTTCCGATGTCCGAATATAGTCGTCCAATATACCGATCTTTACGTCTTGACCATTTCGAGACTCCTCGTCATGTCCCCGATCTCATCCGGAACTCCGAACTACCTTCAGTACATCAAAACACATAAACTCATAATATCGATCGTCATCAAACGTTAAGCGTGCGGACCCTACGGGTTCGAGAACTATGTAGACATGACCAAGACTCATCTCCGATCAATAACCAATAGCGGAACCTGGATGCTCATATTGGCTCCTACATATTCTACGAAGATCTTTATTGGTCAAACCGCATAACAGCATACGTTGTTCCCTTTGTCATCGGTATGTTACTTGCCCGAGATTCGATCGTCGGTATCACCATACCTAGTTAATCTCATTATCGGCAAGTCTCTTTACTCGTTCCCTAATACATCATCTCGTGAATAACTCATTAGTCATTTGCTTGCAAGGCTTATTATGATGTGTATTACCGAGAGAGCCCAGAGATACCTCTCCGACACTCGGAGTGACAAATTCTATTCTTGATCTATGCCAACACCACGAACACCTACGGAGAAACCTGTAGAGCAACTTAATAATCACCTAGTTACGTTGTGACGTTTGATAGCACACAAGGTGTTCCTCTGATATTCGGGAGTTGCATAATCTCATAGTCATAGGAACATGTATAAGTCATGAAGAAAGCAATAGCAGTAAAACTAAACGATCATAGTGCTAAGCTAACGGATGGGTCTTGTCCATCACATCATTCTCCTAATGATGTGATCCCGTTGATCAAATGACAACTCATGTCTATGGCTAGGAAACATAACCATCTTTGATCAATGAGCTAGTCTAGTAGAGGCATACTAGGGACACTCTGTTTTGTCTATGTATTCACACATGTACTAAGTTTCTGGTTAATACAATTCTAGCATGAATAATAAACATTTATCATGATATAATGAAATAAATAATAACATTATTATTGCCTCTATGGCATATTTCCTTCAGTCTCCCCCCTTTGGCATATATTTACACCGCGTCCCGAAACCCTCGAGGACGGAACCCTTTTTCGTGATCTCATCTCTGTTCCACCGCCGCCGCGCTTCCAAGATCCGGAGCACCAGGAGAACTCTTCCCGGCACCCTGCCGGAGGGGAGGATCACCACCGGGAGCTTCTCCACCACCATGGACGCCTCCCGAATGAGTTCTGAGTAGTCTCCCTTGGACCATGGGTCCATGACCAGTAGCTATGTGATGTTCTCCTCCCCTCTTTGTTCTTCACCGATTAGACCTCGTGAGCTGCCCTACATGATCGAGGCACATATGTAATCCTTATGTTGTTGCTATGATGAGTTTGCTGGGATCCGATGGATTATGAGATTATGTTCAGATTGTGTTTGAGTAATATATTTGATTCACCTCTTTTATATTTATGTTCTTGAGTAATTCTTGCATGTTCTCCGTTGCTGTTTATTGCTTTGGCCAAGTAGTAGGTAGTAACTCCAAGAGGGAACGTTATGCTTGATTGCGGGTTCATGCCCCTCGATGACTAGCTTGAGTGACAGAAACATGAGTCTAGGGGATGTGCTATTGCCACAAGGGGGAAAACAACGGTGCTTGTACTTGCGGTTGCAAGGATTGTTTACTTTACGCAAAGTTCTTTTAATGCAGTTGTTTGTTGCTTTGAGTTTACACTATGGGTGGGGCTCGCAACTTAATACCAGCGTGATGTTCTAGATAGATATCTCAAGGTGGATGATTAGTAGTAGATGCAGATGGATTTCGGTCTACTTGCCTTGGCGTACCGCCCATGCTTTTGAGCCTCTACCTTTCTTTGTAGCATAGTTAGCATTGGTTTGCGCACATAATCCTGTCAATTGCCCAGCTATAATTCGTTTGCCTCGCTTAGCTGTTTTATCGTCTTTTGGGAGAGAGACATCACTAGTGAACATCATGGGACCCCGGTCCATATTACCATCACTGATCACACCCGCTATTTATTTCCTGTTCTTGCTTACTAGTTGCAGTCATACCTATCAATATTACCTCTTGTGTTTGATCCTTTGTAAACGACAAGGCCGGAGGGATTGACAACTTCTCTGTACTCGTTGGGAGGAAAGTTATTTGTATCTGTGTGCAGGTCCTGTCAATCGCTAAGTATCTGGCGCCGTTAGCAGTTGACACCTTCTTGTTGAACCTCGGAGTCTCAGGGGAATTCGATCCTTGGTATCTTTGCCAAGGGAAAACTACCGCTACACTGCATCTCAAACCTTCCACTTGGGGTAACCAACGAGGGGCGAGAAGCCATCAAGCAAAGTTTTCTGGCGCCGTCGCCGGGGACTCCACTCTTCAAGATAGGGGAGTTGCACGCTATCTTTTATCTTTGCTTTTTAGTCTTGTTAGTTTACCTTTCAGTTTTCTTTATGTCTTTTCACTAGTTTTGCTTAATGGAAAACAACAAAAATATGAGAGAGCTTTATAAGCTCTACCTTGCTTTGGGACATGATGTGTTTGAAGAGAAAATTAAAAAACCTATGGAACTTTATTATTTGCATAACAATCATGATGGTGGTGATGTTATTAGTATGCTTTCTTTGAATATCAATATTGCTAATGACATGGAAAGCTCTAAGCTTGGGGATGACAAGTTTGATGAACATGATATTTTTAGTCCCCCAACTTTTGAAGAGAAAATTTACTTTGATGATTACAATGATGAATATGATGTTTTCAGTCCACCTACTATTGAGGATAAAATTTATTATGATTATGATATGCCTCCTAAATACAGCCATGATGGTTATGATTGCTTTACTCTCACTATTCCTAATAAGAAAGATTTTGCTTATATGAAGAGTAATGATACCTTTTTGCATGTGGATCATGGTAACAATGCTTTATGTGATGCTTATATTGTTGAGTTTATTCGTGATCCCACTGAAAATTATTATGAGAAGGGAACATATGCTTATAGATATTTCAATAATATCAAGTTCCCTCTCTTTATGTTCAAGGTTTTGAAGCTGCACTTGTTTTGTCTTCCTATGCTTATTGCTTTGTGCTTCAATGAATTATTGTATTGCAATATTCCTATGCATAGGAAGCATGTTAGGCTTAAATGTGTTTGGTATTTGCTTCTTGGTGCTCTCTTTTGTTCTTCAACTCTTATTCCTACGAGAGCATCATTAAAGTCTTAAGCCTATCTTTATGGCTATAAAGAAAGAGCTCTAGGGAGACAACCCTTGTTATCTTTGCTTTCAGTTTGTTCTTTCAGTTTTAGTGGTCTTGATGTTTGTTACTATAGTAGCATCATCATTGTATCTTTTCTTTTCAGCTTTGTGCCAAGTTTAGCCTCTGATTGCAAGAAAGTTCAAAAGTTGTGATGTGCTGTCCAGGAAACAGATTCTGTCCTTGGACAGAAAAATTCGTATAAAATCGCCAGATCATCTTTTTGGTCTGAATTTTTTCGACAACGTGCTCTATACAATTGGCTTTTGGGCGTCTGTTCTGAGTTTTTTTATTTGAGTTGCAGAAGTGCCCCGAAAAAATTATTTACTACCTGCTGGTCTGTTTTTCATAGATTCTGTCCTGTTTTGCCTTTCCTTCGTTTTGCAAACCTTGAGCTTGCTTTTTATTTGCAAAAACCTTTTGGCAATCTTGAGAAACAGTAGACCTTCAAGAATATCTTTATTTCGAGCAACGAAAAATTATTTTATTATGGGTACTAACCTCGCTAATCAGATTATGATGAGTTATGTATGAAGGGAGTTTTCAAGTGTGCGAGGGAAGATGATAAAAAGATTCAGGAGTGTCAAATGCTCAAGCTTGAGGATGCCCCCGTGCACCCCCAAGAAATATTCAAGAAGACTCAAGCGTCTAAGCTTGGGGATGCCCCCGTTCATCCCCTTCTCCATCAACATTATCAGTTCGTCTTTCGTTTCACTATATTTTTATCACTTCATGTGTTATGTGCTATGCTTGGAGCGTCATGCTTTTAGTTTCCTTTTTAGTTTTCTTTAGCTTTGCTTGCTTTTCATAACGAGTTGGAACTCAGCTTTCTTTGTGTGGGAGAGAAACACGCTCCACTTCAACCTAGAACACAACATAGAATTTTCATGTTTATCTTTGCTGTGTATGTTCTTTGTCTTTCAATAGCTACTGTCATGCTTAGCTCTTAGTTTTCACGCTTTTCTTTTTAAAGAGCTTTTATTTAGTTGGTTGCTGGAACTCTCTTGAGTTATCATGCTTATCTTGTTAAGAGAGTTGGCTTCTGTTGCACTGGTTGATATGTCTATGATAAAAACGCTATGTGCATAATGGTGCTTAGTAGTTCATGTTTTCTTATGGTTAGTCTCAAATAGCTGGGGGGTTCTCAATGTGTTATTGGAGTACCAACATGATTTGTTTGCCTATGATGTGGTATGGTTTAGTGATATCTTCCTCCAATAATTTATTTTGATTGACTTGGCATATGCTCACGCATATTTAAGACTGTAAAGAAAGTCCATCAAGCCTTGATGATCTTTAATTTCTGAGTAGCGATATAACTTCCATGCCCGATTCAATGTTGCTTTGTCGCTCTGCATGATTATGAACGTCATTGCTCTCTTAGTTGGTCGCTCCCAGTCTTTTGCTAACCTTCACCTGTACTAAGCGGACTGACTGCTTGTGCATCCAAAATCCTTTAAACCAGTTATGCCATATGAGTCCACCATACCTTCCTATACATGGTATTTACCTGCCATTCCTAACGAAGACTTTCGTGTACCATCTCGAAATTAATCAAAAAAGCATTTCTCTATTGTGCCTCTGTTTTAGCTCATGAGGAAGTAGTAGTTAATTCATGATCTTTTTAAGTTAGACAAGCTTCACCCCGGGATTGCATGTCTAATGTGCAAACCCCTAATACGAGAAGGAACTGGCATAGAGTGCGCCCGGCTCATTAAAAATAATACAACAAACAAACCCTCCTTCATGCTTTGTTCATGAGAAATTAGAAAACTTTGGCAGTGATAAACAAAGGAGATTAAGAGGATGTGATCGTCCTCGTACGGGAGCCGTTCCTCGAAACTTGTCCAGCTCGAGAAGTAATTGAGTTATCTGCTAGCATTCGTTGACGAAATATGCATATCCTAAAAATAATTTTTACCTCTGTTTTAAAAAAAACCAAGAGCTCTGGTACATGTTTAATTTTTGTTTCCGACCACGGGTTTTCAACCTTGCCATCAAAAGCCACGGTTCGAGAGTATCCACCTTCTTTAAAGCACCAACTATTGAGAGCATGATTGTCATTCTGAGTGTAATGTGCATTGTCCCAAAGTACCATTGTCTTTTGCATGATTATGATATCGTTTATTCTGAAATCATTGTATCTAGTCGTCACTTAAACTTTGGAGGTGCCCCTGCATTTATGTTTTGCTTCACTAAAGGGGGCAAGCGAGGTACCACTTTATCATATTTGCACACCGTGCTCACTACAAATCTATTTGATGTTTCAGTATCATATTGTAAAACTTTCAGTTCTTTGTGATTTTCTCATGAGGCAACTTAATTACTACAGATTCATTGTCTCAGTAAGCTTTTGTCATGTGACTATGAAAAGTCCTTATATGGTTAATAGCATGTCACCACAGAAATTATGCTTGTTATCATTTACCTACTCGAGGACGAGCAGGAATTAAGCTTGGGGATGTTGATACGTCCAAAATGTATCTATAATTTCTGCTTGCTCCATGCCTCTTTTGTGTGATATTGCTATGATATTTATGCACTTCCATACACTTTTGATCATATTTGGACTAACCTATTAACTCAGTGCACCCCAGTGCCAGTTTCTGTTTTCTGCTATTTTTGTATTTCAGGTTTTCCCATTACGTAAATTGCCAGAAAAATCCCGGGAAAAATATATAAAAAATCAGCGTTCCGGAAGCTTCCTTGCGGCCAAAGTAGGGCCGGAGGGGGGCCACCAGGGCTCCAGGCGGCCAGAGGTTGCGGCCCCCCTCCTGGCCGCGCCGCCAGGGCGCCTGGGCCCCCCAGGCCTCTGCTGATGCCCCCCTTTGGCATATATTTACACAGCGTCCTGAAACCCTCGAGGACGGAACCCTTTTTCGCGATCTCATCTCTGTTCCGCCGCCGCCGCGCTTCCAAGATCGGGAGCACCAGGAGAACTCTTCCCGGCACCCTGCCGGAGGGGAGGATCACCACCGGGAGCTTCTCCACCACCATGGACGCCTCCCGGATGAGTTCTGAGTAGTCTCCCTTGGACCATGGGTCCATGACCAGTAGCTATGTGATGTTCTCCTCCCCTCTTTGTTCTTCACCGATTAGACCTCGTGAGCTACCCTACATGATCGAGGCACATATGTAATCCTTATGCTGTTGCTATGATGAGTTTGCTGGGATCCGATGGATTATGAGATTATGTTCATATTGTGTTTGAGTAATATATTTGATTCACCTCTTTTATATTTATGTTCTTGAGTAATTCTTGCATGTTCTCCGTTGTTGTTTATTGCTTTGGCCAAGTAGTAGGTAGTAACTCCAAGAGGGAACGTTATGCTTGATTGTGGGTTCATGCCCCTCGATGACTAGCTTGATTGACCGAAACATGAGTCTAGGGGATGTTCTGTTGCCACAAGGGGGAAAACAACGGTGCTTGTACTTGCGGGTGCAAGGATTGTTTACTTTACGCAAAGTTCTTTTAATGCAGTTGTCTGTTGCTTTGAGTTTACACTATGGGTCGGACTCGCAACTTAATACCAGCGAGATGTTCTGGATAGATATCTCAAGGTGGATGATTAGTAGTAGATGCAGATGGATTTCGGTCTACTTGCCTTGGCGTACCGCCTATGCTTTTGAGCCTCTACCTTTCTTTGTAGCATAGTTAGCATTGGTTTGCGCACATAATCCTGTCAATTGCCCAGCTGTAATTCGTTTACCTCGCTTAGCTGTTTTATCGTCTTTTGGGAGTGAGACATCACTAGTGAACATCATGGGACCCCGGTCCATATTACCATCACTGATCACACCCGCTATTTATTTCCTGTTCTTGCTTACTAGTTGTAGTCATACATATCACTATTACCTCTTGTGTTTGATCCTTTGTAAACGACAAGGCCGGAGGGATTGACAACCTTTGTGTACTCGTTGGGAGCAAAGTTATTTGTATCTGTGTGCAGGTCCTCTCAATCGCTAAGTATCTGGCGCCGTTAGCAGTTGACACCTTCTTGTTGAACCTCGGAGTCTCAGGGGAATTCGATCCTTGGTATCTTTGCCAAGGGAAAACTACCGCTACACTGCATCTCAAACCTTCCACTTGGGGTAACCAACGAGGGGCGAGAAGCCATCAGTACCTCCTTGTCAAACTCATGGCAAGGTACACAACAGGTTTGGTCCACAACATGGCATACTTTATAGAACCTATGGCCGATGCATAGGGAATGACTTTCATTCTCTCTATATTTTTCTGCCGTGGTCAGGCTTTGAGTCTTTACGCAACTTCACACCTTACAAATCAGGCAAGAACTCCTTCTTTTACTGATCCATTTTGAACTACTTCAAAATAATATCAAAGTATGTACGCATCGAAAGTCTCATCAAGTGTCTTGATCTATCTCTATAGATCTTGATGCCCAATATGTAAGCAGCTTCACCGATGTCTTTCTTTGAAAAACTCCTTTCAAACACTCCTTTATGCTTTCCAAAATATTCTACATTATTTCTGATCAACAATATGTCATTCACATATACTTATCCGAAATGTTGTAGTGCTCCCACTCACTTTCTTGTAAATACATGCTTCACCGTAAGTCTTTATAAAACCATATGCTTTGATCACCTCATCAAAGTGTATATTCCAACTCCAAGATGCTTGCACCAATCCATAGATGGAACGCTGGAGCTTGCACACTTTGTTAGCAGCTTTAGGATTGCCAAAACCTTCTGGTTGCATCATATACAACTCCTCTGTAATAACTCCATTAAAGAATGCAATTTTGTTATCCATTTGCCAGATTTTATAAAATGCGGCAATTGCTAACATGATTCGGACAGACTTAAGCATCGCTACGGGTGAGAAAGTCTCATCGTAGTCAACTCCTTGAACTTGTCGAAAACCTTTCGCAACAAGTCAAGCTTTGTAAACAGTATCATTACCGTCAGCGTCGGTCTTCCTCTTGAAGATCCATTTATTTTCGATGGCTTGCCGATCATCGGGCAAGTCAACCAAAGTCCACACTTTGTTCTCATACATGGATCCCATCTTAGATTTCATGGCCTCAAGCCATTTTGCGGAATCTGGGCTCGTCATCGCTTCCTCATAGTTCGTAGGTTCATTATGGTCTAGTAACATGACTTCCAGAACTGGGTTGTCGTACCACTCTGGTGCGGAACGTACTCTGGTTCATCTATGAAGTTCAGCAGTAACTTGATCTGAAGTTTCATGATCATCATCATTAGCTTCCTCACTAATTGGTGTAGGAATCACTCGAACCAATTTATGTGATGTACTACTATCCAATTCGGGAGAAGGTACAATTACCTCATCAAGTTCCACTTTCCTCCCACTCACTTCTTTCAAGAGAAACTCCTTCTCTAGAAAGGATCCATTCTCAACAACGAATATCTTGCCTTCATATCTGTGATAGAAGGTGTACCCAACAGTCTCCTTTGGGTATCCTATGAAGACACATTTCTCCGACTTGGGTTCGAGCTTATCAGGTTGATTTTTTTTCACATAAGCATCGCAGCCCCAAACTTTAAGAAACGACAACTTTGGTTTCTTGCCAAACCACAAATCATAAGGCGTCGTCTCAACGGATTTAGATGTTGCCCTATTTGACGTGAATGCAGCTGTCTCTGATGCATAACCCAAAATGATAGTGGTAAATCGGTAAGAGACATCATAGACCGCACCATATCTAATAAAGTACGGTTACGACATTCAGACACACCATTACGCTGTGGTGTTCCGGGTGGCGTGAGTTGTGAAACTATTCCACATTGTTTAAAATGAAGACCAAACTCGTAACTCAAATATTCACCTCCACGATCAGATCGTAGAAACTTTATTTTCTTGTTACAATGATTCTCTACTTCACTCTGAAATTCTTTGAACTTCTCAAATGTTTCGGACTTGTGCTTCATCAAGTAGATATACCCATATCTGCTCAAATCATCAGTGAAGGTCAGAAAATAATGATACCCGCCGCGAGCTTCAATACTCATCGGTCCACATACATCAGTATGTATGATTTCCAACAAATCTGTTGGTCGCTCCATTGTTCCGGAGAACGGAGTTTTAGTCATCTTGCCCATGAGGCATGGTTCGCAAGCACCAAGTGATACATAATCAAGTGATTCCAAAAGTCCATCACTATGGAGTTTCTTCATGCGCTTTACACCAATATGACCTAAACGGTGCTACCTCTTGAGCTTGCGTTGTATTCCCTCAATGAAAAAGGAAGATGCAGCACAGTAGCGTAAGTATTTCCCTCAGTTTTTGAGAACCAAGGTATCAATCCAGTAGGAGACCACGCGTGAGTCCCTCGCACCTGCACAAACAAATAAGAACTTCGCAGCCAACGCGATAAGGGGTTGTCAATTTCTTTACGGTCACTTACGAGAGTGCGATCTGATAGAGATGATAATTATATTTTTGTTATTTTTGGTTTAATAAAACAACAAATAAAAGCAAGAAAAGTAAAGTAGATGTAGATTGATATGTTGAGAATAGACCCGAGGGCCATAGTTTTCTCTAGTGGCTTCTCTCATGATAGCGATATTCTACGGCGGGTAAACAAATTACTGTCGAACAATTGATAGAAAAGAGAATAATTATGAGACTATCTAGGCATGATCATTGTATATAGCTATCACGTCCGAGACAAGTAGACCGAGACGATTCTGTATCTACTACTATTACTCCACACATCGACCGCTATCCAGCATGCATCTAGTGTATTGAGTTCATACGAACAGAGTAACGCCTTATGCAAGATGACATGATGTAGAGGGATAAACTCAAGCAATATGATGAAAATCCCATCTTTTTATCCTCGATGGCAACAATACAATATGTGCCTTGCTGCCCCTACTGTCACTAGGAAAGGACACCGCAAGATTGAACCCTAAGCCAAGCACTTCTCCCATTGCAAGAACTATAGATCTAGTAGGCCAAACCAAACCAATAATTCGCAGAGACTTGCAAGGATATTATAATCATACATAAAGAGTTCAGAAAAGAACCAAATATTTCTCATACATAATCTTGATCATAAACCCACAATTCATCGGATCTCGACAAACACACCGCAAAAAGAGATTACATCGAATAGATCTCCTCGAAGACCGAGGAGAACTTGGTATTGAGATCCAAAGAGAGAGAAGAATCCATCTATATACTAGCTATGGACCCGAAGGTCTGTGGTAAACTACTCACAACTCATGGTGAGGCGATGATGATGATGTAGAAGGCCTCCGTGATGGATCCCCCTCCCGGAACAGGCTCCAAGATGGGATCTCCACGGGAACAGAAGCTACGGCGGTGGAATTAGGGTTTTCTCTCTGCCTATGGAGTTTCTGGGGTACGTAGGTATATATAGAAAGAAGGAAGGCATCGGGGGCCATGTGGGCCAGCCTCGAGGCAGGGGGCATGCCCTGGGAAGGGGGGCGCGCCCCCACCCTCGAGGGCTGGCCCCTTGCCCCCTGTCGGGGGAAACTGTCCGCCACGAACACCTATGGGACCGGAGCCCCTTGTCTGTGCGGTACGAGGGCGGAGGGAGCACAAAGAGCAGATCGAAGCAGACACGCGGGCAGTTTTACCCAGGTTCGGGCCGCGGTAGACGCGTAAAACCCTACTCCTGCTTGGTTGTATATTGAGTTGGGCGGTCGGGAGCTTGAAGAAGCAGATACACCGGCGCGAGAGTGATCTAGGTTCCGAACCCCCTCCACGTTGTGCATGGGCCTCCTTTTATAGTGCAAGGGGTCACCGACAGGTGTCAACGTAGGAGAAAGGGGTAAAAATGTAAAAGAGGTGGTAGTTGTAACAGTGCGGGAACAATGGAGCTACAGTACAGAACAGTGGTCTATACCTACTCTAACAGTGGGGGACAAGGGCATTTAATGCCCGTCGCCGTCGACCCCAAAAGCTCCCGCCTCAGCGTCTCCGTCCGCCACGGCGACGGATCCATCACCGTGGAGTGCCACCGTGTACCCCAGGCTGCACAGCCATCCGCCACGCGTCCCTGGATAAGCCCCAGGGCGACGCGTGGGCCGATGAGCTGGAGCGTGGGCACACAGCGCAACCTCCCCGGCAAGCACCTTGCCGAGGACCTCGATCTTGCCGGGCCCGGGAGCTTGCCGCTCCCCGGGCCCCTTGCCGGGGTGCGTATAGCGCCGAGGCGTTGCATTCTAGTCTTCCTGGCGAAATCCTCTTGCCAGGGTCTTGTGTCAGTGGGACAGTCTTGAGCCTGGTACGGCCTTCCCGGCAAGCTCCTCTTGCCGGGGTCTCGATCTCATGTCTTGTATACTTTGTTTTTGAATGGTTTAATAAGGAGCAGGAAGGTCTCCGGCGAGCCCGCAGTAGACCTTGCCGCGGGAAGCTGCAACTGCCCGTGCACAAGTTGGGGTACTGAGGCACCCCTACCTTAGTACACCGACAGGAGCCCCCGGGCCTGGGCCACACACGGTGCCGAGCGCTGTTGGGCCAGGCCCAGAACAGTGCACGGGCACCCGCGGCCCGCGGCGCGCCGAATCCACTTCCATATCCGCCGCACCCCACGGTAACGGCACGCGTCGATCGCGGCGCCGTGGGATGGGACGTGCCCACGATCTCTTAATGGAAAGGGCGAAACGCCCCCCACTCCCCCATAAAAGCAGAGGTAGCGGGCGCGGTTCCCCTCCTTGCGCTCTCATTACGTCGTCTTCCACCTGCAAAAGATTCCTTCTTGTGCTCCGCCTCCATACTTCCGCCGCCGCCGAGCTCTTCGTCCCCCTCCTTCCACCGCGTCCACCATGGCCCCAAAGGCCGACAAGGCGAAGGCGGAGAAGGCCAAGAAGGAGAAGTCGGAGCAAGCGGCCAAGCTCATCGCCTACCGGAAGAGGCACGTCGTCTTCCCGCCGAAGCTCGGCGTGCAGGAACTCTGGAACAAGTATTACTTGTTCTGGTCCAAGGGAACCGATGCGCATCCCCGCACGCGAGCATACCCGGCCGCCGCCAAGGACAGCTATCCCGGCGGGTACCACTTCTTTGCTGCCTTTTTCCATTGTGGTCTCTGTCCTCCTTTTTCGAACTTCTTCTGTGATGTCATGAACACATATGGCTTCCATCTGCTTGACTTCACCCCCAACGCCATTCTCACCATGGCTGTTTTCGCCCATATGTGCGAAAACTTCATAGGAGTCCACCCCAATGTAGCCCTCTTTAGACACTTCTTCACTCCTAGAGCCGAGGCCGATGCCCCCCTCTCCGGAGGAATATCTTGGATCTTTCGTCTGAATAAGAAAGGGGCGTACTTGCCGGGGGAGCTCCGCGGCAAGTGGGAGGAATGGCGAGCGGAGTGGTGCTGGATCGTAGAAGACCAGCCGCAAGCCTTCACCGCGCCGCGCACAACGCCCATTGTGCGCGGCAGGGACTGGAGTGACCTGGACTCGGACGATGTCAAACTCAACATCGCCCTTGTCCGGATTCTTCGTCTTCGGTTAGCCAATCTATCTGTTGCCGAGGTGGGCGCAGATTTCCTCCGCCAGCGCATCGCCCCTCTCCAAGACCGGAAGAGGCCGGCATGGGAGTACGGCGGCCCGGCAGATATCATGAGGCTGCGCCCCGGGCTTAATTTCAACTTCACCACTCTGGAGCTGCGGGGGATGGTACGGGAATTCTTCAAGTACGACCCGACGCACCCCGAGTGGTTCAGGACTCCCCGGGGGGTGGTGCCGCTCTGCAACAGCGCCGTCCGGGATAGGATCCTCGCCATGATGCCCATGTGTGACTCGCACGGCCTGGACCGCACGTGGATTGCTCCGAAGCCCATCGACGTCCTCAACTTCTACGACAACCTTGAAGAGGTGGCGAAGAACAAGGAGGACCTCCAGCTGCACACGCGGGACACCACCGACCAGGAAATCGCCTATATAGCTTCTCGGGCTGAGGAGGCCGCCGCAGCCGCGGCGGCAGGAGTTTTCGGGTTCTCGCCGGAGGAGGCGGAAGCCGAGGAGGCGTCCACCCAGGCGGAGGAGGCGGAGATTCGCAGGTTGCTGAATCTTCCACCCGACGCGCTCGCCGGGGTCCCCTCGTTGAGGCACTCCGGGATCCATGGGATCGCGGCGGAAGCCGCGGCAATGGAGGGCACCGCCGGAGGGAGCAGAGGCGCCGCGAGGGGCAGAGGCGCCAAGGGAAAGGGGGCCGCGGCGCAGGACGCCGGGCCCAGCGAGCCGGCCGGGGCAGAGGAGGAGGAGGAGGAAGAGGCCGAAGACTCCGGTGGATCCACGGAGTTATACGCCGACGACCTCTCCTCGTCGGAGGACTCCCCGCCCCCGGCAAGCCCGAGGCAGTCCCCGCCAAAGCGCCTCCGCAAGGCGGCGACGGGGGAGAGGGCGCAGGCGCCCCGGCAACAGCCACCTCGGCGGGCGGCTCCCCGGGGGAGTCAAGCCGCGCCAAGGCCGTCCGGCGCACCAGCCGCAGCGGAGGCGGCCCGTGCGCGGACCACGACGGAGGCGCCCCGCAGGCCGGCGGCGAGCCGGCAGGGGTCTTCTCGGAGCGGAGCAACGGCTCCGCCCGCCCCCCGGGCGCCGGCAGCCACAGGGGCTGGGTCTTCGCAGCCCCCAGCCCCGGTGAGCACCAAGCGCGCGAGGGAGTCTTCGTCTTCCGCTCCTCGTGCCGACGCGCCCACGGTGGAGTATGACTTCTCCGCCCTGAGCGAGGACGACGAGGAGGATCAAGAGTAAGGATTCTGGACCTCATATCTTCTTGATTTCTGTCTTGATTCTTCTGTTGATGCTGACTCTGTCTACTGTTTTGATTTCAGGACCCTGGCCCATCGCGCAGCGAAGAAGGCCAAGGCGCCCGAGGCCGAGGTCGCGGAAGGCTCAGCGGCAGCGGCAACAGGGGGTGTCCCGGAGCCGAGCCTGCCGGACTCGAGCGCTGCTCCGATGAGCAGCCCCCAGCGCAGCCCGCAGCGCAGCCCCCAGCGTAAGTCTGGGGTTCTCTCTTTTCGGCTTGGGGAACGCCTGAGGATTTGATTTTGTCTTCACGTGTTGACATCTCTTGTCTTGTTCTGTGCAGAGGTGGAGCCCCAGCGGGAAGAGCGCCCGGAGGCCACAGCTGAGGAGCCGCAGGCCCCGCCATCCCCGCCAAGGCAGAACTCTCCGGCAAGGGAGAGTGCTCCGTCAAGGGCGGGTACTCCGCCAAGGCAGAGTACCCCGCCAAGGACGAGCAGCCCGGCAAGGGCGGCCACCCCGCCAAGGCCAGGCTCCCCGGCGAGGGTGACTACTCCGACAAGGCCGAGCTCCCCGGCGAGGGAGCCCGCCGCTGAGGATGTCCGCCAAGGTAAGCTTTGTGACTTGTTTTCTTGGCCTGTCTCTTTTTTGGATATTTGCTTGAGCCTTGAACTTCTTTTTCTTCTTCTTAGATCTTCCTCCTCCTGCGCCCATCGAGACGGAGGTCATCGACCTTGAGGAGGAGGGCGCGCAGGGCGGCGGCGGCGACGCCCCTGTCGTCGAGGGGATAGCCGAGGCCGCCGAGCCGGCCGCGCAAGAGACTGCTCCGGCTGCAGACGCAGCGGCCGGGGAGGGGGACGGTGGCCGCACCGCCGACCCGGAGGCGGCGGGAGCATCGGATGCTGCACCGGCCACCGGTCCCTACGCCGGCGAGGAGCAGAGGTTCTATCTCGAGGCCCCCAATGGCGTCTTCATCCAGATGCCGTGGGGGTCTTCGTCGCGAGCTCCTGCGGAGGGCGAGGCATTCGACGGAGAAGTCCTCGCCTCCGCAGGCCTGAAGATCGTCCAGGCGCCCGGCGGAGGTGAGGGGCCCGAGGAGGAGAGGTTGCTCCACCAACTCCTGGCCCTTTACCGGGCCAGGCAGGCAAAGCTCGCCTCCCGGGAGGCTCTTGCCGCTAAGGCCGCGGCAGAAATGGAAAAGCGTGCGGCGGAGCTCAGCGCCGCCAATCAGGCTGCCCTCCGCCAGGTGGCGGAGGAGCGTGAGCGTCTCGCCGGTGAGTACCAGGAATGGGTACTCGAGAAAGCTGAAGCGGAAGAACAGCAGCGCCTCGCCGGAGTGGATATGTCCCGGCGGGAAGGAGAGCTCGCGCAGCGGAAGGTTGAGCTGGACTCTCATGAAGAAGACCTTGCCGCTCGCGAGGCTGCCCTTGGCGGGGAGCTGAAGGAGGCGAAAGCCGCTGCGGTTGCCGCGGAAGACGCCAAGAAAGAGCTCGCCGCCAAGGTCGAACAGTTGGAGAAGGCGATGAAGGTGAGCGCCGAGAAGGTTGCCGCGCTCATCTTGGAGCGCGAGAAGGACGCTCACACAAACTCTGAGCTTCAGGTGAGTCTATCAAAGAGGGGCGATGAGCTGAAGGCCGCCAAGGACTCCATTGAGGACTTGGAGCTGAAGGTCACCACCCTGAAGGAATCGCTCGATGCTGCCCGGGCCCAGGAGACCAAGTTGAAGGATGAGCTCCGCAAGGAGCGAACCTTGGTGGAGAGCGTCAACAAGGCATCCGAGCTCTTCCGGCAGACTATTGAAGTGTGGACCGAAGAGCTGGTTTCTTCTGCGTCCAATATTGACCAGGAGTTGCTGGCGTTGAAGGTCGAACATCTTATGTACTCGCCGGATCCGGATCTCCCGCACAGCGTCAAGCTCAGCCTCTTCTTCAGAGGGGTCGCTCCGGCTCTTGCAGGTCTCCGGAACCGCATCCCCGCGCAGCTGGCCGAGGAGTCGCGCCGGCTCTGCGCGGGAACTCTGGAGCGGGTGTTGACGAAGATCGTGTACCGCAACCCGGGAATCAACCTTACGAACGTTCTTCGCACCCTGCCGGCAGATGCAGATACGGAGGCCCTGAAGGAGCAGGTCGGCCACATCATCGCCAAGGTGGCCAAGCTTGGCAGGAAAGAGGGCGACCGCGTAGACTAGGGCTCCACTTATCTTTATCTTTTTGTTGCTGCACATTATGTCATGAACCTATTAGTCCATTGCGACAAGTTATCTTCTGTAAGATATTTACTCTATTTTGACCAATCAGTGCAATGTTATCTTCCTTGTTTCAATCTTTGAGTTTGTATGTTTTTCACCCTACGCTCCCGGGGAGCTTGCCGGCAAGGGACCCTTGCCGCGAGCGCTGAGTGCTGGACTCTGAGCAGCCTGCTGGGCAAGGTCTTCGCCGGCAAGCAACCTTGCCGCAGCTAGTCGCAACGCACTTAGCTTGCTGAGCGTACTCGGAAACGAAGCAAGGGCGCGACACTTGTCGCAGCTCACTTAAATCGTTGAGTGAACTCGAAAGCAAGATAAGGGTGCGGCAAGCTACGGGTAGGTTCCTCCGCGCACAGGTTTTCCATACAAAAATGTGATCGTTCAAGGAAGACAACTTAAAATTTAAAATTTGGACTGGTCAAATTCTAACAACTTATCTTTCATATGCTGCTTGCTTATACTGCTTGCTTTTCGGTAAGACTTCTCTTTCTTGAACAACACTTGGTTCCTCCTCCACCTCCTTCCCCCCCGGCAAACTTGTGCGCGAGGAATCGTTCCTTTTGCTTAATAGGAAAGAAAAGGGAGAGGGAAACAAGTATATGGCCTTTCGGCGCGCTGATGCTTACCGTACACTTGAGTGCTGCATCGAAACGCCAAATAGAACACGCAAATAGCAAGGAAAGGCATGCAAAAGGCAATCGATGCGAGAAACACGAAAACTTTACTGATGCACGGGGTCTGCGCCCGGCTTTGTACAAAGGGTTACATGCAACAGCGGCAAAGCTTGTACAAAAGGTGGTTGCCGGAGCGGATCACGGCAACCGCGCCTTAGGGGTGAAACTTGCGAAGATGCTCTATGTTCCAGGAGTTGCTCACCGGTAAGCCTTCTTCGGTCTCGAGGCGGACAGCGCCGGGCCTCGTAACTTGTCTCACCCGATAAGGGCCTTCCCACTTCGGCGTCAACTTGTTGGAATTCTTGGCGGACTGAACACGCCGAAGAACAAGGTCGCCTTCCTCGAGACTCCTGGCCTTGACTTTGCGGCTATGGTAGCGGCGCAAAGCTTGCTGGTATCGAGCAGCTCGTACCGCAGCCTGGAGACGTCCCTCCTCAAGGAGCAATGCGTCATCTTGCCGCAGCTGCTCTTGCTCGAGCTCATCATAAGCGAGCACTCGAGGAGATCCGTATACGAGTTCCGTGGGGAGAACTGCTTCTGCTCCATAGACTAGAGCAAAAGGCGTCTGTCCGGTGGCTCGACTTGGTGTCGTTCTGATTGACCAAAGAGCCGCCGGGAGCTCCTCTATCCAATTTCTTCCACATTTGCGCAGCCTGTCAAAGGTCCTTGTCTTGAGTCCGCGCAGCACTTCAGCATTTGCCCTTTCCGCTTGACCGTTGCTCCTCGGGTGAGCAACAGAAGCAAAACAGACCTTGGCGCCAAGGTCTTGGACGTACTGCATGAAGGTGCGACTAGTAAATTGTGTGCCGTTGTCGATGATGATCCTGTTAGGGATTCCGAAACGGCAAACAATCGACCTGAAGAACCTGACCGCTGACTGTGCTGTCACCTTCCTCACTGGCTCCACTTCCGGCCACTTTGTGAACTTGTCGATTGCGACGTACAAGTACTCAAAGCCCCCGACAGCGCGAGGGAAAGGGCCGAGGATATCTAGCCCCCAGACCGAGAAGGGCCACGACAAAGGGATTGTTTGGAGAGCTTGAGCTGGCTGATGGATCTGCTTCGCATGGAACTGGCACGCTTCACACTTGGTTACTAGTGCAGTCGCATCTTGGAGGGCTTCTTGCCAAAAGAACCCTTGCCGGAAAGCTTTCCCGGCAAGTGCCCTTGCGCCAACGTGGTGGCCGCATATGCCTCCGTGTATTTCCGCCAACAGCCTCCGTCCATCTTCTCTGGAGATGCACTTCAACCTGACACCATTGAGTCTCCTTCTGTACAGCTCGTTATCCACGAACTGATACATACTTGACTGCCTGGTTATCTTCTCTATCTCTTGAGGGTCGTCGGGAAGTTCTCCAGTTTGCAGAAAACGGACGATCTGCTGCGCCCATGCCGGAGCCCGAGGCTCGACGGCAAGGACTAAAGGCTCGAGGGCCGCTGCGGGAACCTCAGCTTCTACGGCAAGGACCTCTGGTCCTGTCGGAGCTGACGGTCCCCCGGCAAGCTCGCCGGGGCGAGGCTTGCCGGGAACGCTTGCTTCAACTGTACAAGCCCGAGGACTTGCAGGAGCAAACTGTTCCTCAGCGTTCTGATTGTCGATCTTGGAGACCTTGGCGGCGGTTTCAGGAAGATCCGCCGGCAAGTAGTCGCCGGAGACCAACTTCCTCTTCTTGGACTGCCCAATTGATGGTGTAACGGATGGTTGAGTCAGCTTGAGTAAGAAGGTCCCTGGTTCCACAGGTAACTTCATTGCGGCGCACTTTGAAAGGCCATCTGCAATTTCATTTTGAGCTCTCGGGACGTGCTCCATCTGCAAACCTTCAAAGTGCTCTTCAAGCTTTCTCACTTCATCGACATATGCTTCCATCAAAGGGCTCTGATAGCTCTTGTTAACTTGTCGGACCACCAACTGAGAATCGCCCCGCACAATCAGCTTTCTGATCCCAAGTTCGGCCGCAATCCTGAGGCCGGCAAGCAAGCCTTCATACTCTGCGGTGTTGTTTGTCGCTTGCTCCCTGGGAAAGTGCATCTGGATAACATATTTGAGGTGTTCTCTGGTGGGCGCGATGAGTACCACGCCGGCACCGGCGCCTTGCAGCGAGAAGGCATCGTCAAAATACATTACCCATTCACTTGTCGCTTCTTGTACGGGTACACTTGTTTCTTGAACTTCTTCTTCTGGTGTCGGGGTCCACTCAGCTATGAATTCTGCCAAAGCTCGGCTCTGTATGGTTGAAGTACTTTCAAACTTGAGTCCAAAGCTCGACAGCTCCAGTGCCCACTCGACGATCCTGCCTGTTGCTTCTGGATTGTGCAATATCCTCTTCAACGGAAAGCGAGTGACCACTGTTATCTCGTGGGCTTGGAAGTAATGGCGCAGCTTTCTCGAGGCCATGAGGAGGCCGAAAAGCAATTTTTGCACACCGGAGTATCTTGATCTAGCCCCCTGGAGAAGGGAACTTACAAAATACACTGGGCACTGCACCATCTTCTTCCGCACCTCTCCTTGTTCCTGCGCAGAGTCTTCCTTGTCGGGGCCAGAGCTTGTCGGGTCAGCCCCCTGTTTGTCGCTGGATTCGCTTGCCGGTGGTGCTGACTCCTCGTCGGACTCCCTCTCCGCTACCAACGCAGCACTAACCACCTGGTTGGTTGCCGCTAAGTATAGCAACAACTTTTCCTGTGGTCTAGGTGCGACAAGTATAGGAGTGGAGGACAGGTACCGTTTCAAATCCTGCAACGCCGCCTCTGCTTCCGGAGTCCACTTCATGGGACCTGCCTTCTTCAAAATTTTGAAGAAAGGTAGGGCGCGTTCTGCAGACTTTGAAATGAACCTACTGAGGGCAGCAACACATCCCGCAAGCCTTCTGACATCCTTGACGCGCTTCGGGGCCTCTATCTGCTCAATGGCTTTGATCTTGTCGGGGTTGGCTTCAATCCCCCTCTGTGATACAAAGAACCCGAGAAGCTTGCCGGAGGGGACTCCAAAGACGCACTTCTCGGGGTTCAACTTGAGCTGTATCCTGCGCAGGTTCTGAAATGTTTCTTCCAAGTCTTGAATCAGGGTTTCCTTGCTTTTGCTCTTCACCACGATGTCATCCATGTAAGCTTCTACATTTCTGTGAATCTGTGGCTCAAAAGCAGTGTACACTACCCTTGCAAAGGTTGAGCCTGCATTCTTCAATCCAAATGGCATGCGGATAAAGCAATAAGTGCCACATGGAGTGATAAACGCAGTCTTCTCTTCATCTTCCTTGGCCATGAAAATCTGATGATAGCCTGAGTATGCATCAAGAAAACAGAGTAGCTCACATCCGGCAGTGGAGTCAACGATCTGGTCAATGCGCGGCAAAGGGAAGGGATCCTTGGGACATGCTTTATTCACATCGGTGAAGTCTATACACAGTCTCCACTTCCCGTTGGCCTTGCGCACGACGACTGGGTTTGCCAACCACGTCGGATGGATCACACCTCTAACTAGGCCAGCTGCTTCTAGCTTCTTGATTTCCTCGTTGATGAACTCTTGGCGCTCCACGGCTTGCTTCCTCACTTTCTGCTTGATGGGCCGCGCATGAGGACAGACAGCAAGCTTGTGCTCAATCACCTTCCTGGGAACACCGGGGATGTCAGATGGTTGCCAGGCAAACACATCGACATTCGCCCGCAGGAAGGCGACGAGCGCGCTTTCCTATTTGCTGTCAAGAGTGGCACTGATGGTGAAGGTACCACCAGTGCCGTCCTCCTTTGCGGGCACCTTCTTGGTTGCCGGAGGAGCTGCCATTCCTTTCTTACTCTTGCCGGTGGAGCTCGATGGAACGTCTTCGACGGCAGCGCAGCACTCCGAGGAGGTGCGGTTGCCGGAGTGGGTTCCAGAGCACTTGCCGGACTTGGTCTTCGTCTTCTTCCCCCCGGGAGCTTCAGCGGCAAGAGTATCCTTCTCGGCCGCAGCTGCCGCATCCCGGTAAATCTTGTCGGCGCAAATAAGCGCATCCTTCTTGTCGCTGTGGACAGTGATGACGCTTATCGGCCCCGGCATCTTCAGCACGTTGTAGGCATAGTGGGAAGCTGCCATGAACTTGGCGAGGGCGGGACGGCCAAGTATTCCATTGTAGGGCAATGGAATATCGGCGACGTCAAAGGTGATGCGCTCAGTCCTGAAGTTGAGCTCCCCGCCAAAGGTCACCGGCAGAGTGATCTTTCCCTTAGGCTTGCTCCTTCCCGGGTTGATTCCTTGGAATGAACCGGTCTCTTCGAGCTCGCCGTCTTGAATCTGGAGTTTCTTGATCACAGCAGAGGAGATCAAGTTCAGGCCGGCCCCGCCGTCAACCAACATTTTGGTGACCTTGAGGTTGCGGATGGTGGGAGAAACCAGCATCGGCAAGCACCCGACCGCCGTGGTGCGGTCAGGGTGATCCTCAAGGTCAAAAACGATGGGCGTGCTGGACCATTTGAGGAGCCTGCGCGACTCCACGGGCGGCTCCGCTGCGTTCACCTCACGCACCCACTGCTTTAGCTGGCGGTGGGAGGTGTGCAGGGAGGCGCCACCGTCGACGCACAGGACCTCCGTGGCCTTCTGGAACTCCTGCTCGCTGTTCTCGTCGTCCTCCATGTCTTCATCGTCGTCTTCGTCGTTGTCGCGGCCCCGGGGAGGTCGATCTCCTTGCCGCTGCTTAGCCTTGCCGCGGCGTCCTCCCCGGCCGTTGAACGGCCGCTTCTTGCTGGGCTCTTCCCCGCCACCTTGGGCCTTCTCCTTGTCGCGCCTCTCGTACTCAGCTTTTTGCTGCTCGACGAGGTACTCGACGCGCTTGCAGTTGGAGAGGTCGTGACCCTTGGTGCGGTGGATCTTACAGTATTGCTTGTCGGAGCTACCCGGCTTGTCGGCCGCCGCTGCAGGGGCAGGCTCCTTGCCGGAGCCGCCAGCCTGTGTTTGCTTGGCGGGGGCCTCCTTGCCGGACTTCTCGACGGCAAGCACCTCCTTCTTGCCCTTCTTCCTGTTGTTCCGCCGCCGGCTCTTCTTTGCCGGGGCGGCGTCGTCGCTGTCGCTTCCCCCTGCGCCAGCATCCTCCCCGGGGAGTTTCCTCCCCTCTTCCGCGCGTGCGCACTTGTCAGCAAGAGCGTATAGCTCGCTGACGTCCCTAATCTTGGTCATCGCCATTTCCTCACGCATGCGGCGGTTACGCACGTTCTGATGGAACGCGCTGATAACCGCGGCAGGGTGAACGTCAGGGATGTTGTGCTGCACCCGGCTGAAGCGTTGGATATACTTGCGCAGGGGCTCGCCTTCCTTCTGGGCCAAGATGTGGAGATCGCTCTCCTGGCCATGGGGTTTGTGGCCGCCGGTGAAGGCGCCGACAAATTGGTGGCAGAGGTCGGCCCAAGAAGAGATGGAACCTTCCGGCAAGTGCATGAGCCACGAACGGACGTTCGGCTTTAGCACGAGCGGGAAGTAATTCGCCAAGATCTTCTCGTCGCGCCCCCCGGCAGCTTGCACTGCGATAGTGTAGACGCTGAGAAACTCCGAGGGGTGCGTCTTGCCGTCGTACTTCTCCGGTACGTCGGGCTTAAAGTTCTTCATGCTGGGCCACTGGACGCGCCGCAGCTCGCGGGTGAACGCAGGGCAACCTGCCGCGTACGGCAAGTCGCCTGGTTCACCGGGCGCGTGCGCGTCGACGGTGTTCCCAGCTCTCTTGTCGGATTGTCGCCGAGCTTCTCGGCGGCGCTCGATCGTGGTTCGAGCGTCTTCATCTCGCCGGTCGTCGAGGACCTGGCGCTGGTCCCGACGGGCCCGCGGGTCCGACGAGGCCGTGGAGCCGTCGTCGGGGTTGTTCCGGCGGGGCGGCGTCTTCTGTTTCTGCGGCGGGGAGTGCACGCTTGTCGCACCCCCGGCAGTCTTGTCGCCGATAGCCTTCGTCTTCTCAGCCTGCCGCGGCCGTGAGGCCGACGGCTGCTGTGGAGAATCGTTGTTGGCGAAGTCTATCAGGCTCCGGATGGTGGCCCTCCATTCTTCGGCCTTGTCGGCCGCCGGAGGAAAGTCGAGGAGCAGCTGCGCCCTTGCGAGCGCTTCTGCTGGAGTAGAGGGGAACGCGGGTGAGCGGTGCGAGGAGCGGGATACGCTCGGACTTCTAACAACGTTAGAAGGAGCGGGGTCCCGCGCCGGCGCCTTCGCTTTGCTTGTGCCCGGACGGGGGTCCGGGGCGTCCCGCGAGCCTCCGGTCTGGCCTTGTCCCAGCAAGCGGATACCACCTCCCGTGGTATGGCGCTGCTGGGTCGTTGTGTGCTGCGATGGACGCGGCGCGTCCACGGAGACCGAGGTTCGGTCGTCCGTCCGGTTCTTGGATCTGGTGGCGCCGTGAGTGTCCTCACCGGCAACCACTCTTCCGACGGCATCTCCCCCGCCCACCGTTGGCTCTGGTGGCGGCGGGTGAGACGCAGACGGGCCTCCGACCTCCGAAGGCTTCTTCTTCGGGGCCATGGAGTTGTCGCTGATGAAGTTGCTGATGAAGCTGGAGAGGTTGATGAAGAATGCGCCCGCGCGAACGCCGGATCAGGTTCGCACAACCTCGACGCCCCCTACCTGGCGCGCCAAAGATGTCGGGGGAAACTGTCCGCCACGAACACCTATGGGACCGGAGCCCCTTGTCTGTGCGGTACGAGGGCGGAGGGAGCACAAAGAGCAGATCGAAGCAGACACGCGGGCAGTTTTACCCAGGTTCGGGCCGCGGTAGACGCGTAAAACCCTACTCCTGCTTGGTTGTATATTGAGTTGGGCGGTCGGGAGCTTGAAGAAGCAGATACACCGGCGCGAGAGTGATCTAGGTTCCGAACCCCCTCCACGTTGTGCATGGGCCTCCTTTTATAGTGCAAGGGGTCACCGACAGGTGTCAACGTAGGAGAAAGGGGTAAAAATGTTAAAGAGGTGGTAGTTGTAACAGTGCGGGAACAGTGGAGCTACAGTACAGAACAGTGGTCTATACCTACTCTAACAGTGGGGGACAAGGGCATTTAATGCCCGTCGCCGTCGACCCCAAAAGCTCCCGCCTCAGCGTCTCCGTCCGCCACGGCGACGGATCCATCACCGTGGAGTGCCACCGTGTACCCCAGGCTGCACAGCCATCCGCCACGCGTCCCTGGATAAGCCCCAGGGCGACGCGTGGGCCGATGAGCTGGAGCGTGGGCACACAGCGCAACCTCCCCGGCAAGCACCTTGCCGAGGACCTCGATCTTGCCGGGCCCGGGAGCTTGCCGCTCCCCGGGCCCCTTGCCGGGGCGCGTATAGCGCCGAGGCGTTGCATTCTAGTCTTCCTGGCGAACTCCTCTTGCCAGGGTCTTGTGTCAGTGGGACAGTCTTGAGCCTGGTACGGCCTTCCCGGCAAGCTCCTCTTGCCGGGGTCTCGATCTCATGTCTTGTATACTTTGTTTTTGAATGGTTTAATAAGGAGCAGGAAGGTCTCCGGCGAGCCCGCAGTAGACCTTGCCGCGGGAAGCTGCAACTGCCCGTGCACAAGTTGGGGTACTGAGGCACCCCTACCTTAGTACACCGACACCCCCTGACTTGGTCCTGACGTTTCCCGAGCGTGATTTCCTCCAAAAATATCTCTCGCGAAGGTTTCATTCCGTTTGGACTCTGTTTGATATTCCTTTTATGCAAAACCCTGAAATAGGCAAAAAAAACAACAATCTGGACTGGGCCTTTGGGTTAGTTGGTTAGTCCAAAAAATGATATGAAAGTGAAAGATAAAGCCCATTAAATATCCAAGACTTCATAAATAATAGCATGGAACAATAAAAAATTATAGATACGTTGGAGACGTATCAAGCATCTCCAAGCTTAATTCCTGCTCGTCCTCGAGTAGGTAAATGATAAAGACAGAATTTTTGATGTGGAGTGCTAACCAATATAGTTTTTCAATGTAATTCTCTTAATTGTGGCATGAATGTTCAGATCTGAAAGATTCAAGATAAAAGTCTATATTGACATAAGAAATAACAATACTTCAAGCAATAGTAACAAAGCAATCATGTCTTCTCAATATACTATGGCTAAAGGAAGTTATCCCTGCAAAATCATATGGTCTGGCTATGCTCCCTCTTCATCACACAAAATATTCATATCATGCACAACCCCGATTTCAGCCAAGTATTTGTTTTCATACTCTATTCTTTTCAAACCTTTCAACTTTCACGCAATACATGAGCATGAGCCATGGATATAGCACTATGGGTGGAATAGAGGTGGTTGTGGAGAAGACAAAAAAGAGGAAGATAGTCTCGCATCGACTAGGCGTATCAACGGGCTATGGAGATGACAATCAATAGATATCAATGTGAGTGAGTAGGGATTGCCATTCAACGGATGCACTAGAGCTAAATATGGATGAAAGCTCAACAAAAGAAACTAGTGGGTGTGCATCCAACTTGCTTGCTCACTGATAACCCTCAACCGCAAGGGATCGAGATAGTCTTCGCGGGTAAGAATAACCCAATTTATTGATTCGACACACGGGGAGCCAAACAGTATTTATAAGCTTTGACAGTTGAGTTGTCAATTCAACCGCACCTGAAATATACTTACTTGCAACAAAAGATAAGCGGTAACAGTGATATGATAGTGATGATAGTGATGGTAAAAGTAAATAGCAAAAGTAGTAACTAGTAACCAGCAGGATTTAAAACACTGTAGGCTAGGGAGACGGATGGTTGGGCGCTGCATGGATGAGATATATCATGATTCTAACTTGGGGAACGGCACACGGAAAAGTAATGATCATCTAGGCAAATATCAAACATTAGGCATGTATCCCGTAGGTAGTTGTACGTGCTTGCAATAAGAGCTTGCACAACATCTTTTGTCCTACCATCCCGCTACGAATGGGGCCAAAAGGAACGTATGGAGATTAAGGTGCTCCTGTCAAAGAGCACCGGAACAAAGCAATGAACTCAATGGATACATGTAATCCTCAAACTACGGACCATCCCCTTTGGTGTCCCAAGCTGTCACTTTTGGGATCGCCGGTTCCGAACCGTAATAGGTGCAAACAACTCATAGATAGGATCAAGAACACAAATATATTCATGCAAACACATATGGTTCAGATCTGAAATCATGGCACTCGGGCCCTAAGTGACAAGCATTAAGCATAACAAGTTGAAGCAAAGATGATAAACACCATAGTAGATGATAGGCAACATGCCCCCAATGATCTGACAAACTATTACATGATCTAACTCATCCAATCCCTACCATCCCCTTCGCCTACAGCAGGGGATTACTCACACATGGAAGGAGAAGTCATGGAGGGATGATGGAGTGGTGATGATGATGACGATGGCGACGATCTCCCCTCTCCGGAGGCCAATTCAGCCTCCGGATTAGCCCTCCCGAGGAAGAACAGAGGGTGGCGGCGGCTCCGCGACGAAAACTGGGATAAGAACTTCTGATCTGGGATTTCTCCGTCACGAGCTAAAATACGAGTCAAAGTAGGGCACCAGGGGAGGTGGGGCCCACCCAGGCGACCCCCCGGCGCGGCCAGGGGGTGGGCCGCGCCACCTGGGCGCCTAGGGCCCCCCTGGCCCCCCTCTGGCCCCTCTTCTGGCTCCTGGTTCCTTCGGGTGCGTGGATTTTCTGTGATTTTTTGTGGAATTTTCTGAGATACCTAAAAATCCGTTTTCCTGCACACAATAAAACCATACAGGCAGCTCTGCTGAAAACAGCGTCAGTCCGGGTTAGTTTAGTTCAAATCATGCAAGAATGAGGTCAAAACAATATCAAAAGTGTTTGGAAAAGTAGATACGTTTGAGACGTATCAACTCCCCCAAGCTTAGCATATTGCTTGTCCTCAAGCAATTCAGTTCAACGAACTGGACGCGACAAAGAAAACTTTGACAAACTCTTTTGCTTCATTAGATGTATATAAGCATGTACTACGAAAAGAGTCTAGCAAGTATTGAAACAGTACTATGAGGACAATGCACGGAGCAATCCTTCTTTCAAGTGACCAATCACAAATACCTAAAAGTAAATAATATATTACTGAAAATCAAGACAAGATTACATTGCACATAGCTTGAGCATATTAGGGTGGTATCTCACTAGCCTCCATGAGTGAAGCAAAACATAAATGAAGAAACTCCTCCAGAGTTTTAAAGGAGACTAGAACTAAGAATTTCAGAATAAATCATATCACAAGCATGCAGAAGACAATGTAATACTTTGGGACAATGCACATTACACTTAGAATGACAATTATGCTCTCCTAGTTGGTGCTTTGAAGAAAGAAGGTGGAGACTCTCGAACCGTGGCTTTTGTTGGCAAGGTTGAAAACCCGTGGTTGGAAACAAAAACTAAACATGTACCAGAGCTCTTGGTTTTAAAAACAGAGGTAAAAACGTTTTTGAGAGGTGCATATTTCGTCAACGAATGCTAGCAGATAAGTCAATCACTTCTTGAGCTGGACAAGTCTCGAGGAACGGCTCCCGCATGAGGACGATCACATCCTCTTAATCTCCTTTGTTTATCACTGCCAAAGTTTTCTGATTTCTCATGAACAAAGCGTGAAGGAGGGTTTGTTTGTTATATTATTTTTAATGAGCCGGGCGCACTCTATGCCAGTTCCTTCTCGTATTATGGGTTTGCACATTAGACATGCAATCCCGGTGTGAAACTTGTCCAACTTAAAAAGATCATGAATTAACTACTACTTCCTCATGAGCTAAAACATAGGCACAAAAAGAGAAATGCTTTTGATTAATTTCGAGATGGTACACGAAAGTTTTCGTTAGGAATGGCAGGTAAATACCATGTATAGGAAGGTATGGTGGACTCATATGGCATAACAGGTTTTAAGGATTTTGGATGCACAAGCAGTCAGTCCGCTTAGTACAGGTGGAGGTTAGCAAAAGACTGGGAAGCGACCAACTAGAGAGCAATAACGACCATAATCATGCAGAGCGACAAAGCAACATTGAATCGGGCATGAAAGTGATATAACTATTCTGAAACTCAAAGATCATCAAGGCAGAGCAGACTTTTTAGTCTTAAACATGTGTAAACATGTGCCAAGTCAATCCAAAAATTCTCTAAAGGGAAATACCACCTTAGTATACCGAACTATGAGCAGTGCAATGCATGTAGATCATTTCAATAACACATTATATACTCTAGCTATTCGAGACTAGCCACAAGGAAAGCATGAACCACTGGAAGAGCATTGTAAACATAACACTATGTCGCTACAAGCTGGTCTCTAGATCATAAATACAGGCATATGTACAAAAGTAGAAACAAGAAGAGTTCATACCGGTCTTCCTTGTTGCTTCCCTTCAGTCGATGTTCGTCATTACTGCCTCGTCACTTGCACGATCGAACGTAGGAAATATAATTAAATGCCATCACGGACTCGAGCTGAACTCTGAAAACAAAGCAAACTAAAGAGAAAAGGAAATCTTTTTGGATTATTTCAAAGGTTGAACGAAAGCAAAAAAAAGAGAAAATCTTTTTGTTGTTTTTGCAAAGAGAGAAATAAAGAAGAATGGGCAAAAACTTCGAAAAGATCAAAGCGAATAAAACGGATAATACAATGGAAAAGTGAGAGGGGCACGTACTCCCCCAAGCTTAGGCTTTTGGCCTAAGTTGGTAGCAGCTACTGCCCCCAGGAGCCTCCTGCTCCGGGGGAACAGTGGTGAGTCCAAGGGTCGTAGAAGGATGCTGGTGCGTATACCGAACTCCTCGGAGTCTCCCACGAGGAAGGGTCCGTACGCCAAGCAGAGGAAGACCCTTCACCAAACTCGATGGCGGTTTCTTCCTGAAAAGGTGGTAACTCATCGTGCTCCTCCTCGTCGGGCACAACCCCCTCCATGGGGTTATGAAACTGATACTGGACCATGAACTCATCGAACTGGATAACATCAAAGGACCATCCGTTCCTGCGAGAAAAATCAAACAAAAGAGGTGCAGGTAGAGGGATATCGCGTTCCGCAGTAGTTCCGAAACGCAAGATATAAACAAGATTATCAAGCTCAGAAGCCATGGTAACAAACTTATGCCTTTTCATAGCAGCAAGATCAAAGCTTAAATAAGTAAAAGGATTATCATCAGGGTGTGGGGTGCCTCCAAGATGTTCTAAGATAAGTGTGGCATAAATGCCACCATATAAGTCTCCCTTGTAACCGTTCATAGCAAGGCGTCGAGCAATTAAGGCACCCAGATTATAATCAGACCTCCCTGAGAGGGCTGCTACCAGGATAGCAATATCCAAAGCAGAAATGTTGCTCGTGTTGTCACAAGCTAACACCCCTCTAGCAACATAATATGCAAAATACGTGAGGTAAGGAAATAAGATGTTGGAGATCTTCGACCGATGAATATCCCTCGTACCCATGCTGCAGAGAGAGTTGATGACGGTTTTCAGCTCGGAGGGCTGAGTGGCCATCCTAGCCGTCCTCCCAACGTTCGGCACACCTATTATTTCACAAAACTTTCCCAAAGTCATGGTGATAAGATCATTGTAAAATTTAAACTCAATAGCACCTGAATCAGGATTATATCTAAAACTGTTAATGAAACTGGAGGTGACTTTTTGATACTGAGTAACATGGCACGTGACGAGCCGTGTCAGACCTGCATTAGCACAAAGATTATAAAACTCATCCTTGATTCCCGCAGCTTCAAGGAATTCATCACATGGAAACGTCATCGCACGTGCTGGACTTGTGTCCTCCAACAACTCCAGGGGCACATGATCTTCATTGTAGCTCACCCTAGCAGTCGAGGGTGAAGCTGCGGCTCTAGTAACTCGATCGGAGTGCGTGGGCCTCCTCTTCTCAAGCCACCCTTTTGCCCTTCCAAACAAACTCATTTCTGAAATTTTTGGCAATTTACAAAAACGAGGATTAAAACAAGGTGAGTTAAGGCAAACTACTCAACTCACTTGCCCAAGGCATAAACTTGCATCAAAACTTGGAAAATAACTTTCTACACATGCATGCAAGCTCATCTATACAACACCAAGAACTACTAAATACTCACAAATGAAGCCACCAATCAGAAATCTAATTGGAGGGGTGTAGGAGTCACATACCAGGGAGTATTTGTTCAAAATCTCAGCTCAAATGATGGGCTGTAGAGAGAGATCAAAGAATCGCCTCCAAGAGCAGCAAGAACACAAGAACAAGTGGAGAACTCGTGTTTTTGGAGAGAAAGAGCGAGAGAGGAAGAAGACATACCTGGAGGGGGGCCTTGTGGGCCCCAGGCGCCCTGTGGGCGCGGCCAGGGGGCAGGCCGCGCCAGCTGGCCGCCTGGGCCACTGGTGGGTCCCCCTGGCTGGCCCCAGGTCCCTCTGGGTCTCTGCCGACGTGGAAATTTTTATTTTTATTTTTCTGGAATTTTTCTGAAAACTTCACTGTTGAAATTTTTTCGAAGTTCAAAAAGCTGCGAAACTCTCTCTGAAAACTTGAAGCAGTGAGTAATATTGTGAAGCTTCAAAACATAAATACTTGGTACAGCAAGTAGAACAAAAACTAAAATAAATGAAAACATAACAAGCTCAACTTTTTATCTATATAAAACATGTTTACTAGTAAGGTTGATCAAGTCTTACCAACAAACAGGCGATATATAGAGCAAAAAGTCTCACCTCTTACGAAGTAATCACTGAACCTTTACTTTGATGGACATTGTCCTCACCATGATGGTTTTGTATTTGTGAGGCACATGTAGTGGACAGTCCCATTCTCCAATCTTCACGGTCTCGATATTTTCTATAGAGTTGAGGCCATGCCTCCTGTCGGTCTTCTTTGGAAAATATATCGTGTGTTCTTTATCGTTCACATTGAAGGTAACCTTTCCTTTATTGCAATCAATAATAGCACATGCGGTGTTAAGAAAAGGTCTACCAAGAATAATGGACATGCTCCCATCCTCGGGCATGTCAAGCACAACAAAATCAGTAAGAATCAAACAATTAGCAACTTCTACGGGAACATCCTCGCAAATACCTATCGGAACAGCGGTTGACTTGTCAGCCATCTGAAGGGAGATATCTGTAGGAATTAGTTTCTCTAAACAGAGCCTCTCGTAAAGAGAGAGAGGCATAACACTCACTCCTGCTCCAAGATCACATAAAGCAGTTTTGACATAATTATTCTTTATGGAGCAAGGAATGCTGGGTATACCTGGATCACCGAGCTTCTCAGGAATCTTGCCACTGAAAGAGTAGTTAGCAAGCATAGTAGATATTGCTTCATTAGGAACTTTTCTTTTATTAGTGACAATATCTTTCATATATTTTGAATAAGGAGGTAACTTAATAGCATCAGTCAAAGGAATTTGAAGAAAAAGAGGTTTAATCCACTCACAGAACTTATTGTAATGCTCTTCTTGTTTAGATTTGATGGACTTACTTGGAAAGGGCATGGGTTTCTGTACCCATGGTTCTCTTTCCTTCCCATGTTATCTTGCGATGAAGTCTTCTTTAGTGTACCTCTTACGTTTGTCAGGTGCTTCTTCTTCTCGAACTTCAGGCGGATCATTCTTCTCATTATTCTTACCTTCAGGTTCAGCACCGTCTTCAGTCTCAGCATCGGAGATAGATACACTGTTGGGATCAACAGCTGGCTCTTCATCTGTAATAGGATCATTAGAATTGTCAGTCTCCTTATGTTTCTTCTTCTTCTTTGGAGAGCCAACAATTTCTTCTTCCTGCATTTGAGAATCTTGCTCGATTCTCCTCGGATGCCCCTCTGGATAGAGAGGATCTTGAGTGCTAGTTCCTCCTCGGGTCTTAATCCCGAAAGCCTGTAAATCATCTTGTTTGGCATTGTTAGCAAGCAAATCTTTTTGCACATTAGAAATTTGGTCAAGCTGAGTTTGAAGCATATGAAAATGTTTCACAAGACATTGAACATCATTAACCGTTCTACCTAGAACATCAAGCAAACTTTTGATAGCAAGGGAATTATCATGCAACTGACTTTGTATCCTCTCATTAAAATGATTTTGTTTCATAATAAAGTTATCAAACTCATCTAAACATTGATCAGGAGGCTTACCATGAGGGATGTCACTTGCGTTGAAATCTAAAAGAGAGTGTACCTCTACCATAGGAGGGTGAGTGGTAGGCTCACACAGCTTCTCAATAGGGGGTAGATTCTTCACGTCTTCAGCTTTAATACCTTTCTCTTTAATAGACTTCTTTGCTTCTCGCATATCTTCGGGGCTTAGAACAAACATGCCCCTCTTCTTTGGTGGTGGAGGTGGTTCAGGGGCGGACCAATCTTCATGGTTTTTGGCAATCCTGCCCATCAAATCTTCTGCATCTTTCGGCGTCCTTTTCCTGAAAACACAACCAGCACAACTGTCCAAATAGGACCTGGATTCATCAGTTAGACCAGCATAGAATATATCGATTAATTCGTTCTTAGGGACTTCATGTCCTGGTCTAGCCCGAATCAGACCGCAGTACCTCCCCCAAGCTTTAGGGAGGGACTCATCCTGCAACTGTTTAAAGTTATAAATTCTTTGTAAAGCAGCATGTTGCATGTGAGCAGGAAAGTACTTATCAACAAAACAGTGAGCTAAGTCTTGAGAACTCTTAATGGAACCGCATGGGAGTGAATCATACCATGCTTTAGCACCTTCCTTCAAGGAGAAAGGAAGAAGCTTGGTCACATAAAAGTATCGTATCTGCTCATCTGTGGTAAACAGGCCACCCAACTCACTGAGTTTAGTCAGGTGTGCAATAACATCATCATTTTCTCTGCCATAAAAGGGGTCAGCTTCAACCATAGGTATAAGTGAAAGATCAACAGAGAAATCATAATCAGGATCATCAATGCATATAGGAGATGTAGCAAATTCAGGATCAGGAACGGTTTTGTTCTTTAAAGAGTGTTTTTCAAACAGTTTCTTAATAACTTCAGGGTCAGAGCCAGAAAACTCTGTCAGTTCCCTGCATAAATCTTCATCAAGCATATAGTAATCATCATCAAGGAGTCTCTCCTTGAGTATACTCAAATCAGGATAATCATAAGTTTCACCAATAGGGTAGCGAGTAACAGGAATTTCAATTCCAGACTTTTTAGCTGCAGCAGCGATCTGTTTCTCAAGAGCATAACCAAGGGAACTAATATCATCAACAGTAGTAGAAGCATCATCAAGAGTATCAGACATAGTAATAGATTCAGTAGGACCATCATATGGTGGCGGTGAGGCAAACTTACTCATAACAGAAGGTGAATCAAGTGTAGCACTAGTGCTCATAACAGTACCTCTTCTTGTGGTGGATAGTAAGATCGGAACCTTGGGGTCACCTTTCTTACCCATAGCGGATGAAGTGCAGCAGGTAGGATACTTCAAGTAGACTTGTAAATATTGCTATGCTCCCCGGCAACGGCGCTAGAAAACGGTACTTGATAACCCTCAACCGTAAGGGATCGAGATAGTCTTCGCGGGTAAGAATAACCCAATTTATTGATTCGACACACGGGGAGCCAAAGAGTATTTATAAGCTTTGACAGTTGAGTTGTCAATTCAACCGCACCTGAAATATACTTACTTGCAACAAAAGATAAGCGGTAGCAGTGATATGATAGTGATGATAGTAATAGTAAAAGTAAACAGCAAAAGTAAATAGCAAGAGTAAATAGCAAAAGTAGTAACTAGTAACCAGCAGGATTTAAAACACTGTAGGCTAGGGAGATGGATGGTTGGGCGCTGCATGGATGAGATATATCATGATTCTAACTTGGGGCACGACACATGGAAAAGTAATGATCATCTAGGCAAATATCAAACATTAGGCATGTATCCCGTAGGTAGTTGTACGTGCTTGCAATAAGAACTTGCACAACATCTTTTGTCCTACCATCCCGCTACGAACGGGGCCAAAAGGAACTTATGATGATTAAGGTGCTCCTGTCAAAGAGCACCGGAACAAAGCAATGAACTCAATGGATACATGTAATCCTCAAACTACGGACCATCCCCTATGGTGTCCCAAGCTGTCACTTTTGGGATCACCGGTTTCGAACCGTAATAGGTGCAAACAACTCATAGATAGGATCAAGAACACAAATATATTCATGCAAACACATATGGTTCAGATCTGAAATCATGGCACTCGGGCCCTAAGTGACAAGCATTAAGCATAACAAGTTGAAGCAAAGATGATAAACACCATAGTAGATGATAGGCAACATGCCCCCAACGATCTGACAAACTATTACATGATCTAACTCATCCAATCCCTTCCATCCCCTTCACCTACAGCAGGGGATTACTCACACATGGAAGGAGAAGTCATGGAGGGATGATGGAGTGGTGATGATGATGACGATGGCGACGATCTCGCCTCTCCGGAGGCCAATTCAGCCTCCAGATTAGCCCTCCCGAGGAAGAACAGAGGGTGGCGGCGGCTCCGCGACGAAAACTGGGATAAGAACTTCTGATCTGGGATTTCTCCGTCACGAGCTAAAATACGAGTCAAAGTAGGGCACCAGGGGAGGTGGGGCCCACCCAGGCGACCCCCCGGCGCGGCCAGGGGGTGGACCGCGCCACCAGGGCGCCTGGGCCCCCCCTGGCCCCCCTCTGGCCCCTCTTCTGGCTCCTGGTTCCTTTGGGTGCGTGGATTTTCTGTGATTTTTCGTGGAATTTTCTGAGATACCTAAAAATCCGTTTTCCTGCACACAATAAAACCATACAGGCAGCTCTGCTGAAAACAGCGTCAGTCCGGGTTAGTTTAGTTCAAATCATGCAAGAATGAGGTCAAAACAATATCAAAAGTGTTTGGAAAAGTAGATACGTTTGAGACGTATCACTCACGAAGAACAAGGGCATTTGAGGAAGCCCATTGTTGGAATAAACAAGCCAAGTTCTACAATGAAAATTCCCACTAGTATATGAAGGTGACTAATCATGAGACTCTCTACAATGAAGATCATGGTGCTACTTTGAAGCACAAGTGTGGAAAAAGATAGTAGCAATTGTCCCTTCTCTCTTTTCTCTCAATTTTTTTGGAGGGGCTTTTCTCTTTTTTTATTAGCCACTCTCAATATTTTTTTGGGCCTTCTCCTTTTTTTATTGGCCTTTCCTCACACGGGACAATGCTCTAATAATGATGACCATCACACTTTTTGTTACAACTTGAACTTACAACTCGATACTACAACAAGTATGACTCTACATGAATGCCTTCGATGGTGTACCGGCATGAGCAATGAATCAAGAGCGGCATATAAAAAAATTATGCATGGTGGCTTTGCCACAACTATGATGTCAACTACATGATCATGCATGGCACTATGACAATATGATGCTTGTCATATGAACGAAATGGTGGAAAGTTGCATGGCAATATATCTCGGAATGGCTATGGAAATGCCATGATAGGTAGGTATGGTGGCTGTTTTGAGGAACAACATGGTGGCTGTTTTAAGGAAGGATATATAGTGGGTTTATGGTACCGGCGAAAGTTGTGCGGTACAAGAGAGGCTAGCAATGGTGGAAAGGTGAGAGTGCGTATAATCCATGGACTCAACATTAGTCATAAGAACTCATATACTTATTGAAAAAATCTACGAGTCATCAAAAACAAAGCAATCAACGCATGCTCCTAGGGGGGAGGTTGGTAGGAGTTAACCATCGCGCGCCCCCGACCTCCGCACAAAGGTCGGCACTCTACAAATACATCATGCTCTAACTTCGTCACATAGCGGTTCACCATACGTGCATGATACGGGAATCACTAACCTTAACACAAGTATTCTACAATTTCATAATAACTCCCCTAGCATGACTCTAATATCACTATCCTCATGTCTCAAAACAATTATCAAGCATCCAACATCTCATTCTATTCAATGCACTTGGTGTGAAAATTTTACTACATTGACATTGGATGTTTATCATGTGAAGACTAGTTTATTTAGCCTAAACACGTTACCATGATGTTTTAATGGACTCTCAAATATATATAAGTGAAGCATGAGAGTTCAACAATTTCTACAAAATATTACCACCACCGTGCTCTAAAAGATATAAGTGAAGCACTAGAGCAAAAACTATACAACTCAAAAGATATAAGTGAAGCACATAGAGTGTTATAATAATTTCTAGGCCATATTTAACTCTCTCAAATAGGTGTTTCCAGCAAGGATGATTGTGGCAAACTAACAAGCAAAGATTCAAATTATACAAGACGCTCCAAGCAAAACACATAGCATGTTGCGAATAAAAATATAGCTCCAAGTATAGTTACCGATGGATGAAGACGAAAGAGGGGATGCCTTCCCGGGGCATCCCCAAGCTTAGGCTTTTGATTATCTTGAATTTACATGGGGTGCCTTGGGCATCCCCAAGCTTGGGCCTTTGCTACTTCTTGTTCCATAGTCCATCAAAGCAATACTCAAAACTTGAAAACTTCAGAACACAAAACTTAGACAAAAATTCTCGTGAGCTCCGTTAGTAAGAGAAAGCAAACCACCACACAAAGGTACAGCAAGGAATTAATTCTTTGTTTATATTGGTGTTAAACCTCCTGTACTCCAAGTTCTCTATGATTCATATCCTCCAATATTACTCATAGATGCACCGGAATAAGCAAACAACACACGAAAAACAGAATCTGTCAAAAATAGAACAGTCTGTAGTAATCTGCTGGGTTCGCCTACTTCTGGAACTCCAAAAAATTCAAACCAAAATTCTAAATTTGCGCATTTTTTCTACCAATCAGCAGCAAAATGAATCAACTAAAAAGCACGCTCCAGTAAAATCTGAAGAGTACTTTAGCGAGCGCTAACGATTCTATTTTTCACAGCAAGATCAAATAAACTTCACACAAGTCCTACCAAAGGTTCTACTTGGCACAAACACTAAACAAAACATGAAAACACATCTAATCAGAGGCTAGATTCAATATTTATTCCCTAACAGCAACAAAAGCGAAAAACATAAAATTGGGTTGCCTCCCAACAAGCGCTATCGTTTTACGCCCCTAGCTAGGCACGATACAAGATAAATCTAGGGATAGCCATAGTGGTACGATATGTCGCGAAAGCTCATCTCATATTCCCTACGTTCAGCAGCAAGCTTCCTTTGTGGCAAGCAAAAGTAATTGAAGGGCTAAATTTAATGGGGCAAAAGTCCCCTACATCAATCTCGGGAGGAACAGGTTCCTCCTTTGGCCCTTTGTAATGGATGACCAATTCATCATTATAGGCATTCTTTTGGCAGAAGGCCATAAGCCTTCGTTCAAGGGAGAAGCCTAACCCATTATTTTGAACAGCAAAGTCATTGTTTATCTCAGAAATTCTATCAATCAAGATCTCAACAGGAACCTTTTTTCTAAGGTTTTCATTAAAAGCAACATGACCAGGAGATCACAACCGCATAAGGTCTTCTTGATTGAACAAGATATCCTCTATAGGAGGTCGACCGACATCTACTCCGTAGTGAGCAAATGTTTTTCTGGCCTCTTTCATGATATATCGAAATTCATGAGCCAAAAAGATAGTAGCTGCACGCTTAACAGAAGAATGCTCAATATTTGAGAACTCCAAAAATACTCTCTGAATACATGGATGCATATGGATAAATTGCCTTTCAATTTCTACTATGAGCATAGATACGGCATCTGCAAGGCTACTAGTTCTATGAAGAATAGAGCCACCCATAGTGGGCAAAGCACCGGCATAAGTAAAGATGTCTTGAAGAACCCCTTTACCAATAATATTACCACTACCAACCCGGAACTTCTTAATATGTAAGGTGGTAGCTTCATCCGGGGGGTCAACATGAACGTTTTCCTCGGCATTGCTACCCCTTTCGATAAAATCGTCCCCCATCTCAGACATGAGGGCAAGCAAGCAACCCAACACACAAAAGCGAATAAGACGCAAGCGAACGAAAAACACACGACGGAAGAAGGGCGAATAAAACGGCAAGGGTGAAGTGGGGGAGAGGAAAACGAGAGGCAAATAAATGTAATGCGAAGGATAAGGGTTTGTGATAGGTACTTGGTATATGACTTTTGCGTAAGCCTCCCCGGCAACGGCACCAGAAATTGTTCTTGTTACCTCCTGAGCTTGCGTTGTATTCCCTCGAAGAGGAAAGGGAGATGCAACACAGTAGCGTAAGTATTTCCCTTAGTTTTTGAGAACCAAGGTATCAATCCAGTAGGAGACCATGCGCGAGTCCCTCGCACCTGCACAAATAAATAAGAACTTCGCAGCCAATGCGATAAGGGGTTGTCAATCTCTTTACAGTCACTTACGAGAGTGAGATCTGATAGAGATGATAATTATATTTTTGGTATTTTTGGTTTAATAAAACAGCAAATAAAAGCAAGAAAAGTAAAGTAGATGTAGATTGATATGTTGAGAATAGACCCGAGGGCCATAGTTTTCTCTAGTGGCTTCTCTCATGATAGCGATATTCTACGGCGGGTAAACAAATTACTGTCGAGCAATTGATAGAAAAGCGAATAATTATGAGACTATCTAGGCATGATCATTGTATATAGGCATCACGTCCGAGACAAGTAGACCGAAATGATTCTGCATCTACTACTATTACTCCACACATCGACCGCTATCCAGCATGCATCTAGTGTATTGAGTTCATACGAACAGAGTGATGCCTTAAGCAAGATGACATGATGTAGAGGGATAAACTCAAGCAATATGATGAAAACCTCATCTTTTTATCCTCGATGGCAACAATACAATACGTGCCTTGCTGCCCCTACTATCACCAGGAAAGGACACCGCAAGATTGAACCCAAAGCCAAGCACTTCTCCCATTGCAAGAACTATAGATCTAGTAGTCCAAACCAAACCAATAATTCGAAGAGACTTGCAAGGATATTATGAGCACACATAAAAAGTTCAGAGAAGAACCAAATATCTTTCATAGATAACCTTGATCATAAACTCACAATTCATTGGATCTCGAAAAACACACCGCAAAAAGAGATTACATCGAATAGATCTCCTCGAAGACCGAGGAGAACTTTGTATTGAGATCCAGAGAGAGAGAAGAAGCCATCTAGATACTAGCTATGGACCCGAAGGTCTGTGGTAAACTACTCACAACTCATGGTGAGGGCGATGATGATGATGATGATGATGAAGGCCTCCATGAGGGATCCCCTCCCGAAACAGGCTCCAAGATGGGATCTCCATGGGAACAGAAGCTACGGCGGTGGAATTAGGGTTTTCTCTCTGCGTATGGAGTTTCTGGGGTACATAGGTATATATAGGAAGAAGGAGGGCACCGGTGGCCGTGTGGGCCAGCCTCAGGGCAGGGGGGTGCGCCCCCACCCTCGAGGGCTGGCCCCTTGCCCCTGACTTGGTCCTGACGTTTCCCGAGCGTGATTTCCTCCAAAAATATCTCTCGCGAAGGTTTCATTCCGTTTGGACTCCGTTTGATATTCCTTTTCTTCAAAACCCTGAAATAGGCAAAAAAACAACAATCTGGACTGGGCCTTTGGGTTAGTAGGTTAGTCCCAAAAATGATATAAAAGTGAATGATAACGCCCATTAAACATCCAAGACTTCATAAATAATAGCATGGAACAATAAAAAAATATTGATACGTTGGAGACGTATCAAACGGCAGTGCCACAAATAAGTTGTACTACCATTATTAACCTTGCATCTTTTGGTTTCAATATTATGAATATGTGTATCACTACAATCGAGATCCAACAAACTATTTTCATTGGGTGTATGACCATCGAAGGGTTTATTCATGTAAACAGAATAACAATTATTCTGTGACTTTAAATCAATAACTGTATTGCAACAAACACGATCAAATCATATTCATGCTCAATGCAAATGCCAAATAACATTTATTTAGGTTCTACACTAATCCCGAAAGTATAGGGAGTTTGCGATGATGATCATATCAATCTTGGAACCACTTCCAACACACATCGTCACTTCACCTTTAACTAGTCTCTGTTCATTCTGCAATTCTCGTTTCGAGTTACTAATTTTTAGCAACTGAACCGGTATCAAAATACCCAAGGGTTGTTATGAACACTAGTAAAGTACACATCAATAATCTGTATATCAAATATACCTTTGTTCACTTTGCCATCCTTCTTATCCACCAAGTATCTATGGCAGTTCCACTTCCAGTGACCATTTCCTTTGCAGTAGAAGTACTTAGTTTCAGGCTTGAGTTTAGCTTTGGGTTTCTTCATGGGAGTGACAATTTGCTTGTCATTCTTCTTGAAGTTCCCTTTCTATCCTTTTGCCCTTTACTTGAAACAAGTGGTCTCGTTAACCATAAACACTTGATGCTCTTTCTTGATTTCTACCTTCGCCGATTTCAGCATTGCGAAGAGCTCGGGAATTACTTCCGTCATCCCTTGCAAATTATAGTTCATCACGAAGTTCTACTAACTTGGTGATAGTGACTAGAGAACTTTGTCAATTACTATCTTATCTGGAAGATTAACTCCCACTTGATTCAAGCAATTGTAGTACCCAGACAATCTGAGCACATGCTCACTGGTTGAGCTATTCTCCTCCATCTTGTAGGCAATGTACTGTCAGAGGTCTTATACCTCCTGACATGGGCATGAGTGTGAAATACTAGTTGCAACTCCTGGAACATCTCATATGCTCCGTGGCGTTCAAAATGTTTTTGAAGTCCCGGTTCTAAGCCGTAAAGTATGGCAATGCTTTGAAACAAGGCCTAGGGTTCATATTTTCACTAGTGCAAGTTCTCTCAACAATAATAACATAACTGGATCATATAACTATCCCTCAACATGCAACAAAGAGTCACTCCAAAGTAACTAATAGCGGAGAACAAACGAAGAGATTATTGTAGGGTACGAAACCACCTCAAAGTTATTCTTTCTGATCGATCTATTCAAGAGTTCATACTAGAATAACACCTTAAGACACACATCAACCAAAACCCTAATGTCACCTCGATACTCCATTGTCACCTCAAGTATCCGTGGGCATGATTGTATGATATGCATCACACAATCTCAGATTCATCTATTCAACCAACACAAAGAACTTCAAAGAGTGCCCCAAAGTTTCTACCGGAGAGTCAAGACAAAAATGTGTGCCAACCCCTATGCATAGATTCCCAAGGTCACGGAACCCGCAAGTTGATCACCAAAACATACATCAAGTGAATCAATAGAATACCCCATTGTCACCACAGGTATCTCACACAAGACATACATCAAGTGTTCTCAAATACTTAAAGACTCAATCTGATAAGATAACTACAAAGGGAAAACTCAATCCATTACAAGAAGATAGAGGGGGAGAAACATCATAAGATCCAACTATAGTAGCAAAGCTCGCGATACATCAAGATCATGCCATCTCAAGAACACGAGAGAGAGAGAGAGAGAGAGAGAGAGAGAGAGAGAGAGAGAGAGAGAGAGAGAGAGAGATAGATCAAACATATAGCTACTGGTACATACCCTCAGCCACGAGGGTGAACTACTCTCTCCTCGTCATGGAGAGCGCCGGGATGATGAAGATGGCCACCAGAGAGGGATTCCCCCCTCCGGCAGGGTGCCGGAACGGGTCTAGATTGGTTTTCGGTGGCAACAGAGGCTTGCGGAAGCGGAACTCCCGATCTAGGTTATGTTCTGGAAGTTTGGGTATATATAAGAGGTGTTGGAGTCGGGAACAAGTAAGGGGGGTCCCCGAGGCGGCCATGAGATAGGGGGGCGTGCCCAGGGTGTAGGGCGCGCCCCCCACCCTCGTGGTGGCCTCGGGACTCCTCTGGTCCATCTCCGGTACTCCATGGGCTTCTTCTGGTCCAAAAACAACCTCCGTTGACTTTCAGGTCGATTGGACTCCGTTTGATATTGCTTTTCTGCGATACTCTAAAACAAGGAAAAAACAGAAACTGGCACTGGGCTCTGGGTTAATAGTTTAGTCCCAAAAATCATATAAAAGTGTATATTAACGCCCATTAAACATCCAAAACATATAATATAATAGCTTGGAACAATCAAAAATTATAGATACGTTGGAGACGTATCACCCTCCCCCGTATATAAAGGAGTGGAGGAGGGGAGGGCTGGCCCTCACTATGGCGCGCCCCAAGGGGGATTCCTACTCCTAGTAGGAGTAGGTTTCCCCTTTCCCTAGTTGGAGTAGGAGAAGAAGGAACCGGGAGAAGGAGAGAAGGAAAGCCCCCCCCCCCCATTGGCGCGCGCACCTCCCACTTGGCCGCCTCTTCCTCTCTCCCACCATGGCCCATTAAGGCCCATTAACTCCCCGGGGGAATCAGGTAACCTCCCGGTACTCCGGAAAATGCCCGAACTCATCCGAAACCTTTACGATTTCCAAACATAACCTTCAAATATATCAATATTCATGTCTCGACCATTTCGAGACTCCTTGTCATGTCTGTGATCACATCCGGGACTCCAAACAACCTTCGATACATCAAAATACATAAACTCATAATACCAATCGTCGTCGAATGTTAAGCGTGCGGACCCTACGGATTCGAGAACTATGTAGACATGACCGAGACATATCTCCGGTCAATAACCAATAGCAGAACCTGGATGCTCATATTGGCTCCTACATATTCTACGAAGATATTTATCGGTCAAACTGCATAACAACATATGTTGTTCGCTTTGTCATCGGTATGTTACTTGCCCGAGATTCGATCGTCGGTATCATCATACCTAGTTCAATCTCGGCACCGGCAAGTCTCTTTACTCGTTCCATAATACATCATCTCATGACTAACTCATTAGTCATTTGCTTGCAAGGCTTATTATGATGCGTATTACGGAGAGGGCCCAGAGATACCTCTCCGACAATCGGAGTGACAAATCCTATTCTCGATCTATGCCAACACCACAAACATCTTCGGAGACACCTGTAGAGCATCTTTATAATCACCCAGTTACGTTGTGAGTTTGATAGCACACAAGGTGTTCCTCCGGTATTCGGGAGTTGCATAATCTCATAGTCATAGGAACATGTATAAGTCATGAAGAAAGCAATAGCAGTAAAACTAAACCATCAAGTTGCTAAGCTAACAGATGGGTCTTGTCCATCACATCATTCTCATAATGATGTGATCCCGTTGATCAAATGACAACTCATGTCTATGGTCAGGAAACATAACCATCTTGGATCAACGAGCTAGTCTAGTAGAGGCATACTAGGGACACTCTATTTCGTCTATGTATTCACACATGTATCAAGCTTCTGGCTAATACATATCTAGCATGAATAAAGACATTTAGCATGTTATACAAGGAAATATAAATAAAAACTTTATTATTGCCTCTAGGGCATATTTTTCCTTCAATCTTGACAGCCAAGTGCATTGTTTTCTTGTTCGGTAAGGTTACGACTTGGAAACAAAGTCAGTTTGAGATAGTGATTGCGATGCCTTGGTTCTCATATATACACGACTTACCGGCCATGCCCAAAGACACACGAAAAAGCTGGGGTTTTGCCTCATCTCGTAACTTACGTTGCCCACTGCAATATACTCCATACTGAATGCCGGTGTGCACTGGCGAGCGGGAGGGCCGGTCTCCATAACCTATCACACTTGTGACCCTACACCGGGAGAGGGCGAATTAGGGTTTGGGAAAGTGCTACGCACGATTACTCAAGTTTGCCATCACAGGTCATCTTCCATCCAAGTCGGGCAGCACAACATACTGGCATCTTCAGTGTTGTCTACTTCGACCGGTCTTCACCAACGTCGTCGCCAATAACATTGTTTCTGCAACACCCACGGCCACAAACGAACAATATGTGCATCAAGATCTGATCTGTTCATCTAATATGCTAGAGTTATGCATGCTAATTACTGTTCCAGTCATCATTTCTTTACCAGAATTAATAATGGAATTGCCTAATTCTCCAACAACTAGTCAGTGCCAACATAGTAAGCAAAGAAGCGATGAGAAGTTTTTGCCTGTTAGTGATGGCACAATGGTCTTTTTTATGAAAGATGCACATGGAATTATTATGGCTAATCCTCAGTTTTCATGGTATAATGGTATTTCTTTCTCTCTCTCGAAAAGGAGGCACAATGGTACTTATCAATCTTTGAAGTGATACATACCACCAAGAAACTACCCTTCCATGCTTTGCACCCGCATGTTGCACACAACCAATAAGTTTTATTCCATCGTTTGCATCCGTATGTTGCACACACAGCGTATAAATTTTATTTTAATGTTTCATGTAGGCACACAAGCTGCCGAAATTTTACATGAACGAGTACACACACATATTGGGGAAAAGGGTATGTAAAAATATAAACTCATTACAAACTGGTCGACGGAAGATACTTCACCATGCATAGTTCTTCATTAGAGGACTTGTACGCACCAGAATCATATTCAGATCTTCACGCCGTCGATGGCTAGTGTCCCTGTTGCATAAGTGTCAAAGAATTTTTCCATGTAGTCATTGAGCTTGATCTTCATGTATCGTGCAGGTCTTTTGTCGTCCACCAGCTCTGACACTGGTGCAAGCTCTGTCTCTCGCTCCAATGTGTAGAACAGCACCAGCGACAAGCGCTCTTTCTCTGCGTTGGTCACAACCCTATGCACCAGGCTCTTGAAGAACCCATTGCTCAAAATCTGCATGCACCAGGATGGAATAGAGAGATGTATTATATCTTAGCTTGACAACTCACGAGACAAGGTCAAATAATTATACATGTAGTAGTTGTCTAAACCTACACACACAGTACGTACCTCCATTATGTCTCCTACGTTCATAACCAACGCATTTGGAACGATGGGCACGTTGTACCAGATGCCGTTTTTCTGAAGCTGAAGCCCCTCAGCATCGGTAAAGTTGACTGTGATTATGGAGCCGTCGGTATGGGCCTTGAGGCCCAACACGTGGTCCGGCCTTGGACACTGAGGGTAATAGTTGAATATAGCTTGGGTGATGGAGTTATCGCCGATCATGTTTACCAGGTGTTCCTCTTGTAAATTGAGTATCTTGGCCATGTTTCGAAAGACAAGGTTAGCCGCCGCTTTGCACTTTACCGTGTACTCGGATAAGATGTCTCTGCACAATTGTGGTTGGTAATTAATACAATTATATAGGGTTACTCATCAACTGCCGGAGTATTGTTGTACTCCCTCTGTAAAGAAATATATTGTTTAGATCACTACTCTGTAAAGAAATATAAGAGTGGTCTAAAGTATCTGTAAAGAAATATAAGAGTGTTTTGATCTAAACACTCTTATATTTCTTTACAAAGGGAGTACAAGTTTGAAAAAATATATGTTGCTTTAGGCATTATGGCAGAGTCTCGAGCAGTATGTGCATGTACCATGTACTCCCTTCGTTCGGAAATACTTGTCGGAGAAATGTAGATAAAAATGAACGTACCTACAACTAAAATACATCTAGATACACTCATTTCTTCGACAAGTATTTTCGGACGGAGGAAGTATACGGTAAAAACCTAGAGCTAGACGGCACATACCTGAAAGAAGCGGGTTGTGTTGGCCAGAGTCTGTAGGTTCTTAAGGACTCGGGTTCCACTAGGAGATTGAGCCGGTCGTTCCAGTCAAGGACCTGATTCTCTTTCACGACCATGTCGTTACCGTATCCATCCATGCCCAGCTTCTCGCCGTCCACAATGTTCGAGTACTTCTGTTTCTCTTCCAGTGGGAGGTTGAAGAACTCTCTCGTGGCCTTCATGGCCTCGGCAAGAAAGCTAGGCTCCATTCCATGTCCAATAGCCTGGACAAAGACCAGCCGGAGATGAGACGATGACCACTAGCTTCATCACATGAAACAAATGGAAACTAGAAAAGAAGTTTACCAGGAAGAGGTCCCAGTTTTCCAAGGCCGACCGCAGCTTGTCGAACTCTTCGGCGCTGCCAGCAGACAGCCGGCTGAGGTCTATGATGGGGATGGGCTCGGGCATCTCGGACACCGCCGCAGCGGGACGGTCTTGCTCAGGAAGCACGTACTGGCTCGGTGGCTCCTGCACGCCGGCGCCCACCAGCTCTTGCACGATGGGAGGTACCTGGAGAACCTTGAATTGTTGGTCATACCAAGCCATGGTTGCTTGCTGTTAGTTTTGAGCTTCCTCTTTGGTGGTTCGATCTATATATAGGCATATATCAGTAAGGAGGTATGTTGTTTTTTTGTGCACACAGCGCAGTAAGGAGCTAATATTTCTCCGTCGATTTTCTTTCATTTTTTCTTGTGCTATACTATTACACTTTATGCTACTGGTCGCTGGCTGGTCTATTCGTGAGAGTGACCTCATCATGCGTGGTGATTAAGAAAAACGCGTCCGACGATGCATATTGGAGCCCGAGCTCTAGGTAGCTCGGTATCATGGCCAGCCGTTTGTCTCTGCATAGGGCCAAATGCTCCTACCAGTAGCCAACCCGTTCAATTATTTAAGTACTTCTTCTATTACCTATTTTTGCTTAAAGTACTGTTAAACATTGATGCATGAGTTCAGTTATCATCAAACGCCGTTGTGAGGTCTTTTTATACCAAGGAAACAAGATGAACTTCATAATCATACACATATTTCCAGTGCTTATTTGCTAGGTCGAACCAAGGCTTTGGTTTTCGGTTTGTGGCCTCTGAACGACATGGCCCAAATTTGTCCATTTTCAATTTTTTTTATATGATCTCGGACGGAATAGCAAGACCAAAATTTAATTTTTGGAACAAAAGATGGCAAAAATTGATCAATTTATGACAGTTTTTTTGAAATTAAGTGGAATAAAAGTTTAACAACCCAACATAATCCTGAGGACTACAAATACAATGTCCGGGCTAAGCTAAACCATGATAGGAAAGACTCCAGAACTTAGACTAGGCTAAAAGATTCAAACCGACTAGCAGCCACCTCCTCCTACTCCAAGAAAGAAAGTTAGGGTTTGTGCCTCTCGCTGGCGCCGGCGCAGGTCCGCCTCGTCTCCGGTGGCCCTAGGGCCATGGAGGTGCGGTGGATCCTTGCAAGGGCCGGCGGGAGGGCTCCGTTTTAGTTGTTTTTTTAATCTTGTTAGGGTTTGTGTCCTGCTCAGGAAGACGAGACGGCAGCGGCTCCCTGAATATGGAATAAAGCTCTTCCTGCCTAGCCCCCATTCCGGCGGTGTGTCTAGCATCGTTGGTGGGCGTGTGGAGGCGTGTCTCCGGCAGTTCTATATTTGGTGAATTTTCTAGGATCTCGTCGTTGTTCGTCTTCGTTCGTGTCTCTTTGGTTTGGATCCTTCTGATCTACGTTATTCTTTATCGGCGGCGGTTGTTGTTCTGGTGTGCTGCTCTTATGGGGCCTTGGCACGACGACTTCCCAACTGTCTATTACAACAAGTTGTGCTCGGCTCCGGCGATGGAGGGGTGATGATGGCGCCGTGCCTTCGGCTCGCTTCAGTGCTTGTAGTCATCGCTAGGTGGTCTACGGATCTGGATGTAATTTTTATTTCTAATGTTCGTTGTACTGCCATGATTGAAGATGAGTAGATCAGAAGTTTTCGCAAAAAAAAAAGATTCAAACCGAATGATTTTATTTTTTGTCGAAAAGACATACTCCTATATGGGGCCAGGCCGAAATGGCCGAAATTTAAATTTTTGAACTAAAATTCAAAGCTCTGGGTAGAACACAATGCAACAGGAAGCATTACATCGAGTTAACATGCGGAATCACATAATCATACCGGAGCTGAAGACATAACCTAGCAATTTTTGTGGGAATAATCAAGCATTTTTTGGCTAGCTAGAACACATCAAACACTACTAGTCCGATAGTGTAAACACTAGCACTGATCGCCGCGAGGATCACGAGCCATTTGGAATATTTTGGTTGCGGACCATCATGATCCACATTAAATGATGTGCTTGAGAACACGCATGCCCTGTGCATCACGTGCTACGGCACCCATGTATTCCGTTGTATTGTTTCTCATATCCTGTGAGAATTCATATCCGTGAAGTGTTCAAGAGAAAGAAAAGTCCAACCTCACGGTGCTCTTTCGCCGCATGTTTTTTTAACAGATTTGGTGCCACTTGCCCAAGAGTAAAAAGTCCAATCTTTGTGCTGCTATGAGTGCTATCTCTTCGACCTGTCACGAAACTTCACAAGAAAAATTCTGAATTGGATCCAAATCTAATCCCTTTCTGTATCATAAACAAAAGTTTAAACTTCTCTAAAAAGAAAAGGTCCAACCTAAAGTTGTTGATATTTATATCAGATAATCATAAAATACAAATAAGAAAAAACTTACATTTATTCCAGTCAAACTAACGTGGAATTTCTTTTCAAATACAGTTATAGAGCCTTGTCAGCTTGCTCGGCTGTCCCTAGCAATAGGACCACACCCTTGCTACTCATGCGGCTGGCTCTTCCCAAGTCAAATGGGAATTGAGATAATTAACTCCCTTTTGAATGGTCAACAAAAAAAAAAACAATCCCACTTGAACCTATTTTGAGGGGGAAAAACACAAAAACGGTGCAATTTTACATCGCGAGTAGTTGCTTTATCTTCGTCTTTGTTCGGCCATTGTTTGGCTGTGGTCCTCAGAATTTGTTACAACTCTCTCTTAATTAATGAAATGGTAAATCTTTTGCCTCGTTTAAAAAACAAAAAAATTTATGAAAATTTTGGCATTTTGACTGGGGAAACCACAATTCGTCCTCCACGGCATCCTCTCCAGCATTGCGATTTGTGAGCTGGGAGGCATATTATTTGGCGTTTAAAGTCTTGTATTTAGCAAGTGCGGTGAGCATGGACTATGGCATTCATGCAGAAGAACATGGTGCTGGTGACATCGAAAGACGTGGACCACCACGGACCACGTAGTAGTACGGAGGTTTCTAAGGCTCTGACCACAACGTCGACTGTAATGTAGGCGCGCCCATCTAGCGGCGTCCACCATGGCCACGCCGACCGTCTCGTTCGCAACGACCTCCACGCCCTTCGCCACCACCAGGCCCACCGACAGCCAACCACTTCTTGAGCTTCTTCTTCTTTGCGGCCTTCACTTTTATGCGGCGAGTTTGCCGTGTCGCAGAGCTGATCTTCCAGGCGAGCGTGATGCTCGGATCCTCCGGCACCTCCACCGGTTCCATCTCCGACGGTTCCTTGCGTCGGCGACGGAAGAAGGGAGAGGGTAGAAGAAACGAGCAGAAAGTGGGCGGAGAGCGGCAGGAAATGAAAGAAGAGAAGCGGAAGATTTAGGCGTGAAAACAGTGTGTGATGCTACAAAAGCGCAGGTTCCGCCTTCCTTTTGGGTGGGTCAGGGGTAGATAGCGACATTTCTTGTGTCTCGTCCGGACCGCGTCACGGACCGATTCAAGACCGTGTTGGAAGGTTTCCGTGGTCCGGACGTTTACATGAGGTTTGAGGGTCGATGTTGGAGATGCCCTAAGTTCAGTGGCGTTGGACCACAACACCGTCGTTTCTGTGTAAAATTCTAAGGATTTTCTTACTCAGTATGCGGCGTGGCGGGTTGGTGTGGTCTAAGAGCATCTCCAGCCGCGCCCCCAACAGCCCCTCAGGCCATTTTTCCGGCGTTGGCGTCGAAAAAATGGCCCAGACGCGCCCCAGGAGCCCGTTTTTCGCCGGATTGGGTCGAAACTGGCGTCAGTAGACCCAGCCCGAACCCGGCGCGCTGGGGTCGCCTGGGGGCACCAGACGGGTCGTTTTTGGCTCGAACTGTGATGGGCCCGCCCTGTCAGCGACGCGCTGCTTCGTCGTCCTCATCGCGTCGGTTCCCGCTGGAATCAATGCCAAAGCTACCGCGCTGCCGCGCCGTCGCCTCCATTGATGCCCCGCGCTGCCGAGATGCAGCGCCGGTCAGCCTGCCCATTGATGCCCGTGCTCCGGCTATAAAAGCCGCCACCTCGCCGGTGAACGCCAGACCGCAGCACATCGCCCCCCGCACTCTCCACACAGCCACGCGTGCTTCGCCGCTTTCTCCGCCGCTCGCCGCTTCGTCGCTGACACGCACTGCGCCCCCATGCCTCCTCGCCGCCGAGGAGCTGCGGGCTACCGCGGCGTCCGCGTTCGTCCGCCCGGCACCTACTCCGCCGAGATTCGGTCAGGCGACGTGCGCCTCGGCCTCGGAACCTTCGACACCGCTCAGGAGGGCGCCCGCGCGTACGACGCTGCGGCGTGGCGCCTCCGGCGTTCCCGTTGGGACATGAACTTCACGGACGTGCCGACGCGGGAGCGGGCACAGTAGTGTTGGGGAACGTAGTATTTCGAAATTTTCCTACGATCACGCAAGATCTATCTACCAAATGCATAGCAACGAGAGGGGAGAGTGTGTCTACGTACCCTCGTAGATCGAAAGCGGAAGCGTCTAGTGATGCGGTGGATGTAGTCGAACTTCTTCACGATCCAACCGATCAAGTACCGAATGTACGGCACCTCCGCGTTCAGCACACGTTCAGCTTGATGACGTCCCACGAGCTCTTGATCCAGTTGAACTTCACGGGAGAGTTTCGATACAGAACGACGGCGTGGTGACGGATATGATGAAGTTACCGCCGCAGGGCTTCGCCTAAGCACTGCAACGATATTGACCGAGGTGTGTTTCTGTGGAGGGGGGCACCGCACACGGTTGGGAGAGATCAATAGATCAGCTTGTGTGTCTTTAGGGTGCCCCCTCCCCATGTATATAAAGGAGGGAGGGAAGGCCGGCCGGCCTCTCTAGGCGCGCCAAAGGGAGGAGGAATCCTCCTCCTAGTAGTAGTAGGACTCCTCCTTTCCTAGTCCTACTAGGAGGGGAAGGAAGGAGAGGGGAAGGAGACGGAAAGAGGGGGCGCAGCCCCTCCCCTAGTCCAATTCGGAATAGGCCCATGGGGCGCGCGGCTAGCCCTCGTGGCTTCTCCTCTTTTTCCCCTAAAGCCCACTAAGGCCCATATGTACTCCCGTATTCCCGTAACTCCCTCGGTACTCCGAAAAATATCCGGATTATTCGGAACCTTTCCGATGTCCGAATATAGTCATCCAATATATCGATCTTTATGGCTCGACCATTTCGAGACTCCTCGTCATGTCCCCGATCTCATCCGGGACTCTGAACTATCTTCGATACATCAATACTCATAAACTCATAATACCGATTGTCATCAAACGTTAACCGTGCGGACCCTATGGGTTCGAGAACTATGTAGACATGACCGAGACTCATCTCCGGTCAATAACCAATAGCGGCACCTGGATGCTTATATTGGCTCCTTTTTTCGATAAAGTGCGCTTTTATTATCTCAAAATGTAGCATCAAAGTGATACAAAGCATTAAGAGTGTCACCCAGCCTCTGCATAACTAGGATGCACACAACCAAACACCAGTAGTCTGATAAACTGAAAGATAAAAGACCGACAATTCAGCAACAGTAGAGTCCATAGGCCAACACTATGCCTATGTCGAAACAGATGGTGGACCGATCCGGAGATTATGCTGCCACCCATGTTGGGTAAAAACCTCCGTAGCCACCTGCTCCAACAGCGTACACACCGCCTTGAACAGCGGTTGATACTCCGCTCGTTGTAGCATACACCACATACGAAGCGAGTGCGTATAACAGAAAATAACATGCAAAGGAGAAGCATTTTTGTCATTAAAAACAACATCATTTCTACAGAGCCAAAGCGACCATAATAAGGCATACGCTCCCACCCTAATTAGCGTTTTGTACCTATTTGAAATACCGTCCAGCCAATGACCAAAAATATTGGCAACACTTGTGGGTGGTTTCAAATTTGACGCTATTTGGATGACTGACCACGTTGAACGCGCAAACTTACAGTGAAAAAAGAGGTGTTTAATTGCCTCGTCATGAATACAGAAACAACACTTCTTACTTCCCGACTAGTTGCGTTGTGCGAGGTTGTCTTTTGTTAGCACAACTCCCCTATGGAGATACCACATGAATATTTTGATTTTAAGTGGTATCTTCCCTTTCCAATTTTTTTTGTTATTAATCACCGGTACCTCAGAATGCGTGAGTGCACGATACATAGAGTGTACCGTAAAAGACCCCGATGTAGTAAGGTTCCAGCGAAACACATCATGACTATGTGTCAGGTTAATCGAATCCAGACGGGACAAGAGATTATTCCATGACATAAGTCTGGTGCCAATCAAATCCCGCCCGAACGAAATATTTGGCGGGGATGAGCTGAGCACTTGCGCAATAGTATTATTCTTATCGCGTGCAATGTTATATAAGGCTGGGTATTGTTCTCGGAGACTAGCAGTGCCTAGCCAGATGTCTTCCCAAAAACGAATCTCCGACCCGTCCTTTATCGCGAAAGACCCAAAGCGAAAGAGATGTTTCTTTGCCGCCATTACGCCGGCCCAAAAGTGTGAGTCTCCAGGTTTCCAAAATACCTGAGACACTGCCTTTTGGCCTATATACTTATTGCGCAACATGGTTTGCCAAACACCATCCTCAGTAAGAAGTTTGAACAACCATTTACTAAGTAGGGCCTCATTCTTGATCTGAAGGTCATGAATACCGAGGCCACCCTGGTCTTTCGGCCTCAAACCACGCTCCATTTGGCCAGCCTATATTTTTTCTTTTCACCATCTCCTTGCCAAAAGAACCTGGACCTAAAATAGTCCAGTCTTTGCAAGACCCCTTTTGGGAGCTGGAAGAACGAAAGCATATAGAGAACCATATTTGTGAGGACAGAGTTTATTAAAACCAATCGTCCTCCAACTGAAAGCAACTTGCCTTTCCAACTGCTCAAGCATTTCTCTAGCCGCTCCTCTACATGCTTCCACTCCGCAATTGTGAGACGCCGATAATGAATTGGTATTCCCAAATATTTAATTGGGAATTGTCCATTTGCACAACCAAAAAGGTCAGCATAATCGGCCGCTGCCTCAACGGCTTCTCCAAAGCAGAACAATTCACTTTTATGGAAGTTAATCTTAAGACCCGACATTTGCTCAAACGCTGACAACAGAAGTTTCAGGTTTCTAGCCTTGTCTAGGTCATGTTCCATAAAGAGAATTGTGTCATCAGCATATTGCAGAATAGAGAGACTGCCATCCACTAGATGTGGTACTACTCCTGTAATCTATCCGTCCTGCTTGGCGCGCTCAATCAGAATAGCCAACATGTCAGCCACAATGTTAAATAACATTGGTGATATGGAGTCACCCTGTCGTAGTCCTTTTTTTGTCTGAAAGTAATGGCCGACATCATCATTGACTTTGATGGCCACACTACCTCCAGTTACAAAACTTTGGATCCACTTGCACCATTTATCGGAGAAGCCTTTCATCCTTAGGGCCTGTTGGAGGAAAGACCATTTGACCTTGTCACTACTCCACTCATGTTTTTCCGGTGCATCTCATGGACGGTCTCATGTAGGATTACTACACAATCGAGTATGTTCCTTCCTTGCATGAAAGTTGTTTGAGATGGACGGACAACATGGTCAGCTACCGAGTTTAATCTATTCGTCGCCACTTTGGTGAAAATCTTGAAGCTGACATTAAGGAGGCATATGGGTCTGAACTGTTGAATCCGTTTGGCCTCCTTATTCTTCGGCAACAATACAATCTCGCCAAAATTAAGCCTGAATAGGTCAAGTCGGTCGGCATGAACACAATTGAACAACTCCAAAAGGTCAGACTTTATGATATCCTAGAAATTCTGATAGAATTCTGCGGGGAAACCATCAGGGCCTGGAGCTTTGTTATGTTCCATTTGGAACACCACAGCTCGCACCTCCTCTTCTGAGAATGGTGCCGTTAGGATATCGTTTTCTTCTGCCGTGACATGTGGAATATCATCTGTTCGGGTCTCATCAAGGGTGAAATTCCCTTCAGTCGGTGCTCCGAAAAGAGATTTGTAGTATTTGGTGATATACTTTTTGAGTTCCTCCTGACCTTCGATCCTCCCCACATCTTGTTGGAGGCTGTAAATAAATTTTTTCCTATGCCGCCCATTGGCGACCAATTGGAAGTATCTTGTATTACTATCACCCATCAAAATGAAATCAGCTTTGGATCTCTGGTAGTATTTGATCTCCTCTTCTCGCAGTAGACGGGCAACCATCTCATTAGATTTATTTTTCAATTCAATCTCTTGCTGAGATAATTTGCGCGTCTCTGCAATTTTGTCGAGGTCATCAATGATGGTACATAGCCTTTGCTTTTCTTTTTTATCAATTCCATTGGTGTGTTTTGCCCATCCAGAGAGGTGTCGCCTGATGGCTCTTATTTTGATCCATCGCTGAATAGGTGTACGACCAACAGCGGGCCTCTCCCAAACATTCTTGATTATGTCTATGAATCCGTCCCTATGCAGCCATCCCAATTCAAATTTGAAAGGGCGTCGGGTGGGTGGATTCGTAGCTCCTACATATTCTACGAAGATCTTTATCGGTCAAACCGCATAACAACATACGTTGTTCCCTTTGTCATCGGTATGTTACTTGCCCGAGATTCGATCATCGGTATCTCAATACCTAGTTCAATCTCGTTACCGGCAAGTCTCTTTACTCGTTCCGTAATACATCATCCCGTGACTAACTCATTAGTCATTTGCTTGCAAGGATTACTATGATGTGTATTACCGAGAGGGCCCAGAGATACCTCTCCGACACTCGAGTGACAAATCCTATTCTTGATCTATGCCAACATTACGAACACCTTCGGAGACACCTGCAGAGCATCTTTATAATCACCCACTTACCGTGTGACGTTTGATAGCACACAAGGTGTTCCTCTGGTATTCAGGAGTTGCATAATCTCATAGTCATAGGAACATGTATAAGTCATGAAGAAAGCAATAACAGTAAAAGTAAACGATCATAGTGCTAAGCTAACGGATGGGTCTTGTCCATCACATCATTCTCCTAATGATGTGATCCCATTGATGAAATGACAACTCATGCCTATGGCTAGGAAACATAACCATCTTTGATCAATGAGCTAGTCTAGTAGAGGCATACTAGGGACACTCTGTTTTGTCTATGTATTCACACATGTATTAAGTTTTCGGTTAATACAATTCTAATATGAATAATAAACATTTATCATGATATAAGGAAATAAATAATAACTTTATTGTTGCCTCTAGGGCATATTTCCTTCAGTCTCCCACTTGCACTAGAGTCAATAATCTAGATCACATCACCATGTGATTAACACCAATAGTTCACATCACCATGTGACTTAGCACTTTATAGTTCACATCGCCATGTGACCAATATCCAAAAAGGTTTACTAGAGTCAGTAATCTAGTTCACATCACCATGTGATTAACACCCAAAGAGTACTAAGGTGTGATTATGTTTTGCTTGTGAGAGTGGTTTAGTCAATGGGTCTGCCACATTCAGATCCATGTGTATTTTGCAAATTTCTATGTCTACAATGCTCTGCACTGAGCTACTCTAGCTAAATGCTCATACTTTCAATATGTATCCAGATCGAGACTCAGAGTCATCCAGATCGGTGTCAAAGCTTGCATCGATGAAACTCTTTACGACGAACTCTTTATCACCTCCATAACTGAGAAATATTTCCTTAGTCATCCAGTAACTAAGGATAATTTTGACTGCTATCCAGTGATCTACTCCTGGATTGCTTTTGTACCTCCTTGCCAAACTCATGGCAAGGTACATAACATGTTTGGTACACAACATGGCATACTTTAAAGAGCCTATGGCTGAGCCATAGGGAATGACTTTCATTCTTTCTCGATCTTCTGTCGTGGTCGGGTTTTGAGTCTTACACAACTTCATACCTTGCAACATAGGCAAGAACTCTTTCTTTGACTGTTCCATTTTGAACTACTTCAAAATCTTGTCAAGGTATGTACTCATTGAAAAAATTTATCAAGCGTCTTGATCTATCTCTATAGATCTTGATGCTCAATATGTAAGCAGCTTTACCGAGGTTTTTCTTTGAAAAAACTCCTTTTAAACACTCATTTATGCTTTCCAGAAAATTGTACATAATTTCTGATCGACAATATGTCATTCACATATACTTATCAGAAAGGCTGTAGTGCTCCCACTCACTTTCTTATAAATACAGGCTTCACCGCAAGTCTGTATAAAACGATATGCTTTGATCAACTTATCAAAGCGTATATTCCAACTCTGAGATGTCTGTATAAAACGATATGCTTTGTTAGCACCTTTAGGATCGACAAAACCTTCTGGTTGCCAACTCTTCTTTAAGATATCCATTCAGGAATGCAGTTTTGACATCCATTTGCCAGATTTCATAATCATAAAATGCGGCAATTGCTAACATGATTCGGACAGACTTAAGCATCACTACGGGTGAGAAAATCTCATCGTAGTCAACTTCTTGAACTTGTCGAAAACCTTTCGCAACAAGTCGAGCTTTGTAAACAGTAACATTACTGTCAGCGTCGGTCTTCCTCTTTAAGATCCATTTATTTCCGATGGCTTGCCGATGATTGGGAAAGTCAACCAAAGTCCATACTTTATTCTCATAAATGGATTCCATCTCAGATTTCATGGCCTCAAGCCATTTTGCGGAATCTGGGCTCATCATCGCTTCCTCATAGTTCGTAGGTTCATCATGGTCTAGTAACATGACTTCCAGAACTGGGTAGCCATACCACTCTGGTGCGGAACGTACTCTGGTTGATCTACGAAGTTCAGCGGAAACTTGATCTGAAGTTTCATGATCATCATCATTAGCTTCCTCACTAATTGGTGTAGGAATCACTGGAACTAGTTTCTGTGATGTACTACTTTCTAATTCGGGAGAATGTACAATTATCTCATCAAGTTCCACTTTCCTCCCACTCACTTCTTTCGAGAGAAACTCCTTCTCTAGAAAGGATCAATTCTTAGCAACGAATATCTTGCCTTCGGAGCTGTGATAGAAGGTGTACCCAATAGTCTCCTTTGGGTATCCTATGAAGACACATTTCTCCGACTTGGGTTCGAGCTTATCAGGTTGAAACTTTTTCACATTAGCATCACAGCCCCAAACTTTAAGAAACGACAACTTTGGTTTCTGGCCAAACCACAGTTCATAAGGCGTCGTCTCAACGGATTTAAATGGTGCCCTTATTAAACGTGAATGCACCTGTCTCTAATGCATAACCCAAAACGATAGTGGTAAATCGGTAAGAGACATCATAGATCGTACCATATCTAATAAAGTACGGTAACGACCAAACTCGTAACTCAAATATTTACCTCCACGATCAGATCATAGAAACTTTATTTTCTTGTTACGATGATTCTCTACTTCACTCTGCAATTTTTGAACTTTTCAAATGTTTCAGACTTGTGTTTCATCAAGTAGATATACCTATATCTGCTCAAATCATCAGTGAAGTTCAAAAAATAACGATACTCGCCGCGAGCCTTAACACTAATCGGTCCACATACATCAGTATGTATGATTTCCAATAAATCAATTGCTCGCTCCATTGTTCCGGAGAACAGAGTTTTAGTCATCTTGCCCATGAGGCATGGTTCGCAAGCACCAAGTGATTCATAATCAAGTGATTCCAAAAGTCCATCACTATGGAGTTTCTTCATGCGCTTTACACCAATATGACTTAAACGGTAGTGCCACAAATAAGTTGCACTATCATTATAAACTTTGCATCTTTTGACTTCAATATTATGAATATGTGTATCACTACGATTGGGATCCAACAAACTATTTTCATTTGATGTATGACCATCGAAGGCTTTATTCATGTAAACAGAATAACAATTATTCTATGACTTTAAATGAATAACCGTATTGCAACAAACATGATCAAATCATATTCATGCTTAACGCAAATGCCTAATAACATTTATTTAGGTTCTACACTAATCTCGAAAGTATAAGGAGTGTGCGATGATGATCATATCAATCTTGGAACCATTTCCAACACACATTGTCACTTTACCTTTAACTAGTCTTTGCTCATTCTGCAACTCCCGTTTCGAGTTACTAATTTTAGCAACTAAACCGGTATCAAATAACCACGGGTTGCTATGAACACTAGTAAAGTACACATGAATAATCTGTATATCAAATATACCTTTCTTCACTTTGCCATCCTTCTTATCCGCCAAGTATCTAGGGCAGTTCCACTTCCAGTGACCATTTCCTTTGCAGTAGAAGCACTTAGTTTCAGGCTTGAGTTTAGATTTGGGTTTCTTCACGGGAGTGACAACTTGCTTGTCATTCTTCTTGAAGTTCCCCTTCTATCCCTTTGCCCTTTACTTGAAACAAGTGGTCTTGTTAACCATCAACAATTGATGCTCTTTCTTGATTTCTACCTTCGCCGATATCAGCATCGCGAAGAGCTCGGGAATTACTATCGTCATCCCTTGCATATTATAGTTCATCACGAAGTTCTACTAACTTGGTGATAGTGTCTAGAGAACTTTGTCAATTACTATCTTATCTGGAAGATTAACTCCCACTTGATTCAAGCAATTTTAGTACCTAGACAATCTAAGCACATGCTCACTGGTTGAGCTATTCTCCTCCATCTTGTAGGCAAAGTATTGTCAGAGGTCTCATACCTCTCGACACGGGCATGAGTATGAAATACCAATTTCAACTCTCGGAACATCTCATATGCTCCGTGGCATTCAAAACATTTTTGAAGTCTCGGTTCTAAGTCGTAAAGCATGGTGCACTAAACTTTCAAGTAGTCATCATATTGAGCTTTTGTTAAAACGTTCATAACGTCTGCATCTGCTCCTGCAATAGGTCTGTCACCTAGCGGTGCATCAATGACATAATTCTTGTATGCAGCAATGAGGAAAATCCTCAGATCATGGAACAAGTCTGCATCATTGCTACTAACATATTTCAACTTAGTTTTCTCTAGGAACATATAAAACAAATGGGGAGCTACATCGCGAGCTATTGATCTACAACATAGATATGCTAATACTACCAAGACTAAGTTCATGATAAATTAAAGTTCAATTAATCATATTACTTAAAGAACTCCCACTTAGATAGACATCCCTCCGGTCATCTAAATGATCACGTGATCCAAATCAACTAAACCATGTCCGATCATCACGTGAGATGGAGTAGTTTCATTGGTGAACATCTTATGTTGATCATATCTACTATATGATTCACGCTCGACCTTTCGGTCTCCAGTGTTCCGAGGCCATATCTGCATATGCTAGGCTCGTCAAGTTTAACCCGAGTATTCTGCGTGTGCAAAACTGGCTTACACCCGTTGTATGTGAACGTAGAGCTTATCACACCCGATCATCATGTGGTGTCTCGACACGATGAACTTTCGCAACGGTGCATACTTAGGGAGAACACTTATACCTTGAAATTTTGTAAGGGATCATCTTATAATGCTACCGTCGTACTAAGCAAAATAAGAAGCATAATAAGATAAACATCACATGCAATCAAAATATGTGACATGATATGGCCATCATCATCTTGTGCTTTTGATCTCCATCTCCAAAGCACCGTCATGATCACCTTCGTCACCGGCGCGACACCTTGATCTCTCCATCGTAGCATCGTTGTCGTCTTGCCAACTATTGCTTCCACGACTATCGCTACCTCTTAGTGATAAAGTAAAGCAATTACATGGCGACTGTATTTCATACAATAAAGCGACAACCATTTGGCTCCTGCCAGTGGCCGATAACTTTACAAAACATGATCATCTCATACAATAACGTATAACTCATCATGTCTTGACCGTATCACATCACAACATGCCCTGCAAAAACAAGTTAGACATCCTCTACTTTGTTGTTGCAAGTTTTACGTGGCTGCTACAGGCTTAGCTAGAACCGTTCTTACCTACGCATACAAAACCACAACGATATTTCGTCAAGTATGTGTTGTTTTAACCCTCACAAGGACCGGGCGTAGCCACACTTGATTCAACTAAAGTGAGAGAGACACACACCCGCCAGCCACCTTTAAGCAACGAGTGCTCATAACGGTGAAACCAGTTTCGCGTAAGCGTACGCGTAATGTCGGTCCGGGCCGCTTCATCTCACAATACCGTCGAACCAAAGTATGACATGCTGGTAAGCAGTATGACTAGTATCGTCCACAACTCACTTGTGTTCTACTCGTGCATATCATCTAGGCATAGACCTGGCTCATGATGCCACTGTTGGAGAACGTGGTATTTCAAAATTTTCCTACGACCACGCAAGATCTATCTACCAGATGCATAGCAACGAGAGGGGAGAGTATGTCTACGTACCCTCGTAGACCGAAAGCGGAAGCGTCTAGTGACGTGGTTGATGTAGTCGAACTTCTTCACGATCCAACCGATCAAGTACCGAACGTACGGCACCTCCGCATTCAGCACACGTTCAGCTTGATGACGTCCCACGAGCTCTTGATCCAGTTGAGCTTCACGGGAGAGATTCGATACAGCACGGCGTCGTGGTGATGGATATGATGAAGTTACCGTCGCAGGGCTTCGCCTAAGCACTCAATGATATGACCGAGGTGTGTTTCTGTGGAGGGGGGCACCACACACGGTTGGGAGAGATCAACATATCAACTTGTGTGTCTTTAGGGTGCCCCCCTACCCACGTATATAAAGGAGGGAGGGGAGGCCGGCCGGCCTCTCTAGGCGCGCCAAAGGGAGGAGGAATCCTCCTCCTAGTAGGTGTAGGACTCCTCCTTTCCTAGTCCTACTAGGAGAGCAAGGAAGGAGAGGGGAAGGAGAAGGAGAAGGAAAGAGGGGGCGCAACCCCTCCCCTAGTCCAATTCGGACTAGGCCCATGGGGCGCGCGGCTAGCCCTTGTGTCTTCTCCTCTTTTTCCCCTAAAGCCCACTAAGGCCCATATGTACTCCCGTATTCCCGTAACTCCCCCGGTACTCCGAAAAATACCCGGATTACTCGAAACATTTCCGATGTCCAAATATAGTCGTCCAATATATCGATCTTTACGGCTCAACCATTTCGAGACTCCTCGTCATGTCCCCGATCTCATCCGGGACTCCGAACTACCTTTGGTACATCAATACTCATAAACTCATAATACCGATCGTCATCAAACATTAAGCGTGCGGACCCTACGGGTTCGAGAACTATGTAGACATGACCGAGAATCATCTCCGGTCAATAACCAATAGCGGAACCTGGATGCTCATATTGCCTCCTACATATTCTACGAAGATCTTTATTGGTCAAAACGCATAACAACATACGTTGTTCCCTTTGTCATCGGTATGTTACTTGCCCGAGATTCAATCGTCGGTATCTCAATACCAAGTTCAATCTCGTTACCGGCAAGTCTCTTTACTCGTTCCGTAATACATCATCCCGTGACTACCTCATCACTACTAGAAAAAGGGCTATAGATGGGATTGACACTAATGGCGCATCAGACAAGCGGTGCGCCATTAGTATATACTAATGGCGCACCACCTTCTGGTACGCCATTAGAGTTGAATACACTAATGGCGCACCTGGCTCAGGGTGCGCCATTAGTATCAATTTTTTTTCCTTTTCCAAACATACTAATGGCGCATCCAGACACAGTGCGCCAATACTAGTTGCGCACCAGTCAGAGAGTGCGCCACTACTATTGTTTTTTTAATTATATTTTTTATTCTTTTTTTTTGCAAAACTACTAATGGTTTAAACTAGTAATGGCGCACTTTGGGACAGTGCGCCATTAGTATGTTTTTTTTTGCAAAACTACTAATGGCGCACCACCAGAAGGTGCGCCATTAGTAACTTGGGTTACTAATGGCTCATTTTGAGGTGGTGCGCCATTAGTAAGTGGGCACCAACAAGATATTTTGGACAGCCACTCCTACCCACACTCACTTTCTTCCCACTTCATTCTCTCCACCTCCTCCTTGTCTCGGGTGCCTCCTCTTTGTCACCTCATTTCCACCATAGATTCATTCAAATTAAGTGGTTAAATTACCTTGTTTTGATAGGTAAGTAAGGGGGGAAGCTATATTTATGTTGTTCTCCCTACAACAATGTGCACATGCACTTTTTATGGCCTAGCTAGATCTATGTATGTTCGTGGTGTTGCATATGTTTGTGGTGTTGCATATGTGTTTGTGTTTGGAGGTGTACCGGTATTTGAAATGCGATAGTTGCCAATATTTTGCTGGAATGTTGATTCATTTCCGTTTCGGCGAGAATTTTGGCATTAAGCATTCTTTTTGGTCCTATTTTTAGGGAAAGTCATGCCAAATTTTTTCTTGGTTCTAAAATATCGTTTTACTCTACCCCGCAGGCGACCATGGTCCGCACGATGACCGAAGGCATCGTGAATAGGTTTTTGAGCTCCGCGAAGGCCGAGATGCTTCAAAAGAACAAGACGGAGATAAGATGTCTGTGTCGAAGATGCAAGCTCAAGAGCCTTATTGCGGACCTGGATTCCGGGTAGGCGCGGGACCACCTGCTCTTGCGTGGTTTCATGGATGGCTATCGGTGGCAAGGTGATGAAGATGACTAGGAAGTCGTCCATGGGGGCTGGGCAAGAAATGAGGAAGGGCGGCAAGACAACCACCGCGGCTCGGGCGGGTGAGAAGACGAAGAATCCCCAGGAGATGATCACGACGGTGATGCTGTACACAGTCATCATGTAGAAGATGTAGGACATGATGATGAGGAAGATGCCGGAGCAGACGACGGGCATGATCATGAAGATGATGATGCCGGCGGAGCAGACGACGCTGGACCATCGATGGGCTGGGTGCAGGACCCTCATATTCAAGAGCTGCTTCTCAAGCAGACGGATAACGCAAGAGCTGTCGCCCGAGAGAAAGCCAAGATGGATCAACTTGAGTTAGACGCGGTTACTCCATTGTATGAAGGATGCAGGCCCGAGGATACCCGCCTAAAAGTAACGCTCATGGCTCTGGAGATGAAGGTAAAACACAAAATGACCGACGCATGCTTCGACGAGAACATGTCATTCTGGCACGAACGTCTTCCCAAGGGGAACAAGTGCCCGACCAGTTTCGAGGAGGCGAAGAAAATCGTGTGTCCTCTGGATTTACCGCACGTGAAATACCATGTGTGCATGAACAATTGCATCATTTATCGGGACGAGCACGCGGAGTCTACCATATATCCGGTGTGCGGCGTCACTCGATACAAGAAGAGGAAGAAAGCTCCTCGAAAAGTGGTGTGGTACTTTCCGATCACTCCTTGTCTGTAGCGGTATTTCGCGGATCCTAAGGTAGCAAAGCTCCTGCGTTGGCATGCGGATAGGGAGGAGAAGAAGCGAGAAGATGACGCGAATGATCCGGAGATAGACAAAAAAGAGAAGATGCCGAGTCACCCTAAGGATGCGAGCCAGTGGCAAGCGTTGAACTTTGAAGACCTAGAATTTGGGAACGATCCAAGGAACATCGTGCTGGGCGCGAGCACCGATGGAGTCAAACCGTTTGGCAGCCAGAGAAGCACACATAGCACCTGGCCTGTGTTTGTGTGGATGTACAACCTTCCCCCCTGGTTGTGCATGAAGAGGAAGTACATTCACATGAGTATGCTAATTGAAGGACCGAAACAACCAGGGAACGACATCAATATGTATTAGGGGCTGCTGAAAGAGGAGCTTGACACGCTGTGGAAAACGCCAGCCAATACGTGGGACGCCGTAGAGAAAGAATATTTCCCTATGAGAGCCACGCTACTCACGACGGTGCACGACTATCTCGGTTACGGATATGTCGCGGGGCAGGTGGTCCACGGATTTTCTGGATGCGTCAGGTGCATGGATGACACAACGTATCGCCAGCTAGATAGAGATCCCGGGTCTTCGAAAACCGTGTTCATGGGACATCGAAGGTGGCTTCGCGACGATGACCTGTGGAGAAAACGCAAGGATCTGTTCGATGGTGAAACCGAACCCCGAGGACGCTCGCGTACGAGGAGCGGCGAGGAAATAGACGAGCTGTTGAAAAATTGGAAAGATTGCCCACTGCCGGGAAAGAAGCAAAAGGCGCCAGAGCCGGGAAAGAAGCGAAAGGCGCCAGAGCCGCCGCTGAAGGTATGGAAAACGAGGTCTGTTTTCTAGGACTTGCCGTACTGGAAGATCCACCGTGTGCCTCACAGCCTTGATGTCATGCATATCACGAAGAACGTGTGCGAGAGTCTGCTTGGTACCCTGCTCAACATGCCAGAGAGGACCAAAGATGGGCCGAAAGCAAGGGCAGACTTGAAATCAATGGGCATCAGGCAGGAGCTTCACGCTATATATGACGATGATGAGGCGAAGCAGGACACGGAAAGTCGTCGCAAAGGCAAAAAGACCAAGAAGACCGGAAATGACTACCCTCCCGCGTACTTCACTCTAAGTCAGGAGGAGATCGAGCAGTTTTTCACCTGCCTCGTAGGAGTAAAACTTCCTTACGATTACGCGGGGAAGGTAAGCAGATACCTAGACCCAGCGAAGCTGAAGTTCAGCGGGATGAAGTCTCACGACTGTCACGTGCTGATGACGCACATACTTCCAGTTGCAATCCATGGGATCATGGACGCGCACATCCGTGAAACGCTATTTGGCCTATGCAACTTTTTCGACGTTATCTCTCGGAAGTCGGTTGGCGTGAGGCAACTCAGAAGGCTACAAGAAGAGATCGTGGTGATACTATGCGAGCTTGAGATGTACTTCCCGCCCGCATTCTTCGACGTTATGGTGCATCTGCTGGTCCATATCGTGGACGATATCATCCAACTCGGGCCGACGTTCCTGCACAGCATGATGCCGTTTGAAAGGATGAATGGTGTCATCAAAGGATACGTTCGCAACATGTCATGTCCAGAGGGAAGCATAGCCAGGGGCTTTTTGACCGAAGAGTGCATATCCTACTGCACCAATTATCTAGGCATCGAGAACCCCGTTGGTGTGCCCGTCAACAGGCACCTCGGCAGGCTCGCTGGATGGGGTCACCGTGAGGGTCGCCGCAAAATGCATGTCGACTTCGAGGGTCGACTCGCCGACTTTGAAAGAGCAAACCTAGACGCGCTACAACACATAGACATGGTCGATCCTTGGGTGGTAGAGCACAAATCCTTTATTGAGAAGACGTACAATGACCGAGGCCAACAGATGATGGATGGAGATATAATCAAAGAGCACAACTCATGTTTCACGCGTTGGTTCAAGCAATAGCTTCTGTCGTACCCTTTACATGAGGATTCTTCCGCGGAATAACAACTCATATTCGCCTTGTCACAGGGCGCCGAGTACAACCTGATGACCTATGAGGTGTACGATATCAACGGCTACACATTCTACACCGAGGGCAAGGACATGAAGAGCGATGGTTATCAGAACTCCGGGGTAACGATGGAATCCTACACCGGTAACGACAAGGACAGATACTACGGAAGGATCGAGGAGATCTGGGAGCTGAGCTACGCTGGAGAGAAGGTCCCGATATTTCGTGTCAAATGGGCCAAGAGCGTCCTAAAAGAAGACCGGTATTTCACCACCATGGTTATACCCGAAGCCAAATCCAAGACCGCGGGCGCAAACGTCACCGCGAAAAATGAGCCATGGGTACTGGCTTCCCAAGTTGACCAATGCTTCTTCATTACCGACCCGTCAAAGCCCAGTCGTGTTGTCGTGAGGAGAGACAAAAGGAAGATCATCGGAATCGATGGAGTAGCCAATGAGCAAGACTTCGACAAGTACGGCGACCCGAGGATCGAACATGACGACGATGATGAAGTAGCAGCATACACAACAAGAAGAAGCAGGACCACCCTACCTAAAGGACGTCCGTTCCACAGAAGAACTCCATTTGCGAAAAAGAAGGGCAAGAAGATTGTGAACATATAGCTAGCTAAGATCGATTGTATTTAAATCGTAGCCTTCATTTCTCGATTGTATTTCATGGGCACTTTTTGAACTATCATGAATATTTTTAAATTTCATGGGAACTTTTTGAATTCATGAGAACACTCGATCTCGATCCCCCTCCATCTCGATCGTTATCCCCCTTCCCCAGATTCCCCTTGTCAGATCCCCCTCGCCGCCGAGCACCCTCCCCCGCTCCACCACCACCGAGCACCCCCCCGCA
>LR738714.1:673235380-673265637 GCA_902687465.1 Secale cereale | reverse complement strand
CCGCCGACGACCCCCGCACCCTCCCCCGCCCCACCGTCACAAATGAATGCAACTAAAAAAATTCATTATATTTTCAAAAAACAAATTTGATTATATTTTCAAATAAAAAATTTGATGGTATTTTCAAATAACAAATTTGATGATATTTTTTTATATTCATAAATATTTTCAAATAAAAAAATCTCATGATATTTTTAAAAAAATTATTACTGTTTTAAAAAAATATTACTATTTCATATTCATATTCATATTCATATTCATGATAATTTTTTATATTCATAAATATTTTCAAATAAAAAATTATTACTGTTTTTATAAAATTTATTACTGTTTCATATTCATATTCATGATATTTTTTTATATTCATAAATATTTTCAAATAAAAAATTATTAATGTTTTTATAAAAAATAATTACTTATGGCGCATCTCTGGCTGGTGCGCCATTGGTATAAAAAAACATTCTAATGGCGCATCGCTGGCTGGTGCGCCATTGGTATAAAAAAAACTTTCTAATGGCGCACCGTTAGGGGGTGCGCCATTACTAATCTCCCCCCCTATAGCTAGTCGCCCGATCCCTTCGTCCCTCCCTCTCGCCAAATCCACTTCTCCCTCTCGCCAGACCCACGACGCCGCCGCCCCTACGACGCCGCCGCCCCTACGTGCGCCGCCGCCCCCGACGCCCCCGACGTACTCCCCCGACGCCCGCGCCCCCGACGCCCTCGTCGTGCCGTAGCGCTGCCGTGGCCTCGCCACCGATGCCTCCCCACCCCCGGACGAGCCCCTCGCCTCTGCCGCGGCCTCACCACCTTCGTCGAGCAGCAACGCCGCCGCCCGAAGCTACGCCGGCGACCAATCCAGAGGCAGGTAGACCCCACTCCTCCCTCCTTCTTCTCGCATCCTCTCTTTTTTCCAGAGCATGTTCAAGTTTACATTGTTTGTTAACTGAATTTGTTAACTAAATAAGGCAAGTGCATTCGAGACCACCCTCCCTCTGTCTGCTAGGTTAACTGAATTTCGTAGAGTTAAGCAAACCTGTCTGCTAGGTTTTTGAACACCCTCCCTCTGTAGTTAATTTACTCACATGTTTGTTTGCAAGGAATGCATGTCCCTCTGATTCCTGGTGGTTATGCCATCTTTATCAGATTCACTTGTTACTACTCCAATGTTTGTTTGCAGAGTATGCACAAATAGTACTGAAATAAATACTGCAGTTTGTGGTTGCTGTTTGGTTTAGAAAGGAACAGACTGAGATTGGGGAAATGAGCCCTTGGTTTGGGCTAATCCCCATTGTTTTTCTCCTTGTATTTTCTTCTGTCATGTGGCATGCTTTGTAGCATGTGTGTACAAACACGACAGTACACAAACGGACACTGTAGCTTGCTTTCACTACCATTTGTGACAGATGCAGTGGTTACATTAAACTGCAAGCTTGATCCATTCATTAGCTACCAAAAAAGAACTCCAGGAATCAAGAAGTTTTTCAATACAAACAAGCTAATATTAAATACTCCCAGTAGCATCAGTAGAAATTATTAACTAGGTAGCTTTCATTAGAAATTATTAACATAAGGCACCAGTAGCATCACAGCAGTGCAATTATCTAGGTAGCAAGATCCCACAAATAAATCCATGAGAGAGGGTTTCAGTAGCAACAACAATTCATTCCATCTAGTCTTTTCTGTTTTCTACTCCATGAGAGAGATTAAATGCAGCATAGTTTCTTAACTGAATTTGTTACTACTCCATGCAGTCTAGTTTTTTCTGTTTTCTAGTTTGTTAATTAAATTCAGTTAACTCCATGCAGTTACTAATCCATAGGCAGCATATCGTCTTTGTTTACTGTTGCGGTTTAGTAGCGCGTCTTTGTTAATTAAATTCAGTTAACTCCATTAGTTAACTTCATTCAACTTATTACTAGAAAAAATGTTATAACTATTTGCAGTCAAAATTCTTACCATCCAAGTCAAACTACATGTTAATTGGGTATTTTTCACAGTCTCCAATGTGACTTCTGACCATTGATTTATTTGAAAAATATGTTCTCTTTCGTAATGGATCTTATCAATGTGGTATTGTCAAAAGACACAAAAAGCTGTTGATGTAACTGCAAGCACATGAAAGACCTCATCTATATGTCATCTTCATACATACACTTGATACAGTTAACTAGTTTCAGCTTCAGTACACTGAGATTTTAGCTCAATTGTCTTAAAAAATAAAATTGGTAAGTGAATTTTGTGTTTTCTTGCTTGAAAGTGACTGCCACAATATTTTGGTAGATTTGTGAATCAAATCAACAAGGTCGATCTGATTTATGTGATGGGTAATTGAAATTGAAATTGACATTTCTTGTTCTTATTACTAGATCATAGCGACAATAGATACAGATTCATGTTCATGCACATAAGCCTATTATTATTGTTGCTGCTTTAATTTGTTTGTACTGTAACATCTTATAGCTTCATTGGTCCAATCACCTACTGGAAATATCCATGTTTAGACATGGCAGATTTCCCCGCTTTGCACTACTGGGTTTTGTCTCCGACCATCGTGTCGTGATGATTTTGCAGGTACCCCGAGAGGCCCTTGAGTTTGCTGGAATGTCGATTAACTTCCGTTCCGGCAAATTCGGGTACTCCATATGTCCTATTTTCAGCAAAGGTCATGCTGAAATTTTCCGTGAATTTTAGCATGACTTTGCTAAAAATAGGACATATGGGGTACTTGTGACTATTGCATGGGCCGGGGTATCTTAGTAGTTAATTAAGTAGGATCAACTGCCCCTTTATTCTAGCTGCATTAAACCATAGGCGGCAATAGAGCCAAGTGATTAGGCCCAACTTAGAATTCTCCTTCCCAGCTTAGCTTTTAGGATGCCTCGGTGTCGACAAACCATAAATTATAAAACCTTGGCTTTTAGGGTGCCTCGGTGTCGATAAAAAACGAAATGATGAAAGCTTAGGCTTTTAGGGTGCCTCGGCGTCGAAAAACCCTCAATGATAAAAGCTTAGCTTTTAGGATGCCTCGGTGTCGACAAATGATGGCTTCTCGCCCCTTGTTGGTTACCCCAAGTGGAAGGTTTGAGATGTAGCGTAACGGCAAGTTTCCCTTGGCAAAGATACCAAGGATCGAATCCCGTGAGACTCCGAGGGTCGACAAGTAGGTGTCAACTGCTAACGGCGCCAGATACTTAGCGGTTGACAGGACCTGCACACAGATACAAATAACTTTGCTCCCAACGAGTACAGAGAGGTTGTCAATCCCTCCGGCCTTGTCATTTATAAAGGATCAAACACAAGATATAATAGTGATATGTATGACTGCAACTAGGTAATAAGAACAGGAAGTAAATAGCGGGTGTGATCAGTGATGGTAATATGGACCGGGGTCCCATGATGTTCACTAGTGATGTCTCTCTCCGAAAAGACGATAAAACAGCTAAGCGAGGTAAACAAAGTACAGCTGGGCAATTGACATGATTATGTGCGCAAACCAATGCTAACTATGCTGTAAAGAAAGGTAGAGGCTCAAAAGCATGGGCGGTACGCCAAGGCAAGTAGACCGAAATCCATCTGCATCTACTATTAATCATCCACCTTGAGATATCTATCCAGAACATCTCGCTGGTATTAAGTTGCGAGTCCCACCCAAAGTGTAAACTCAAAGCAACAGACAACTGCATTAAAAGAACTTTGCGTAAAGTAAACAATCCTTGCACCCGCAAGTACAAGCACATTTGTTTTCCCCCTTGTGGCAACAGCACATCCCCTAGACTCATGTTTCTGTCACTCAAGCTAGTCATCAGGGGCATGAACCCACAATCAAGCATAACGTTCCCTCTTGGAGTTACTACCTACTACTCGGCCAAAGCAATAAATAGCAACGGAGAACATGCAAGAATTACTCAAGAACATAAATATAAAAGAGGTGAATCAAATATATTACTCACACACAATCTGAACATAATCTCATAATCCATCGGATCCCAGCAAACTCAACAGAGCAACAGCATAAAGATTACATATGTGCCTCGATCAAGTAGGGCAGCTCACGAGGTCTAATCCATGAAGAACAAAGAGGGGAGGAGAACATCACATAGCTACTGGTCATGGACCCATGGTCCAAGGAGGACTACTCACGACTCATCCGGGAAGCGTCCATGGTGGTGGAGAATCTCCCGGTGGTGATTCTCCCCTCCGGCAGTGTGCCGGGAAGAGTTCTCCTGGTGCTCCCGATCTTGGAAGCGCGGCTGCGGCGGAACAGAGGCGAGATCGTAAAAAAGGGTTCTGTCCTCGAGGGTTTCGGGACGCGAGGAGTATATATGCCAAAGGGGGTCACCAGAAGCGGAGAGAGGGGCCCAGGCGCCCCCCCAGGCGGCCAGGGGTGGGGCCGCCTGGGCTGCCCCTGGCTCCCCTCTGGCCCTGCTTTGGTTTTTCTTGAAGCTCCCGGTACGCTGATTTTTCCTGTATTTTTCCCGGAATTTTTAGGGCACTTTTAATATGGGGGAAACCTGAAATAGAAAAACAGCAGAAAACAGGAACTGGCACTGTGGTGCACTGAGTTAATAGGTTAGTCCAAATATGATCAAAAGTGTATGGAAGTGCATAAATATCATAGCAATATCACACAAAAGAGGCACGGAGGAAGCAGAAATTATAGATACGTTTTGGTCGTATCAACATCCCCAAGCTTAATTCATGCTCGTCCTCGAGTAGGTAAATGATAACAAGCATAATTTCTGTGGTGACATGCTATCAACCATATAAGAACTTTCAAGTAAAGCAATCAAGGCATGTAATTCAATTCAAGTCATAACAAGCAAGTGTCTATATTAGCATTGTAACAAGTAACATAAGAACATAAAGGTGCAAGAGCTCTCGCTGTCCGTGACTCGAATGTCTCCAAATGGTGTTTGCGTGCAAGAAAGGGGATAGGGATATATGAGAGAGTAAAACATAGTTTTTGTATTGTTGAGAACTTAATCTACTAAAGTTTCACACTTGGTCTTCTTTGGAATCTTATCTTGACTCATCCCTAGACCGTCAGCCAGGTACAAGTAAAAATGATCCACTCCCAAAAAAGGTGTGAAAGGCTCACATCAATGAGGACAATCATCGGCGAGAGAAAGCCAAATGATAGATATGATGTGAGGAGTAGGGATTGCCATGCAACGGATGCACATATGAGCTAAGGTAAGCTCTCCAATGGAACTAGTGGGGGTGCATCCAACTTGCTTGCTCAAGAAGACCTAGAGCTCTTTTGAGGAGGCTCATCGATGGAATATACAAGCCAAGTTCTATAGTGTGAAGGTCCCCACATAGCTATATGCATAAATGATAATCTCTATGGAGTACAAAGTATAAGATGGAGTACGAGTGTAGATCTCTCAAAAGAAATAGTAGTGTGCCCCCTTCTCTCTTTTTATTTCTTTTTCTCTTTTTTCTCTTTTTTTTTTATTTTTTTGTGGCCTCAATGGCTCTTTCTATTTATCTCTCATTTGTCCTCTTTGGGATCTTTTGATTTTGTCCTCTTTGGGATCTTTTTATTTGTCTTCTTTGGGATCTTTTCCTTACTTTAGGGGCAACACTCTATATATTACAAGAAGTATAGAAGATCTTTCACACTTTACAAAAGTACTCAACATAAAGAAAATGAAACTATCATGATGTATGCAAATGTATGCCTCTGCCAGTGTAGCAGGATATGCAATGATACTAGCACGTCATGTAGCAATGATTAGGGCAAGGCCCAACTAGCATGCGGCTCATCGATCAAGCAAAAAGCATGTATGACATGAAGATCAAGTCATGAGAAGATGGATGTTGCATGGCAATGTATCTCGGAAAGGCTATGGAAATGCGTTGATAGGCTGGTATGGTGGCTGTTTTGAGGAAGGATATAATGAGGCTTATGATGACAGAGCGTATCGTGCCAAGGATTTGGATGCACCGGCGAAGTATGCGCCAACTCTCGAGGTGAGAAAGGGCAATGCACGGTACCGAAGAGGCTAGAAAAATATGGATAGGTGGAAGTGTCAACTTTCGAATACTCACATTAGTCCGAAGAACTCATGCACTTATTATCGGTAACTCTCAATCTAATTAGGAGGTTCACAAAGAGACAAGTACCCCGAGGAGGAGTGTATGGGGGTTTGGTTATCCTTGCACATCGTCGACTCATGGTACGTGAGTGTACTCTAATATTCGATCCCTCCAAAGACTAGTGATCCATTTAGTAGCTAAAGTTCTCAACTATTTTGTAGGTTTTCGAAAATAAACACGGATTGCCCAAAATACGACATCTATCACTAATAGGCTAAAGCTCTTGTCACCAAAAGTTCAGACATTACTCATGGCAATACCTCAAAACTATTGCAAGTTACTACTAAAATGAAATAGCAACCTCAATTACCTACTTTAAGTTAAGACACACCACTCAGTGCAACAGGCAAACTCTCTTAACAATATAAACATGAAAACTCAAGAGAGTTCGGCAACCAACTAAACAAAAGCTCTTTAAAAAGAAAAGCATGAAAACTAAGAGCTAAACATGGCAGCAGCTATGGAAAGACATAGAACATACACAGCAAAGATAAGCATGAAAATCCTATGTGGTGTTCTAGGTTGAAGTGGAACGTGTTTCTCTCCCACACAAAGAAAGCTGGGTTCTAACTTGTTATGAATAGCAAGCAAAGCTAAAGAAAACTAAAAAGGAAACTAAGAGCAAGACGCTCCAAGCATAGCACATAACACATGAAGTGATAAGAATATAGTGGAACGAAAGACGAACTGATAATTGTTGATGGAGAAGGGGATGCACGGGGGCATCCCCAAGCTTAGACGCTTGAGTCTTCTTGAATATTTCTTGGGGGTGCACGGGGGCATCCCCAAGCTTGAGCGTTTGACCCTCCTGGATCTTCTTTTATCATCTTCCCTCGCACACTTGAAAACTCCCTTCATACATAACTCATCATAATCTGATTAGCGAGGTTAGTACCCATAATAAAATAACTTTTCCCTACTACAAATAAGGATAATCTTAAAGAGCTACTATTTCTCAAGATTGCCAAAAGGTTTTTGCAAAGAAAAAGCAAGCTCAAGGTTTGCAAAACGAAGAAAAGGAAAAACAGGACAGAATCTGTGAAAAACAGACCAGCAGGTAGTAAATAATTTTTTCGGGGCACTTCTGCAACTCAAATAAAAAAACTCAGAACAGACGCCCGAAAGCCAATTGTATAGAGCACGCTGTCAAAAAAATTCATATCAAAGATGATCTGGTGATTTTATACGAATTTTTCTGTCCAAGGACAGAACCTGTTTTCTGGACTGCACGTCACAACTTTTGAACTTTCTTGCAATCGGAGGCTAAACTTGGCACAAAGCTGAAAAGAAAAGATACAATGATGATGCTACTGTAGTAACAAACATCAAGACACAACAAAAGCAAAATAAAAATCCTAATTCGTTGTGGGCTGCCTCCCAAAAGCGCTTTCTTTTATGCCTTTAAGCTAGGCATAATGCAAAGAGAAGAGGATCAAGTTTTATCAAGAGTAAAAGAATAGCTAGCCCGTATAACGGACTCAAAAGGCAACTTAATCTTCTTTCTAGGGAAGTGTTCCATCCCTTTGTTGAGAGGAAATTGGAATTTTATACTCCCCTCTTTCATGTCAATGATAGCACCAACGGTGCGAAGAAAAGGACGTCCCAAAATAATTGGACATGAAGGTTCACATTCAATATCCATAATAGTAAAATCAACGGGAACATAATTGTCATTGACAATGATAAGAACATCGTCGATCTTCCCCAAAGGTTAACAAGACGAACACCAAAAGAACAAGGATCAAAAGATTTCAATTTAAACATATCATATATTCATTTGGGCATAACGGAGGTACTAGCTCCAACATCACATAAAGCATAGCAAGAGAAGTTATTCAACTTAATTTTAATCATAGGATCCCAACCATCTTCTAGCTTTCTAGGTATGGAGGCTTCTACCCTAAGCTTCTCCTCCCTAGCTTTGATGAGAGCATTAGTGATATGTTCTGTGAAGGCAAGATTAAGTGTGCTAGTGTGGGGATCTCTAGACATCTTGTGAAGAAAACTAATAACTTCAGAAAGGGTGCAATTATCAAAATCAAGGTCACTACTGTCAAGTAAAGTGGTAGTGGTGTCCATTAGGCTCACTTGTTTGGTAGCTTCTATGGTCATAGGAGTTTCTTCTAAGGTTGAGGTCATAGCATCACCATTAATAGGTCCAATGGGACCAGGAGTGCATTGGGTGCTAAGAGTTTGGATATCCTCAACAACTTGGATAGTAGCAACAATGTGGTGGATAGGAAGGTTCTTAATTCTATCTTCTTCCTCCTTTTCTCTAGCCCATCTCTCTTTAAGTTTAGCCATCATCCTAATGTTTTCATTAATTTGCACTTGAATAGCATTCATAGGAGTGGTCTTCCTCTCCTTGAGAGGAGAAGTTCTAATTTTAAGCAACTCTACCTCATGGGCTAAATTGTCTACCTTCGAAGAGAGATTATCTAGTTTATCTAGTTTTTCTTCTACACTCTTATTGAAGCCTTTTTGGGTAGTGATGAAGTCTTTAAGCATAATCTCTAGTTCAGAAGTGGAGTTCTTGGTGCTAGGATAAGCATTGTTGTTCCCATAGGAATTAGAGGGGAACGGTCTAGGGTTGCTACCAAAATTACTCCTATAAGCATTGTTATTGAAATTGTTTCTAGAGATAAAGTTCACATCTACTTGATCTTGAGCACTCAAAGAATTTAAAGGAACATCATGAGGATCAATAGAGGATTGCTTGGAAAGTAGAGACATGATCAAGTCAACTTTTTCATTTAGGGAGGAAATCTCCTCGACAGAGTTTACCTTCCTACCTGTTAGAGCGCGTTCGGTGTGCCATTGGGAATAATTGGTCATCATCTCATCGAGAAGCCTCGTGGCAGCACCAAGTGTAGTTGACATAAAGTTTCCTCCCGCGGCCGAATCTAACAAGTTCCGCGAGGTAAAGTTCAAGCCTGCATAAAAAGTTTGGATAACCATCCAAGTAGTCAAACCATGAGTAGGGCAGTTCTTGACAAGAGATTTCATGTGTTCCCAAGCTTGGGCAACGTGTTCATTATCCAATTGTTTAAAATTCATTATGTTATTCCTTAATTGAATAATTTTAGCAGGGGGGTAGTACTTCCCAATAAAGGCATCCTTGCACTTGTCCCAAGAATCTATGCTATTCCTAGGCAAGGATTGAAACCAGATTTTAGCTCCTCCTCTCAAGGAGAAAGGAAAAAGCTTAAGCTTAACAATATCACCATCTATTTCTCGGTACTTTTGCATATCACAGAGTTCAACAAAATTATTTAAGTGCAAAGCAGCATCATCTCCAGCACCAGAGAATTGATCTTTCATAACTAGGTTCAGTAAAGCAGGTTTAATTTCATAAGAAGGTGCTGAAGTGGCAGGTGTAGTAATAGGCGTGCAGATAAAGTCATCGTTGTTATGACTAGTGAAGTCACACAACTTGGTGTTCTCGGTGGAACCCATAGCAGCAGCAAGCAAGATAACTATTTTTGTGATTTTTTGTAAGGGGACACTAAAGCAAAAACTGAAAGGTAAACTAACAAGACTAAAAAGCAAAGATAAAAGATAGCGTGCAACTCCCCTATCTTGAAGAGTGGAGTGCCCGGCAACGGCGCCAGAAACTTTGCTTGATGGCTTCTCGCCCCTCGTTGGTTACCCCAAGTGGAAGTTTTACAATGTAGCGTAACGGCAAGTTTCCCTTGGCAAAGATACCAAGGATCGAATCCCGTGAGACTCCGAGGGTCGACAAGTAGGTGTCAACTGCTAACGGCGCCAGATACTTAGCGGTTGACAGGACCTGCACACAGATACAAATAACTTTACTCCCAACGAGTACAGAGAGGTTGTCAATCCCTCCAGCCTTGTCGTTTACAAAGGATCAAACACAAGAGATAATAGTGATAGGTATGACTGCAACTAGGTAATAAGAATAGGAAGTAAATAGCGGGTGTGATCAGTGATGGTAATATGGACCGGGGTCCCATGATGTTCACTAGTGATGTCTCTCTCCCAAAAGACGATAAAACAGCTAAGCGAGGTAAACAAATTACAGCTGGGCAATTGACAGGATTATGTGCGCAAACCAATGCTAACTAAGCTGTAAAGAAAGGTAGAGGCTCAAATGCATGGGCGGTACGCCAAGGCAAGTAGAACGAAATCCATCTACATCTACTACTAATCATCCCCCTTGAGATATCTATACAGAACATCTCGCTGGTATTAAGTTGCGAGTCCCACCCAAAGTGTAAACTCAAAGCAACAGACAACTGCATTAAAAGAACTTTGCGTAAAGTAAACAATCCTTGCACCCGCAAGTACAAGCACCGTTGTTTTCCCCCTAGTGGCAACAACACATCCCCTAGACTCATGTTTCTGTCACTCAAGCTAGTCATCAGGGGGCATGAACCCACAATCAAGCATAATGTTCCCTCTTGGAGTTACTACCTACTACTCGGCCAAAGCAATAAATAGCAACGGAGAACATGCAAGAATTACTCAAGAACATAAATATAAAAGAGGTGAATCAAATATATTACTCTCACACAATCTGAACATAATCTCATAATCCATCGGATCACAGCAAACTCAACAGAGCAACAGCATATAGATTACATATGTGCCTCGATCATGTAGGGCAGCTCACGAGGTCTAATCCATGAAGAACAAAGAGGGGAGGAGAACATCACATAGCTACTGGTCATGGACCCATGGTCCAAGGAGGACTACTCACGACTCATCCGTGAAGCGTCCATGGTGGTGGAGAAGCTCCCGGTGGTGATTCTCCCCTTCGGCAGGGTGCCGGGAAGAGTTCTCCTGGTGCTCCCGATCTTGGAAGCGCGGCGGCCGCGGAACAGAGGCGAGATCGTAAAAAAGGGTTCCGTCCTCGAGGGTTTCGGGACGTGAGGAGTATATATGCCAAAGGGGGTCACCAGAAGCGGAGAGGGGGGCCCAGGCGCCCCCCCAGGTGGCCAGGGGTGGGGCCGCCTGGGCTGCCCCTGGCTCCCCTCTGGCCCTGCTTTGGTTTTTCTTGAAGCTCCCGGTACGCTGATTTTTCCTGTATTTTTCCCGGAATTTTTAGGGCACTTTTAATATGGGGGAAACCTGAAATAGAAAAACAGCAGAAAACAGGAACTGGCACTGTGGTGCACTGAGTTAATAGGTTAGTCCAAATATAATCAAAAGTGTATGGAAGTGCATAAATATCATAGCAATATCACACAAAAGAGGCATGGAGCAAGCAGAAATTATAGATACGTTTTGGACGTATCAACAAACCCTAAATGATGAGACCATGATCTTGTTCCTTGACAATAACAAACTTTTTGACCAAACTTTTTTCCTATTTAGAGAGAAACATGGCCAACAACGATGAGGCCGGGGGTTCGGGCGGCAAGGCATTCTAGGAGCTGTCCCAGGAGATGGAGGAACAACCTCACTTGTATGAGGACGCCGCCTTCCCCACCGATCCTGAGACCACTGATGGTACCGCCGAGGATGACCCCACTGATGGTGCCGCCGAGGATGCCACCACTGATGGTGCCGCCGTGGATGCCACCACTGATGATGGCGGCGCACGCACAGATGGCAGCCAACCGAAGAGGCAACGAAAGGACCGGCGCCCGACCGTGCTCTGCACCCTCAAGGAGGAATTTACTGAAGTGGACTCCGACGGGAATCCAACGGCGCCCGAACAAATAGTCAAGGGGTACTCGGTTTAGCTCGGGTGCATTCTCTGGAGCACCGTCTCGATCAACACCGAGAACCTGAGGCATCCTGACCGAGGGAATTTGCACAACCTCCTCTTCACGAAGCTACACGAACGATACAAGTTCCCCGCTAAATTTGAAAACACAAGCCTCAAAGGGAATAAAGTGAACAATACCGCCCTCACGAAGATGAGCACGGCCTTGTCTACATGGAAAAGCAATGTGAAGAGAATGATCGAGAAAGGTGAGAGTTATGAGAAGATCAAGGAGAAAAATCCTTCGATCACCAAAGATGACTACAACGACTTCAAGGTCAAGTGCTCGAGCACCGCAACCTCCAAATCAAGTCAGTGGGGGAAAGAAATGCGGGAGCTGAACTTAGGGGAACACACACTCGGTCCCGGTGGTTACAGAGTGGCGGAGCCTATATGGGACAAGGAGGAGGCGGACCGTGCCGAGCAAGGCCTACCGCCCCTCTTCGATAAATAAGGTGACAAGCAGACGAGGAACTTTGTCAGGGCCCGGTACAAGAAGGACCCGAAAACAAAGGAGCTTACCACGGATCCGAAGACCAGGGCGCTTGAGCTTGTTCTGGTAAGGAATACACCCCCGCGTAATTAGCTCCATATGGTTGCATTCTAATTAATGAAGCCAAATTTCTAAATGGTTCACATTCCTTCCGCAGGCGACTGAAAGCAGTAGCGCGGGGTCGACTAAGAGCAACCCTTGGGACACCACTCTAAATAGGGCGTTGAATATAATGAAGAAAAAGGATAAGCTCAGTAAGCCGACGTCAGCTGGTCGTGTGGCCGGCAAAGGCTTGTCCACAAAATGGTCGTCATACTATAACGCTGGTGGGCGAAAGGAGAAAAAGACCAGCTCGGAAAGCCAGGCGCGCGAGGTTCAAGAACTCAAGGCACAGGTGGCGCGGATTCCGGAGATTGTCCAAGAGCAAGTGCAACAACAACTCGGAGCGACGATCACCGCCAATGTGCCTACCTTGATCGAGGGGTTGCACGCGTGGATTGCGGGCGGCCAACAGGGGCCGCCCCCGATTCCCAGCTTCACGGCCAGCAACTCGCAGAATGCGATGGCGGGGCCATTGGTGTCTCCGGCGGAGGTGGCATTGGTGTGTCCGACGCCGGCACGGGAGCTTAATGCACCCGGGTGTACGCCGGCCGGCACCTCTGCAGCAAGCGGCCCCTCCGTCAACTGCACGCCCGCCGTTGGCGGTGCCTCGACATTAGCCGAGCTCGACGCCATCATCACGGTAACTAATTAAGCCTCTCTCGGCCGAGGACTTCATCTCCTTGCCTTTGACTGGGCATCCCTGACGCCCTACATGTTTTCGCAGGGCCCCACCGACGTTCTGTGCACTCTCCTGCACTTCGTGAACAACGAGTTGGTCGATGTCGCCAAGGGCAAAATCGTTCAACCGGGCAACCCCGTGTTCCACGGTACCCAGATGCCACCCAACTTGTATAGGGTTCAACTGGTTCGGGTGCTGCCAGGCTGCGACGAGTTATTACCTCCGATTCGACCCGTCGGGGCCGACGAAGATGACGTGATGACCCTCAGCGCCTGCCTGAGCTGGGCCCTGCTTTGGCCGAAGAGCCAGATTCATTTGGGGGCGGGGGACACCACCCCAAGGACAACACCGCCAGTCGTGTCGGCGCCAAGTCGGCCCCATGGCAAGACCGCCGCAACGGTGCCGGACATCCCTATGCCACTGGATCTAAACATGCATATGGCACAGGATCCGAACGACGATGACGACAACGACGACGATACATTTGCCAATTTCGATCAGTACTTTGCCGATCATGGGTACGGTGGCGACTTCATGGGGCCTCCTTCTCAATAACCCAACCCTACAAAAGACGTGCGCGATCAAACTGGTACCGTGGAGAAACCAAGTTGCAACAGGCGTCGTCTGCCGTTCAGTTCTCAGGAGACGCCTCCAGCTGCCGACTTCACCGAGCCTCAGATAGGCGAGGTGCGAAATATTATCAGCCCCAACACACTCAAGAAGGCGGTCTATGAGTAGAACTCGGTCCCATTACAGGAGAAGAAGAAGGCACGCAAAAGAAAGACTAACAAGGGTGCGAGCCAGCCGGCACCGAGTACGATCCGTGCTCAGGACGGGCCACCTTCACCTGAGGATGTAATGAGGAGGGTGCATGTGGCGGGTAGGCCGATGCTACCGAGAAATATGCTCGATGCTGCAACCGGTGCTATGCGGAGTCTGCATGACAGTGTTCATTCTCTGGAGAAGCGGCGTCTCAGAGAAAAGGATGTGGCATACCCGGTTTTCGCGGCCAAGGTGCCAGAGGGCAAGGGCTTTGTGGATAACTCCATCGGGTGTACAATCGTCCTGCGGTTTGATGACATCTACGCTATGTTGAACCTTCATCCGCTGCACTACACCTTAGTTCGGCTATTTTCGCTGAGTATGGAGATGCGGATCATTCGCGACAAGACCCCAGACATCGTGATAGTCGACCCCTTCTACATGCGTGCCAAGATCTTGGGCAGCGCTGGGGACCGGCAAGTCGCGAGTTCTTACCTCGAAGGCGTCATTTTGGCAAACCGAGATAAGGATAACTTCCTCGTGCCTTACTTTCCCGAGTAAGTCCTCCCCTCAACCGCCCCGTAACATATGAATTCTTAGATTTCGATCGTTGTTCTTTTAACATTCCGTGTTTTCTGCAGTGACACACATTGCACGCTCATCCTCCTAAGCCTCAAATATTCCATGGCCACGTATTTCGACTCGGACCGTCAGTCGAACGTAGACTACACAAATGTCAAGAAGGTTCTTGATGATTTTCTCCCCGGCTACGCCAAATCTGGAGGCACCTTCACCAGGCCTATTCGTAAGACCGGCAAGAACGTGTTCTCCCACAATATGACGTTCTGCTGCTCAAGCAGCCGCCTGGCGGTCAGAAGGGTGCCTACTACGCCATCCATCACATGCGGGCGATCGTACAGGACCATCATCAATTTCTGCTACTGAGTAAACTCAAAGATTGGGCCGCGAGCGTGTTGGCAATCCAGGACGCGGACATCAGACAAGAATTCTTTCGCATCCAGTCAGAGTTTGCGGAAATCATCCATCAAGATGTCCTTCGTACCTCGGGGCAGTTCTACCTCAGAAATCAACCGTCCAACAGTGACATCGACACAATGCTACAAATGCAGGCTGACAACGCCCACGATTTCATGACTCCCACGATAGACGGCGGCTTCATCCACGCTCCGGTCCATTGAGTCGAGTCGAAAGTAGTGATGATCTGTCTAGTTCTGAAACATCGATTGGCTCATGTTGTAATTAAACTTTAATGAACTTGTAGTATGTCTCTTTGGTTTCGACTGTCATTCAACTTAGATGTAATAGATGCTATTAATGTCTTGCTTTTCTCTTCCGATCGTTCTGTTGCATACTTATATATTGCTTATGTATTGTCTGTGAATTGGTACTAATGTTTCGTTTGGCTAGTGCATAGCAATGCCGTCGTATGTCGTGTACAAGGGTAAGGTTCTCGGAGTCTACGACGACTGGGAGGAGTATCGGAGACAGGTTCACCGATTCAGCGGTAACAGTTACAAAGGCTACACCACTAGGGCCGAGGCGGAATCTAGATACGCCCGCTATCTAGCGGGAGAGGGGAGGGAGCGTTGGAGGAACCGGATGAAGACGAGTTTCATCGTGATGATGCTCATCGTGATGACCGCAGCTCTCTTCTATGTGATGGTAGTTTAGATGATCGATATCGACTTGTAATGTGAAGACAAACTCGCTACTCGCGGTCTCGAGACTTGTAATATAATGTTCTATCTTTGTTCGGTCTTTTCAATTTGGAGACTAATATGATGAATTGTATTCGGAGACTAATATGATGAATTGTATCCAGAGAACAATCTTCTATTGTATTCGATGAATCTGTTGTTGATGTGTGCTGTCTATATTCTGTCCAATAATACATTTTGTAACCTGTGCAAAAAACAGAAAATTAAAAAATAAATAAATAACCTAATATTCATTCTAATGACGCATCACATCACAGTGCGCCATTAGAATGCCAAAGGATACTAATGGCGCATCATTAAACAGTGCGCCATTAGTATGTCAAAGTTACTAATGGCGCATCTGGCAGTTGGGCGCCATTAGTATGCCAAAGCACCTGGGTATATATGGCCCCCTGGGAGGCATACTAATGGCGCACCGTGGTATATACTAATGGCGCATCTGAGGTGTGCCATTAGTATATCAGATACTAATGGCGCACCAGAGGTGCGCCATTAGTAAAATATACTAATGGGGTGGCACTAATGACGCACCACTAATGCGCCATTAATGGCCAAAATAGGTGCGCCATTAGTAGGCCTTTTCCTAGTAGTGCATTAGTCATTTGCTTGCAAGGCTTATTATGATGTGTATTACCGAGAGGGCCCAGAGATACCTCTCCGACACTCGGAGTGACCAATCCTATTCTTGATCTATGCCAACACCACGAACACCTTCGGAGACACCTGTAGAGCATCTTTATAATCACCCAGTTACGTTGTGACGTTTGATAGCAGACAAGGTGTTCCTCCGGTATTCGGGAGTTGCATAATCTCATTGTCAAAGGAACATGTATAAGTCATGAAGAAAGCAATAACAGTAAAACTAAACGATCATAGTGCTAAGATAACGGACGGGTCTTGTCCATCACATCATTCTCCTAATGATGTGATCCCGTTGATCAAATGACAACTCATGCCTATGGCTAGGAAACATAACCATCTTTGATCAATGAGCTAGTATAGTAGAGGCATACTAGGGACACTCTGTTTTGTCTATGTATTCACACATGTACTAAGTTTCCGGTTAATACAATTCTAGCATGAATAATAAACATTTATCATGATATAAGAAAATAAATAATAACTTTATTATTGCCTCTAGGGCATATTTCCTTCAAGGAGTTGGCGCCTCCCCCGCGGCTTATCACCGATGACGATCGTCGGAAGAACCGTAGGCGGGAGCACCGTCTCATACTGGCCGAGATGGACGAGGAAGCCATGGCGACATGGCGCCAATACTTCCCGCAAGACAACATCAACGAGCACCAGTTCTTGGCCGAGTAGAGGGCGGAGAGGAAGAAGAGGAGGGAGGAGCGAGCGGCCTATCGCGAGGACAAGCGGCGGGGAAGGCAGTCGCTAAATTCAACATCGAGCTAGGAGATGCGTCCTCCTGGGACTCCAACGAGGAGCGGTTCCTTGACGCCTACGCTGAGACGTCGGAGGAGGACATCACCGAGGCAGAGTCCGAGTCGGAGAATGACGAGTAGTAGTAATTCGTAGAAGAAGACTATGTGAACGATCTATTTATCTATCTATCGTAGGATAAGATTATGTGAACTATCTATCTATCGTAGGATATATGTGGGGAAAGTTGTGGCTACTCTCGGGTGTAGGTACACCCGAGTTTGGAAAACTTTGAAAATGCGATAAAACAAGGTCTAAAAAATCTGAACTTTCGAGAGAACAAGCTTCATCAAGTGTTTGAACTTTCTGCAAAATTTCATCTAAAAACAACATCCGAGGAGCTCTCACAAAAAAAAAACAAAATCAATGCTCAAACAGTGCACAAACATAGAGCATTGATTTTGTTTTTTTTGCCGAGAGCTCCTCTGATGTTATTTTTCTGTGAATTTTTGCAGAAAGCTTGAACATTTGATGAAGTTTCATGTCCCCAAAATTCAGATTTTTTTGACATTGTTTGATCACGTTTTTCTAATTTTTTCCAAACTCGGGTGTACCTACACCCGAGAGTAGAAAAGCTGGTCTCATATATGTGAACTATCTATCTATCTATCATATGTGAAATTGCGATTTTATTTGAGACTATGTGATTCTATTTCAATAGACGCCGAAACACATCGAGTCTGGGCAGTTTTGCATCGGAAATTGGGCAATCCAGCGCCAAAACTGGGCCGATATCGGTGCCTGGGGGCGACCTGGGGGGCGGCGACTAGGAACGCACTGGCACCCAAGCCGAAACTAGAGCCGGCTCGCCCCCAGGCGGCGATTTTCGGCACGTCTTGGGGGCGCAACGGCTGGAGATGCTCTAAGTTCAACACCAAAATGGCTGTCGCTCAGAAAAATGGTCAGGTTTCGTTGAAACTTCGAACTAGGATTATTCCTTGCTAAACTTAAAAAAAAAATCAATTTTGTTGTTTCTCACCCAAGCGAAAACCATGCTTACGACTCGAATGAAACCCATCGTTTTCTTATACGGGAAAACTCGAAACAGTGATAAGGGTGAGAGGACCCAACAAAATGTTTTTTTAACACGGAGGCAAAAGATTTGCCTCATTCATTAATTATGGGAGGAGACAAGGTTTAAGTCCGAGCCAGATGAGGCCCACTGAATACATAGTCATTACTCTCACGACATCAAATTACTCAGTCGGTTTCTTTCGGAAGACCCTTGCATTTCTCTCATTTCAAATGGTCCAGGTGATGAGCAACGTGAGAGTCGCCATCGCCTTACTGCACCTGGCCATGTGAGTCCACCAACTACTAAGAGAGTGATGAGCCGCCCACTGGTTGGTGTTGATATCACCAATTCGCAACCAATCTTTAATCAGCCTCCACAACCGCATAGTATACCGACATTTGTAGAAAAGGTGAGCGGCGGACTCCAACTCCCACAAAATGGGTTATCATGTCACTGTACAAAGCATGCGGGCTAGATTGATTGAAGCTCCGCTTTGGCTGGGGAAAACATGTCTTGATTACTCGAGACATGTTTGTCTGGCTGGTGCGGGTGTGAAGGGGCAATCGCGTGGGTCACGTGGCCCTTTTTTGTTTGACAGTTCAGCATTGTCCACACCAACCCCACGCATACTGTGTAAGGAAAACCCTAGAATTTTAGCGGGGGAATGAAGATCCGCGCGGTTCATCTCCATTGGCTCCAACGTGTAAGCTCAACACCAACGGCATATTCTTTGGTACGTGTAGATCATTTGACCAGTTATATGGGCGTGAGTCGCTGCTCTTCCACCGTTGTAGGTGAACGGCTTGAATTGGAGGCCATTGCAATGGATGTCACCAGCACCATGTTCATCTGCATGAATGCCATAGCCCATGCTCACCGCACTTGATAAATACAAGACTTTAAAGGCCAAATAATATGGCTTCCAGCTCACAAATCGCAATGCTGGAGACGATGTCGTTGAGGACGAATTGTGGTTTCCCCAGTAAAAATGCCAATTTTTCATAAAACGTAGTATGCGTGAGGCTCATGTTGCCAAGGTCAACACTAAAGTGGGATATGCTGAGCACAAGAATCATATTTAGTTAAAGTGCATAAGGTTTGCATAGCGTCACCACAAGAACAATTCTGGTTTCTGTGTTGTTTCCCCCTTCAAAACATGTTCAAAGTGGGATTGTTTTTTTATTGTTGTTGTTGTAACATTCAAAAGAGAGAGTTAATTTTCTCAATTCCCATTTGACTTAAGATTTGGGAAGACCCAGCCGCGTGGGTAGCGTGGTTGTGATCCTATTGCTAGGTATAGCCGGGCAGATGACAGGGCTCTAGAACTGATCGAATTATTATTTTTGTATCTGGAAAAACTTTTGTTTTAATAGAGAGGAAGTTTGACCCCAACAAAATATAAGTTCTATTATCATTTTTACTTTACAATTGTCAAATATAAATATCAAAATTGGGGATTTTTGTTTGAAAGTTTCGTGACAATTCAGCGAGATAGCAGCGCAAAGATTGTAGTACTTCTTTTCTATTTGTGCAAGTGGCACCATATCTACAAGATGTATCTTTTGTGACCAACATGAATCTATCAAACACCTCTTTCTGGATCGCCCTCTAGGAAAACTTTTGTGGAGGTCGGTTCACATAGCATTCAGCATTGCTCCTCCGAATTCCACCAACGCGTTATTTGGGACATGGTTAGAGGGGATTGATGTCAACACAGCGAGACACATTCGTGTAGGAGTATGTGCTTTATTTTGGGCAGTCTGGAACTGCAGAAATGATTTGGTCTTTAACAGAACAATAAATATTCATTTTTTGCAGGTTATTTTCCGGGCCACTGCGTTGATCCGTATGTGGTCGCTACTCACTCAGACGGACGCCAGGGAGCGTTTGGTTACTGGATCTAGCCGATGGGAGATGGTAGCTCGGGGTATTTTTAACCGGTTTGGATGGCGGTCATGTAATAGGATATGCAATTAGTGTTCCTATCTTTGTTTACCAGCCGGTTGTGGCTGATCTTTTTCTTTGGCTCCTGATGAGCTTTTGTTTGGTTCCCTGATCGAAACAGGAAAACTTGTACTAGACCTTATTTTGCTTTTATTTAATAATCATGGCCGTATGCATCATTCTGATGCAGAGGCCGGGAAAAACCCCCTTTTCAAAAAAAAAAGTGGCACCATATCTCTTAGAAACCACGCGGAGAACGAGCAGCACTAGGTTGGACTTTTCTTTCTCTTGGACAGTTTATACAGATAAGGATATGGATCCTCACTAACGACTAGCTATTCCATCCGTTCGAAAATACTTATCATCAAAATAGACAAAAAAGGATGCATCTAGAACTAAAATACATCTAGATACATCATTTATTTATTTATTTTGGACAAGTATTTTCGAGAAGCGATAAGTTTCAGTCATCATTGCACCGTTTGTTAAGAAGATGGACCGTAATTATTAATCTTATCTGCTTATCACAGAGAATGTTAACAGGCATGGTCTATCCCCTTCAGAAGAGGAGCATTGATACTTGCACGGTTCTTTTTGAATTACAATGTGTGGACCGGGCTATCCACATATATGAAAATTTAAAAAAAATCTCTTTTGTACTAGGACTATCAACATATATGAAGAAGTGAACTTGACACTCGATGAACAATTACCAATTTATGCAACCTAGTGATAATCATCAGTTTTACGCAACAAAAGAAGCTAGTTGCCATTCGCTGGCGCGTCGAGTGGCTGCAGGAGGGGCCGCTTTGACCTGGAGTGGGATGCCCCGTCGCATCCGACCGCCCTCATATCGTCCCTATATTTGGTCCTGATTTGAGGAGTGCCGGTCAGTCCGGATGTTTGAGGCCGATTTGAGACGCTCGGGTGAGTCGGTTTTTTATGACCGGTCTGCCGGCCCGAGTGCTTGAGATGGATTTGGGGCGGTGCTATTACTAAACATAATTTATATTTCGTTTTTACCAAAAAAAAGGAAAAATCCCAAGGCGACCCCTCGCATTTCTCCCCTCGTGGCGTCTCCACCGAGGCGACCCGAGGGCCCCCAATACCTAGCGCCGCCAGGTCCGCCCATTCCCTCCTCTACGAGCAAGTACAATAGGATGACGTGGGCGGGCTGTAAGCCATTAAATATTATATTTTGGATGAGTTGGAGGAGAGAGAGGAGGAGAGATAAGAGAAGCGGGCTCTTGGTCGTGCTGCTCCAGGCGAAAGCCTAGCGACGCTTGTCGGCCGCCGTCGGCGGCGTTCGTGGGCGTCGCTATCCTTCTTGCAGGCGTCGTTGAGGAGTTTTGCACTACCTCAGCTCTCGGGTCAAGATCTGCGGGCAAAAGTCATGATCCAGTGTTGGATCGGGCGGCGACGGCGTAGTCTTCAGCGTCGTTTTCCCTCTTTGGGGCGCTGTCTTGGAGATCTTGGCCTCTTTCGTGCTCCCTGCAGGCTGGACGTGCGTGGCATCACGGTTGGCCGGTGTGCAACCAGTGATGCGAGTGGTTGGCATTGCGACTCATGTGGCGACGACAATGATGGTGTGTGAAGCTGGGTCGCGGCTTGCCTTCTGATGTCGACGGTCCGGCACGTCAATGGGTGTGCCCATGCTTGCTTGGCTGTGACAGAGAAATCGGAGCTGCGTGCGAAGCCTCTGCGGCAACGATGACTCCATGAGGGCGGTTTTCAGCGGGCGGTGCTCTCCGGATGATGTGCAGGTCTAGGTCGATGCGAGGCTAGCAACTTTCTCCTGTGTAGCATTTCAGCAAAATCGAAGATGCCATGTCCTCAAGGCTTCAGTCTATTGTTTGGCATATGTTTGTGGCCAGGTCTTCTGTGTGTGCCCCCTGGGGATTGTATCTGGGTTTTCGCCTGGTTTTCCTCTAATTAATCGGGCAAATCTCTTCTTCTTAATCAATGAAAACGGTAAATCTTTTGGCTCGTTTAAAAATATATATATATTTCGTTTGTGAGGTGCGCTTCGGTACAAGCCCCCAAACGTATAAGGGGTAGGGCGGTCATTTCACACGCCGTATTAAAATACCCGCCCGCCATACGCGTGCCCGCGTCGCCGTACGGCGCTATCGTGTACGCACGCCCGTCCGCGTCCGCGCCCACGCCCGGTGTACGCCCGCCCGCATGCACGCCCGCCCCGCTGCGTACGCCCGTGTGGTTCGAGTGAAAAAAATCCGATCGGGCGAACCCTATCTTCATGTCGCCTCAGCCGCCGCCTCTGCGCCGCCGCTGCCAACAGTAAAAATACTGGACGTCAACAACTGCCTAGGTGGGGCAGACGGCGCCGCTGTCGTCGTCAGCTCGTCGTGCTATTCGCCCTCGCGTTGTGCGTGACTAGACGCCGACAACCGCCTCGGTCGGGCAGACGCCTCCGCCGCCGTCAGCTCGCAGCTGTTTGCCCTCGAGCCTCCGGCAAATCTCAACACTATTGTCATGTCTAACGAAGGCAACGAGGTATGTGAGCCGCTAGCATAGTGATTTAAAAATGAATTTTAATTGCGAAGATGATACATGATGTTCGAACGGATCTTTGATTACATATGAACGTGTATAGATAGAGGTGGAAATAGGATATGACGGTGATGATGGCGGTGGCGAGGGCGGATCATTATCACTGGATGAAGACGAACATGACGGCAAAAATTATACGAGTTTGGATGAGTCTTACAGTGGCAATGTAAGTGATCTGCATGTAGTCAAGCATCCGCGATGAAAATAACATGTACTTATTTGACTTTGCACAGGTACGAGGGGATGATGACAATGATGATATGGATGTAGATGATTCATATACTGAAAGCGGAAGCCATGTAGGTTTAAAATTATAGAATTATTTTAAAGTGACATGAAAAACGCATGAAATCTTACATATCATATTTAAAATTTGCGCGGATGGAAGTGGAAGGGTACTATGAGTCAATTTTTTATCGATGCATCTTATAATGACAGGTCGAGCAAAGTAAGTAGTGCAAAGTGAATACGTATGATAGTCCTTATACGACTACTTACTGACATATAAGTTTGTTTGTATTTTTTTCAGGGACAGGTTGGTGGCGCGTGCGAAAACAATGATGATGCCGATGGCGATGAGTGCAATTTTGACACTGAGTACGATGAATACCAGCAAGAATCACTGGACAGGCATTGGACGGTGATGTCCACGACGTTCATGACAGACGAGGAGGCATATGATTTCTATAACGACTATGCGAAAAAGCGTGGCTTCAGCATTAGGAGGGACAACATGAAATATGCAAAGGGTATCGACGCACATAGGCGCTTGAGGAGGTTTGTCTGTTCTAGGGCTGGGAAACAATAGGCCAAGTTGTGTACAATGGTAGGGAAGAAGCGCAGGATGAGAGCGGAGACTCGGTGTTGTTGTGAGGCCCATCTAACTGTGAAGCTTGATGGAGAGCGCTCCATTTGGTATGTTAGCAGTTTCAGCGATGATCATAGTCACACTCTTGCTAGACCGGATGAAGTTATATATCTTCGGTCTCATAATCAGATAAAGGAATATCAGAAGCTTTAGATCTTAGCAATGGCAGGTGCTGGGCTAAAAAACATTGGATTTATGACAACTTCGTTAGTAGGTATGGATCATATGCACGGGCTGGTTTCGGGAGGAGGAAGCTTTATAACATGTGAAGGAAATATGCCCTAGAGGCAATAATAAAGATGTTATTTGTATTTCCTTATATCATGATAAATGTATTTTATTCATGCTAGAATTGTATTAACCGGAAACTTAACACATGTGTGAATACATAGACAATACAGTATGTCCCTAGTATGCCTCTACTAGACTAGCTCTTTGATCAAAGATGGTTATGTTTCCTAGCCATAGACATGAGTTGTTATTTGATCAACGGGATCACATCATTTGGAGAATGATGTGATGGACAAGACCCATCCGTTAGCTTAGGACTATGATCGTTTAGTTTTACTGCTATTGCTTTCTTCATGACTTATACATGTTCCTATGACTATGAGATTATACAACTCCCGAATACCGGAGGAACACCTTGTGTGCTATCAAACGTCACAACGTAACTGGGTGATTATAAAGATGCTCCACAGGTGTCTCCGAAAGTGTTCGTGGTGTTGGCATAGATCAAGAATAGGATTTGTCACTCCGAGTGTCGGAGAGGTATCTCTGGGCCCTCTCGGTAATGCACATCATAATAAGCCTTGCAAGCAAATGACTAATGAGTTAGTCGCGAGATGATGTATTACGGAATGAGTAAAGAGACTCGCCCGTGACGAGATTGAACTAGGTATTGAGATACTGAGGATCGAATCTCGGGCAAGTAACATACCGTTGACAAAGGGAACAACATATGTTGTTATGCGGTTTGACCGATAAAGATCTTCGTAGAATATGTAGGAGCCAATATGAGCATCCAGGTTCCACTATTGGTTACTGACCGGAGATGAGTCTCGGTCATGTCTACATAGTTCTCGAACCCGTAGGGTCCGCACGCTTAGCGTTTGATGACGATCGGTATTATGAGTTTATGAGTTTTGATATACTGAAGGTAGTTCGGAGTCCTGGATGAGATCACGGACATGACGAGGAGTCTCGGAATGTCCGAGACGTAAAGATTGATATATTGGACGACTATATTCGGACACCGGAAGTGTTCCGCAAAAGTTTCGGATTAAACCGGAGTGTCGGAGCGGTATCGGTACCCCTCGGGGGAACTAATGGGCCACTTGGGCCCTTAGTGGAGAGAGAGAGGGCCGGCCAGGACTAGGCCACGCGCCCCTCCCCCTTGGTCCGAATTGGACAAGGAATGGAGGGGGGGGCGCCCCTTTCCTTCTCCCTCTCCATCTCCTTCCTTCCCCCTCTCCCTCTTGGTGGACTCCTACTAGGAATAGGATTAGAATCCTATTCCTAGTTGGAGTGGCCCTCCTAGGGCGCGCCATAGGGGTCGGCCGCCCCCCCCCCCCTTGCTCCTTTATATACGGGGGCAGGGGGCACCTCTAGACACACAAGTTGATCAAGTTGATCTCTCCCAACCGTGTGCGGTACCCCCTCCACAGAAACACACCTCGGTCATATCGTTGCAGGGCTTAGGCGAAGCCCTATGCCGGTAGCTTCGTCATCTCCGTCACCACGCCGTCGTGCTGACGAAACTCTCCAGAGAAGTTCTACGGGATCAAGAGCTCGTGGGACGTCATCAAGCTGAACGTGTGCTGAACGCGGAGGCTCCGTACGTTCGGTGCTTAATCGGTTGGATCGTGAAGAAAGTTTGACTACATCAACAGCGTCACTAGACGCTTCGGCTTCCAGTCTACGAGGGTACGTAGACACACTCTCCCCTCTCGTTGCTATGCATCTAGTAGATATATCTTGCGTGATCATAGATTTTTTTTGAAATACTGCGTTCCCCAACAACATGTGTTATAGGGAGAAAATGAAGTTGCTAGCAAAGGGTGATGCGGACACTGTGATTGGTATCATGATGACGAGAAAGGCAAGGGATCCAGACTTTTTCTTTGAGCACACTGTTGACACAGAAGGCAAGCTGAAGAACATGTTCTGGTGTGATTCTCAGTCACGTCGGGATTACCTTGACTTTGGTGATGTAATCGTCTTCGACAGCACTTACAAGATGAATAGGTACGGAATGCCATTCATACCTTTTGTTGGTCTAAAGAATCATCGTTGCACCACTGTGTTCAGTTGTGCTGTTGTGTCAGATGAGACGGAGGATACATATGTTTGGGTGTTGAAGACCTTCTTGAGAGCTCATTGTCAGAAGAAGCCGAGGTCCGTAATTACTGACGGAGACGCAGCCATGATAAGGGCCATCAGGAAGGTCCTTGCTGACATGTGGCATCGACTTTGTTCGTGGCATATAGAAAAAAACATGCAGAAACACCTCCACCACAAGTCCCTTAAGGAGTTCGGGTCTCTTATTTACTATGCTACTACACATGATGAGTTTGAGGCAAGACGGGCAGCTTTTAAAGCTAAATGGGAGTCGGAGAAAACTGAAACATGGTTGCGTAGGATGTACAGGAAGAAAAGGCTTTGGGCTGCGTCATATCTCACCGGTGGGTTCTTCCTTGGTATGCGGAGTAACAAGAGGAGCGAGAGTCTGAACTCTTGCCTTCATATGCATGTTGACTCTGGCATGAGAATTGTTGATATGGTTGTGCATTATGAGAACCGCATTGTTCGGCTCCGTGAGAACGAGTCATACGACGACTGCATGTCCTCACAGACACTTCTTGTAGCAGTAATCGATGAGTTCAAATGCATTGAGAAAGCCCCTGCCCGTGACTTCACTGCAGTGAACTTTTACCTCTTGCGGAAAGAAATGAAGAAGGCAGCAGATCTTGAGATCATAGATAGACCCAGTGGAGCCGTCAGTCAGAGATTCATAGTGGCATGGAAAAATAACAGGCAACTGAGATTCAAAGTGGACTATGCACCTACTAACACAAAAGAAATAGTAAAGTGCAGTTGTGATAATATGAAACGTAAAGGTCTCCCATGCAAGCATGTTCTTTATGTTTTGGCCAAGTTGAACGTGAAGGACTTACCTAAGTGCTTAGTGCTGCGAAGATTCACCAAGAATGCTAGAGGTGGACTGCCCGTGAAACGCACTAGTGATCTCTTCGCATGGGGATGGGCAGGTACGGAGGAGAGAACTAAGCACAGTGAATTGACTATTTTGTGTGCGGAAGCAAATCATGCGGCATGTCATAGATCATTCCTATTTGACAAACTGAAGGCTGCTCTAGAGGATGTGATAGCGAACAAGGACGTTGAGGAGGAAGATTATGTGAGACAGCACAGGGTTGCACATGACGATGCTTTTATGCCGGATCAAGATCATGTTTCTGTTGGTAATCCAGAGAAAGTCAATACGAAAGGAGCACCGAAAGGGCAGAATAACAAAGGCCGTGGTAAGGAACCTGTCATGACTAAAAACGGTAGACCTAAAGATTTCAATGAGAAACCTCATGTACGCCTATGTGGTTTATGCAGAACAAAAGGTCATTTCAAAAACAATTATCCTCAGAATCCTAAGTATGTGCACACATTTTTTTAATGTTCTTTTCTTATTTAGTTTATTGTTTACAAAATTTTGACATATACTACGATCTTTCTAGGCAGGAACATGGCATGATGATCATAGCACAGATGGTTTGAATAAGTGGAACAACTTTTGAATAGAGTTGACGATTTATTTGGTTGTATTAAAGAATACTACATATATATTTGTTTCGGTACATCGATACTGGAGACTTGTAATCGGTGTTTACTTATGTCATATTTGTTGGCACTATACTCGGTGTTGTTAATATGATATGCAACATACACATTTTAATAAAATATGTGATGTACACATTTTTTTTGTAGAAATATATGATTTTGTGTATAAAACATGGATGTTGGATGATCTGAGCAGGTACAGGCGCCAGTTGCTTTAAAAAAAAGTTAACAGCCGCTGAGCCGTGAGTGGCGCCAGCGGGCGCAAAGAGGCGCTACGTACAAGGATGCTTCAGGTGCCGCAGCAGATGGCGATCCCGAGGCTGCACCGCCCTCGGGCGCAGAGGGGCGCAGGTGGGCCGAGGGGGAATCAACCTCGGGAGCAGCACAGGCCAACCCTGGAGCGACGCGCGGCGTGGGCTGGCTGGCCAGATGACGCGCCCCCACGTGGGCCATCTCGCGCCGAACACGTGTCGCTGTCTGAGCCGCGCGAGGCGAGCACGTGAGGCGCGGCGCGGGCGACGCTCGCCTCGTGCGGCGCGGGTGACGATCGCCTTTGATACGTGATCATCATATATCAACAGGGTATTTTAAAGCCCAAACCTCGTACATTCGCGCAAACACTCATTCAACACCGAATATAAAATAAATTTCAAAATATCAAATGATAAAAAAGTACGCTAAATAAATTCGTCGGGCATAATCTGGACATGTGAAAAATGTTTGGAACTCACATAAAAAAATAAAGCATCCACACACAATTCTCGATCATCCACACATAATGTTTCGAAATCCACGTAGAATTGTCGTATGAAATTTTCATTTTGGTTTCCGCTTTGCAAGTCGAATTACTTTGTTCTTCACTTCTGTAAGCTTATTTTCTAGGGACAAAATAATTCCAGCTATCATTCTTTCTCTAGAACTATCAATAGATTCCTGAAAAACAATAAAAATGATTTTAATTTCATCACTTATATATAGTATGATGTAATAATTTTTCATACTAAAAATGTACCCACCTGAGAAATAGCACTTATAAATTTTTCTCCGTCCCAGTATTGAAAACAGCGAAGGAGGAACAGCCCACATGAGTTTCTTTGTTCAAAAATCAGAAGTGCAATTTTCAAAGCACGTTAAGTAAGATAGCACTGAATCAATTAATGTATTTCAAAAGCATGTGCAGCATGTAACTCACCCATCTTTTTGTTGAGGCATGTCGTACGGGATTATAGGCCATGCGGACACATCCGGAAACGACATAATTGCACTATATTTGCATCTTGAATATCTCATGCAAGTTGCTCTCTCTGAAAATAAAAAAATACAAACACGTTGACTACATACGGTAAACTAATTATATGGTTAATTGTACACACATGAATACGAAACTTACAAAATTTTCAGCGAATTTCCTGGTAGCTTCGGAGATATTTTCTTCCCCCTCAAAGAATCAAGAATTTGGAACTCTTTCTTTCGAGTGTGCATAACACATGTAATCCAGTGGTTTTTATCCTTATTTAAACCAAAATAAGCCTATTTCACAATTTAAATAGTGTTACTAAGCTCGCCTTTCACGTATGATAGTAATGTAAAAACAATTCTGCAATACAAACGGTACCTTCGGTTTTGCAAAATATTCTGTCATGCATCTATTGAGAGGTCCATTTGCATGTGCTACACCTTCCGGATCGTCTACCGACTTCCCTCTTCTTACTAACTTTGGACGTCTGTTCAATAACCAGTAAGACCTATGTGTGGGTACAAAATACATGTCCTTGACGATACTTGAATCCGATATGTACATCGCATAAGCGTCAATTACCTGAAATATATGAATAAATTTAAAATAGATGCAACATACTTAGCACACGAAATAAGCAAGACAATAAAAGTACATACATCATCGGATAACCATGCATGGTTAAGTTGAAGGAAATATGCCCTAGAGGCAATAATAAAGTCATTTCCTTATATCATGATAAATGTTTATTATTCATGCTAGAATTGTATTAACCGGAAACTTAGTACATGTGTGAATACATAGACAAAACAAAGTGTCCCTAGTATGCCTCTACTAGACTAGCTCATTGATCAAAGATGGTTATGTCTCCTAACCATAGACATGAGTTGTCATTTGATCAACGGGGACACATCATTAGGAGAATGATGTGATGGACTAGACCCATCTGTTAGCTTGGCACTATGATCGTTTAGTTTTACTGCTATTGCTTTCTTCATGACTTATACATGTTCCTATGACTATGAGATTATGCAACTCCCGTATACCGGAGGAACACCTTGTATGTTATCAAACGTCACAACGTAACTAGGTGATTATAAAGATGCTCTACAGGTGTCTCCGAAGGTGTTCGTGGTGTTGGCATAGATCAAGAATAGGATTTGTCACTCCGAGTGTCGGAGAGGTATCTCTGGGCCCTCTCGGTAATACACATCATAATAAACCTTGCAAGCAAATGACTAATGATTTAGTCACGAGATGATGTATTACGGAACGAGTAAAGAGACTTTCCGGTAACGAGATAATCTAGGAATGGTGATACCGACGATCGAATCTCGGGAAAGTAACATACCGATGACAAAGGAACAACATGTGTTGTTATGCGGTTTGACCGATAAAGATCTTCGTAGAATATGTAGGAGCCAATATGAGCATCCAGGTTCGGCTATTGGTTATTGACTGAAGATGTGTCTCGGTCATGTCTACATAGTTTTGCGTAGAGGGGCACCAGGGGCCACCGGGCCTGCCATCGAGGTAGGGGGCGCCCCCCCCCCCACCCTCGAGCCCCCCCACCCTCGAGGGTGCCCCCCTGTCCTCTGTCTTGGCCCCGAAGTTTATCTCGCATGATTTTCTCCAAAAATATCTCCTGTGAAGGTTTCATTCCGTTTGGACTCCGTTTGATATTCCTTTTCTGCAAAACCCTGAAATAGGCAAAAA
>LR738714.1:673122530-673235335 GCA_902687465.1 Secale cereale | reverse complement strand
GCCCCCCCCCCCCCACCCTCGAGCCCCCCCACCCTCGAGGGTGCCCCCCTGTCCTCTGTCTTGGCCCCGAAGTTTATCTCGCATGATTTTCTCCAAAAATATCTCCTGTGAAGGTTTCATTCCGTTTGGACTCCGTTTGATATTCCTTTTCTGCAAAACCCTGAAATAGGCAAAAAACATCAATCTGGACTGGGCCTTTGGGTTAGTAGGTTAGTCCCAAAAATGATATAAAAGTGAACGATAAAGCCCATTAAACATCTAAGACTTCATAAATAATAGCATGGAACAATAAAAAATTATAGATACGTTGGAGACGTATCAGTGCTTAGGCGAAGCCCTGCGCCGGTAGCTTCATCATCTCCGTCACCATGCCATCGTGCTGACGAAACTCTCCCGTGAGGCTCTACGGGATCAAGAGCTCGTGGGACTTCATCAAGCTGAACGTGTGCTGAACGCGGAGGCTCCATACGTTCGGTGCTTGATCGGTTGGATCGCGAAGAAGTTCGACTACATCAACCGCGTCACTTGATGCTTCCGCTTACGGCCTACGAGGGTACGTAGACACACTCTCCCCTCTCGTTGCTATGCATATAGTAGATAGATCTTGTGTGTTCGTAGGAAATTTTTGAAATACTACGTTCCCCAACAGTGGCATCATGAGCCAGGCCTATGCATAGATGATATGCACGAGTAGAACACAATGAGTTGTGGGCGATAATAGTCATACTGCTTACCAGCATGTCATACTTTGATTCGGCGGTATTGTGAGATGAAGCGGCCCGGACCGACATTATGCGTACGCTTACGCGAAACTGGTTTCACCGTTACGAGCACTCGTTGCTTACAGGTGACTGGCGGGTGTCTGTCTCTCTCACTTTAGTTGAATCGAGTATGGCTATGCCCGGTTGATACGTCCAAAACGTATCTATAATTTCTGCTTGCTCCATGCCACTTTTGGGTGATATTGCTATGATATTCGTACACTTCCATACACTTTTGATCATATTTGGACTAACCTACTAATCCTGTACACCCCGGTGCCAGTTTTTGTTTTCGGCTGATTTTGTATTTCAGGTTTTCACATTACGAGAACTGTCAGGAAAAATCCAGAAAAAAAATATATAAAATCAGCATTCCAGGAGCTACCGTGCGGCCAAAGTACAGCCGGGAGGGACCCACAGGGGCTCCAGGCGCCCTGTGGGCGCCCCCCCTGGGCCGCGTCGGGGGGGGGGGGGCGCCTGGGCACCCCTGACCCCCTCTGGTGGCCCCCTTTGGCATATATTTAAAGCGTGTCGAGGAAACCCTGATTCCAGACCCCTTTTCTCCAGACGCGATTCCGATCTCCGCCGCCATCGCCATCAAGCTTCGGGAGACCAGAATTCCTGTGCCGGCACCCTGCCGGGACGGGGAAGTGCTCCCGGATTCATCTCCATCGACGTTGCTTCCTCCCTCCATGATGCGGGAGTAGTTCCTCCTCGGGGCTGAGGTTCTTACCAGTAGCTATGTGGTCAATTCTCTCTCCCATGATGTGATCTTCGTTGTGATCATAGGCTATGTTAATCTAGGGTGTTTCCCCTTCCTCTATGTATTGGATTGATGTACTCACTTGTCTTTATCTAGTATAATCCCCGAGACCAAGGTGACAGCGGTCTATTGGACATGGATTAGAACAATATTTTCATGAGTGATTTCCTCTCTTGTGTGTTGATTGAAGATTGAGAGTCTCTTGGTGCTTGTCTTTGACTATCCTTTAGATATGTTGTGGTGATTGTGGGACTCTCTTTGGATGGCCGTGGTGACATTGGGAAATCCTTAGATTGAGAACTACGAACTTTGAGGTGTGCTTTTGTAGCCCTACATAATTCTCGTCCTCTCTCGACCACGAAGGAATGATCTCCGAGTGTGTCCCCTTTGCATGTTTTATGGGAAATATCATGTGATTCAATTATGTTAATGTTGTTGGGAGTTGCCACTAGTGAAATTATGAACCTTAGGCCTTGTTTCCACCATTGCAATATCGTTTGTGCTCACGTTTACTACTTGTTTGCTTGCTGCACTTTTTATTACATATTTATATTACCTTGTTTTGCCATCCATATCACTTGCCATTTAACATCTCTTTGCCGAACTAGTGCACCTATGCATCTAACAAGTGTATTAGGTGTGTTGGGGACACAAGAGACTTCTTGTATCTTAGTTGCAGGGTTGCTTGAGAGAGACCATCTTCAACCTCTACTTCCCTGAGTTCGATAAACCTTAGGTCATCCACTTGAGGGAAATTTGCTGCTGTCCTACAAACCTCTGCGCTTGGAGGCCCAACATAGTCTACAAGAGTAGAAGCGTGTGTAGACATCAAGCTATTTCTGGCGCCGTTGCCGGGGAGGTGAGCGCTTGAAGGTATATCTTTAGATCTTGCAATTAAATCTTTTTGTTTCTTGTTTTTATTTCACTAGTTATGTTTATGGAAAACCTTACTATTGGATCGTTGCTTGCGGGAGGACGCCCCACACCTGTGGTGGTTGATCCTCCCCCTACTGAAATTGTGCCTTATAAAATACCAGCTGGTATTATCGATCATGTTTTGGCTAATCGTTATGCAGGAGATAGACATCCCGATGAACACTTGCTATATCTGTCACAACTATGTTCATTATTTAAGCTTGCAGGTGTATCGAGGGAGTTTGTCATGAGGAAATTATTTGCCTTTTCACTGAAAGGAAAAGCATTGGAATGGTATAGGCTACTAAATGACTCTCACCTGCTGGAGTGGGAAGAGATCCAGTCTCTCTTTCACTCCAAGTTTTATCCTCTTCATGAAGTCCATGAGAATAGGAATTATGTTTATAATTTTTATCCTCATGACGGAGAGAGCATAGCTCAAGCTTGGGGGAGACTGAAAACGTTAATGCTAAAATGTCCTAACCATGGGCTCCCCAAAGATATTATTATTACTAACTTCTATGCGAGGCTCTCTCGACAGGATAAAGATTTGCTCGATGCTTCCTCTATGGGTTCTTTCACAAACAAAAAGATTGATGCTAAATGGGAACTCCTTGAAAGAATTCAACGCAACACTGAAGATTGGGAGATCGACAAAGGTAAAGAGTCAGGTATAATTTATGAGTATGATTGCATTAAGTCTTTTGTTGAAACTACAAGTTTTAATAAGTTTAGTGCTAAGTTTGGGCTTGATTCTCAACTCCTTGTTGATTTCCTCAAATCTTTTTCTTCACATCTTAATATGCCTAAGGAGGATTGGATCAAGCATCATAAACCTTTTAAAGATACTTGCAAAGAAAATGAAATTGTTCTTGATGACTGCAACATGCATGATCCAATTCCTAAAAATGAAGTTTTATATAAGCATGTTAATTTTTGTGGAGTGGATAGACCTTGTGAAAGGTCTATGATTGAAGAAGTGAAGTATTGTAAGCAACATAAGCATGAAAGAACAATCACTTGGGTCAGAGATTTAAATGAGATTGCTAGAGAATTGTGTGACCTTTATCCTTTTACTTGTGAACTTTGCCGTATAGAGGGTCACTTTAATTTTCAATGCATGAACTTTCAAAACATAACTGTTAACCGGTTGTGTGATAACATGATCACCTCTGATCTTTCTGATGAGCTTATGTTATTTTTGATGTGTGAAGAGTTATCAGAAAAGACTTCATGGCTAGATGTTAATGCCATAGGAATAAAAAACACTTTGCAAAATTGCCATCTCTATTGTGTTGTTAATTGCCATGAAAATGATTACATAGGTAAGATTATAAAGGAGGGAACTTTATCAAAGTATAAAAATGTCTCTTATATTTCTGCTAATAAAAAGGAGAGTTTCTCCCAAGTTTCTAATGATAAACCAGGATATGTGGAGAAGCTTCATCTCCAACCACTCCCTCCTAAGGTTAAGAAGAAGAAAAAGAAGAGGAGAAGGAAGAGGAGCAAGAAAGAAGAAGAATGGGTATCAACCTGGTCTGAGCATATTCCTCCCATCAACTTTTATCCTAACGGTTGTAAGTTTAAAGAAGAAGGTGAAGTTTATTGCCTTAATTATCATCTTGATGATACGTCCGTAGGTACTATTGAAGATGATTTTGATTATGATATGCATGTTACTTATTGTGATTGGGAAAATGATGATAATTCTACTTATGATCTTGAAAATCTTTTTGTTACCAACTCTGAAAGTGAAGATATGGGAAGCTCTAAGCTTGGGGATGATAGGATTGCAAATCCTATCCCCACTAGTGATGTGATAATTGATAATTCTCTTGCTAGTAAGAATAAATACAACATGTTTACAAATATAGTTGCTAGCAATGATAATGCTCTTCTCTACCATGATGATGTTATAACTCCAATCTATAGTGTTCAAGTTGTTTATGATAGTCCTACTCCCACTATTACCAATGAGAAAAATTATGCTTATGTGGGGAGTGAGAGTACCTTTTTGCATGTGGATCATGGTAACAATGCTTTATGTGATGCTTATATTATTGAGTTCATCCATGATGCCACTGAAATTTATAATGAGAGAGGGAGGCTTGGTTCTAAATATCTTAATAATAAGAAGTTCCCTCTCTTTATGTTGATGGTTTTGAAGCTGCACTTGTTTTGTCTTCCTATGCTTATTGCTTTGTGCTTCAATGAATTATTCTATTGCAATATTCCTATGCACAGGAAGCATGTTAGGCTTAAATGTGTTTAGTATTTGCTTCTTGATGCTCTCTTTTGTTCTTCAATTCTTATTCCTACAAGAGAATCATTAAAGTCTTATGCCTAGCTTAAAGGCATAAAAGAAAGCGCTTTTGGGAGGCAGCCCACATGAATAAAATTTTTATTTTGCTTTTGTTGTGTCTTGATGTTGTTTACTGCTGTAGCATCATCATTGTATCTTTGCTTTTCATATTTGTGCCAAGTATAGCCTCCGATTGTTAGAAAGTTCAAAAGTTGTGAGGTGCTGTCCAGGAAACAGATTCTGTCCTTGGATAGAAAAATTCGTATAAAATCACTAGTTCATCCTTTTGGTCTGAATTTTTTCGACAGAGTTCTCTATATAATTGTCTTTCGTGCGTCTGTTCTGAGTTTTTTGATTTGAGTTGCAGAAGTATCCCGAACAGATCAATTACTACCTGCTGTTCTGTTTTTCACAGATTCTGTCCTGTTTTGCCTTTCCTTCACTTTGCAAATCAAGAGCTTGCTTTTTCTTTGCAAAAACCTTTTGGCAATCTTGAGAAACAGTAGAACTTCAAGAATATCTTTATTTCCAGCAAGGTATAATTATTTTATTAAGGGTACTAACCTCGCTAATCAGATTATGATGAGTTATGTATGAAGGGAGTTTTCAAGTGTGCGAGGGAAGATGATAAAAAGATTCAGGAGTGTCAAGCGCTCAAGCTTGGGGATGCCCCCGTGCACCCCCAAGAAATATTCAAGAAGACTCAAGCGTCTAAGCTTGGGGATGCCCCCGTGCATCCCCTTCTCCATCAATATTATTAGTTCGTCTTTCGTTCCGCTATATTTTTATCACTTCATGTGTTATGTGCTATGCTTGGAGCGTCTTGCTTTTAGTATTCCTTTTAGTTTTTCATAACGAGTCGGAACTCAGCTTTCTTTATGTGGGAGAGAAACACGCTCCACTTCTACCTAGAACATAACATAGAATTTTCATGACTATCTTTGCTGTGTGTGTTCTTTGTCTTTTAATAGCTACTATCATGCTCTGCTCTTAGTATTCATGCTTATCCTTTCAAAGAGCTTTTGTTTAGTTGGTTGCTTGAACTCTCTTTAATTATCATGCTTATATTATTAAGAGAGTTTGCTTCCGTTGCATTGGTTAATATGTCTATGATAAAGATGCTACGTGCATAATGGTGCTTAGTAGTTCATGTTTTCTTATGGTTAGTCTCAAATAGCTGGGGGATTCCCAATGTGTTATTGGAGTACCAACATGATTTGTTTGCCTATGATGTGGTATGGTTTAGTAATATCTTCCTTCGAGAATTTATTTTGATTGACTTGGCGTATGCTCACGCATATTTAAGACTGTAAAGAAAGTCTGTCAAGCCTTGATGATCTTTTGTTTCTGAGTAGCGATATAACTTCCATGCCTAATTCAATGTTGCTCTGTCGCTCTGCATGATTATGATCGTCATTGCTCTCTTAGTTGGTCGCTCCCAGTCTTTTGCTAACCTTCGCCTGTACTAAGCGGACTGACTGCTTGTGCATCCACATCCTTTTAATCCAGTTATGCCATATGAGTCCACCATACCTTCCTATACATGGTATTTACCTGCCATTCCTAACGAAGATTTGCATGTACCATCTCGAAATTATTCAAAAAAGCATTTCTCTTTTGTGCCTCTGTTTTAGCTCATGAGGAAGTAGTAGTTAATTCATGATCTTTTTAAGTTGGACAAGCTTCACCCCGGGATTGCATGTATAATGTGCAAACCCATAATACGAGAAGGAACTGGCATTGAGTGCGCCCGGCTCAAAAAGATAATATAACAAACAAACCCTCCTTCACGCTTTGTTCATGAGAAATCAGAAAACTTTGGCAGTGATAAACAAAGGAGATTAAGAGGATGTGATCGTCCTCATTCGGGAGCCATTCCTCGAAACTTGTCCATCTCAAGGAGTGATTGAGTTATCTGCTAGCATTCGTTGACGAAACATGCATGATCTAAAATAATTATTACCTCTGTTTTTAAAACCAAGAGCTCTGGTACATGTTTTGTCTTTGTTTTCGACCACGGTTTTCAACCTTGCCAACAAAAGCCACGGTTCGAGAGTCTCCACCTTCTTTTAAAAGCACCAACTACTGAGAGCATGATTGTCATTCTGAGTGTAATGTGCATTGTCCCAAAGTAGCATTGTCTCTTGAATGATTGTGATATCGTTTATTTTGAAATCATTGTATCTAGTCATCACTTAAACCTTGAAGGTGTCCCTGCATTTATGTTTTGCTTCACTAAAGGGGGCAAGCTAGATATCACTTTATCATATTTGCACATCATGATCATTGCAAATCTTTTTGATGTTTCAGTTTCATATTGTAAAAACTTTCAGTCATTTGTGATTTTCTCATGAGGCAACTTAATTACTATAGAATCATTGTCTCAGTAAGCTTTTGTCATATGACTATAAAAGGTCCTATATGGTTAATAGCATGTCACCACAGAAATTATTCTTGTTATCATTTACCTACTCGAGGACGAGCAGGAATTAAGCTTGGGGATGTTGATACGTCCAAAACGTATCTATAATTTCTGCTTGCTCCATGCCACTTTTGCGTGATATTGCTATGATATTCATACACTTCCATACACTTTTGATCATATTTGGACTAACCTACTAATCCAGTACACCCCGGTGCCAGTTTCTGTTTTCGGCTGATTTTGTATTTCAGGTTTTCACATTACGAGAACTGCCAGGAAAAATCCAGAAAAAATATATAAAAAATCAGCGTTCCAGGAGCTACCGTGCGGCCAAAGTACAGCCGGGGGGGACCCACAGGGGCTCCAGGCGCCCCCCCCCCCCTGGGCCGCGCCTGGGGGGCGCCTGGGCACCCCTGACCCCCTCTGGTGGCCCCCTTTGGCATATATTTAAAGCGTGTCGAGGAAACCCTGATTCCAGACCCCTTTTCTCCAGAAGCGATTCTGATCTCCGCCGCCATCGCCATCAAGCTTCGGGAGACCAGAATTTCTGTGCCGGCACCCTGCCGGGACGGGGAAGTGCTCCCGGATTCATCTCCATCGACGTTGCTTCCTCCCTCCATGATGCGGGAGTAGTTCCTCCTCGGGGCTGAGGTTCTTACCAGTAGCTATGTGGTCAATTCTCTCTCCCATGATGTGATCTTCGTTGGGATCATAGGCTATGTTAATCTAGGGTGTTTCCCCTTCCTCTATGTATTGGATTGATGTACACACTTGTCTTTATCTAGTATAATCCCCGAGACCAAGGTGACAGCGGTCTATTGGACATGGATTAGAACAATATTTTCATGAGTGATTTCCTCTCTTGTGTGTTGATTGAAGATTGAGAGTCTCTTGGTGCTTGTCTTTGACTATCCTTTAGATATGTTGTGGTGATTGTGGGACTCTCTTTGGATGGCCGCGGTGACATTGGGAAATCCTTAGATTGAGAACTACGAACTTTGAGGTGTGCTTTTGTAGCCCTACATAATTCTCGTCCTCTCTCGACCACGAAGGAATGATCTCCGAGTGTGTCCCCTTTGCATGTTTTATGGGAAATATCATGTGATTCAATTATGTTAATGTTGTTGGGAGTTGCCACTAGTGAAAGTATGAACCTTAGGCCTTGTTTCCACCATTGCAATACCGTTTGTGCTCACGTTTACTACTTGTTTCCTTGGTGCACTTTTTATTACATATTTATATTACCTTGTTTTGCCATCCATATCACTTGCCATTTAACATCTCTTCGCCGAACTAGTGCACCTATACATCTAACAAGTGTATTAGGTGTGTTGGGGACACAAGAGACTTCTTGTATCTTAGTTGCAGGGTTGCTTGAGAGAGACCATCTTCAACCTCTACTTCCCTGAGTTTGATAAACCTTAGGTCATCCACTTGAGGGAAATTTGCTACTGTCCTACAAACCTCTGCGCTTGGAGGCCCAACATAGTCTACAAGAGTAGAAGCGTGTGTAGACATCACCGGTCCTTGTGAAGGTTAAAACAGCACATACTTGACGAAAAATCGTTGTGGTTTTTGAATGCGTAGGTAAGAACGGTTCTTGCTAAGCCCGTAGGAGCCACGTAAAACTTGCAACAACAAAGTAGAGGACGTCTAACTTGTTTTTGCAGGGCATGTTGTGATGTGATATGGTCAAGACATGATTAGTTATACGTTATTGTATGAGATGATCATGTTTTGTAAAGTTATCGGCAACTGGCAGGAGCCATATGGTTGTCGCTTTATTGTATGAAATACAATCACCATGTAATTGCTTTACTTTATCACTAAGCGGTAGCGATAGTCGTGGAAGCAATAGTTGGCGAGACGACAATGATGCTACGATGGAGATCAAGGTATCGCACTGGTGATGATGGTGATCATGACGGTGCCTTGGAGATGGAGATCAAAAGCACAAGATGATGATGGCCATATCATGTCACATATTTTGAATGCATGTGATGTTTATCTTATTATGCTTCTTATTTTGCTTAGTACGATGGTAGCATTATAAGATGATCCCTTAAAAAATTTCAAGGTACAAGTGTTCTCCCTGAGTATGCACCGTTGCGAAAGTTCTTCGTGCTGAGACACCACGTGATGATCGGGTGTGATAGGCTCTACGTTCACATACAATGGGCGCAAGCCAGTTTTACACACGCAGAATACTCGGGTTAAACTTCACAAGCCTAGCATATGTAGATATGGCCTCGGAACACTGGAGACCGAAAGGTCGAGCGTGAATCATATAGTAGATATGATCAACATAAGATGTTCACCATTGAAAACTACTCTATCTTACGTGATGATCAGACATGGATTAGTTGATTTGGATCACGTGATCATTTAGATGACTAGAGGGATGTCTATCTAAGTGGGAGTTCTTAAGTAATATGATTAAATTGAACTTTAATTAATCATGAATTTAGTCCTAGTAGTATTAGCATATCTATGTTGTAGATCAATAGCTCACGATGTTGCTCCCCGTTTATTTTTTATATGTTCCTTGAGAAAACTAAGTTGAAAGATGTTAGTAGCAATGATGCGGAATTGTTCCGTGATATGAGAATTATCCTCATTGCTGCACAGAAGAATTATGTCCTTGATGCACCGCTAGGTGACAGACCTATTGCAGGAGCAGATGTAGACGTTATGAACGTTTTAACAAAAGCTCGGTATGAGGACTACTTGACAGTTTAAGTGCACCATGCTATACGGCTTAGAACTGAGACTTCAAAAACGATTTGAACGCCACGGAGCATATAAGATGTTCCAAGAGTTGAAATTAGTATTTCATACTCATGCCCGTGTCGAGGGGTATGAGACCTCTGACTGTACTTTGCCTACAAGATGGAGGAGAATAGCTCAACCAGTGAGCATGTGCTCAGATTGTCTGGGTACTACAATTGCTTGAATCAAGTCGAAGTTAATCTTCCAGATAAAATAGTAATTTACAAAGTTCTCTAATCACTATCACCAAGTTAGTAGAACTTCATGATGAACGATAATATGCAAGGGATGACGAAAGTAATTCCCGAGCTCTTCGCGATGCTGAAATCGGCGAAGGTAAAAATCAAGAAAGAGCATCAAGTGTTGATGGTTAACAAGACCACTTGTTTCAAGTAAAGGGCAAAGGGATAGAAGGGGAACTTCAAGAAGAATGACAAGCAAGTTGTCACTCCCGTGAAGAAACCCAAAGCTAAACTCAAGCCTGAAACTAAGTGGTTCTACTGCAAAGGAAATTGTCACTGAAAGTGGAACTGCCCTAGATACTTGGCGGATAAGAAGGATGGCAAAGTGAACAAAGGTATATTTGATATACAGATTATTGATGTGTTACTAGTGTTCATAGCTACCCCTGGGTATTTGATACCGCCGCTCAGTTGCTAAAATTAGTAACTCAAAACGAGAATTGCAGAATGAACATAGACTAGTTAAAGGTGAAGTGACGATGTGTGTTGGAAGTGGTTCCAAGATTGATATGATCATCATCGCACACTCCCTATACTTTCGGGATTAGTGTAAAACCTAAATAAATGTTATTTGGCATTTGCGTTGAGCATGAATATGATTTGATCATATTTGTTGCAATACGGTTATTCATTTGAAGTCATAGAATAATTGTTATTCTGTTTACATGAATAAAACCTTCGATGGTCATACACCCGATGAAAATAGTTTCTTGCATCTCGATCGTAGTGATACAAATATTCATAATATTGAAGCCAAAAGATGCAAGGTTAATAATGATAGTGCAACTTATTTGTGGCACTGCTGTTTAGGTCATGATATTGTAAAGCGCATGAAGAAACTCCATAGTGATGGACTTTTGGAATCACTTGATAATGAATCACTTGGTGCTTGTGAACCATGCCTCATGGGCAAGATGACTAAAACTCCGTTCTCCGGAACAATGAAGCGAGCAATTGACTTGTTGGAAATCATACATACTGATGTATGCAGACCAATGAGTGCTGAGGCTCGCGGCGGGTATCATTATTTTCTGACCTTCACAGATGATTTGAGCAGATATGGGTATATCTACTTGATGAAACACAAGTCTGAAACATTTGAAAAGTTAATAGAAATTTCAGAGTGAAGTAGAGAATCATCGTAACAAGAAAATAAAAGTTTCCACGATCTGATCGCAGAGGCGAATATTTGAAGTTACGAGTTTGGCCTTCATTTAAAATAATGTGGAATAGTTTCACCACTCAAGCCACCCGGAACACCACAGCGTAATGGTGTGTCCGAACGTCGTAATTGTACTTTATTAGATATGGTGCGATCTATGATGTCTCTTACCAATTTACCACTATCGTTCTGGGTTATGCATCAGAGACAGCTGCATTCACGTTAAATAGGGCAACATCTAAATCCATTGAGACGACGCCTTATGAACTGTGGTCTGGGAAGAAACCAAAGTTGTCATTTCTTAAAGTTTGGGGCTGCGATGCTTATGTGAAAAAGTTTCAACCTGATAAGCTCGAACCCAAGTCGGAGAAATGTGTCTTCATAGGATACCCAAAGGAGACTGTTGGGTACACCTTCTATCACAGATCTGAAGGCAATATATTCGTTGGTAAGAATGGATCCTTTCTAGAGAAGGAGTTTTTCTCGAAAGAAGTGAGTGGTAGGAAAGTGGAACTTGATGAGGTAATTGTACCTTCTCCCGAATTGGAAAGTAGTACATCACAGAAACTAGTTCCAGTGATTCCGACACCAATCAGCGAGGAAGCTAATGATGATGATCATGAAACTTCAGATCAAGTTACTACTGAACCTCGTAGGTCAACCAGAGTACGTTTCGTACCAGAGTGGTACGACAACCCAGTTCTAGAAGTCATGTTACTAGACCATGATGAACCTACGAACTATGAGGAAGCGATGATGAGCCCAGATTCCACAAAATGGCTTGAGGCCATGAAATCTGAGATGGGATCCATGTATGAGAACAAAGTATGGACTTTGGGTGACTTGCCCGATGATCGGCAAGCCATCGAAAATAAATGGATCTTCAAGAGGAAGACCGACGCTGACGCTAATGTTACTGTTTACAAAGCTCGACTTGTTGAGAAAGTTTTTCGACAAGTTCAAGGAGTTGACTACGATGAGACTTTCTCACCCGTAGCGATGCTTAAGTCTGTCCGAATCATGTTACCAATTGCCGCATTTCATGATTATGAAATCTGGCAAATGGATGTCAAAACTGCATTCCTGAAATGATGTCTTACAGAAGAGTTGTATATAATGCAACCAGAAGGTTTTGTCGATCCTAAAGGTGCTAACAAAGTGTGCAAGCTCCAGCCTTTCTGATAAGTATATGTGAATGACATATTGTCGATCAGAAATGATGTAGAATTTTCTGGAAAGCATAAAGGAGTGTTTGAAAGTTTTTTTTTTCAAAGAAAAACCTCAGTAAAGTTGCTTACATATTGAGCCTCAAGATCTATAGCGATAGATCGAGACACTTGATAAGTTTTTTCAATGAGTACATACCTTGACAAGTTTTTGAAGTAGTTCAAAATGGATGAGACAGAGAAGGAGTTCTTGCCTGAGTTGTAAGGTATGAAGTTGAGTAAGACTCAAAGCCCGACATCGGCAGAAGATAGAGAAAGAATGAAAGTCATTCCCTATGCCTCAGCCATAGGTTCTATAAAGTATGCCATGCTGTGTACCAAACCTGTTGTGTACCTTACCATGAGTTTGGCAAGGAGGTACAAAAGTGATCCAGGAGTAGATCACTGGACAGCAGTCAAAATTATCCTTAGTTACTGGATGACTAAGGAAATGTTTCTCGATTATGGAGGTGATAAAGAGTTTGTCGTAAAGAGTTACACCGATGCAAGCTTTATACAAATCCAGATGACTCTAAGTATCAATCTGGATGCATATTGGAAGTGGGAGCAATTAGCTAGCTTAGCTCCATGCGGAGCATTGTAGACATAGAAATTTGTGAAATACATACGGATTTGAATGTGGCAGACCCATTGACTAAACTTCTCTCACATGCAAAACATGATCACACCTTACTTGTAATGCCCAGGATGGGACTATACCTCCTACGTGTCGAGGCACGACTTAAAGGTATAAGCCCATCCTAGAATGATCTCAAGTTTGGTATCTTTGCACGACTCATGTAAAAGAGGGATTAAATTGCAAAAGGAGATAGTTGGCTTACACTCGCCACTTCACACAATACATTACATAAGCAATACATCATTCAAAACATCACAACCCGACTACGGGTGAAGATCCAAAAGAAAGATACCAAAACAACATAAAGCCACAGGTCAGGATCGAATCCTAGTAGAAGACCACTACTGATCGTCGAAAACATCACAAGCAAACGGTCACTCTCTCCATCGAGCTCCCAGTGAAGAACTTGAACCAGCTCCTGCTTCATACTCGGCTGAACCTGCATCTGGTGTTGTAGTATCTGTGAGCCACGAGGACTCAGCAATCCCATAACCATGGGTAACAATACTAGCAAAGCTTTAAGGGTAGGAAGAGGATAGTGGTGAGGTTGCAGCAGCAGCTAAGCAATATATGGTGGCTAACTTACGAGTACCAGAAAGAGAAGAGCATCTACGCAAACGGTCGCAAAAGAGGTGATCGCTAAAGATCCTAACTACATACGTTCAAACATAACCCCACCGTGTTCTCTTCTCAAAGAGAAAAGAGACAGTCACGGTTACTCACACAGTTGTGTGTTTTACTTCGGATCATCTGTCAAGTTTTCTACAACCGGACATTAACAAATTCCAATCTGCCACATAACCGTGGGCACGGCTTTCGAAAGATCATAACCCTGCAGGGGTGTTCCAACTTAGCCCATCACAAGCTCTCACGATTAGCTGAAGTGATAAATATAATATCATCACCCCTTATCTTAGGAAAAATCCGATCAGGCTCGGCATCCCGGTAGCACAAGTCATTTCGACAATGGTAAAACAAGTCCAGCAAGACCTCCCGGCGTGCCGACACCCTGATAGTAGCCGCGCGTATCTCGTCTCAGGCCACGACCGGATGAGCACAGCGTACAGCAACCGAAGACCCCAGGTGACTGGGTGGCACCGCACACGACTCTATTTGGGACCAACACCATCAGCACTGGCCCCCCCTGTTATGTAGAATTAAGAATCCTCGGGTAGCGCTAACTCCCTATGCAAATTTAATTAATTAATTAAGTTGTTATTATGAGCAAATAAAACCAATGTTGGGCCTTGCTGGAGGAGTATTATTCAAAGTCGAACTGTCAAGGGGTCCCCATTGCACCCATCGTGTTAGGAACGCAAAATCAAGGAACATAATGCCGGTTTATCGGCGCCTAAGGTGGCATGAGTGGAACAAAACACCGAGCAAAAGGCCAAGCCTTCCACCCATGCCGAGTATATAGGTGTGTTAATAATATTAATAGATATTGTGATATATCCAACAACCAAGTTCCCTCCTGGAACGAACTTCATCTTCACCTGCAACTAACAACGATATAAGAGGAACTGAGCAAGCGAGGCTGAGCAAGCGGGTAACATAGCCAAACAGTGGTTTTGCTAGGAAGGTGTCAAGGTTAGAGGTTTCATGGCAACAAGGAGAGGGCTGACATAAAAGATGGGTATCGCGACAAGTAACGATAGCATCGAGACAACTAAGCATGGCAATGGTAGTAAAGGTATCCAAGGGTATGATCATCTTGCCTGGGATTCCACAAGGGAGAAGAACGGATCCATGAAGTAGACGGAGCAACAGTCGAGAGAAACCTCACCACTCCGGAACGAAACCGAAGCTAACAAGAGAAGCAACCGGAAAGAAACAAACACACGGTAAACACACAAGCATAAACATGGCATACGATGCACATCCAAATATGATGCATGTCCGGTTTAAATATGCATGGCATGGCAAGGTGCACAAACAAAACTACAAGTTAAGTGGAGCTCAATATGCAACGAGTTGCATATTGACGAAACACCACATTAATTATTTAATTGACTCTCGTTTATTTACAAGACAAGGTTAAATGTTGGTTAACATGGCAAGAGGTGAAGCAAAAACAAACTACCTATCTAGGCAATTTAAATGAGGCCGGAAATAACAACAAAGATTTCGGAAACTCCTCATGCACATATATATGAATTTGGTACTGTTCTGCCTATAACCACATTTTAAAGTTGTTAAACAGCAAAACAAAGTGCAACATGTTGTTCTACACATTTTTTCTACCCCATTTACATATAAAGTTTATTAAAAACCGAGCTACGGTTATTTAGTTATGAAATAAATCATTTTAGCAAGTTAATTACACAAATTAATGAAAATAGCAAGTTAAACATTTTTAACAGGGGTGAAAGTGGCATATTATGAATCTACACAAAATTCTAAGCATTTTTCATATATAAAGTTTTTACATGTGATGCATGGTTGTGAAGTTATAAATGCATGAACTAGAGGGACTAACTGCAAAACTGCTGTCTCTGGAAATTAGACAAAACGTTCCACGAAAAAAAAACAGAAAAAGGGGACTCGGGCCGAACTGCTGGGGCTGGGCCTTGTCCTTGGCTGGGGCGAAGCCCAGGTGCTGCGATGCGGTCAACGCCAGCGCCCTCCTCGCTCGTTCGATCTAGAGCAGACAGAGACCGGCGACTCCTCTTGCGCGAGCGGCTGGAATCCATGTCCCTGGCCAGAGGTTTTTCCACAAGTTGAAGCAGGAAAAGGCCCGCGGGCGGCCATGGCTGAACCTCCTGCGCGAGAGAGTAGGAAGGCATGAGCAGGATAAAAGAAGGAGGACGGGAGGAAGGGGAGGCACTGGTCACTCAAATGACGAAGAAGACGACCGGCTGGATCCCACGGGGTGAGGACGGGACTCCGGCGACGAGATCCGCGCGGATCCGAGCACGAGCGGCGAGGTGGGGGTCCTAGCGGCACGGAGAGATGGCGAGCTTGAGGTGCGAGGCATCGGGAACCTCGGGACGAGCGGCACAGTGGATCGGGAGCTTCACTGCCGATCGATCGGGGCTGCAGGGCGCACTGGACAGAGGGTTGCGGGGCTCTCGCTGGTTGATGCTGAAAACGAGGGAGGGAGAGAGGTTGGCTGCGGGACTGGATCCCGAGGAAGAAGTGGGGAGGCGGCGGCGCGACGGGACAAGCTCCTGAGAAACAAGGGAAGTGGGTGGCGGCGGTGATGGGACTGGTGGAGGATTTCTAGGGTCTGGGTCTTTATATAATAGGAGGTTCAAAACAAGCCTAGATCGGACACTCCGATTTTTAATCGGACGGTCGAGAATAAGTAGCTAGGGAGTTCAAATAAGAAAAACGGAGATATTTTAGGGATGTTTGGGGATGATCCGGACCCAACGGTAACGAGAACCCCGGGTCGGTTCGGGGCAGTTTCGGACAAGCAGTGAGGAGATGAAAAGTGGCCTGTGTAGAATGTGTAGGCTGAGAAGAGAGAGAGAGAGAGGGGGAGGCCCGCGGGTTTTCGGAGACCGAAAACGTCCGACGTTTTAACCGGCTACTAGTGCCGCTATATTTAACCGTTGGGCTACTAAACGAACTCCGAATGCGACGAAATTTGACAGGCGGTCTGTCTACACTACAATAAGACCACACGCCAAGTTTCACCCTATTCCGAGAGCGTTTTCCAGCCACTCATAAAATAAATATTCGGAGGTGCCGCGGGCGCGTGCGAGTGTGTCTGGGCTCAGAACGGACAACGGAGAGGACATGGCAACTACGGGCGGAGGCAAGTTTTGAAAACATGCTGATGAAATGCACATGATGACATGATGCAATGCAAAATAAATAACAGAAACACACGGGAGAACCCGGAACATCTGGAATCTTCTGGGACATCGGTCTTCGGGCGTCACAACTCTCCCACACTAACAGAGGATCTCGACCCGAGATCCTAGAGATATCATCGGGTAAAAACGGAAGAGGAAGAGGTAAAACAAAGTTGCTTCTTTGACAGACGAGTGAAACCAAGGAACCTTGAGAGGTTAAACAAGTTGAAAGAAAGAAAAAAAATGCAACGGAGATGAACGAAGATGAAAACACTCCGTTAGAAAAGAGGAACAAGTAACATTATGAGAACCTTGAAGGTTGAAAGACATGAAACAAGAGCTCACGGACCAAAAGAATAAGAAACCGCAATGGTATAGCCAAGGAATAAGAATGACAGAATTCGGACAGCACCCCGTCTAAAAATGGAAGGAAAAAAATAACAAGAACTTTAGGAGATGAGATGATACTTCATGAAATCAACAACATACTGCCTCTGAAACAGTTGAAAGAATGGCACAAGAGGTAAGAAGGATTCAGACAGCACTCCGGTTAAAAGACAGGCAAAACTTGATAAGATGAGGTTACTTGAATGAAGAATACAAAACTCCGGTTAAAAGATAAGCAAGGGAAAGAACAAGATCTCGATAAAACGAGATGATGGTTAAAGAGAGCAATATGACAAAGCCTCCGGAATGAAAGAATAGCATATAGTTGAAAGAAAGAAATGAACGGAGAAAAGTATGACAACTTCTCCCAAAATGAATTAGGAAATCCTCCTTACAAAGAAGGGTTGGATAGAGTTGTTGGAAAAAATCAACAACGAAAGAATAAGTTCGTTGTGGGCTTATGGAAAACATCTCAAAATTAAGAGGTGACAACCAGCCACTGACTTAAACAATTGATTGGATTGAGATCAACAAGGAGATGAAAAACTTATTTCATCGGAATGATAAATGAAGAACTTGGGTCATTTATAAGCACCATAATTAGTAACAATCCTTAGGGAAAGCTTTTAGGTGAAATACAACCCAAGATGACTCCAAGAGATAAAATGAGGGGTTGAAAGGATCTCCTAAAGAGAAGAAATGATGGCTTAAATTATCTCATTCTTGATAACTCGTGAATCATAAAACATGAAGGAATTGACAAGAATGACATAACACCATCTGAAAGATAAGGAAGCAAGAATTGCACTTAGAAAGCATGATGAAGAATGCTTGAGCTCCAACAAGAATCTTGAAGAAGACTTCGAGGATGAATTAAATGATGATGAACCACCATGAGAACTCCGGTAATGAAAGCAAGAGAAGTGAAAGATGGAAAGAATAAGATTCAAGGCCTGCGATGAATTAGATGGAGCTTTGAAATGATATAATAGAAATAACTTGGAACTCCGGAAAACAAGATGAACAACTTAGAACCAAGGATATGATATGATGAACAAGCTCCCGACAAAAGAATTAAGTCACCTTGAAGGAATAAGAATAAGAATTATGTCATGCATCTCCTTCACCAATTTAATTGATGACAACCAAAGGATTTGGCATACTACTTATTCTCGTTGGAAAGGATTAAAGAGGGATCTAGCACAAGCTCAGATAATTATTCAACAAAGCACCGGTAGAATTGTGAAAAGAACAAATGAATTGATATGATAACAACGGAAGAGGAATCTTGAAAGAACCAACGTAAGAATTAGGAGACGAACGAAGAGACATCAATGAAGAATATTGGGAGGGCGAAGTTGAAAACTGAGAACGAAGAAATATTCTGAAATGATGGCCTTCGGAGGAACACAAGGAAAAGAATTCATGAAATGCTTCGGATGGGTATAAAAGAATTCCTCATGATCGGAACAATAATGAGGATGGCATGAAGCTAGAACCACAAATCTTCAAGAAGACGGGCCAAGATTTAAGAGAAATTCTTCTCCGGTCTCCAAATGTTGATAATGAAGACGAGAAATGCCATAAGAATTGTTGAGCACTCCGGAATGAAGAATTAAAAAGGTTGAACCAAAGATGAAAAGAATTTGAAAGCGATCTTGGAGAAGGCATGTGACTGATGGGAATCATTCTTACGTCACACTTCGAAAAGAATTTGAGTATAACTCCAGAAAAAAGAGTCAGGTAAGATCCTGGGAAAAGACCTGTGGGTTAAGGCCCACTCAAAAGAAATCACCGTTGGAAAAGATAGCTTAAGAGATATAGCACCGGTTGAATTAAAAGGCTTGAATAAGATGATAATCCTCAAAATAGCTTGAACGGATTAAGAATGGAATTATGAATCTTGAGCACTCCGGATATGAATAGCGAGAGGAGAATGATTAATTGGTGCACCGGAATAAGAAAGCATTGTGAAATGAGGAAAATGATAAGATCAACACCGAAATCTTGAATTACATCCACCGGCAGGATTTGAGAACAAAAGAATGATGAACTTGAAGCTTCTTGAGCATCTTCACGATAAATCACCGGATAAGAACATAGAAGGAAAAGAATGAAGAAATATCACATGGATAAAATGGATATTTCATTTAAGAATTTCTTGCTTCGAGAAGAAGAAGGGTGGGAGGGTGGGGAAAACAAAGACAACTTGGGATGAATGAAACAGACAATCGTCAGATTTCTCAACGACGTCCGTATGGAAATAACTAGAAGAGAAGGCCCACCAGTTGAAAAGGATTAACATGAAGATCTCGATGGTTAAGAAGAATTAGCACTCCCATAGAAATATGAGAACACCGATAAGGAAAGGTATGGAATCAACATTTGACATCGAAGCAACTCGAATACCAGAATCAAAACGAAAACAAAGGATAGATGTTGCAGCCTAATCTTCACAATATCATTCAAACAGAGGATTGAACGAATGAATTCTGCAGGTACATCAGCTTGACGAGAAGCCACTTGGAGAACAAAAGATAAATAAAAAGGAACAAGGAACAGATAGAACAAATACAAGATAGAAGTTTCGTTCGACATCTTTGTGCTGAAAGCTCATGGAACGTGTTACAAAAGGGTTTTGCAATCCCCGGATCAGCATAGCCAAGGACCCTTTAAGATGCAACTCCCGATCAGAACAAGTCCATAAAACCACTTCACTCAATGTAGAACCCCAACTTCATATCGTGCATCCGTTGGAAGAATGCCTAGAACTACTAGATGAACCCACCTATAGATTTCCGAAAGTTCCCAGTTATGCAATCAGGTGTTGGGGATACACGGGAAGCACCGCGCAATCAACTCTAAACCTACATCCAGGTGTATCCATCCTTCAACACATAACCAGTCTTTCTCGGAAACTGTGTACCTCGGACCTTCGAAAAGCATCCACTATACAAGCTATGGCAATACTCTCGAACTACCTCCCCAGTACTGGGTGATGTCGGGGTTATCTTGCCACTGGCCGTATAGGAGAGATTTTCGATGTCGGCCGTCTTAAGTATTTAGTACTGCCGCGATATGCTTGTTACAACGATACCCCGAAGCTCAACTCCTCGGTAACAGGAGGCATCGAGAACAATATCCTTGTCACAAGAACATCGAAACAATCCCAGAATACTCGCGGGATCCTAGAAAAAATTTGGTGCAATTTTTGAAAGTAGAAGAGAAAAGAGTAGTCGTCAGGAGTCCTCACCAGAATGAAAAAGGATGAGAAGCAAACAGAAATCCTACTCTCCGATATAATATATAGGACTCAAAAAGTTTTCAGTGTGTGCCTAGACTCAACCGTCAACGATTCGATCAATCAGTGGGGGCTTCTAGGTCGGAGAAGGCTCTGATACCAACTTGTAATGCCCAGGATGGGACTATACCTCCTACGTGTCGAGGCACGACTTAAAGGTATAAGCCCATCCTAGAATGATCTCAAGTTTGGTATCTTTGCACGACTCATGTAAAAGAGGGATTAAATTGCAAAAGGAGATAGTTGGCTTACACTCGCCACTTCACACAATACATTACATAAGCAATACATCATTCAAAACATCACAACCCGACTACGGGTGAAGATCCAAAAGAAAGATACCAAAACAACATAAAGCCACAGGTCAGGATCGAATCCTAGTAGAAGACCACTACTGATCGTCGAAAACATCACAAGCAAACGGTCACTCTCTCCATCGAGCTCCCAGTGAAGAACTTGAACCAGCTCCTGCTTCATACTCGGCTGAACCTGCATCTGGTGTTGTAGTATCTGTGAGCCACGAGGACTCAGCAATCCCATAACCATGGGTAACAATACTAGCAAAGCTTTAAGGGTAGGAAGAGGATAGTGGTGAGGTTGCAGCAGCAGCTAAGCAATATATGGTGGCTAACTTACGAGTACCAGAAAGAGAAGAGCATCTACGCAAACGGTCGCAAAAGAGGTGATCGCTAAAGATCCTAACTACATATGTTCAAACATAACCCCACCGTGTTCTCTTCTCAAAGAGAAAAGAGACAGTCACGGTTACTCACACAGTTGTGTGTTTTACTTCGGATCATCTGTCAAGTTTTCTACAACCGGACATTAACAAATTCCAATCTGCCACATAACCGCGGGCACGGCTTTCGAAAGATCATAACCCTGCAGGGGTGTTCCAACTTAGCCCATCACAAGCTCTCACGATTAGCTGAAGTGATAAATATAATATCATCACCCCTTATCTTAGGAAAAATCCGATCAGGCTCGGCATCCCGGTAGCACAAGTCATTTCGACAATGGTAAAACAAGTCCAGCAAGACCTCCCGGCGTGCCGACACCCTGATAGTAGCCGCGCGTATCTCGTCTCAGGCCACGACCGGATGAGCACAGCGTACAGCAACCGAAGACCCCAGGTGACTGGGTGGCACCGCACACGACTCTATTTGGGACCAACACCATCAGCACTGGCCCCCCCTGTTATGTAGAATTAAGAATCCTCGGGTAGCGCTAACTCCCTATGCAAATTTAATTAATTAATTAAGTTGTTATTATGAGCAAATAACACCAATGTTGGGCCTTGCTGGAGGAGTTTTATTCAAAGTCGACCTGTCAAGGGGTCCCCATTACACCCATCGTGTTAGCAACGCAAAATCAAGGAACATAATGCCGGTTTATCGGCGCCTAAGGTGGCATGAGTGGAACAAAACACCGAGCAAAAGGCCAAGCCTTCCACCCATGCTGAGTATATAGGTGTGTTAATAATATTAATAGATATTGTGATATATCCAACAACCAAGTTCCCTCCTGGAACGAACTTCATCTTCACCTGCAACTAACAACGCTATAAGAGGAACTGAGCAAGCGAGGCTGAGCAAGCGGGTAACATAGCCAAACAGTGGTTTTGCTAGGAAGGTGTCAAGGTTAGAGGTTTCATGGCAACAAGGAGAGGGCTGACATAAAAGATGGGTATCGCGACAAGTAACGATAGCATCGAGACAACTAAGCATGGCAATGGTAGTAAAGGTATCCAAGGGTATGATCATCTTGCCTGGGATTCCACAAGGGAGAAGAACGGATCCATGAAGTAGACGGAGCAACAGTCGAGAGAAACCTCACCACTCCGGAACGAAACCGAAGCTAACAAGAGAAGCAACCGGAAAGAAACAAACACACGGTAAACACACAAGCATAAACATGGCATACGATGCACATCCAAATATGATGCATGTCCGGTTTAAATATGCATGGCATGGCAAGGTGCACAAACAAAACTACAAGTTAAGTGGAGCTCAATATGCAACGAGTTGCATATTGACGAAACACCACATTAATTATTTAATTGACTCTCGTTTATTTACAAGACAAGGTTAAATGTTGGTTAACATGGCAAGAGGTGAAGCAAAAACAAACTACCTATCTAGGCAATTTAAATGAGGCCGGAAATAACAACAAAGATTTCGGAAACTCCTCATGCACATATATATGAATTTGGTACTGTTCTGCCTATAACCACATTTTAAAGTTGTTAAACAGCAAAACAAAGTGCAACATGTTGTTCTACACATTTTTTCTACCCCATTTACATATAAAGTTTATTAAAAACCGAGCTACGGTTATTTAGTTATGAAATAAATCATTTTAGCAAGTTAATTACACAAATTAATGAAAATAGCAAGTTAAACATTTTTAACAGGGGTGAAAGTGGCATATTATGAATCTACACAAAATTCTAAGCATTTTTCATATATAAAGTTTTTACATGTGATGCATGGTTGTGAAGTTATAAATGCATGAACTAGAGGGACTAACTGCAAAACTGCTGTCTCTGGAAATTAGACAAAACGTTCCACGAAAAAAAAACAGAAAAAGGGGACTCGGGCCGAACTGCTGGGGCTGGGCCTTGTCCTTGGCTGGGGCGAAGCCCAGGTGCTGCGATGCGGTCAACGCCAGCGCCCTCCTCGCTCGTTCGATCTAGAGCAGACAGAGACCGGCGACTCCTCTTGCGCGAGCGGCTGGAATCCATGTCCCTGGCCAGAGGTTTTTCCACAAGTTGAAGCAGGAAAAGGCCCGCGGGCGGCCATGGCTGAACCTCCTGCGCGAGAGAGTAGGAAGGCATGAGCAGGATAAAAGAAGGAGGACGGGAGGAAGGGGAGGCACTGGTCACTCAAATGACGAAGAAGACGACCGGCTGGATCCCACGGGGTGAGGACGGGACTCCGGCGACGAGATCCGCGCGGATCCGAGCACGAGCGGCGAGGTGGGGGTCCTAGCGGCACGGAGAGATGGCGAGCTTGAGGTGCGAGGCATCGGGAACCTCGGGACGAGCGGCACAGTGGATCGGGAGCTTCACTGCCGATCGATCGGGGCTGCAGGGCGCACTGGACAGAGGGTTGCGGGGCTCTCGCTGGTTGATGCTGAAAACGAGGGAGGGAGAGAGGTTGGCTGCGGGACTGGATCCCGAGGAAGAAGTGGGGAGGCGGCGGCGCGACGGGACAAGCTCCCGAGAAACAAGGGAAGTGGGTGGCGGCGGTGATGGGACTGGTGGAGGATTTCTAGGGTCTGGGTCTTTATATAATAGGAGGTTCAAAACAAGCCTAGATCGGACACTCCGATTTTTAATCGGACGGTCGAGAATAAGTAGCTAGGGAGTTCAAATAAGAAAAACGGAGATATTTTAGGGATGTTTGGGGATGATCCGGACCCAACGGTAACGAGAACCCCGGGTCGGTTCGGGGCAGTTTCGGACAAGCAGTGAGGAGATGAAAAGTGGCCTGTGTAGAATGTGTAGGCTGAGAAGAGAGAGAGAGAGGGGGGGAGGCCCGCGGGTTTTCGGAGACCGAAAACGTCCGACGTTTTAACCGGCTACTAGTGCCGCTATATTTAACCGTTGGGCTACTAAACGAACTCCGAATGCGACGAAATTTGACAGGCGGTCTGTCTACACTACAATAAGACCACACGCCAAGTTTCACCCCATTCCGAGAGCGTTTTCCGGCCACTCATAAAATAAATATTCGGAGGTGCCGCGGGCGCGTGCGAGTGTGTCTGGGCTCAGAACGGACAACGGAGAGGACAGGGCAACTACGGGCGGAGGCAAGTTTTGAAAACATGCTGATGAAATGCACATGATGACATGATGCAATGCAAAATAAATAACAGAAACACACGGGAGAACCCGGAACATCTGGAATCTTCTGGGACATCGGTCTTCGGGCGTCACATTACTACTCTTGGGTGTTAATCACATAGCGATGTGAACTAGATTATTGACTCTAGTAAACCCTTTGGGTATTGGTCACATGGCGATGTGAACTATGAGGGTTATTCACATAACGATGTGAACTATCGGTATTAAATCACATGGAGATGTGAACTAGATTATTGACTCTAGTGCAAGTGGGAGACTGAAGGAAATATGCCCTAGAGGCAATAATAAAGTTATTTCCTTATATCATGATAAATGTTTATTATTCATGCAAGAATCTATACCTATACTAATTTGTGACTCCCTAGAAATTACCACGTTAATTAGAATTTACGAGCCGTTTATCTGGTGGGACCGAGTTATAACGGTGTAGATTTAATTATATAATTCTTAGTTTTAAAACCATTATATCTTTCTCTACCATTGAGTTATCTTTTTTTTATTTAACTATCTGTACGCATCAAGTTAGGCATCACCTTCACGTTAATCCTCAAGCTCAAGGTGAAACTGCCGTGTCTATTACATATTTCTTTTCATAGATATATCAACCGTTGGATGCAATCTTTTCTCCAAACAACAAAAGGGTTTTCCATCCTCACGATCTTTCTCTTTCTCCACCTCCGTCTTGAAGACCACAAATTTGTGGTGGTAATAATTACTACATCCAGCGCCGCCGTCTTCTATCCAACGTATTCCAACTTCACCATCATCTGACCTCCAATGATGCTTCTCCTGCGACTGTTCCCGTCTTGCCTCCTCTACAGTGCCTCATTGTTGCCACCTGACCCGCGATCCGGTGGCTTCAAGTGCCCTCTTCGCATTATGGAGATTGTGCGCCCCACGTTCATCCGCCGAATCATTGGTTGATGTCTCTGCTCAGATCTGATGATCGTTTGGCCATTGTTGTAGGTAAACAACCATGCCTCTTTGATTCAAATCTACAAGTTCCCCTCCATAAACGAACATTCCTCTACTCGGTCTTTCCTGCGCTGCTCCGTCATCTCTGCTAGGTTACCCCGCTGATACTTCTGTGTCTGAGATCGATCTATCAGGTAATGGTCGCGAACGAGCCGGTCGGCACTGCCAGCATCTCAAACCTTGACCTTTCCTGGCACACGTACTTATTGAAATAGTTTGAAGGAACAGCAGGTTCAGTCTATAAGAGAAGGGACAGTTTATCCAGACGATGGTCGATGGGGCCATGATGTGGGTGCGGCGGAGTAAAAAGTGATGTGATGAAAAATGATTGTAGGAGAGGAAGGGGCAGACCAAGCTTGCCAATAGTAGCTTGCAAATTTTTTTGGCCCTTAATTTATTTGTTTCTTGGCGGATATCCCTGATTCGATGAAAAAGGTTTTTGTCTGGTTTTTAGTGCAATTTGTTTACGCACAAACACAATTAATTTCCGAGGTATAATTATATTGACGCAGATCACTTTGATGAGAGTTCTTTCCGCCATGAAGGCGAACTAGCACGCAAGCTTCAGCCAATTGCTTTCTAGCGAGACAAAGTACACGGAATAAAGAACGTTTGGTTAATTCCTGCAAGAACAAATGTAAGAAGGCTGGCTAGCCTAAGCTAGCTTCTAGATAGATCTGCCGGAACAATGGAACACACAGAGCGCCCCTGATTGCCCATGTTCAGCCTGGACAAGGCCACACATCTTTGTTAATTCCACAATGTTATTTGGCTCCTTCCTGATGTTATCATACTAACTGAACTCAGAAATAGAGAAACAACATGGTGTATGTGACTTGGTGGAGCAAAGCCTGCATGTATATTCCCTGAAGTCTTTCACATATGTTCTTTCTTCCTCTCCTGCGCTGCTCCACCGCCTCCTCTCATGCGCGACGGTTTGAACATGCAGGCTGGGTTCCCCTAACAAGGGCAGCAATCCTGGTCCAGGTCCTTGCTATCTCGCTACTTCTGGTGTAGTACCCAAGGTCTGACCATAGCATGGCCTCACCGTAGCTCTCTGGTTTATATGCACGAGTCACTTGCATCCAAGGCTCCTATCACAACAGAGGTTAAGCTCCTAGATCCCCACCTTCTTTAGTTGCAGACCCCTTTTTGTTGGAAAACTAGATCTTTGAGTACAATTATTTTATCTTGAAATAAAAGGGCATTTTTTTGATTTAATCATTGGTTGGCAAACGTGAGCTGCAATCTTGCTCCCATCTTTTAGTTGAGAAGAAAGCAAATAGGTCTGCGTGGAGTTGCATGTTTATGTAACTAGATGATTCCCCGCGCGTTGTTGCGGGAATGTATGGTCAAAAAATAAACATTAATGATTATGTAAAATTGTGATTTTTATTGTCAGATTACTCTTTCGGTCACATTGAATAATGTTATGAGTTCAAGGGGAAAGAACAATTTACTTTTCACTGTCCAGTACATTTCTGTGTGTAGGTGCTAACAACGGGAATTCTGCACCAACCAAAGTTTGGAAGTACATTATCAAAGACTTTATCATTACATGCTTTCCAAATGCTGTAATGAACCAAATATCCGAATAGCAATTTCCGTGGCAAATAGTTTACTTATCTATTCCTTTACAATTTTATCCCTTCAATAATCTGGTTGCCCTTTCCCCATTTGCATTGCAAGGCAGATGAAAAATCCAAGTAAAATACTGCCATATTCCTTGACATGAGCACTTGAGCCGGCAAAAGATTACCAAAGCAAATTGAAATGGATTAGAAACTTGAGAGGTGCCAATCAGCTGTCTGCAATCTTTCAGTGTGGGAAGAAGAGCAGGTATTTACTCCACTTGTTTGACCAGGAGAGCCCTCAACTTTTAATATGACCGCCAAAAGACTAAGCATGCCATGGAATCAAGGGCAGGAAGATCATAGTTATACAAAATACTCCCAATATGCAATCCCAATACAAAATATAGCAATAGATATATTACTATTACCAACAAAAAGAGAGATCACATGACATCATGACATGGGAGGAAAATAGACTGATGCATCAAGTAGCAGAAGGGAGCAAGAACACACCCAACTTTTTATTTTTTTGCATTTATTCTCAGCATAGATGAATTATACAATTAGAAGAACAAAATATTACCATGAGACGGTACATAAAAGATACCTTGCCAGACCATAAATGAAAGGCAACAAAATTGTAAGTGAGAGTAATAACATGGTCACAAAGCTGATGGCGCCTAGATTGGTAATGGCCTATTCGCAAAGGAGAGCGCTCTCAATGTCGTGGTTCTCTAAAGTATTTCATGAAGATTTTCCCCACACTACTCACAATAAGAAGGGAACATTACTTGCAGATGCCAACTCATTTTAGAGCAAAAGAAAGATGAAGATTTGAGCAACCACTACACTACTCCTTTGGCAAATTTTGGGTCATTTCCCCAATCAAATTGAGAAAAAAATGGAATAATCCAATTGAGTCTACACCACCAACAAAAATGAAATTATGTACATTTGATAGAAATGTACGTACAAATATAGCAGCACACTTCAACAAATTGGTATACTGGTGATGCACAAATATTGAACCATACAGAACCGGCGATTATTTGCTAGATTTAGGTGGCAATGATTACCATGAATGTCACGATAATGGGAATGAATAAAGCAATGTAAATGGAAAATCAGAATATGACCTTCAAAAGAACTCTACGATGCTGCAAAAATAAAAAATTTGTTGGAACTATGAATTTTCCTAGAGGAAAACAAAACATACCTTACCATCATAGTGCAGCGATGCAATATTTTTCAAGCATAAAGCAGCCATTGGTTGTCAATGATATACCCACACATGGTGTTAAATGACAGAACATTAATGCACTTTTAATATGTAATACATGTCTTCATCTGTTGGGATGGCAATACAGATCTCAAAGATTGTTCGCACAGTGCCAAAACATGAGTGGTATTACATCAACGTCACTGATTTATATCTTTGATATCTGAAATGAAAGTTGTCATGTGGCCAAATCCCCAACCAACTTCATGAAAAAGAGAACGGATGTATGACAACATTGAAATAATCATACTGGTATGCATCAGTCCTATAATTATGATACAACATTTGCGCTTTCGAGATCAATATAATGCAAGAGGGAACGTCAGATTAAACTTTGCATGACCTGGCAAGCATGACAAAATTTTGGAGTAAAGGTGCAGACACCAACCTGATGTTGAAGACTATGGGAGCGATGCCGCTCCAATGTCTGAAAGGGAATTTTTGCGGGACCACGTGAAGTCGCCGAGAGACGGCGCCGTCGTCGCGTTCTTGGCAGAAAGGAGGTAGTGGAGGTCGTCCCTTCAGGAGACGGAGTCGTCGAGGTGGCCGGGTTTGGGAGCCTAAGTCTGCACTCTGCAGCGTGGTGGTCCTACACCGGATCTCCCTCTCCCCTACCTCCGCCGCTCCCACCCCTCACCGTGTCCCCTAGATCAGATCAAGCCGCAGGTGAGGCGGCGGCCAGATCGACGCGACGGAGGTCGCTCCGTCGAGGTCCTCGGGCGCCAGGAGAAGGAGAGGAGGAGGTGGCGGCTCTGCTCGCCCGCATGGAGACGCAATGGAGTGGATGAACGCCGGAGCGGCCGACTGGTGGGCATGGATGGTGCGTGGGTGGTGATTGACGGCATCGCTCGTTCTGCTGCCACGGAGAGTAAGAGATAAGAAGAGATAGACGGATGGGCTTCTCTCGGGCCTCTCTTTCTCAGTTATTACGCCGCCTCATCAGTTACAGAAGCCCAAAGAGGCTCGCTGCGACTGCCAACATAAATTTGTTATGCCTAATAACATAAAAAACAACACGACTTGTTGGAAGCATATGCTGATGTGGCGAGCTGGCAAGTGAAGATAAATAAGAGTAATTGCTGATGTGGCAAGGTTGCTGAGTTGGATAGCTTGCATGTCTAGAGAAATAAGGTAGTGGGGATGAACTATTTAGGTATTATAGATTAGCTTAAGTGTGATTATGTGTATTTATACTCATCTTTCATTCTCCTTTTCAAAAATAAATAAATTATACTCATCTTTCCACTATATATAATCTGCACATACCATCATTTTTACTCTGTAAATTGGATGTTTTAAAGTTTTTGCACACCAGATAAAACTGGGTCCTGCTACCAATTTCTAGAGCAATGCAAATGATATATTCAAATATTCAGTCTGACTTCATACTCTTATGATGTCTTGGTAGTTACTTATGTGTTCTCCAATATTTAGTAATTTTCACGTCTGACTCGCACGATTGTTCTCTCAACTCGCTAATTCTACTTCTTGATTTGTTATTTCAGGGGTGTTTATATTTCTATTGTTTGCGACTACATGATTCCTATTTTGTAGCCAGCCGTTTCCCTTTCTTTTTTGCATTTCTCCTTAAGTGGTCAACATGCTGGAGTGGGAGTACCGGGCACATATTGGGATACATTCAACAAATGAGAAATATGGTAATCATTCAAGGCTCAATGTCAGCAGTGCGATGAATGCGACTATACAAGTGTTTAAATGTGTGAGATATTTTTAAAAGTATGATTACTCTCAGCTCCTATAAGTCAAAAACAATGTTAAGAGTTCAAGGGCCATCAATGTAATTTGCATTTTGAATACCAGAACTGGGTAATGTCAAAGATACTCTTAGAAGTACTATTTATTCATTTGTCTATTTCCTTAGGCTTACTCTCAGCTCTACTATTTGCCGGAAAATTTTGCTAATGATCAATGGCAAAAGGTAAATGATCTGGAACCAGACATAGTATAAATAGGCAATTGTGTTGTGAGTTTCAGGTCTTAGATCTAACTGTGTTCAAATTATTTCTTAGCAATATTCTCTCCAAATTGCATGTCTTTTATTTAGCACGTAGGCTTGCATGTATAAGGCATAAAAGTGTGTGGCGCTTCGATTTCTGGATTAACCCCGAGGATACTTTATTTTTGTTTGATATTTTAGTTAGACCTCACCAGCTCTCTTCATATGTCTTGCGAGTTAGTCATGAGTTCTATGATGTTTAGTCTTCATTATGGCATATCAGCTTTGCGATCATACTTGCTAAGGAATCTATTCTTCTAAGTTATTGCAAGGGCTTTTAAGTTTCCATAGTTTAACCCTCTGTATAATAATCTTATAGATAGTCCATCTTTATTACATGATTTTCAGTTTTAGGGTGCCTCTGGCTTATATCATTGTCTATTACTAAAGTTACGAGTGTACTTGAATTAGGGTATTTGACACTGATAGGGATACATCATTTAGGTTATAAGAATGTTAGCATTCCAACATCAGTAACACAAGTGTCATTTATACCAACATCGGTGTTGAGCAGTGTAAGATATTCTTATAATTACAAATATTATGCATGTTAACTTTGTCTATTTTTGTAGGCTTACTCTCTCAACATTGTCCTTCACCATTAGTTTTCCTCATGACAAAGTTGGCAAAAGGTATATCCTCTAAAACCACAAGTTGAGATAAAAGTTGCTAAATTACATATTTGTCTCAATATGATGTTTGCAAGTTATGAGCTACTAAGGATTGCTTTTACCACGCCTTCTGTTTGTTTAGATTTATTTCCATCTTAATTTCACACATAATATGTACATGCATGGGATTGGATTTTAAGAACATCGGCAAAGTATTTTTCGATATTCTAGATAAAGAGTGTTTGGTTTATTAAGTTTCTGTTATTTATAGGTATGCTCCTTTGAGAAATTGTCTTATCTAAGCAGACATGTTGTACTGTACCCTTTGATTGGCACTTGGCTACAAAGGAGAATTGGCCGCTATATGTTGCAATGTTTGGGCACATGGTGGGTTCTTGCACAACGCATGCTGCTTTTCCTTGCCAAATGACATATAATTTGTTTCCACGACGAAAACAAGACAATCCATCTCATGTTTGTAATATATAATAGAACAGTGTTAGAAACGTGTTCTCAAGTAAAGATTATGCTATTAAAAGTTTCTACATGTGCTTATACAGGTGTGTGCATATCAACAATACTAGCCCGTGCAATTGCACGGGTTGACGACTAGTTGTATTAACCGGAAACTTAGTACATATGTGAATACATAGAAAAAACAAAGTGTCCCTAGTATGCCTCTACTAGACTAGCTCATTGATCAAAGATGGTTATGTTTCCTAACCATAGACATGAGTTTTATTTGATCAACGGGGTCACATCATTAGGAGAATGATGTGATGGACTAGACCCATCCGTTAGCTTAGCACTATGATCGTTTAGTTTTACTGCTATTGCTTTATTCATGACTTATACATGTTCCTATGACTGAGATTATGCAACTCCCGTATACCGGAGGAACACCTTGTGTGCTATCAAACATCACAACATAACTGGGTGATTATAAAGATGCTCTACAGGTGTCTCCGAAGGTGTTCGTGGTGTTGGCATAGATCAAGAATAGGATTTATCACTCCGAGTGTCGGAGAGGTATCTCTGGGCCCTCTCGGTAATACACATCATTATAAGCCTTGCAGGCAAATGACTAATGAGTTAGTCACGAGATGAAGTATTACGGAATGAGTAAAGAGACTTGCCGGTAACGATATTAACTAGGTATGGTGATACCGACGATCGAATCTCGGGAAAGTAACATACCGATGACAAAGGGAACAACGTATGTTGTTATGCGGTTTGACCGATAAAGATCTTCGTAGAATATGTAGGAGCCAATATGAGCATCCAGGTTCTGTTATTGGTTATTGACCGGAGATGTGTCTCAGTCATGTCTACATAGTTCTCGAACCCGTAGGGTCCGCACGCTTAACATTTGATGACGATCGGTATTATGAGTTTATGAGTTTTAATGTACCGAAGGTAGTTCAGAGTCTCAGATGAGATCGGCGACATGACGAGGAGTCTCGAAATGGTCGAGACGTAAAGATCAATATATTGGACGACTATATTCGGACATCGGAAAGGTTCCGAGTGATTCGGGTATTTTTCGGAGTACCGGAGAGTTACGGGAATTCGCCGGGGAGTGTATGGGCCTTATTGGGCTTTAGGGGAAAGAGAGAGAGGAGGCTGCGCACCCCCCAAGGCTAGTCCAACTGCGCACCCCCTCCTTCCTTCTCTTCTCTTTCTCTTTCCTTCTCTCCTACTCCTACTACTTGGTAGGGCTCCTAGTTCTACTAGGAAAGGGGAATCCTACTCCCGGTGGGAGTAGGACTCCCCTAGGGCGCGCCATAGAGAGGGCCGACCCTCCTCCTCCTCCACTCCTTTATATACGGGGGTAGAGGCACCCCATAGACACACAACTTGATCAGTTGATCTCTCCCAACCGTGTGCGGTGCCCCTCTCCACATAAACACACCTCGGTCATACCGTTGCAGTGCTTAGGCGAAGCCTTGCGCCGGTAGCTTCATCATCTCGGTCACCACGCCGTCATGCTGACGAAACTCTCCCGTCAGGCTCTACTAGATCAAGAGCTCGTGGGACATCATCAAGCTGAACATGTGCTGAACGCGGAGGCTCCGTACGTTCGGTGCTTGATCGGTTGGATCGCGAAGAAGTTCGACTACATCAACCGCGTCACTAGACGCTTCCGCTCCCGATCTACGAGGGTACGTAGACACACTCTCCCTTCTTGTTGATATGCATCTAGTAGATAGATCTTGCGTGATCGTAGGAAAATTTGAAATACTACGTTCCCCAACATAAGTATCTGGCAAGCTCTTGCCACAGATAGTCCTGCATCTGTACCGTTGTTGAATATTTCATGGTTCTTATGTTTTGGTGAGTACTCGTACGCTTTGACGTACTGCACAGCCGCACGCACCATATCATCCGCAGAATGATCAAACTGAGGGCTTGTTTCATTAAACAGTTCTACAACACAAGCAAATAAAGTTATAGTATAATTTTTTAATATATAATTATGAAATAAATATTCATACTGTCTTAACTTACTCGCTTTTGCGGAACGTTTCACACGTTTTTTCGGAGTCTTTTTAACATAAGGAGATTTATGGTACTTTGACACAGTTCGCTTTCGCTTCCCAGGAATCACCTCATTCTTCTCTTCTATCTCGCTATTACCATCGGACATGCCCTGCGACACTTCTTGCTCATTTTGTTCCACTCCCCATCTTGTTGCTTCTATTTCATCTGTTTTTAGAGATGATGCTTTTTTTCTGACTGCTCTGAGACATCTATAGGATCATCCTTCTCACCTTTATAGCTACTCAAATGACCAGTACTGAGTTTGAACGAATCCCCTCCTTCAGAATCCAAATCATAATGCCCACTGCCAATTCGTCCATTAGGTGTGTGTATTTCATCATATTGAAATTCTTTATTAGGATACTTGTTTTCATACCTGGACTCACTATTCTGTCCATACAGATTTTCTTCCTCCTCTGCCATTGTACCTGGTTTGTACCGCACAACTGTTTTATCCATTTTCTCTAATATAATCTCTGCAAAAGTAAGCATAGTAACATGTTATATCTTCTTGTCAATTTAACAAATTTACTAGAGTGCATAGCAGAATTGCTCAAAAAAATCCTGTGCGCATAACTCCGGCATACGAAACAATTCCTTACGAATTTCCTTCATATCATTCATTACCCGGTCCATAAGAGGCTTTAGGTTAGCAGGGACCTCGGACATACAATCCACTTTTCTCTTTCCCGTAACAGATGACTTTCGGCTACTAGGTTTCTTACTGTTTCAGCATGTTCATTTGCAAGTTTTTTCATTCTATACTCTTTCGTAATGCAATCATCCATCTGCAAAGTGAGTATGCAACGAAAACATAAGTAGATAACATTTACGATGGATAATCAACGTATTGTTAAAAAACATTACAATATTACGGTATTACCAATCCAGAACCACGACCATTGTCCAGGTCGTACTTGTCTCGTTTCTCCGCATTAGATTCAGTCCAGTTTTTCATTAGGGAAATTTGCAACGACAACGGGTCATTTTTCGGGCAGGTGGTTGGCTGCACCTTCTCCCAATATAAGTACTACAAAACAAATGACAAAAAAAATTACGGAAGCATAACATGAAGAAATATTAAATAGCACTAATTAATACCATACCTGGAGTAGGGCTGGGTTGCCACATGGCCATTGCCTCACACGGCGTCTTGCTTGAGTTTACCAATCTCCGTCAAACAAGTTCACAAAGTGAACATGTTAAAGTTCAACGAGCTTATCCACTTCACGTCATGTACCAACGCGTAGTACTCCTTTGGTATGGAGACAGCCGACATCGGTGCAATAATAGTCCCCAACAAAACAAGAACAACCATCCGAAGAAACTCATCGTCGGCGGATTTATTCCTCTGAATTTTTTGGATCAAGTCATCTATCATTATCTGACCATTTTTTTGTGAACGTACTGAATATGAATTTTCTTTATTAACTCTTTTCCTTCAGTCGCAAGAATGCCAAAAACATCCTCACCTTCATTCTTAAACCCAGATATTGAAAATACACCGTCCGGTCTAAGTGAAATAAGGCCATTACTGCCAGTTTCTTCTTGTATCATGATTTTTTGGCTGTTTGGGTTATAACCTAGAATCATAAAATGCAGCAAAAAATCTCTCATTTGTACTGACGGAATGATCAACATCTCTTGCAAGTTTGTTTCGTAGAACCTAAATCGCTGAGCGGTTGTTAATTTCTCAACAAGACTTATCCACTTCTCTATGGAACATGGAATCACACCATCGATGTCCATACTGCATGTCAAATTTTCTTCCTATTAATAAATACAATTACGCAATAGCGCTAGAAGAAATTGTACGAGGCGGAAAATGTGACCTTGGTCCGGGCGATGGCCGCCGAGCAGCGGCTGGGGCAGAGGGAAAGTAGGCAGCGGAAAGATGGCGAGATGCGCCGTCGGCTGTGGGGCGGCCTAATGATAACCCACAAGTGTAGGGGATCAGTTGTAGCGTCTTTTGATAAGTAAGAGTGTCGAACCCAACGAGGATCTAAAGGCAGAACAAATATTCCCTCAAGTTCTATCAACCACTGATACAACTCTACGCACGCTTGACGTTTACTTTACCTAGAACAAGTATGAAACTAGAAGTACTTTGTAGTTTTTGTGGGATAGGTTTGCAAGAATATAAAGAACACGTAAATAAAACTAGGGGCTGTTAAGATAAAGAAACAATAAAGTTAATGATAGAGAGTGTGGAAAAGTGGTGGTACGAGTTGCAAAATTGCCCCTAAGCAACTGACTACGTTACTAGAACGATAGCAAGTTTTATGTGGGAGAGGCCACTGCTAGCATGTCATCCCTTACTTGGAATTCTATGCACTTATGATTGGAACTATTAGCAAGCATCCGCAACTACTAACGTTCATTAAGGCAAAACCCAACCATAGCAATATGATATATTGGTCCCCTTTCAATCCCGTATGCATCAGTTTCTACGCTAGGTTGAAGCTTCTGTCACTCTTGCCCTCCAATATGTAGTCCTATCAACATACAACTAACCCTATGGTGCGATCCACGCGCGCGCTCATATGATGGGCACCAAAGGACAGCAACATAACCACAAGCAATTTAAATCGATCATAGCAATTCACCAATCACCGATAGGACAACGATAATCTACTCAGACATCATAGGATGGCAACACATCATTGGCTAATAATATGAAGCATAAAGCACCATGTTCAAGTAGAGGGTACAGCTGGTTGCGGGAGAGTGATCCGCTATAGATAGATGGGGGAAGGTGATGGAGATGTTGGTGTAGATCGCCGCCACACGATGATGGCCTCGGTGGCACTCCGGTGCCACCTGAAGCGAGGGGGGGGGGAGAGCCCCCCTCCTTCTTCTTCTTCCTTGACCTAGCTTCTCCCTAGGTGGGAGAAGGGTTTCCCCTCTGGTCCATGGCCTCCATGGCGGTGGAGGGGTGAGAGCCCCTCCGAGATTCGATCTGTCTCTCTGTCTCTCTCTGTTTCTGCGTTCCCAGATTTTGTCCCTTCACCGTTTCTTATATTCTCGGAGATCTATAACTCAGATTGGGATGATTTTTTGACACAATTTGTATCCGGATATTAGCTTTCTTTCGGCGAAAGAAGGGCATCAACCGCCTTACGGAGTGGCCATGAGGGCCCAGGGCGCGCCTGCCCCTGGTGGGCGTGCCCCCCTGCCTCATGGCCCACTCGGGCATCGTCTCATGTTGGTTCCACTTCCCAAAATTCACATATATTCCAAAAACAAAATCCATCCGTTATTATTCCGTTTGGACTCCATTTGATATGGATATTCTGCGAAACAAAAAACATGCAATAAACAGGAACTGGCACTGGGCACTGGATCAATATGTTAGTCCCAAAAAATAGTATAAAAAGTTGCCAAAAGTATATGAAAGTTGTAGAATATTGGCATGGAACAATCAAAAATTATAGATACGACGGAGACGTATCAGCATCCCCAAGCTTAATTCATGCTCGTCCTCGAGTAGGTAAATGATAAAAAAGATAATTTTTGATGTGGAATGCTACCTAGCATAATCTTGATCATGTAATCTAATCATGGCATGAATATTAAGACATGAGTGATTCAAAGCAATAGTCTATCATTTGACATAAAAGAATTTAATACTCGGGCATACCAACAAACAATCAAGTATTTCAAAATATCAATGCTAAAGAACATTATCCCTACAAAATCATATAGTCCTTTATGCTCCCTTTTCTTAACACAAGGTACCCCTCATGCTTATCCCGGTGTCAGCCAAGCAATTGTTTTCGTACTTCACTTTTTCGAACCTTTTCAACTCTTCACGCAATACATGAGCGTGAGCCACGTACATAGCACTATGGGTGGAATAGAAGGTGGTAGCAGACAAAAGGAGGGAGAAAGTCTCACATCAACTAGGCGTATCAATGGGCTATGGAGATGCCCATCAATAGATATCAATGTGAGTGAGTAGGGATTGCCATGTAACGGATGCACTAGAGCTATAAGTGTATGAAAGCTCAAAAGAAAACTAGTGGGTGTTGAATAAATAGGCAATTTTCCGAGTAGATTAATCCAGGAAATAATTACTAACATGGCATTGACTGGGTACATGACATACTGATCACGGAGTATACTAGCAAGTACTACGCATATAGCAGAAACATCTACACGTATAACCAGTACTGCTAGTGCAAACATAAACAAGAGAGAGACATACCCTCCGATCGGCCAGTTGGCCGTAGCAGCAGCAGCGGTGGCGGCGGCAGCATCCTCTGCCGCCTTCTTGTCGGATTCGGCCTTCTCGCGGGCGAGACGGTCAGCTTCGCTTGGTGAAGCCATGGCGATGAAGAGGACGACGCGGACGTAGACGAAGCAGACGGACGGAGGCGAGCAGTCGCGTGATCGCTCCCCAAAAACCTAATCGCCCCTCTTCCCCGTACAGGAACCGGAGAGGCGGGGTTTCGGAGGCCTGCTCTCCCGTCGACCGTGTACGCGGCGAACGGGATGGAGTCGCCGGCGGCAGCAGCAGCAAAGGAACAAAGGCGCGTGAGGCAGATGTGATCTGATTCTCGTGGCGGCTAGGGTTGCGTTAACGCTGCTTATATAGGCGGTTGGGCGGAGAGACGTGGGCCGAACCCACGTCCGAGTCGGTAACAGTCCCACGATCCGACGTCTCGGATCGTGTCGTGTCCGTTACGTATTCTCCGTTCCTGACCGACAAAAATAAGCGCGTAGGTATGAGCTCGGCTCGGCTCATTCCCGCAACCCGCGGCGCGTCGTGACGAGGCGTGGCGTGGCGTGGCGAGGCGGGCGGCGGAGGAGGAGTGCGCGAGGGCTCCTTCTCTTCTCACTCTCCAATAGCATGTAGAAGAGAGACCCTTATAAAGGAGTCCAACTCCTTCTCCACTAGCATGGTGGGACTAAACTTCCCACCTTGTCATCCCACCACCTACATGGGCCCTTGGAGATTTTTCTGAAATTCTCTTATGGGCCTAAAGCCCATTACTAATTTCAGCAATCCCCCACCAGATCTCAAGGGCACATCGTGTTCCCTCGTTCCATTCACTGTTTTAATATACCAGCATTTCAGTGAAGACCTGTTAAGGTTGAGCTTCACCTAGAACAAGCAGCTACACTCCTTTACAACTGAACAATGGACTATGCCTTGAATTGTCAGTTTGGCGTAAAGAAGCTTCACCACAAGTCTTACTAGTACTAGGCTACCGAAGGCCGACCCCTCGGGTGGAGCATATAAGTCACACTCCTGGCCTATTCATGAGTATACTAGAGATCACCCCAATCTCATAGACTGTGACCAGCAGTCGGGCTCATATAGGTGTGTTCCTCCAAAGATCGCTCTGTAGGATAGCATCTTGCTTATACATATAAGCCTTGGAACACATTAAGACAGTAGTCATCCTCCCATACAGTATTGAGAGTATTGCATCTCCAGCGGAGTGGGTTAGTATAGTTACTCTCCTCAGTTCACCACTGGCTTGTTTTCCCAGGTCCTACTTCACGGGATCTCCGATCACATAGGTTGGGTTACCACCATGGCAACTCATGTGGGTCTCATGCCCATCTCCCTCGATGCACTATCTATCACAACACGTGATAGCCCTTTAGTAAAGGGATCTGCCAGATTCTTAGCCGTTTGGACATATTCCAACGCTATCACTCCGGAGTTTCTCAATTTTCTGACAGCTTTTAATCTCATTCTTATGTGTTTGTTGGACTTCATGTTGTCCTTTGAACTCTTCACCTTGGTGACGACGGTCTGATTGTCACAGTTCATAAGGATAGCCGGAACCGGTTTATCAACCAATGGCAAGTCCATCAAGAGATCTCGAAGCCATCCCGCTTCGACACCAGATGTGTCTAATGCTGTTAATTCTGCTTCCATTGTCGATCTCGTTAAGATCGTTTGCTTGCAAGACTTCCAGGAAACAGCGCCACCTCCAAGAGTAAACATATACCCAGTTGTGGCCTTCATCTCATCAGCATCAGAGATCCAATTCGCATCACTATACCCTTCAAGTACCGACGGGTATCCGGTATAGTGAAGTCCATAGTTCATAGTACCCTTCAGATAACGCATAACTCTTTCAACAGCATGCCAATGTACATCACCCGGTTTTGACACAAACCGACTCAGTTTGCTCACAGCAAAAGCGATGTCAGGCCTCGTGGCGCTAGCTAGGTACATCAGTGAACCAATAATTTGAGAGTATCTCAATTGATCTATAGCCGTGCCTTTGGATTTTCGAATCAACACGCTAGGATCATATGGTGTTTGAGATGGTGTGCAGTCCGAGTATCCAAAACGACTCAACACCTTCTCAACATAATGGGATTGCAAAAGTGTAATTCCACCCTCATTATCTCTCAAGAGCTTGATGTTCAAGATAACATCAGCCACACCAAGGTCTTTCATCTCAAAGTTCTGAGACAGAAGCGACTTGACCTCCTCAATTACTTTGAGGTTGGTTCCGAATATCAGTATGTCATCAACATACAAGCACAGTATAACTCCTTCACCCCCACCATGGCGATAGTATACACATTTGTCAGCTTCATTAACAACGAAGCCAACAGATGTCAGTGTTGTATTAAACTTATCATGCCATTGCTTAGGTGCTTGTTTCAGGCCATATAAAGATTTTATCAACCTACACACTTTTCCTTCCTGACCGTCTATCACAAAGCCATCTGGCTGTTGCATGTAGATTTCCTCGTTTAGCTCTCCATTTAGGAAAGCTGTCTTAACATCCATCTGGTGGACGAGAAGACCATGCGAGGCCGCCAACGAGAGTAATACTCGAATGGTGGTCAGTCTGGCCACAGGTGAATAAGTATCAAAGAAATCTTCCTCTTCCTTTTGGTCATAGCCCTTGGCCACAAGCCTAGCCTTGTACTTTTCAATCGTACCATCGGGCCTAAGCTTCTTCTTGAACACCCACTTACATCCCAATGGTTTGCAACCATAGGGACGCTCAGTAATCTCCCATGTCCCGTTAGCCATGATGGAATCCATCTCGCTACGGACCGCTTCCTTCCAGTAGTTAGATTCTGGAGAGGCATACGCTTCTGAAATAGAAGTGGGAGCATCATCCACGAGGTACACGAAGAAATCATCACCAAAGGTCTTTGCAGTCCTTTGTCTCTTTCCCCTACCAAGGGTTTCCTCGTCATCCTCCTCAGGATTTTCATTATGTGTTCGTTCATAGTATTCCATAGGAATGGCAGGCTCAAGAGTCTCCTCAGATTCCTGTCTAGAAGTGCTTTGCTTATCTCTCATAGGAAATATATCCTCGAAGAATGTAGCATCCTTAGACTCCATAATTGTACCAACCTTTTGGTCAGGTACCTCAGATTTCACTACTAGAAATCTATAACCAACGCTATTCTTAGCGTAGCCCAAATTAACGCAGTCCACGGTCTTCGGTCCAAGCTTGCGCTTTTTGGGGATCGGCACATTGACTTTCGCCAAACAGCCCCAAGTACGCAAGTACGAGAGTGTTGTCCTTCTCTTCGCCCATTTCTCATAGGGAGTGATCTCATTGTCCTTTGTCGGAACTTTATTCAGGACATGACATGCTGTCAATATAGCCTCCCCCCACCATGCCTTGGATAAACCCGACGTATCTAACATGGCGTTAACCAAATCAGTTAGAGTACGGTTTTTCCGCTCGGCAACCCCGTTTGACTGGGGTGAATCGGGAGGCGTCCTCTCATGAATAATGCCGTGTTCCGCACAAAAGGAGTCAAACTCACTCGAGAAGTACTCTCCACCACGATCTGACCGAACTCGTTTAATTTGTTTTTCAAGTTGTTTCTCAACTTCTGCCTTATAGATTTTAAAGTAGTGTAGAGCCTCATCTTTAGTGTTTAATAGATAAACATAGCAATATCTAGTGGAATCATCTATCAATGTCATGAAGTATTTCTTTCCACCTTTAGTCAACACACCATTCATCTCACAAAGATCAGAATGTATGAGTTCTAATGGTGCCAAGTGTCTCTCCTCCGCGGCCTTGTGAGGCTTGCGAGGTTGCTTAGCTTGCACACATGAAAGGCACTTAGAACCTTTGGCTAAAGTGAAACTCGGGATTAAATCCAACTTGGCTAGCCGCGTCATAACACCGAAACTAATGTGACAAAGACGTGAATGCCAAACTTCTGATTCATTAACATTCGGATGAATATGGTTCACGACTTTATTACAAAAATCTGCAAGGGAAAGGCGGAACATTCCTCCGCTCTCATAACCTTTTCCAACAAAGAGTCCATATTTCGTAACAACTAATTTATTAGACTCGAAAACCAACTTAAACCCTTCTCTACATAGAAGGGAGCCACTAACGAGGTTTTTCTTGATGGCGGGGACATGCTGCACGTTCTTCAGCTGCACGATCCTTCCCGAAGTAAACTTCAGATCGACCGTGCCAACACCATGAACAGAAGCACTCGCGCCATTCCCCATCAATACGGACCCGTGGCCTGTGACCCAGATGCACCATTGTCATTGTTGCCCACAATCATGTTGACAGACTTGGAGTCCTGTCCTGGCTTCTTGTACTTGTTTGGGCACTTGTTGGCCCAATGTTCAGTCGAACCACAAGTAAAGCAGCCCTCATCCTTCTTGTTCTTCTTGAAGGTCTTCTTACCCTTCTTCTTAAAGTCGGCATTGTGTTGGACACCGTTCTTTCCCTTGGGCTTGTGGGAGTTGGAGTTCCTCTGGTTCACCATGTTGGCGACAGAAGTCCCCTCAACTGCTTTTCCGTTCGAGTCCTTTGCGCTTGAGTTCTGCTCAACACTCAGATGGCCAATGACATCCTCCACTGAGAATTCACGCCTCTGATGTTTCAGAGTAGTAGCAAAGTTCCTCCAGGAACCAGGGAGCTTAGCAATTATACAACCCGCGACAAACTTGCCCGGTAAATTGCACTTCAGAACCTCAAGTTCTTTAGCAATGCATATTATCTCATGAGCCTGTTCCAATACAGAACGGTTCTCAACCATTTTGTAATCATGGAACTGCTCCATAACATACATCTCGCTCCCAGCGTCAGTGGCCCCGAATTTAGATTCGAGGGCCTCCCACAAGTCCTTGGCAACATGCATATGTAAATATGCATCAACCAGCTTATCTCCGATCACGCTAATGACTGCTCCAAGGAATAGGACAGTGGCCTCCTTAAACATCTTCTCCTGTTCAGGAGTGATAGTTTCCGTAGGAGTGACACTTGCTACCCAGAACACGTTCATAGCAGTGAGCCATAAGGTGGTTCTCGTTTGCCAACGCTTGAAATAAGTACCGGTAAATTTATCCGGTTTCAGTGCAGCAGCAAAACCATTACTCGAAAAATTCCTACACAAATTAGGTTTTTGGATTGTTGAATAAATGGGCAATTTTCCGAGTAGATTAATCCAGGAAATAATTACTAACATGGCATTGACTGGGTACATGACATACTGATCACGGAGTATACTAGCAAGTACTACGCATATAGCAGAAACATCTACACGTATAACCAGTACTGCTAGTGCAAACATAAACAAGAGAGAGACATACCCTCCGATCGGCCAGTTGGCCGTAGCAGCAGCGGTGGCGGCGGCAGCATCTTCTGCCGCCTTCTTGTCGGATTCGGCCTTCTCGCGGGCGAGACGGTCAGCTTCGCTTGGTGAAGCCATGGCGATGAAGAGGACGACGCGGACGTAGACGAAGCAGACGGACGGAGGCGAGCAGTCGCGTGATCGCTCCCCAAAAACCTAATCGCCCCTCTTCCCCGTACAGGAACCGGAGAGGCGGGGTTTCGGAGGCCTGCTCTCCCGTCGACCGTGTACGCGGCGAACGGGATGGAGTCGCCGGCGGCAGCAGCAGCAAAGGAACAAAGGCGCGTGAGGCAGATGTGATCTGATTCTCGTGGCGGCTAGGGTTGCGTTAACACTGCTTATATAGGCGGCTGGGCGGAGAGACGTGGGCCGAACCCACGTCCGAGTCGGTAACAGTCCCACGATCCGACGTCTCGGATCGTGTCGTGTCCGTTACGTATTCTCCGTTCCTGACCGACAAAAATAAGCGCGTAGGTATGAGCTCGGCTCGGCTCATTCCCGCAACCCGCGGCGCGTCGTGACGAGGCGTGGCGTGGCGAGGCGGGCGGCGGAGGAGGAGTGCGCGAGGGCTCCTTCTCTTCTCACTCTCCAATAGCATGTAGAAGAGAGACCCTTATAAAGGAGTCCAACTCCTTCTCCACTAGCATGGTGGGACTAAACTTCCCACCTTGTCATCCCACCACCTACATGGGCCCTTGGAGATTTTTCTGAAATTCTCTTATGGGCCTAAAGCCCATTACTAAATTCAGCAGTGGGTGTGCATCAACTTGCTTGCTCATGAATACCTAGGGCATTTGAGGAATCCCATCGTTGGAATATACAAGCCAAGTTCTATAATGAAAATTCCCACTAGTATATGGAAGTGACAACATAGGAGACTCTCTATCATGAAGATCATGGTGCTACTTTGAAGCACAAGTGTGGAAAAAAGATAGTAGCATTGACCCTTTTTTTTTTCTTTTTTTTCTTTTTTTTTGGCCTTCCTTTTTTTTATTTGGCATTTCTTCTTTTTTATTTGGCATTTTTTCCTTTTGGCCTTTTTTTCTCAAGGGACAATGCTCTAATAATGATGATCATCACTCTTCTATTTACTTGCAACTCGATATTACAACTCGATACTAGAACAAAAATATGACTCTATATGAATGCCTCCGGCGGTGTATCGGGATGTGCAATGATCTAGCGTAGCAATGACATCAAAAAACGGACAAGCCATGGAAACATCATGCTAGCTATCTTACGATCATGCAAGGCAATATGACAATGATGGTGCGTGTCATAATAAAGGGAACGGTGGAGTTACATGGCAATATATCTCAGAATTGCTATGGAAATGCCATAATAGGTAGGTATGGTGGCTGTTTTGAGGAAGGTATATGGTGGGTGTATGGTACTATCGGGGAAACTGATCGCCCACGAACACCTATGGGACCGGAGCCCCTTTTCGGTACGGCAAGGGGGCGGAGGAAGCACAAAGAGCGGATCGAAGCGTGCACGCGAGCAGTTTACCCACGTTCGGGCCGCACGGATGCGTAAAACCCTACTCCTGCCTTGGTTTGTATTGTGTTCTTGGCTCGGGAGCAAGAAGAGCTACAGTGCTTGTCGCTGGCTACACCGAGCGTGAGAGTGATCGAGGAGCGGAACCGAACCCTTTCTACGTTGCGCATGGGCCTCCTTTTATAGGTTAAAGGGGTCACCGACAGGTGGCAACGCAGAAGAGGGTAAAAAAGTAAAAGTGGTGGTAGTTGGAACAGTGTATGCATAGTGCTCTTTACCTAACCATGACGGCAGGGGACAAGGGCATTAAATTCCCGTCGCCGTCGCCCCAAACAGTGTAAAAAGCGCCCGTCAGGGCGTCTCCGTCCGCCACGATGGTGGCCTCGTCATCGAAGCTTGCCACCGTGTACCCCAGGCTGCACAGCCTTCCGCCACGTGCACCTGGAAGGGTCCCAGGGCGACGCGTGGCCAGATGAACTGGAGCGCGGGCACGTAGTGGAAGCTTGCCGCGGCTTGCACCTTGCCGCGGTTGTTAACTTGTCGCGCCCGGGAGCTTGTCGCTCTCCGGGCCTTGCCGGGGCACGTGATGCGCCACGGCAAGTCTCCTGAAACGCCATGTTTTGGCCTTCCTGGCAAGCTCCTCTTGCCAGGGTCTTGTGTTAAAGGGGTGGTCTTGAGCCTCGAGCGGCCTTCCAGGCAAGCTCCTCTTGCCGGGGTCTTGTTTCCTTAACTTGAATACTTTGTTCTTGAATGGCTCCAAAGGAACCTTAGTGGGCCTTGGCGGGCGCGTGGCAAACCCTGCCACGGGACGCTGCTACTGCCCGTGCACAAGTCGGGATACTATGGTACCCCTACTTTAGTACACCGACAGGAGCCCCCGGGCCTGGGACACACACGGTGCCGAGCGCTGTTGGGCCAGGCCCAAAACAGTGCACGGGCACACGCAACCCGCGGCGCGCCGTATCCCACTTCCATATCCACCACACCTCTCCCTAACGGCACGCGTCAATCGCGGCGTCGTGGGAGAGATCGTGGCCTGTTTCTTTAATGGGGAAAATGCGGTACGTCCCCTCCCCCCCTTAAAAGCAGGGGAAATAGGGGCAGTTCCTTCCATTCGCTCATTGCTTCTTCAACCTCCAGAAACCCTCGCTGCTCCCCTCCTCCCCGAAGGTAGAAAGAGAGCAGCGCTCCGCCCTTCCTCCGCCGCCGGCAGCCTCCCCAGCGCCGTCGACTTCCCTAGCCGTCCCCGCCATGGCCCCGAAGGGCGACAAGGCGAAAGCCGCGAAGACCGACCGGGCGCTGAAGCTAGCAGCAATGCGGAAGAAGATGGTGGTCTTCCCACCGAGGCTCGGCGCGAGGGAGCTGAAGGACTCCTTCTACCTCTTCTAGTCGAGGGAGACAAAAGCGCACCCGCGCACCAGAGTACTCCCCGCCGAGGCCTGCGACATGTTTCCGGGAGGGTATGCCAATTTTGCTCTGTTCTTCCATTGCGGACTCTGCCCACCATATTCTGAATTCTTCTGTGATATCATGAATACCTACGGGTTTCATCTCCTCGATTTCACCCCAAATGCTGTCTTGACCATGGCCATTTTCGCGCATCTGTGCGAGAACTTTGTCGGAGTGTACCCCAACGTAGCCCTCTTCCGCCACTATTTCACGCCTCGAGTAGAGTCTGGGTCTCCCCTGTCCGGTGGGATTTCTTGGATCTTTAGGCTTCATAAGAAAGAGGCATACTTGACTGGGGAACTCCGCGGCAAGTGGGAGGAGTGGAGGGCCAACTGGTGCTGGATCATGGAGGATGAACCCCAGCAATTCACTTCCCCGCGCCAAGTTGCAATAGTGCGCGGCAATGATTGGAGTAACCTGGCCCCTGAGGACGAGAAGCTGAAGATAGCCATCACTAGGATCCTCCGCCTCCGGCAAGCCAAACTCACTGTAGGGGCTGTCGGAGCAGATTTCCTTCGCCGCCGCATTGCTCCCTTGCAGGAGAGGAAAAGGTCTGCTTGGGACTTTGGTAACGCGGCAGACTGTATGAGGCTGCGCCCAGGCCTCAACTATAATTTCACTGTCCTGGAGCTCAAAGGGATGCTCCGTGAGCTATTCAAGCATGACGCCAAACATCCGGAGTGGTTTGCATTGCCGCGGGGGGTAGTTCCACTATGCAACAATTCGTCGCTTAGTGCTATCCGCGCGGCGATGCCATTGTGTGACTCCCATGGGATTGACCCCACTTGGCTGGCGCCTTCTGACGAAGCCATGCAAACGTTCTTCGACAACTTGGTGGAGCTGCCAATCGATCCCGACGAGAAGAAAGGCCTTACCCGCGACACCACCGACCGGGAGGTGGCCTATAGTGCCACCAGATTGGAGGAGGCAGCCGCAGCCGCGGAGGCGGGGGAATTTGGGTATACTATGGATGAGGCTGATGCAGCGGAGGCGGTGAGTCTGGCTGAGGAGGAAGAGATCCTCAAACTGATAATGCCTGCCGGGCAACCTGCCGAGACGAGCGAGGCTGCCGGGCAAGGCACAGAGTCGAGCGAGCCCGCCGAGCAGGGCGCTGAATCGAGCGATTCTGCCGAAGACTCGGGCGGGTCTCTGAACCTTGGTTCTTCTTCTTCATCCTCGGGAAGCTCACCGCCACCAGCAAGTCCTCCGGCCCCAGCGAGGAGGCGCCTCCGCAAAGCCGCAGACATGGCGGAGCGGCCGGCGGGCCAGCAGCCGCAGCGCCGCTCGACTCGCGCCACCACGACCGGCAAGGCAGTCAAGGGAGTGCCCCGCGCCGGCTCCACCGTTCCTTCCGCCCCTCGGGCCTCGGCGACGACCGGAGCGGGGTCTTCTCAGACCACCGCTCCAGCGCCCGCCAAGCGCACGAGGGAGCCTACTCCTCCAGCTCCTCGCGCCGGGACGCGCGAGGCGGACTTTGACTTCTCCGTGCTCAGCTCTGACGAGGAGGAGGACGAGTAAGTGATACGTCCAAAATGCATCACTATTTTGTATCATAATTTATCCTTATTCATTGATATATTTCACGTTATGATGATGTTCTTATGTTGTTTTGGTCTATTTTACACAGTTTGCAATTTTTCGATGCCGAAACAGCAGACACAGGATTCAGCAGGAAAAAGTGGATACTGAGTTGCTGAAGAAGAACACCTCCAAATTACCTGAAAATTGACGGGACGTGTTTTTCAGAAGAATAACGAAGACACGCAAAAGGGGAGTCGGAGGGAGGCCACAGGGTGCCCAGGCGGCCTGGGGGCGCCCACCCCCCCTGGCCGCGCCGGGGGGGGCGCCTGGAGCCCCTGGCCCACCTCTGGCCGCCCCCTTTTGCATATATGCTCTCCGTCTCCCGAAAACCCTAGGCACGGGACTTTTTTCGGAGTTCCGCCACCGCTTCGAGGCGGAAACCTACAGAGAAGAAAAGGGCATCTTCGGCGGGCAGATTCCGCCGGGGAGATCACCTCCCGGAAGGGGAGATCGTCGCCATCGTCATCACCATCATCACGGGCATCATCGAGATCATCATCAACATCATCCCCAACACCAGCACCATCTCCATCTTCATCCAAATCTCATCTTTCCATCGCAACTCGTGTTGTAACTTGTACTATCTATCCTCTCTACTCCATCGGTGTTGATTACTACTTTGTGGTGAATCCTATTGAGTTTTGTTGGAGAAATATTATTATGTCCAGATTGTTTATCACATATTTATCCCCTCTGATCATGATCTCTTTTATGTCTTGTGAGTAGTTACTTTAGTTCTTGAGGACATGGGGAAAGTCTTGTTGTTAGTAGTCATATGATGTTGAAGTAATATGTGTTGTTTGATACTTAAGTTGTGTTGTCATTCTACTAGTGGTGTTGTGTGAGTCAAACACCCAACACTTCGCCTTATTAAGGACCTAGGAGAATACATTGTGTATAAAGAATGCTTATGGTGGGTTGCCGGAGTGACAGAAACCTGAAGCCCAGTTCGCACGCTTTTGCATAAGGGAATAATGGATCCTCGATCGTATTGCTATGGTTAGGCTTTTGCCTTAAATTCTATCTTGTATTTGCGGATGCTTGCAAGGTGTTTAATCATAAGAGTGCATTCATCTTGGTCTAGAGAGTGCACTAGCATAGATCCACCCACCAACACTTATCAACACATAACATAGTATCGATACGGAATATGGTGAAAGCACATGACTACCTCTCCCGTGTGTCCTCAAGAATGCTTTAATCTTTATAAGTTCAGTTGCTAGGCCTCTCCTTTGCTAATAAAGGATTGGGCCACTTGTTACTTTCAGTACCTTTTACATTACATGCCTTTACATTCCTGTTGCTTATATCGAGAAAACCCCTAAAAAGTTATCTCTGAGTGCTTGCAGTAATTTCTTGCTCAGAATCGCTTATCAATACCTTCTGCTCCTCGTTGGGTTCGACACTCTTACTTATCGAAAACGCTGCAACAGATCGCTTACGGTTGAGGGTCATCAAGTATCGTTTTCTGGCGCCGTTGCCGGGGAGCGTAGCGCTATTGGTAAAGTGAAACTGGTAAGAAAGTCTTTTTATAATTCTGTTTTTATTTTTACTATTGTTGCTCTTTGTCCTTATGGATAATCCTATTACTGGAGCGTTGCTTGCGGGAAGACACCCCACACCTGTGGTGGTTGATCCTCCCCCTACTGAAATTGTGCCTTATAAAATACCAGCTGGCATTATCGATTATGTTTTGACTAATCGTTATGCAGGAGACAGACATCCCGGTGAACACTTGCTATATTTGTCACGACTATGTTCATTATTTAAGCTTGCAGGTGTATCGAGGGAGTTTGTCATGAGGGAATTGTTTGTCGTATCCCTTACAGATAAAGCTTCAGATTGGTATGGGCTTCTCGATAACCCACACTTGCTGGATTGGCAGGAGCTTATGTCTCTCTTTTGTACTAAATTTTATCCTCTTCATGAAATTCATCGAGACAGGAATTATATCTATAACTTTAGGTCTCGTGACGGAGAAAGCATTGCTCAAGCTTGGGGGAGATTGAAGTCCCTAATGCTCAAGTGCCCTATTCATAAGCTTCCCAAGGAAATAATACTTACAAATTTTTATGCCAGGCTTTCTCGTCAGGATAAGGAGATGCTGGATGCCTCCTCTAGTGGGGTGTTTCAGTAGAAGAGTGTTGAAGAAAGGTGGGATCTCCTTGAAAGAATCCAGAGGAATACAGAAGATTGGGAAATTGATAAAGGTATTGAACCCGCTATAAATTATGAACATGATTATATTGAGAGCTATGTAGAAACTGATTACTTCAATACTTTTTGCTCTAAGATTGGTCTTGATTCCCATCTAGTGATTGATTTGTGTAAGAACTTTGCCTCTCATGTTGATTCTTTTAAAAAGAATAGAGACCAGCACCATGCACCTTTTAAAGAAAAACCTATTGATATTTATGTTGCTGAGCCTATTTTTCCTGCAGTTATATATGAACAGCCTCCTTTTCCCACTAGGATAAAGGAGCACTCTCTTGTGACAGGCATAATAAATAAAAGTGAGAGAAGAGTTGATGAACCTGAGGACCAAATTAGGGTCGATCCTCGAGTTGCATTGATTAAAGACCTTGTTATTGATGATGTTTTGGATTCCAATATAACTTTTTGTGTTGTTTCCACTAACCTTGTCACAGCCAAGAACAAAGGCCCAATTTCAGGTACTCCGGTGGTATCTGTTAAGATAGGAGATCACAATTATTATGAGCTATGCGATTTGGGATCAAGTGCGAGTGCTATTCCTTATTCACTTTATGAAGAAATCATCGGTGAGATTTCCCCTTGTGAACTTGAAGAAGTTGATGTTACTATTCATCTTGCAAATAGATCAACTATCTCTCCTATCGGAATTGTGAGGGACGTTGAAGTCCTATGTGGAAAGGTAAAATACCCTACCGACTTTTTGGTACTTGGTTCAGCCAGGGACAACTTTTGTCCCATCATTTTTGGTAGACCTTTTCTTAGAACTTGTGGAGCCATAATAGATTGCAAGAAAGGTAAAGTTTCTGTTGAATTCAATGGTGAGCCCTATGAATTTAATTTTTCTAAGTTCTCCAAGCAGCCTCGTGGTACTGATTTACCTAGTGATGATAAAATTATTGAAAGTATTGCCTCTATTGCTATTCCCCCTGATGATCCTTTGCAGCAATACATGGAGGACCACGAGAATGATTTACATATGCAGGAAAGAAATGAACTAGATGAAATATTCTTGAGGCAGCCTGCTATCCTGAAGCACAACCTTCCGGTTGAACCTTTGGGAATTTTGTCAAAACCGAAAGAAGACCCGGTGTTCGATCTTAAACCTCTTCCCGATACGCTCAAGTGTGCTTATTTAGATGAAAAGAAAGTATATCCTGTTATTATCAATTCTAACCTTTCAGGATATGAAGAAGAGCGATTATTGGAAGTACTTCGTAAACGCCGAGGCGCAATTGGCTATACCCTTGATGACCTTAAGGGGATTAGTCCATCTATTTGCCAACATACTATCAACCTTGAGCCTGATGCTAAACCAGTTGTTGATCAATAACGACGGTTGAACCCGAAGATGATGGATGTCGTGAGAACTGAGATTCTCAAGCTTCTAGCCGCAGGTATTATCTACCCTATAGCTGATAGTAAGTGGGTAAGTCCGGTACATTGTGTTCCTAAGAAAGGAGGTACAACTGTGGTTCCTAATGATAAAAATGAATTAATACCTCAGAGAATTATTATTGGATATAGAATGTGTATTGATTACAGGAAGTTGAACAAGGCAACCAGGAAGGATCACTACCCGTTGTCGTTCATCGACCAAATGCTTGAAAGGTTATCCAAAAATACCCACTTTTGTTATCTCGATGGTTATTCTGGCTTCTCTCAAATTCATGTTAACACTCTCGATCAAGAGAAGACCACTTTTACTTGTCCTTTTGGTACTTATGCTTACAGACGTATGCCTTTCGGTTTATGTAATGCCCCTGCTACTTTTCAAAGGTGTATGTCTGCTATCTTTCATGGTTTCTGCGGGGATATTATGGAAGTTTTCATGGACGATTTCTCCGTCTATGGAACTTCATTTGACCATTGTCTTCACAACCTTAATAAAGTTTTGCAGAGATGCGAGGAGACAAATTTGGTACTCAACTGGGAGAAGTGCCACTTTATGGTTAATGAAGGAATTGTTCTTGGTCACAAGATTTCCGAAAGGAGAATTTAAGTGGACAAAGCCAAGATCGAAGCTATTGAAAGGATGCCCTATCCAAGGGACATCAAAGGTATTCGCAGTTTTCTCGGTCATGCAGGTTTTTATAGAAGATTTATTAAAGACTTTTCTAAAACCTCGAGACCCCTCACTAACCTTCTCCAGAAGGATGTTCCTTTTGCGTTTGATGAAAATTGTAAGGAAGCTTTTGAAGTCCTTAAGAAAGCTTTGATAACTGCTCCTATAGTACAACCAACTGACTGGAATTTACCTTTTGAGATTATGTGTGATGCAAGTGATTTTGCTGTTGGAGCTGTTTTAGGACAAAGGGTTGATAAGAAATTGAATGTTATACATTATGCTAGTAAGACCCTTGATATTGCTCAAAGAAATTATGCTACTACTGAGAAGGAATTCTTAGCTGTAGTTTTTGCTTGTGATAAGTTTAGGCAGTATATTGTTGATTCCAAAGTTATTATTCATACTGATCATGCTGCCATTAAATATCTTATGACAAAGAAGGATGCCAAACCAAGGCTTATCAGATGGGTACTCCTTCTCCAAGAATTTGATTTGCAGATTGTTGATAGGAAAGGAGAAGACAATCCGGTAGCGGACAATCTTTCAAGAATGGAAGATATACCGCATGACCCCATCCCAGTTAACGATAGTTTTCCAGACGAGCAACTTGCCGTTGTAAAAGTGCAACCTCTCTCCGATCCTTGGTATGCAGATTATGCTAATTTTATTGTTGCAAAGTATTTGCCTCCAGGTCTAACATTTCAGCAAAGGAAGAAGTTCTTTCATGATTTGAGGCACTACTTTTGGGATGACCCACATCTTTTCAAAGAAGGTCCCGACGGGACTGTGAGAAGATGCATTCCGGAACATGAGCAGAAGGACGTTCTCCGACGGTGCCATGATAGTCCCTATGGAGGACATCACGCCGGTGAGAGGACTGCACATAAGGTTCTTCAATCAGGTTTTTATTGGCCCACTCTCTTTAAAGATGCTAGAAATTATGTTTTAGCCTGTGATAAATGTCAGAGAGTTGGTAACATTAGTAGAAGGAATGAGATGCCTATGAATTACTCACTAGTGATTGAACCTTTCGATTGTTGGGGTTTTGATTTTATGGGTCCTTTTCCTTCTTCGCACAAGTATACTCACATTTTAGTAGCTGTTGATTATGTGACCAAGTGGGTTGAAGCAATCCCCACTAAAAGTGCTGACCACAAAACATCCTTGAAAATGCTTAAGGATGTAATATTTCCTAGGTTTGGTGTATCGAGGTACCTCAAGACCGATGGAGTATCACACTTCACGCACGGAGCTTTTAGAAATGCTTTGGCTAAATACGATGTTAATCATAGAATTGCTCCACCTTATCATCCTCAACCTAGTGGGCAAGTTGAGCTCACCAATAGAGAGATTAAGTTGATCTTGCAGAAAACAGTAAACCGAAATAGGAAGGATTGGTCAAATAAATTGGGAGATGCTTTGTGGGCATATATAACTGCTTACAAAAACCCCATGGGCATGTCTCCCTATAAGATGGTGTATGGCAAGGCTTGCCATTTGCCATTAGAGCTAGAGCACAAAGCTTTCTGGGCTGTTAGAGAGCTTAACGCTGACCCAAAGCTAGCTGGTGAGAAGTGTCTCATGAACTTGACTTCTCTAGATGAATGGAGAAGTGAAGCTTACGAGAGCGCTAAAATGTTCAAAGAAAAGGTAAAAAGGTGGCATGATAGGAAGATTCTGAAACATGAATTTAATGTTGGTGATAAAGTTTTGTTGTTTAGATCCCGTTTCAGGTTTTCTCCAGGTAAACTACTTTCCAGGTGGGAAGGACCATTTCATATTGAAGAAGTTTATCTGTCTGGTGCAATTAAGATTAATAATTTTGAAGGCACCAAACCTCAAGTTGTGAATGGGCAAAGACTTAAACATTACATAGCAGGAGACCCTGTCGATGTTGATGTGAACATAATATGCACAACAACCCATGAAGAACATGTTGCAGCCCTGTTCCAGACGCCAGCAGAAGCAGAATAAAGAAAAGGTACGTAGTACGGTAAGAAAACACCGTAAAACATCATAAAAGTTCCGTATTACGTGTTTTTGAAAAATTAGTAAAATTCCGAGTCGAAGTGGAGCCGGAGGCGACCACCAGGGAGTCCAGGCGCCCCCCTGGCGCCCCCCCTGGGCCGCGCCGGCAGGCCGCCTGGACACCCTGGTGTCCGTCTCTGACCCCGCTTTGGTCCGTTACCTTCCTTTCTGTGCATAAATTTTTCCTATATATTTGCCCGGGTTGTTCCGGCAACGTATCTTGCAATTTCGCGTGTTTTCTCTTCGATCTGTTTCTGCCAGGAAATCTTTCAGCTAAATTTAGGTGCCATGGCTTCTCCAAGTTCCCCCAAGGACACGTTCGTCGTCAACGTCATCAACCCTTACCTCGCTGAGGTGAAGAAGCACCCTCAGGTGGTTCAGATGAAGGAAGGCGTCCTTCATCAAGAAGACCTGAAGGGACCTATCAAGGAGGGGAGCGTCCACGCTAGGCTGGAAGAAGTGGAGCAAGAAGTCTTCAAGTACAAGAAGATGACCGAGCGTGGTGTCGAAGCTAACTTTGACATCACCAACGAGCTGAAGAACTACTTCCTGAAGGAGGTGAAGGAGATGTGGGAAAGAATCGCCGCGTCTGAAGACAGAATAATAGAACTCCAAGGGCAAATTAATGATCTATATAACCAGAACTGTGAGTATGAATTCAGATTTATGCGCATGAGTTTGGTGCTGAATGCAGGATTCAGGAGATGAGCCTCTCACAAGAGACTTTAGCAAGGTATCCATGGAAGCGTTTCGTCAAGGACTACGTGGTTAACGCCAACAAGTATGGGTGAAATCTCCGTGGGTAATGGCATTCCCTTGGCTTGTTCCAAGCTTGGGGGAGTGCCCGGTATCTTTATCTTTTACCTTTTGTCTTTTAGAAGTCAAGTAGAGTCGTATCATGTCTAGGGAGATTATTATATGAGATAGGTGTGTGCATTGAGGTCTATCGCCCCTTGGTGAAGAATTGTATCCGTGTGTGTGGAGTCGTCTATGATGGAATATTAATGAGAAGTTTACCGGTTCCTTTTTGCTGCACTCGGTATTCTCTTCACGCAATCGACCTTATATGATGATTCTTATGGGGAGTATTGACCTTATGTCAGGTATGGCTATGAAACTTTATTTAATCTTGGCAAACATAGCTTTGGTCATAACAACAAGCATGATTCTCTTAGAGTATCAACATAGCAAAAATCTTTATGTTATTATGCTTGAAGTGTTATGTTGACAAGGAAGACAACTTCATGTGTTATGCTTATTTCAATGTTCATGCTTTATATTGCCTTGCATCTTAGTCATCATCAATTGTCTGCTCTTTCAAAACATTTGCTAGCCTAACTCTGTACTAAGCGGAATTCTGCTTGTGCATCCATACCCTTAAGCCAATACCTTCCATATGAGTCCACCATACCTACCTACTTGTGGTACTCCACTACCACCTCCTAAAGTATATAATTTATGTGTTATCCTTAAATGTTCAAATCATTTATTTTGTGCCCCTTCTTTAGCTCATGAGGAAGTAGTAGCTAATTCATGACCTTTTTGAGTTGGACAAGCTTCACCCCGGGACTGCATGTATAATGTGCAAACCCATAATACGAAAAGGAACTGGCATTGAGTGTGCCCGGCTTAAAAATAATATAACAAACAAACCCTCCTTCACGCTTTGTTCATGAGAAATCAGAAAACTTTGGCAATGATAAACAAAAGAGAATAAGGGGATGTTATCGTCCTCATACGGGAGCCGTTCCTCGAAACTTGTCCAGTTCAAGAAGTAATTGAGTTATCTATTAGCATTCGTTGACGAATCATGCACCTCTCAAAAACTTATTTTCACTCTGTTTGATTTAAGGATAGCACATGAGTTTTCCCTACTACCCTAGAGCAGGGCCTATCTTTTAATTTTAAAGTTGAGTCAGTTATTCCTACTTCCTTCTATTTCTCAAAGAGAGCAGACGTTTGATGTTGATAAGGATTCATGCATATAAAGCTGCATTAAGATTTGTCATATCATATCCTTGTTGACATTATCATTTGATAAGTAAGTTGTTTGTCATGCCCGGCTAAGGCAAATATCTTCCTCTGTGTTAACACTTTCACTTCTTGCTTATTAACTTGTTATTTCAAAAAGCTTCCATTAATCCCATCAAAAGCAAAAGTTAAAATTATTTGTTGTTCCTTGACCAAAGGACATGTTTGCCATGATATAATGAGTTTCTATTGGTCCTACTTTCGAATATAAGTGTTTACACTCTTTCATGAGAGCCTTATGAGTTGAAGATTGTTGCTGAGGATATTTGAGTTGGTGAAGAGACTAAGATGCTTCTTCTCCGTATTCTATTTATCGACACTTCACTCTCTAAACATGTGGACAGGTTTACCGAGTTCGTATTCGCTTGGGGACAAGCGAGGTCTAAGCTTGGGGGTGTTGATACGTCCAAAATGCATCACTATTTTGTATCATAATTTATCCTTATTCATTGATATATTTCACGTTATGATGATGTTCTTATGTTGTTTTGGTCTATTTTACATAGTTTGCAACTTTCCGATGCCGAAACAGCAGACGCAGGATTCAGCAGGAAAAAGTGGATACTGAGTTGCTGAAGAAGAACACCTCCAAATTACCTGAAAATTGAAGGGACGTGTTTTTCAGAAGAATAACGAAGACACGCAAAAGGGGAGTCGGAGGGGGGCCACAGGGTGCCCAGGCGGCTTGGGGGCGCCCCCCCTGGCCGCGCCGGGGGGGGCGCCTGGAGCCCCTGGCCCACCTCTGGCCGCCAGCTTTTGCATATACGCTCTCCGTCTCCCGAAAACCCTAGGCACGGGACTTTTTTCGGAGTTCTGCCGCCGCTTCGAGGCGGAAACCTACAGAGAAGAAAAGGGCAGCTCCGGCGGGCAGATTCCGCCGGGGAGATCACCTCCCGGAAGGGGAGATCGTCGCCATCGTCATCACCATCGTCACGGGCATCATCGAGATCATCATCAACATCATCCCCAACACCAGCACCATCTCCATCTTCATCCAAATCTCATCTTTCCATCACAACTCGTGTTGTAACTTGTACTATCTATCCTCTCTACTCCATCGGTGTTGATTACTACTTTGTGGTGAATGCTATTGAGTTTTGTTGGAGAAATATTATTATGTCCAGATTGTTTATCACATATTTATCCCCTCTGACCATGATCTCTTTTATGTCTTGTGAGTAGTTACTTTAGTTCTTGAGGACATGGGGAAAGTCTTGTTGTTAGTAGTCATATGCTGTTGAAGTAATATGTGTTGTTTGATACTGAAGTTGTGTTGTCATTCTACTAGTGGTGTTGTGTGAGTCGAACACCCAACACTTCGCCTTATTAAGGACCTAGGAGAATACATTGTGTATAAAGAATGCTTATGGTGGGTTGCCGGAGTGACAGAAACCTGAACCCCAGTTCGCACGCTTTTGCATAAGGGAATAATGGATCCTCGATCGTATTGCTATGGTTAGGCTTTTGCCTTAAATTCTATCTTGTATTTGCAGATGCTTGCAAGGTGTTTAATCATAAGAGTGCATTCATCTTGGTCTAGAGAGTGCACTAGCATAGATCCACCCACCAACACTTATCAACACATAACATAGTATCGATACGGAATATGGTGTAAGCACATGACTACCTCTCCCGTGTGTCCTCAAGAACGCTTTAATCTTTATAAGTTCAGTTGCTAGGCCTCTCCTTTGCTAATAAAGGATTGGGCCACTTGTTACTTTCAGTACCTTTTACATTACTTGCCTTTACATTCCTGTTGCTTATATCGAGAAAACCCCTAAAAAGTTATCTCTCAGTGCATGCAGTAATTTCTTGCTCAGAATCGCTTATCAATACCTTCTGCTCCTCGTTGGGTTCGACACTCTTACTTATCGAAAACGCTGCAACAGATCCCTTACGGTTGAGGGTCATCAGTAAGCACTGTTAACTCTTCTTTCCTTTGATTTTTGTTGCTCTTATCTTGAATTATCTTCATCTGATTCTGATTTTGTCTGTCCTCCAGGACCCTGGCCCAAAGGGCAGCGAAGAGGGCCAAGATCCTAGTGGTCGACCTTGAGGACGAGCCTGTTGCGGCAGCAGGGGATGCGCCTGCGACAGGCTTGCCGGACCAGGAAGCTGCTCTCCAGAGCAGCCCCCAGCGTGAGTCTTCTGTTCACTTCTTCGCTTGTCGGGCGCGCGTGTTCTTCATATCCTTGTTAATGTCTTGTGTGTTTACTGATTTGTGCAGAAGCAGAGCCGCAGCCTCAGGAGCGCCAAGAGATTGCTCCCGACGAGCCGCGCGCCTCGACCCCTCCGCCAAGGAGGAGCTCCCCGGCGAGGGAGGATACTCCGCCAAGGGCGGGTACTCCGCCAAGGGCGAGCACCCCGCCAAGGGCGTGCACTCCGCCAAGGGCGAGCACCCCGCCAAGGGAAGACGCCAGCGGCCCTCCGCCGGCGGGGGCTACCACCACGCCGCCGAGGGAAGACTCCCCGGCAAGGAACCCCGTTGAAGAAGAGGCCCGCGCAGGTAACCCTTGTGCTTTTCCTCTCTTGAATTCTTCTTTTTGGATATTTGCTTGACGATTCTTCTTTCTTTCTTCTTCTTTTGTCTTCAGACTCATCCGCTCCAGAGCCTATGGAGACGGAGGCCGCCACCGAGGAGGATGCGCGCGGCAACACTGGAGATGCCACGGCTACCGAGGAGGCGCTCGGTACCGACGAGCCTGCCGTCGAAGAGGCAGCCAGGGCCGCCGACGCGGCAGCTGAGGAGGGGACCGGCGGTCGCACTGATGGCCCTGAGGCCGCAGGAGCGTCCGACGCTGCGCCGATCGCCGACCCTGCCGCTGCCGCGGCTGGAACGATTGCCTACTTGGAGGCTGGAAACGGGGTCTTTATTCAGCTTCCATGGGCATCCACGTCAAGGGCGCCCGCGGAGGGCGAGGTCTTCAATGGGGAAGTCCTCGCCTCCGCCGGGCTGAAGTTTATCGACGCGCCCGGCAGCAGTAGCGAGCCCGAGGAGGAGCAGCTCCTGCGGAGGCTCCTGGCCCTGTACCGCGCCAGGCAGGCCAAGCTGGAGTCCCGAGAGGCTCTGGCCGCCAAGGCGGGCGTCGACTTGGAGAAGCGCGCCGAAGAGCTCCGGGCCGCCAACCAGGCGGCCCTCCGATCCTTGGCGGAGGAGCGGGAGGAGCTCGCCGAGGCGCATCAGGCGTTCATCCTTGAAAAGGCCGAAGCAGAAGATCAGCAACGGCTCGCCGCCGAAGAGCTGTCTCGGCGGGAAGGAGAACTGACGCAGCGGAAGGTCGACCTCGACAGCCACGAGGACGACCTTGCCGCGCGCGAGCAGTCCCTTGGCGGAACTCTGCAGGAAGCGAGGGACGCCGCTGCAGCTGCAGAGACCGCCAAGAGGGACTTGGAGGCAAGGGTGGCACAATTGGAGATTCATCTGAAGACGAGCGAGGAGAGAGTTGCCGCGCTCACATTGGAGAGGGAGAAGGACGCCCACAGCCACTCCGAGCTGCAGGTCCGTCTCTCCGACAAAGGCAAGGAGCTCGCCATCGCCAAGGATTCTGTTGCAGACTTGGAACTGAAGCTATCCACCCTCACCGCATCACTTGACAGCGCTAGAAATCGGGAGACGAAGCTGAAGGAGGATCTCAGGGCCGAGAGGGCACTGTTGGACAGCGCCGCCCTCACCCAAAACAACTTCAGGCAGACGATGGAGCAATGGACCAAGGAGCTTGTCGCCGCCGCCGCTGACATCGACAGGGAGTTGGCGGGGCTGGGGACAGAGCACCTCGGATACTCCCCCGACGCGAACCTCCCTCACAGCGCCAAGCTAAGCTTGTTCTTCAGGGGAGTGGCGCCGGCCCTCGAGCAGCTCCGGGAGAGGATCCCCACGCAGCTGGCAAACGAGGCGCGCATGCTTTGCACAGGAGTCATGGAGAGGGTGTTGACAAAGATAGTCTACCGCAACCCCGGGCTCAACCTCGAGAACGTCCTCAGGACCCTGCCGCCCGACGCCGACCAGGAGGCGCTGAAGGCCCTTGTCGCCCCCATCGTGGCCAAGGTGGGCAAGATCAGGAGAGTTGATGGTGACCGTGCAGACTAGGCTGTTTTCTTTCTGCTTCCCTTGTTGCTGCCAATCACGTTATGGACAGTAGTTTATTAGAACAGCGACAAGTCATCTTGTAATATAACTTTATTTTGGGTAGTTAATGCAGTGTTATTTCCTTTATTCGACTTCTTTACTTTGTATGCTTTTACCCTACGCTTTTAGGGAACTTGCCGGCAAGGGGACCTTGCCGCGAGCCCTGAGTGCGGAACTTCAGCAGCCTGCTGGCAACGCCGCCACCGGCAAGAAAACTCGCCGCAGCTAGTCGCAGCACACTTAGGTTGTTGAGCAAACTCGAAAACGAAGTAAGGGCGCGACACTTGTCGCAGCAAGCTTAAACCGTTGAGCGTGCTCGAAACAAAGTAAGGGCGCGGCTAGCCACGAGTAGGTTCCTCCGCGCACAGGTTTTCCATACAAAGTGCGGTCGTTCAAGGAAGATAACTTTAAAATTTAAAAATTTGAATGCTCAAACTTTGGCAACTTAGCTTTTGTGTTGTTTGGTTTCCGGCAAGGCGAGGCTTTCTTGAACGGCACTTGGTCCATACTAATGTCTCCTTCCCCCCCCCCCGGCAAACTTGTGCGCGAGGAAAAACTTCTTCTGCTTGAGAGAAAGAGAAAAAGGGAGGAAACATAGATATGGAGCCTTGCGGCTCGTTATTGCTTACCGGGGGTGCGTGCTGCACAAGGTGTCATATAATACATGCAAGAAAAGGGAAAATGCATGAAAACGACAAGTTGTGCGAGGCACAAAAGTTTTACTGATGCACGGGGTCTGCGCCCGGTTTTGTACAAAGGTTTACATGCAACAGCGGCAAGACTTGTACAAAAGGTGGTTGCCGGAGCGGATCACGGCAACCGTGCCTTATGGATGAAACTTGCGAAGGTGCTCGATGTTCCAGGAGTTGCTCACCGGTAAGCCTTCTTCGGTCTCAAGGCGGACAGCGCCTGGCCTTGTGACTTGTCTCACCCGATAAGGGCCTTCCCACTTCGGCGTCAACTTGTTGGAATTCTTGGCGGACTGAACACGCCGAAGAACAAGGTCGCCTTCCTCGAGACTTCTGGCCTTAACTTTGCGGCTATGGTAGCGGCGCAAAGCTTGCTGATATCGAGCAGCTCGTACAACAGCCTGAAGACGGTCCTCCTCGAGGAGCAGTGCATCATCTTGCCGCAACTGCTCTTGCTCGAGCTCATCGTAAGCGAGCACTCGAGGCGACCCGTATATGAGTTCCGTGGGGAGAACTGCCTCTGCTCCATAGACAAGAGCAAAGGGTGTCTGTTCAGTGGCTCGATTTGGTGTCGTCCTGATTGACCAAAGAGCCGCCGGCAACTCTTCAATCCAGTTTCTTCTGCATTTATGCACCCTGTCGAAAGTTCTTGTCTTGAGTCTGCGCAGCACTTCAGCGTTTGCCCTCTCCGCTTGACCATTGCTCCTCGGGTGAGCAACAGAAGCGAAGCAGACCTTGGCGCCAAGGTCTTGGATGTATTGCATGAAGGTGCGACTTGTGAATTGTGTGCCGTTGTCGATGATGATCCTGTTAGGGATTCCGAAACGGCAAACAATTGACCTGAAGAACTTGACTCCCGACTGTGCGGTCACCTTTCTCACTGGTTCCACTTCTGGCCACTTTGTGAACTTGTCGATGGCGACGTACAAGTACTCAAAGCCCCCGGCTACGCGGGGAAAGGGGCCGAGGATGTCGAGCCCCCAGACCGAAATGGCCAGGACAAAGGGATCGTCTGGAGAGCTTGAGCTGGCTGATGTATTTGCTTGGCATGGAACTGGCACGCTTCACACTTGGTTACTTGTGCAGTTGCATCTTGGAGGGCTTCTGGCCAAAAGAAACCTTGCCGGAACGCCTTGCCGGCAAGTGTTCTTGCGCCAATGTGGTGACCACATATGCCTCCATGTATCTCTGCCAATAGCTTCTGTCCATCTTCCCGGGGAATGCACTTCAATCTGACACCGTTGAGTCTTCTTCTGTACAGTTCATCGCCGACAAATTGATACATACTTGACTGCCTGGTTATTCTTTCTGCTTCTTCTGGCTCTTCGGGAAGTTCTCTAGTTTGAAGAAAACGGACAATTTGCTGCGCCCATGCTGGAGCCTGAGGCTCAACAACAAGGACTAAAGGTATCATTGCTGCTGCGGGAACGTCAGCTTCTACGGCAAGAACCTGTGGCTCGGCCGGAGTTGGACGCTCCCCGGCAAGCTTGCCGGGGCAAAACTTGTCGGGAACGCCTGCTTCAACTATACAAACCCTAGGGTCTACAGGAGCAGACTATTCCTCAGCAACTTTTTCGTTGATCTTGGGGACCTTCGCGGTGGCTTCAGGAAGTTCCGCCGGCAAGTAGTCACCAGAGATCAACTTTCTCTTCTTACTTTGCCCAGTTGATGGTGTAACGGATGGTTGAGCTAACTTGAGCACAAAGATCCCTGGTTCCACAGGTAGCTTTAGTGCAGCACACTTTGACAGGCCGTCTGCGATGTCATTTTGAGCTCTTGGAACATGCTCCATTGTAGGCCTTCAAAGTGCTCTTCAAGTTTTCTCACTTTGTCGACGTAAGCTTCCATCAATGGACTCTGGTAGCTCTAGTTCACTTGGCGGACAACCAACTGCAAATCACCCCGCACAATCAGCTTCTTGATCCCAAGCTCTGCTGCGATTCTGAGGCCGGCAAGCAAACCTTCATACTCTGCAGTATTATTCGTTGCTTGCTCCTTGGGAAAGTGCATCTAGACGACGTACTTGAGGTGCTCGCCGGTGGGCGCGACAAGCAGCACGCCAGCGCCGGCGCCTTGCAGCGAGAATGCACCATCGAAGTACATTATCCATTCTTTGCTTGCTTCTTTGACGGGGATGCTTGTCTCTGGAATTTCTTCATCTAGCGTCGGTGTCCATTCCTCTATGAACTCCGCCAATGCTCTGCTCTGGATAGTAGAAGTACTTTCAAACCTGAGGCCAAAGCTTGACAGCTCCAGTGCCCACTCGACAATCCTGCCTGTTGCTTCTGGATTTTGCAATATCCTTTTCAGCGGAAAGCGAGAGACCACCGTTATCTCATGTGCTTGGAAGTAGTGGCGCAGCTTTCTCGAGGCCATGAGGAGGCCGAAAAGCAACTTCTGCACCCCAGAGTATCTTGACCTAGCCCCCTGCAAGAGGGAACTGACAAAATAAACTGGGCGCTGCACCATCTTCTTCCGCACCTCTTCTTGCATCTGCGCAGACTCATCCCTGTCGGGGCCTGAGCTTGTCGGGGAAGCCCCCTGCTTGCCGCTGGATGTGCTTGCCGGGGCTGTAGGCTCCTCGTCTGCCTCCCTTTCCGCTACCAACGCAGCACTAACCACTTGATTGGTCGCTGCTAAGTACAGCAGCAACTTCTCTTGTGGCCTAGGTGCGACAAGTATTGGAGTGGAGGACAGGTACCCTTTCAAGTCTTGCAGCGCTGCCTCCGCTTCCGAAGTCCATTTCATTGGACCTGCCTTTTTCAAGATTTTGAAAAACGGCAGAGCGCGTTCTGCAGACTTAGAAATGAACCTGCTGAGAGCAGCCACACAACCGGCAAGCCTTCGTACATCCTTGACGCGCTTCGGAGCTTCGATCTGCTTGATGGCTTTGATCTTGTCGGGATTGGCTTCAATCCCCCTCTGGGACACAAAGAACCCGAGAATCTTGCCGGAGGGGACTCCGAACACGCACATCTCGGGGTTAAGCTTGAGTTGTATCTTGCGCAGATTTGCAAAGGTTTCATCCAGATCTTGAATCAGGGTATCCTTCTCCTTGCTATTGACCACTATATCATCCATGTAAGCTTCTACATTCTTGTGTATCTGTGGCTCAAAAGCAGTGTGGACTACCCTCGCAAACGTTGAACCCGCATTCTTCAATCCAAAGGGCATGCGTATGAAGCAGTAAGTGCCACATGGAGTAATGAACGCGGTCTTCTCTTCATCTTCCTCAGCCATAAATATCTGGTGGTATCCTGAATAGGCATCAAGAAACGAAAGCAACTCACACCCAGTCGTGGAGTCAACGATCTGGTCAATGCGCGGCAAGGGAAATGGATCTTTTGGAGAAGCTTTATTCACATCAGTGAAGTCTATAAAAAGCCTCCACTTCCCATTTGCTTTGCGCACGACAACAGGGTTGGCCAGCCACGTGTGATGAAGTACACCTCTGACAAGGCCTGCCGCTTCCAGCTTCTTGATTTCTTCAGCGATAAACTCTTGGCGCTCCATCACTTGCTTTCTGACCTTCTACTTGACGCGCCGCGCGTGAGGACAAACGGCAAGCTTGTGCTCAATCACTTTCCTGGGAACGCCGGGGATGTCAGACGGTTGCCATGCAAACACGTCGACATTCACCCGCAGGAAAGCAACGAGCACGCTTTCCTAATTGGGGTCGAGCGTGGCGCTGATGGTGAAAGTACCACCAGTGCCGTCCTCCTTGGCGGACACCTTCTTGGTTGCAGGTGGAGCTGCCATTCCCTTCTTGCACTTGCTGGTGGAGCTCGATGGTGCGTCCTCGACGGCAGCGTAGCACTCCGAGGAGGTGCGTTTGCCGGAGTGGGCTCCAGAGCTCTTGCCGGACTTGGTCTTGTTCTCCCCCCCCCCCCCCCCCCCCGGGAGCTTCAGCGGCAAGTGTCTTGCTATCTGTTGCGGCTGCTGCGTCCCGGTAGATCTTGTCGGCACAGATAAGCGCATCCTTCTTGTCGCCGGGGACAGAGATGACGCTTATCGGGCCTGGCATCTTGAGCATGTTGTAGGCGTAATGAGAGGCTGCCATGAACTTGGCGAGCGCTGGACGGGCAAGTATCCCATTGTATGGCAATGGGATATCGGCAACGTCGAAGGTGATCCTCTCAGTCCTGAAGTTCAGCTCTCCGCCAAAGGTTACTGGCAGTGTGATTTTCCCCTTCGGCTTGCTCCTTCCCGGGTTGATCCCTTGGAACGTGTCGGTCTCCTCGAGCTCGCTGTCGGGGATCTGCAGCTTCCGGACTACAGCAGAGGAGATCAGGATCAGGCCGGCCCCGCCGTCAACCAACATCTTGGTGACCTTGAGGTTGCGGATGGTTGGCAAAACCAACATCGGCAGACACCCGACCGCAGTTGTGCGGTCAGGGTGATCCTCAATGTCAAAGATGATGGGTGTGCTGGACCACTTCAGGAGTTTGCGCGACTCGACGGGTGGCTCTGCTGCTTTAACTTCCCTCACCCATTGTTTGAGTTGGCAGTGGGAAGTATGCAGAGAGGCACCTCCATCGATGCACAGAACTTCTATGGCCTTCTGGAACTCCTGCTCGCTGTTGTCTCCGTCGTCCATGTCCTCGTCGTCGTCTTCATCTTCGTCCTTGTCGCGGCCACGGGAAGGTCTATCTCCTTTCCGCTGCTTGGCCTTGCCGCGGCGTCCTTCCCGGCCATTGAATGGCCACTTCTTGCCAGACTCTCCTCCACCTCCCTGAGCCTTCTCCTTGTCGCATCGCTCGTACTCAGCCTTCTGCTCTTCGACGAGGTATTCGACCCTTTTATAGTTCTGGAGATCGTGGCCATTGGTGCGGTGGATCTTGCAGTACTGCTTGTCCGAGCCGTCCTGCTTGTCGGCGGCCGCTACAGTGGCAGCCTCCTTGCCGGAGCCACCAGCCTGAGCTTTCTTGGCGCCAGCCTCCTTGCCGGACTGCTCACCGACCAGTACTTCCTTGTTCTTCTTCTTCTTGTTGTTCCACCGCCGGTTCTTTCTTGCTGGGGCGGCATCTTCACTATCTGTTCCCCCTGCTCCAGCATCCTCTCCGGGGAGTCTCCTCCCCTCTTCAGCGCGTGCGCACTTGTCGGCCAGGGCATAGAGCTCACTGACGTCTCGTATCTTGCACATCGCCATTTCCTCCCTCATCCTGCGGTTACGCACGTTCTAATGGAACGCGCTAATAACCGCAGCAGGGTGGACGTCCGGGATGTTGTGCTGGACGCGGCTGAATCTCTGGATATACTTTCGCAGGGACTCTCCTTCCTTCTGGGCAAGTATATGAAGGTCGCTCTCCTGGCCATGGGGCTTGTGGCCACCCGTGAAGGCGCCGACAAACTGGTGGCACAGGTCGGCCCAAGAAGAAATGGAGTTCTCCGGCAAGTGCATGAGCCAAGATCTGACATTTGGCTTGAGCACCAGCGGGAAGTAGTTCGCTAGTATCTTCTCGTCTCGTCCCCCGGCAGCCTGCACCGCAATGGTGTAGATGCTGAGGAACTCTGACGGATGAGTTTTGCCGTCGTACTTCTCGGGTACGTCGGGCTTGAAGTTTTTCATGCTGGGCCACTGGACTTGCCGCACCTCACGGGTGAACGCAGGACAACCCGCCGCGTATGGCAAGTCGCCTGGTTCCCTGGGCGCGTGCATGTCGACAGCGGGCCCAGCGCGCTGGTCGGATTGCCGCCGCGCTTCTCTTCGACGCTCGATGCGAGTTCGAGCGTCTTCTTGTCGTCTGTCGTCGAGGACTTGGCGTTGATCGCGGCGAGCTCGCGGATCCGATGATGCCGTGGAGTCGTCGTCGATGTTGATCCGGCGAGTCAGCGATTTCGGCCTTCGCGGCGGGGAGTGCATGGTAGTTTCACCCCCGGCGGTCTTGTCTCCATCAGCCCGCGCCTGGCTGACTTGCCGCGGCCGCGACGTCGTCGGCTGCTGCGGCGTGTCGTTGTTGGCGAAGGCGATGAGGCTTTGAATGGTGGCCCTCCAATCTTCGGCCTTGTCTGCCGCTGGAGGGAAGTCGAGGAGCAGCTGCGCTCGGGCTAGAGCTTCTGCTGGAGTGGAGGGGAGCGGTGGCGAGCGGTGCGAGGAGCGAGATATGCTCGGACTTCTAACTGCGTTAGAAGGAGCAGGGTCTCGTCCCGGCGACCGCGCCTTGCTCGTGCCAGCATGTTGGCCTTGAGCATCCCGCGACCCGCCAGCTTGACCTTGTCGCAGCAAGCGTATGGTACCTTGAGGACCACGTCGCTGCCGGTCCGGCACCTCCTGGGAGGGGTGCGGTGCGTGCATGGACGCCGAGGCCTTGGAATGCGCCCGGTCGTCCGTCTTGTCCTTGGACTTGGCGATGCCGTGAGCTTCCTCGCCGGCGTCCGCCCTTCCGCCAGCGTCTACCCCACCGACCGTTGGCTCCGGTGGCGGCGGGATCGAAGCGGACGGGCCTGCTACCTCCGAAGCCTTCTTCTTCGGCGGCATGTTGATGTAGTCGATGAAGTTGACAAAGTTGCTGAAGTTTTCGCTCGCGTGAACACTGGATCGGGTTCACACAACCTCGACGCACCCCCTACCTGGCGCGCCAAAGATGTCGGGGAAACTGATCGCCCACGAACACCTATGGGACTGGAGCCCCTTTTCGGTACGGCAAGGGGGCGGAGGAAGCACAAAGAGCGGATCGAAGCGTGCACGCGAGCAGTTTACCCACGTTCGGGCCGCACGGATGCGTAAAACCCTACTCCTGCCTTGGTTTGTATTGTGTTCTTGGCTCGGGAGCAAGAAGAGCTACAGTGCTTGTCGCTGGCTACACCGAGCGTGAGAGTGATCGAGGAGCGGAACCGAACCCTTTCTACGTTGCGCATGGGCCTCCTTTTATAGGTTAAAGGGGTCACCGACAGGTGGCAACGCAGAAGAGGGTAAAAAAGTAAAAGTGGTGGTAGTTGGAACAGTGTATGCATAGTGCTCTTTACCTAACCCTGACGGCAGGGGACAAGGGCATTAAATGCCCGTCGCCGTCGCCCCAAACAGTGTAAAAAGCGTCCGTCAGGGCATCTCCGTCTGCCACGATGGTGGCCTCGTCATCGAAGCTTGCCACCGTGTACCCCAGGCTGCACAGCCTTCCGCCACGTGCACCTGGAAGGGTCCCAGGGCGACGCGTGGCCAGATGAGCTGGAGCGCGGGCACGTAGTGGAAGCTTGCCGCGGCTTGCACCTTGCCGCGGTTGTTAACTTGTCGTGCCCGGGAGCCTGTCGCTCTCCGGGCCTTGCCGGGGGCGTGATGCGCCACGGCAAGTCTCCTGAAACGCCATGTTTTGGCCTTCCTGGCAAGCTCCTCTTGCCAGGGTCTTGTGTTAAAGGGGTGGTCTTGAGCCTGGAGCGGCCTTCCCGGCAAGCTCCTCTTGCCGGGGTCTTGTTTCCTTAACTTGAATACTTTGTTCTTGAATGGCTCCAAAGGAACCTTAGTGGGCCTTGGCGGGCGCGTGGCAAACCCTGCCACGGGACGCTGCTACTGCCCATGCACAAGTCGGGATACTATGGTACCCCTACTTTAGTACACCGACAGGTACCGACGAAAGTTGCGCGGTACAAGAGTGGCAAGCAAGGTGGAAGGGTGAGAGTGCTTATAATCCATGGACTCAACATTAGTCATAAAGAACTCACATACTTATTGCGAAAAATCTATTAGCCCACGAAGCAAAAATACTACGACGCATGCTCCTAGGAGGGAGGTTGGTAGGAGTTAACCATCGCGCGTCCCCGACCTTCACGCAAAGATAAACAATCAAAATACAATGCGCACCAATTTGGTTACATATTTAGGAGATCATACGCGCATGCTTTGGGAATCACAAACCTTAACACCAATACTTTTACTAAACCATAATCATTCACTAGTTCCTCCCACATATTAGCATCTCTGTATCACAAAACTATTGCAAGGAATCAAACATATCATATTCAGCGATCTAAAAATTTATGTAGGATTTTATGACTAACCATGTGAATGACCAATTCCTGTCAACTCTCTAAATAGATATAAGTGAAGCAAGAGAGTTTTAATTCTTTCTACAAAAGTTATGCCCACGCTCTAACAATTATAAGTGAAGCAAAAGAGCATTCTACAAATGGCGGTTATCTATGTGAAGAGAAACTGGCAATCCAAACTTCAAATGATATAAGTGAAGCACATGAGGCATTCTATACAGCCATACTCAAAAGATATAAGTGAAGTGCAAAGAGCATTCTATAAATCAACCAAGGACTATCTCATACCAGCATGGTGCATAAAAGAAAAGGTGAAAACTAAATGCAAAAGACGCTCCAAGATCTGCTCATATCACATGAATGAAACGAATCCGAAAACATACCGATACTTGTTGAAGAAAGAGGGGATGCCTTCCGGGGCATCCCCAAGCTTAGACGCTTGAGTCTCCTTGAATATTTACTTGGGGTGCCTTGGGCATCCCCAAGCTTGAGCTCTTGCCTCTCCTTATTCCCCTCACATCGAGACCTCCTCGATCTTCAGACACTTCATCCACACAAACTTCAACAGAAAACTCGGTAAGATCCGTTAGTATAATAATGCACATCACTACTCTAAGTACTGTTGCAAACCAATTCATATTTTGTTTTTGCATTGTAGATAATGTAATATAACTTTTCCATGGCTTAATCCACTGATAGAAATTGATAGTTTCATCAAAACAAGCAAACTATGCATCAAAAACAGAATCTGTCTAAAACAGACCAGTTTGTAATAATCTGAACATTCACCATATTTCTGATACTTGAAAAATTCTGCCAAAATTAGGAAAAATAAAAAAAATATAGAAAGACAGTGCAAAAAGTTTCAGAACCATTTGACGTTCCAGCAAAAAATGTAAAATCGCGCACTATAGCCAAAGTTTATGTCCTGCACCGCACAAACCAACAAGCATTGTAAACATCCTAAAGGCAAACCTTGGCACATTATTTTTATAATACAATGGAATTGTACAAGGGGATAATTATTTTTGTTGAAAAGTTTCTGTAATTAAGATTCACAAAGTTTCCATGGGCATGAACAAAGTTCAAGGACGTCCCCCACTTTCACAATTCTCGTCTATATCTCTTTCACTTTTCTTTTTGAAAAGTTTTGGGTTCCCCTCTTTATTTTGTTTTTGTTTTTAAACTTTATAAAAGCACACAACAGAAATAAATGTCTCTCTAAAACTTCCGGGTTGTCTCCCTGGCAGCGCTTTCTTTAAAGCCATTAAGCTAGGCATATAGTGCTCAAGTAATGGATCCACCCGGATCCCAAGGTATATCAAAGCCAATTTTAATTAACAATGATTTGGCATTTAGTAGTGAGCACAAAATGATATATATCATGCAAAAATGAAGTCTGGCTCTCTTCCTATGCATCGGCATGTAATACAAGAACAATTCATGCACATCAAGTAAAGGCCAATGCATAGTATAAGCTGTTTCTTGCAATTTTATCATGTTGGAAACATAGAGAGGCGGAGATGTAGTTCCTCTCACATAATAATTGCAAGCAGGAGTAGCAAGCACATGCATATTATATTCATCAAAATCATCATGTGTAACGGAAAAAGGCAACCCATCAATATAATCCTTAATAAGTTCAAACTTCTCCGATATAGTGTAGTTTGGAGAACTCAAAAAGATAATAGGACTATCATGCGTGGGTGCAATAGGAACAATCTCATGTTTAACATAAGGAACTATAGCAAGTTCATCTCCATAAGCATAATTCATATTGGCATCTTGGCCACAAGCATAGCAAGCATCATCAAAAAGGGATATTTCAAAAGAATCAACGGGATCATAGCAATCATCCTTCGGTAAGCACGAAGCGAAATTAAACAATGTATGAGTTGGAGAGTTACTCTCATTAGAAGGTGGTCACGGGTAGCTAATCCGCTCTTCCTGCTTTTATTCTTCGCTCTCCTCCTCATCTTTATCATCCAATGAGCTCACAATATCATAGATTTCTTCTTCCATAGACTCCTGTGAAATATTAGTCTCTTCTTGGACAGCGGAGACTTTCTCAATAAACGCATCAATATTGGAGTTATATTCATAATTCAAATAGCAATATTTCAATATAGCAAGATTTTCAGGCCTAGAAACATCATCATCAAAATCATCATTCTTTTTAAACAGAGATTCAATTTCATAAGCACCCTTAAAAGCAACGAATTCTTCTATTGGTTCCACATCATAATAATCATATATACCATTAGCATAAGAAGCTAAGGTTTCATTATCATTAAATTTGCATGAAAAGGAAGGTGTGGAGCCTTCATCCTAGAGCAACAAGTATAATCATATCTCAAGCATAGTTGCCGAGCATACCAATGCAGCAAATGAATTTGATCCCATAACAGTTTCCCTTTTTGTGTCAAGCGATAATCCCTAAAGTATTCACGTTGATCTAACGCTACTCCCATTACATAGTTGAATGGGGTTTTCTCAGGATTATCAAAGTAGTACATAATATCTTTCACATAATGAGCATCGAGGGTTTTAGGAGTTTCCCCATCTCCATGAGTAGCAAGTACACCTAAGTTTTTTGGTATTTCGTGTTCCATATCCATAGCTAAAGATAGAGACCAACTTAGAACAACAAATAAAATCTACTTAGTGATAAAGCAAACAAGCACACACGAGAATATTCACCCCACGCTATTGCTCCTCGGCAACGGCGCCAGAAAAAGGTCTTGATAACCCACAAGTGTAGGGGATCAGTTGTATCCTCTTTCGATAAGTAAGAGTGTCGAACCCAACGAGGAGTTAAAGGCAGAACAAATATTCCCTCAAGTTCTATCGACCAACGATACAACTCTACGCACGCTTGACGTTTACTTTACCTAGAACAAGTATGAAACTAGAAGTACTTTGTAATTTTTGTGGGATAGGTTTGCAAGAATATAAAGAACACGTAAATAAAACTAGGGGCTGTTAAGATAAAGAAACAATAAACTTAATGATAGCGAGTGTGGAAAAGTGGTGGTAGGAGTTACAAAATTGCCCCTAAGCAATTGACTACGTTACTAGACCGATAGCAAGTTTTATGTGGTAGAGGCCACTGCTAACATGTCATCCCTTACTTGGAATTCTATGCACGTATGATTGGAACTATTAGCAAGCATCCGCAACTACTAATGTTCATTAAGGTAAAACCCAACCATAGCATTATGATATATTGGTCCCCCTTCAATCCCGTATGCATCAATTTCTACGCTAGGTTGAAGCTTCTGTCACTCTTGCCCTCCAATACGTAGTCCTATCAACATACAACTAACCCTATGGTGTGATCCACACGCGCGCTCATATGATGGGCACCAAAGGACAGCAACATAACCACAAGCAATTTAAATCAATCATAGCAATTCACCAATCACCGATAGGACAACGATAATCTACTCAGACATCATAGGATGGCAACACATCATTGGATAATAATATGAAGCATAAAGCACCATGTTCAAGTAGAGGGTACAGCGGGTTGCGGGAGAGTGGACCGTTGTAGATAGAAAGGGGAAGGTGATGGAGATGTTGGTGTAGATCGCTGTCACACGATGATAGCCCCGGTGGCACTCCGGTGCCACCGGAAGCGAGGGGGAGAGAGCCCCCTCTTTCTTCTTCTTCCTTGACCTTCTCCCTAGGTGGGAGAAGGGTTTCCCCTCTTATCCATGGCCTCCATGGCGGCGGAGGGGCGAGAAGTTGGGTTCATTTTTTGGATTCACTATGGAAGTGGGCATACCAACTCACATGCAAAATTTCAGGCTACTCTGGAGATGTCAAAAAATTGACCTCGTTCTTTGTAGACCGTTCAGGTAGGAGCAAAGGCCCCTTCCGAAAAGGAGTTCTTTTTCAACATCCTTCAAATGAACCCAATTTTTTTCATAGTGTTGTACCATCATGACTAGGATGCATGACAAGTTTCGTGGCTTTTTGCCACTTTATGAATTTTCTATAATTTTTTCGGTGAAAACGACTAAAACACTGACCGGACATGACGCAACGTGCTTTCAGTATCGAAATACAATCAATTTTTGGAATCAGCGTGGGAGTGGGCATACCAACTCACATGCAAAATTTCAGGCCACTCTGAAGATGTCAAAAAATTAACCTCCTTCTCCATAGACCGTTCGGGTAGATCGGCTAATGCTCCCAGGTTGATGCGATGTATTCCACCAGTTGACTGGAGACTTTATTATTGATATATCGATCGGTCTAGCACGGATTGAAATAGGAGCCAGTTTGACAGGAAGCTTTTGAAAGGAGCAAAGGCCTCGTCCGAAAAGGAGTTCTTTTTCAACATCCTTCAAATGAATCCAAATTTTTTCCATAGTTGTCAGGGATATTACTATCAGGTACAAACCGGCCAGGAGGGTCCGGATTACGCTGGTAAGATCATATTATCAAAAGCCCAGTGGAGTATGTACTAGGAGGTTATAGCCCACGGAGGTTCAGGGCCCATGTATAAGGCCCATGGTTTGTAAACCGACATGTTATGTAACTTGGGATGTAAGATAGAAAGAGTAGAGACCGAGGCGGACACGTTTATGAGCCGGCCTCGGGACTCTGTAAACCGGACCGGGCGTCGCCTCCTATATAAAGGGACGACCCAACGAAGGTTCAGGACAAGAAACAACAACTCGAGACACAGGCAAAGCGGATTCGCTCCCTGGTCATCGAAGCACAAGCAATACCACACCAAACTAGACGTAGGCTTTTACCTTCATCGAAGGGGCCGAACTAGTATGAACTCCCTGTGTCCTTCGTCCGCTTTAACCCCTTTAAGCTAATCCGGGCGATGGCCTCACGACTAAGTCCTTTAACCAGGACATCTGCCATGCTAAATCCACGACAGTTGGCGCCCACCGTGGGGCTATCGCACGATGGTTTCGAGTTCTTGAAGGGCAGCTTTGAAGGGCTCAAGGGTTACGCAGTGGGCTAGATGACCAAGAGTCGTCGCTGCCGGATCTACATCGACGATGCAGGCTAGGGCCCCGAGGCCGATTCAATCGAATACGGGTACCGGGTCCCCTTCGGTGGCATCCACGTCTTCATTGGCTAGATCGGCGAACCGGGGCCTGAGTCGGACACCTTCCCCAATATCGTCGAGCCGGCTCAGCGTGCGAGATCAGCCCGGATTCAGCCCGCCGTGAAGCACGTTTTCGTCGGAGCAGTGCATGGAGTACAAGCCGAGGACAGATCAGATTCTGGTGGCGAGACAGTTGTTTATTCAGGCGATGAATCTTCATCCGGAGAGACCGAATCTTTGTATATGTTGCAGGACGGCCAGTCTGAGGGGGTGTCCGATGGCGATAGTATTCCGGACTCCTTCGATCTGCCGAACAGGGTTGCTGTTTTCATGGCCGGATCACAACCCATGCAGCAGCCCTCGACGACTGGGGCATTAACCTCAGATGCAGCGGGAGCTTGAGTTGGAGACCTTCCCCCGTCGCCCTCTGACGTCCTATCCACCTTAGTCGACACTTTGACAGCACTCGCAATAGCTGAAGTAGCCCAGGCCGACAAGGAGCAGCGTGATGCAGAGATCGCTCAGGTGAAGAGCCAGATTGAGCAAGCTAAGTTGGATTTGGATGCGGAGAAAGCCAGGTTGGCTACAAGACAGGCAGAGCTGGATTCCCAAGCTTTCCGGCTCAGGTTAGATCAGAATGCTTCACAGGAGGTAATGTACAGAAGACAACGATCTTGTTTGCCGCCGGTTTACGAGGCAAGGAATCTCTTTAGCACACCAGGAGCAGGAACCAGTAACCATCCAGAGATAAACCGAGGAGGAGCCCTGGGGACGGGGGCGTCGGTTCAGCCACCAGCTGCGGAGCCAAATCGCCAAGTTATGCCGACACAGCACATGCCCACCCCTCCTGGCCACTATTCTAACCCGTTGGACAACATTGTCGCCGCCGCTTCACGGCTGGCCCCCTTCCCATTGAGGGGACGTCCCCCATAGCAATGGAGGCACGACGGGCCAACGAGCTACTGGACACGGTGCTAACTCAGCAGCAAGCTTATTCCTATAGCTGAGAGAGGATTCATTCAACCCCCCGCCCGAGCCGGAGTTACACGAGGCACCTGGATGAACCGGCTGTATCCACCAGCACGCGGAGATGGCACCGACAGAGGCAGCATAATCCGGCAGGAGCAGTTGCACATGCACAAGAGGCGGCAGATCAGGCCAGGCATATAGCCTATAACGACGCCCGTCAGGCAACGCCGGTTTACCCCACCACCACAGTTGAGACAGGAATCATGTCCAGTTCCTTGGGAGTGCAGTGTCTTATCCCCGCTTTATGGAACGTGAAATTAGCCAAAGACTTCAAAGGTCCGCGCAAGGTACCCAATTAGACGGCAGACCTAGCTCCGGAGGCATGGGTAGAAAGTTATGAGATGGCTATGGAAATGCTTGATGTGGACGAAGCTGCATGCGCCAAATACTTCACAATGATGCTTGAAGGCACGGCCCGAACATGGCTAAAGGGTTTACCACCTAACTCCATCGGATCATGGGGGGAGTTGCGTCGCCGGTTTATCAATAATTTCAAAGACACGTGCAAGCAGCCGATGTCCATGGTTGACTTAGCAGCCTGTGTTCAAGGAGAGCAAGAGACCACCAGCAGTTGGGTGCGGCGAGTGTCAGAAATCTTGCACTCCTCCAATAGCATCAATCCAAGCACGGCTATAGTAACCTTGGAAGGCAATTGCCGGTTTGAGCCTTTGAGGCAGAAGCTGGGACGTCTCAAACGTGATTGCAACGACATGGGAACGCTCATGGCCGCTTTGGTAAAATATGGAGACTCTGATAACACCAAGTATCCAGATGTAGACGGAGATAAGTCCAGGAAGGTGAGCAAAAACGGTAAACCGGCGCAGGCCAATCCGGCGGGCACAGGGTATAATGGCAAGTGTAAAGCGGAGGGCGGCTCAGACTTTGTGGCCAATACCAACGTTCAGGACAACGGACAGCGCCACAAGGGTAAACCGCCCCCATGCAGCGGGAGGCTACCTATTAATCTGGATCGCCAGTTGAACATGCCTTGTCCAAGGCACGGTACAGAGGAAAACCCGGCTATGCATCTCTGGAAAGACGGTTTCATCATGCAGGAGGTTATGAGACAGGCCAAATATAACCCGGGCCCCCCGGCGGGTTAGGTCCCGGTTTTCAAGGTCCTGGTTATCAAGGGGGTGGATCTCGTTCAGGATACCACGGCGGTAACAATAACCACAATGGCAACAATCAGCATCAGCATCATCATAACCAGTAGCATGGTCAGGGCGGATACAACAACCAAGGGAATCAACAGAGTCAGCAGCAGCAGCAATCCGGATATCAGAATAATCAGAAGGAGTTGAGCAGTGGGCAGTATCACGTCTTCACCACAAGTCTGCGCAAACGGGATCAAAAGGTTTTGAAGAGGGCAGTGATACGTCCAAAACGTATCTATAATTTCTGATTGCTCCATGCCTCTTTTGTGTGATATTGCTATGATATTTATGCACTTCCATACACTTTTGATCATATTTGGACTAACCTATTAACTCAGTGCACCACAGTGCCAGTTCCTGTTTTCTGCTGTTTTTCTATTTCGGGTTTCCCCCATATTAAAAGTGCCCTAAAAATTCCAGGAAAAATACAGGAAAAATCAGCGTATCGGGAGCTTCAAGAAAAACCAAAGCAGGGCCAGAGGGAAGCCAGGGGCAGCCCAGGCGGCCCCACCCCTGGCCGCCCTAGGGGGGCGCCTTGGCCCCCCTCTCCTCTTCTGGTGACCCCCTTTGGCATATATACTCCTCGCGTCCCGAAACCCTCGTGGACGGAACCCTTTTTTACGATCTCGCCTCTGTTCCGCCGCCGCCACGCTTCCAAGATCGGGAGCACCAGGAGAACTCTTCCCGGCACCCTGCCGGAGGGGAGAACCACCACCGGGAGCTTCTCCACCACCATGGACGCTTCCCTGATGAGTTGTGAATAGTCCTCTTGGACCATGGGTCCATGACCAGTAGCTATGTGATGTTCTCCTCCCCTCTTTGTTCTTCATGGATTAGACCTCGTGAGCTGCCCTACATGATCGAGGCACATATGTAACCTTTATGCTATTGCTCTGCTGAGTTTGCTGGGATCCGATGGATTATGAGATTATGTTCAGATTGTGTGTGAGTAATATATTTGATTCACCTCTTTTATATTTATGTTCTTGAGTAATTCTTGCATGTTCTCCGTTGCTGTTTATTGCTTTGGCCAAGTAGTAGGTAGTAACTCCAAGAGGGAATGTTATGCTTGATTGTGGGTTCATGCCCCTTGATGACTAGTTTGAGTGACAGAAACATGAGTATAGGGGATGTGTTGTTGCCACAAGGGGGAAAACAATGGTGCTTGTACTTGCGGGTGCAAGGATTGTTTACTTTACGCAAAGTTCTTTTAATGCAGTTGTCTGTTGCTTTGAGTTTACACTTTGGGTGGGACTCGCAACTTAATACCAGCGAGATGTTCTGGATAGATATCTCAAGGTGGATGATTAGTAGTAGATGCAGATGGATTTCGGTCTACTTGCCTTGGTGTACCGCCCATGCTTTTGAGCCTCTACCTTTCTTTACAGCATAGTTAGCATTGGCTTGCGCACATAATCCTGTCAATTGCCCAGCTGTAATTTGTTTACCTCGCTTTGCTGTTTTATCGTCTTTTGGGAGAGAGACATCACTAGTAAACATCATGGGACCCCGGTCCATATTACCATCACTGATCACACCCGCTATTTACTTCCTGTTCTTATTTCCTAGTTGCAGTCATACCTATCACTATTATCTCTTGTGTTTGATCCTTTGTAAACGACAAGGCCAGAGGGATTGACAACCTCTCTGTACTCGTTGGGAGCAAAGTTATTTGTATCTGTGTGCAGGTCCTGTCAACCGCTAAGTATCTGGCGCCGTTAGCAGTTGACACCTACTTGTCGACCCTCGGAGTCTCACGGGATTCGATCCTTGGTATCTTTGCCAAGGGAAACTTGCCGTTATGCTACATCTCAAACCTTCCACTTGGGGTAACCAACGAGGGGCGAGAAGCCATCAAGCAAAGTTTCTGGCGCCGTTGCCGGGGACTCCAATCTTCAAGATAGGGGAGTTGCACGCTATCTTTTATCTTTGCCTTTTAGTCTTGTTAGTTTACCTTTCAGTTTTTGCTTTAGTGTCCCCTTACCAAAAATCACAAAAATAGTTATCTTGCTTGCTGCTGCTATGGGTTCCACCGAGAACACCAAGTTGTGTGACTTCACTAGTCATAACAACAATGACTTTATCTGCACGCCTATTGCTACACCTGCCACTTCAGCACCTTCTTATGAGATTAAACCCGTTTTACTGAACCTAGTTATGAAAGATCAATTCTCCGGTGCTGGAGATGATGCTGCTTTGCACTTAAATAATTTTGTTGAGCTCTGTGATATGCAAAAGTACACAGAAATAGATGGTGATATTGTTAAGCTTAAGCTTTTTCCTTTCTCCTTGAGAGGAGGAGCTAAAATCTGGTTTCAATCCTTGCCTAGGAATAGCATAGATTCTTGGGACAAGTGCAAGGATGCCTTTATTGGGAAGTACTATCCCCCTGCTAAAATTATCCAACTAAGGAGTAACATAATGAATTTTAAACAATTGGATAATGAACACGTTGCCCAAGCTTGGGAACGCATGAAATCTCTTGTCAAGAACTGCCCTACTCATGGTTTGACTACTTGGATGGTTATCCAAACTTTTTATGCAGGCTTGAACTTTACCTCGCGGAACTTGTTAGATTCGGCCGCGGGAGGAACCTTTATGTCAACTACACTTGGTGCTGCCACGAAACTTCTCGATGAGATGATGACCAATTATTCCCAATGGCACACCGAACGCGCTCCAACAGGTAGGAAGGTAAACTCTGTCGAGGAGATTTCCTCCCTAAATGAAAAAGTTGACTTGATCATGTCTCTACTTTCCAAGCAATCTTCTATTGATCCTCATGGTGTTCCTTTAAATTCTTTGATTGCTCAAGATCAAGTAGATGTGAACTTTATCTCTAGAAACAATTTCAATAACAATGCTTATAGGAGTAATTTTGGTAGCAACCCTAGACCGTTCCCCTCTAATTCCTATGGGAACAACAATGCTTATCCTAGCACCAAGAACTCCACTTCTGAACTAGAGATTATGCTTAAAGACTTCATCACTACCCAAAAAGCCTTCAATAAGAGTGTAGAAGAAAAACTAGACAAACTAGATAATCTCTCTTCGAAGGTAGACAATTTAGCCCATGAGGTAGAGTTGCTTAAAATTAGAACTTCTCCTCTTGAGGAGAGGAAGACCACTCCTATGAATTCTATTCAAGTGCAAATTAATGAAAACATTAGGATGATGGCTAAACTTAAAGAGAGATGGGCGAGAGAAAAGGAGGAAGAAGATAGAATTAAGAGCCTTCCTACCCACCACACTGTTGCTACTATTCAAGTTGTTGAGGATATCCAAACTCTTAGAACCCAATGCACTCCTGGTCCCATTGGACCTATTAATGGTGATGCTATGACCTCAACCTTAGAAGAAACTCCTATGACCATAGAAGCTACCAAACAAGTGAGCCTAAAGGACACCACTACCACTTTACTTGATAGTAGTGACCTTGATTTTGATAATTGCACCCTTTCTGAAGTTATTAGTTTTCTTCACAAGATGTCTAGAGATCCCCACACTAGCACACTTAATCTTGCCTTCACGGAGCATATCACTAATGCTCTCATCAAAGCTAGGGAGGAGAAGCTTAGGGTAGAAGCCTCCATACCTAGAAAGCTAGAAGATGGTTGGGATCCTATGATTAAAATTAAGTTGAATAACTTCTCTTGCTATGCTTTATGTGATGTTGGAGCTAGTACCTCCGTTATGTCCAAAAGAACGTATGATATGTTTAAATTGAAATCTTTTGATCCTTGTTCTTTTGGTGTTTGTCTTGTTGATTCTTCCATAAAGAAACCTTTGGGGAAGATCGACGATGTTCTTATCATTGTCAATGACAATTATGTTCCCGTTGATTTTACTATTATGGATATTGAATGTGAACCTTCATGTCCAATTATTTTGGGACGTCCTTTTCTCCGCACCGTTGGTGCTATCATTGACATGAAAGAGGGTAATATAAAATTCCAATTCCCTATCAAGAAAGGGATGGAACACTTCCCTAGGAAGAAGATTAAGTTGCCTTTTGAGTCCGTTATACGGGCTAGCTATTCTTTTACTCTTGATAAAACTTGATCCTCTCCTTTTTGCATCATGCCTAGCTTAAAGGCATAAAAGAAAGCGCTTTTGGGAGGCAGCCCACAACGAATTTGGATTTATTTTTTTTTGCTTTTGTTATATCTTGATGTTTGTTACTACAGTAGCATCATCATTGTATCTTTTCTTTTCAGCTTTGTGCCAAGTTAATCCTTCGATTGCAAGAAAGTTCAAAAGTTGTGACGTGCAGTCCAGAAAACAGATTCTGTCCTTGGACAGAAAAAATTCGTATAAAATCACCAGATCATCTTTTTGATCTGAATAATTTTGACAGCTTGCTCTATACAATTGGCTTTCGGGCGTCTGTTCTGAGTTTTTTGATTTGAGTGGCAGAAGTGCCCCGAAAAAATTATTTACTACCTGTTGGTCTGTTTTTCACAGATTCTGTTCTGTTTTGCCTTTTCTTCGTTTTGCAAACCTTGAGCTTGCTTTTTCTTTGCAAAAACCTTTTGGCAATCTTGAGAAACAGTAGCTCTTCAAGATTATCCTTATTTCCAGTAGGGAAAAATTATTTTATTATGGGTACTAACCTCGCTAATCAGATTATGATGAGTTATGTATGAAGGGAGTTTTCAAGTGTGCGAGGGAAGATGATAAAAGAAGATCCAGGAGGGTCAAACGCTCAAGCTTGGGGATGCCCCCGTGCACCCCCAAGAAATATTCAAGAAGACTCAAGAGTCTAAGCTTGGGGATGCCCCATGCATCCCCTTCTTCATCAACAATTATCTGTTCGTCTTTCGTTCCACTATATTCTTATCACTTCATGTGTTATGTGCTATGCTTGGAGCGTCTTGCGCTTAGTTTCCTTTTTAGTTTTCTTTAGCTTTGCTTGCTGTTCATAACAAGTTAGAACCCAGCTTTCTTTGTGTGGGAGAGAAACACGCTCCACTTCAACCTAGAACACAACATTGGATTTTCATGCTTATCTTTGTTGTGTATGTTCTTTGTCTTTCCATAGCTGCTGTCATGTTTAGCTCTTAGTTTTCATGCTTTTCTTTTTAAAGAGCTTTTGTTTAGTTGGCTGCTGAACTCTCTTGAGTTTTCATGTTTATATTGTTAAGAGAGTTTGCCTGTTGCACTGAGTTGTGTGTCTTAACTTAAAGTAGGTAATTGAGGTTGCTATTTAATTTTAGTAGTAACTTGCAATAGTTTTGAGGTATTGCCATGAGTAATGTCTGAACTTTTGGTGTCAAGAGCTTTAGCCTATTAGTGATAGATGTCGTATTTTGGGCAATCCGTGTTTATTTTCGAAAACCTACAAAATAGTTGAGAACTTTAGCTACTAAATGGATCACTAATCTTTGGAGGGATCGAATATTAGAGTACACTCACGTACCATGAGCCGAGGATGCGCAAGGATAACCAAACCCCCATACACTCCTCCTCGGGGTACTTGTCTCTTTGTGAACCTCCTAATTAGATTGAGAGTTACCGATAATAAGTGCATGAGTTCTTCGGACTAATGTGAGTATTCGAAAGTTGACACTTCCACCTAACCATATTTTTCTAGCCTCTTCGGTACCGTGCATTGCCCTTTCTCACCTCGAGAGTTGGCGCATACTTCGCCGGTGCATCCAAATCCTTGGCACGATACGCTCTGTCATCATAAGCCTCATTATATCCTTCCTCAAAACAGCCACCATACCTACCTATCAAGGCATTTCCATAGCCTTTCCAAGATACATTGCCATGCAACATCCATCTTCTCATGACTTGATCTTCATGTCATACATGCTTTTTGCTTGATCGATGAGCTGCATGCTAGTTGGGCCTTGCCCTAATCATTGCTACATGACGCGCTAGTATCATTGCATATCCTGCTACACTGGCAGAGGCATACATTTGCATACATCATGATAGTTTCATTTTCTTTATGTTGAGTACTTTTGTAAAGTGTGAAAGATCTTCTATACTTCTTGTAATATATAGGGTGTTGCCCCTAAAGTGAGGAAAAGATCCCAAAGAGGACAAAATCAAAAGATCGCAAAGAGGACAAAATCAAAAGATCCCAAAGAGGACAAATGAGAGATAAATAGAAAGAGCCATTGAGGCCACACAAAAAAAGAAAAAGAAATAAAAAGAGAGAAGGGGCACACTACTATTTTCTTTTGAGAGATCCACACTCGTACTCCATCTTATACCTTGTGCTCCATAGAGATTATCATTCATGCATATAGCTATGTGGGGACCTTCACACTATAGAACTTGGCTTGTATATTCCAATGATGAGCCTCCTCAAAAGAGCTCTAGGTCTTCTTGAGCAAGCAAGTTGGATGCACCCCCACTAGTTCCATTGGAGAGCTTACCTTAGCTCATGTGTGCATCCGTTGCATGGCAATCCCTACTCCTCACATCATATCTATCATTTGGCTTTCTCTCGCCGATGATTGTCCTCATTGATGTGAGCCTTTCACACCTTTTTTGTCTTCCCCCTCTATCATTTTTCTCTCTTTGCCATCCTAAGTGTCGACTTTCTTGCTTCCGCTCATCCATTGCATGAGTGCTCAAAATATCGAAAGGGAGTGGATCATTTTGACTTGTACCTGGCTGACGGTCTGGGGATGAGTCATGATAAGATTTCAAAGAAGACCGAGTGTGAAACTTTAGTAGATTAAGTTCTCAACAATACAAAAACTATGTTTTACTCTCTCATATATCCCTATCCCCTTTCTTGCATGCAAACACCATTTGGAGACATCCGAGTCACGGACAGCGAGAGCTCTTGCACCTTTATGTTCTTATGTTACTTGTTACAATGCTAATATAGAATCTTGCTTGTTATGACTTGAATTGAATTACATGCCTTGATTGCTTTACTTAAAAGTTCTTATATGGTTGATAGCATGTCACCACAGAAATTATGCTTGTTATCATTTACCTACTCGAGGACGAGCAGGAATTAAGCTTGGGGATGTTGATACGTCCAAAACGTATCTATAATTTCTGCTTGCTCCATGCCTCTTTTGTGTGATATTGCTATGATATTTATGCACTTCCATACACTTTTGATCATATTTGGACTAACCTATTAACTCAGTGCACCACAGTGCCAGTTCCTGTTTTCTGCTGTTTTTCTATTTCAGGTTTCCCTCATATTAAAAGTGCCCTAAAAATTCTGGGAAAAATCAGCGTATCGGGAGCTTCAAGAAAAATCAAAGCATGGGCTAGAGGGGAGCCAGGGGCAGCCCAGGCGGCCAGCCCAGGCTGCCCCACCCCTGGCCGCCCTAGGGGGGCGCCTGGGCCCCCCTCTCCGCTTCTGGTGACCCCCTTTGGCATATATACTCCTCGCGTCCCAAAACCCTCGAGGACGGAACCCTTTTTTACGATCTCGCCTCTGTTCTGCCGCCGCCGCGCTTCCAAGATCGGGAGCACCAGGAGAACTCTTCCCGGCACCCTGCTGGAGGGGAGAACCACCACCGGGAGCTTCTCCACCACCATGGACGCTTCCCGGATGAGTTGTGAGTAGTCCTCCTTGGACCATGGGTCCATGACCATTAGCTATGTGATGTTCTCCTCCCCTCTTTGTTCTTCATGGATTAGACCTCGTGAGCTACCTTACATGATCGAGGCACATATGTAATCTTTATGATGTTGCTCTGCTGAGTTTGCTGGGATCCGATGGATTATGAGATTATGTTCAGATTGTGTGTGAGTAATATATTTGATTCACCTCTTTTATATTTATGTTCTTGAGTAATTCTTGCATGTTCTCCGTTGCTGTTTATTGCTTTGGCCAAGTAGTAGGTAGTAACTCCAAGAGGGAACGTTATGCTTGATTGTGGGTTCATGCCCCTTGATGACTAGTTTGAGTGCCAGAAACATGAGTCTAGGGGATGTGCTGTTGCCACAAGGGGGAAAACAACGGTGCTTGTACTTGCGGGTGCAAGGATTGTTTACTTTACGCAAAGTTCTTTTAATGCAGTTGTCTGTTGCTTTGAGTTTATGATACGTCCAAAATGCATCACTATTTTGTATCATAATTTATCCTTATTCATTGATATATTTCACATTACGATGATGTTCTTATGTTGTTTTGGCCTATTTTACACAGTTTGCAACTTTCCGGTGCCGAAGCAGCAGACGCAGGATTCAGCGGTAAAAAGTGGACGCTGAGTTGCTGAAGAAGAATACCTCCAAATTACCTGAAAATCGACGGAGAGTATTTTCCAGACGGATCACGAAGGCACGCAAAAGGGCAACCAGAGGGGGCCACAAGGCGTCCAGGCGCCCTGGGGGCGCGCCCCCCTGGCCGCGCCGGGGGGGCGCCTGGAGCCCCTGGCCCACCTCCGGCTGCCCCCTTTTGCCTATATACTCCCCGTTATCCAAAAACCCTAAAAACGAGAGTTTCTACGGAGTTCCGCCGCCGCTCCGTGGCGGAAACCTACAGAGAAGAAAAAGCCATCTCCGGCGGGCAGATTTCGCCGAGGAGATCACCTCCCGGAAGGGGAGATCATCGCCATCGTCATCACCATCGTCACGGGCATCATCGAGATCATCATCAACATCATCCCCAACATCAGCACCATCTCCATCTTCATCCAAATCTCATCTCACAATTGCAACTTGTGATTGTAACCCGTACTATCTATCCTCTCTACTCCATCGGTGTTGATTACTACTTTGTGGTGAATGCTATTGAGTTTTGTTGGAGAAATATCATTATGTCCAGATTGTTTGTCATCCATTTATCTCCACTGATCATGATCTCTTTTATGTCTTGTGAGTAGTTACCTTAGTTCTTGAGGACATGGGAAAAGTCTTGTTGTTAGTAGTCATATGCTGTTGAAGTAATATGTGTTGTTTGATACTTAAGTTGTGTTGTTATTCTACTAGTGGTGTTGTGTGAGTCGAACACTCAACACTTCACCTTATTAAGGACCTAGGGGGAATACATTGTGTACAAAGAATGCTTACGGTGGGTTGCCGGAGTGACAGAAACCTGAACCCCAGTTCGCACGCTTTTGCACAAGGGAACAATGGATCATCGATCGTACTGCTATGGTTAGGCTTTTGCCTTAAATACTATCTTGTATTTGCAGATGCTTGCAAGGTGTTTAATCATAAGAGTGCACTCATCTTAGTCTAGAGAGTGTACTAGCATAGATCTACCCACTCAACACTTATCAACACATAACATAGTACCAATACGGAATATGGCGAAAGCACATGACTACCTCTCCCGTGTGTCCTCAAGTACGCCTTAGCCTACATAAGTTCAGTTGCTAGGCCTCTCCTTTGCTCAAAAAGGATTGGGCCACTTGTTACTCTCAGTGCCTTTTACTTTGCTTGCTTTTACTTTCATGTTGCTTATATCAAGAAAACCCCTAAAAAGTTATCTTTCAGTGCTTGCAGTAATTCCTTGCTCAGAATCGCTTATCAGTACCTTCTGCTCCTCGTTGGGTTCGACACTCTTACTTATTGAAAACGCTGCAATAGATCCCTTACGGTTGTGGGTCGTCAAGTACCGTTTTCTGGCGGCGTTGCCGGGAGCATAGCGCTATTGGTAAAGTGAAACTGGTAAGGAAGTTTTTATATTTTTGTTTTATTTATTTTTGCTGTTGGTGCTCTTTGTCCTTATGGACAACCTTGCTACTGGATCGTTGCTTGTGGGAAGACGCCCCACGCCTGTGGTGGTTGCTCCTCCCCCTACTGAAATTGTGCCCTATAAAATACCAGCTGGTATTATCGATTATGTTTTGGCTAATCGTTATGCAGGAGACAGACATCCCGGTGAACACTTGTTATATCTGTCACAACTATGTTCATTATTTAAGCTTGCAGGTGTATCAATGGAGTTTGTCATGAGGAAATTGTTCGCCGTATCGCTTATAGATAAAGCTTCAGATTGGTATAAGCTTCTCGATAACTCGCACTTGCTTGATTGGCAAGAGCTTATGTCTCTCTTTTATACTAAGTTTTATCCTCTTCATGAAATTCATCGAGACAGGAACTATATCTATAACTTTAGGTCTCGTGACGGAGAAAGCATTGCTCAAGCTTGGGGGAGATTGAAGTCCCTAATGCTCAAATGTCCTATTCATGAGCTCCCCAAGGAAATTATACTTACAAATTTTTATGCTAGGCTTTCTCGTCAGGATAAGGAGATGCTGGATGCCTCCTCTAGTGGGGTATTTCAGACAAAGAGTGTTGAAGAAAGGTGGGATCTCATTGAAAGGATCCAGAGGAATACCGAAGATTGGGAAATCGATAAAGGTATTGAACCCGCTGTAACTTATGAGCATGATTATATTGAGAGCTATGTGAAAACTGATTACTTCAATACTTTTTGCTCTAAGATTGGTCTTGATTCCCATCTAATGATTGATTTCTGTAAGGATTTTGCCTCTCACGTTGATTCTTTTAAAAAGAATAGAGACCAGCATCATGAACCTTTTAAAGAGCTACCTGTTGATATTCATGTTGCTGACCCTATTTTGCCTGCAGTTATATATGAAAAGCCTCCTTTTCCCGCAAGGATAAGGGAGCACTCTCTTGTGACAGGCGTAATAAATAAAAGTGAGAGAAGAATTGATGAGCCTGAGGACCAGATCAAGGTCGATCCTCAAGTTGCATTGATTAAAGACCTTGTTACTAATGATGTTTTGGATTCAAATGTAAATTTTTGTGCTGTTTCCACTAACCTTGTCACAGCCAAGAATAAAGGCCCAATTTCAGGTACTCTAGTGGTATCTGTTAAAATAGGAGATCACAATTATTATGGTCTATGCGATTTGGGATCGAGTGCAAGTGCTATCCCCTATTCACTTTATGAAGAGATCATCGGTGAGATTTCCCCTTGTGAACTTGAAGGAGTTGATGTTACCATTCATCTTGCAAACAGAACAACTATCTCTCCTATCGGAATTGTGAGGGACGTTGAAGTCCTATGTGGAAAGGTAAAATACCGTACCGACTTTCTAGTACTTGGTTCAGAGCGGGACAATTTTTGTCCTATTATTTTTGGTAGACCTTTTCTTAGAACTTGTGGAGCTATAATAGATTGCAAGAAAGGTAAAGTTTCTGTTGAATTCGATGGTGAGCCATATGAATTTAATTTTTCTAAGTTCTCTAAGCAGCCTCGTGGTAATGATTTACCTAGTGATGTTAAAATTATTGAAAGTATTGCTTCTATTGCTATTCCCCCTAATGATCCTTTGCAGCAATATATGGAGGACCACGAGAATGATATGCATATGCAGGAAAGAAATGAACTAGATGAAATATTCTTGAGGCAACCTGCTATCCTGAAGCACAACCTCCCGGTTGAACCTTTGGGAATTTTATCAAAACCGAAAGAAGACCCGGTGTTCGATCTTAAACCTCTTCCCGATACGCTCAAGTATGCTTATTTAGATGAAAAGAAAGTATATCCTGTTATTATCAACTCTAACCTTTCAGGTTATGAAGAAGAGCGACTATTGGAAGTACTTCGTAAACACCGAGGCGCAATTGGCTATACCCTTGATGACCTTAAGGGGATTAGTCCATCTATCTGTCAACATACTATCAACCTTGAGCCTGATGCTAAACCAGTTGTTGATCATCAACGACGGTTGAACCCGAAGATGATGGATGTTGTAAGAACTGAGATTCTCAAGCTTCTAGCCGCAGGTATTATCTACCCTATAGCTTATAGTAAGTGGGTAAGCCCGGTACATTGTGTTCCTAAGAAAGGAGGTACAACTGTGGTTCCTAATGATAAGAATGAACTAATACCTCAGAGAATTATTATTGGGTATAGAATGTGTATTGATTACAGGAAGCTGAACAAGGCAACCAGGAAGGATCACTACCCGCTGCCGTTCATCGACCAAATGCTTTAAAGGTTATCATAAAATACCCACTTTTGTTACCTCGATGGCTATTCTGGCTTCTCTCAAATTCATGTTAATACTGCTGATCAAGAGAAGACCACTTTTACTTGTCCCTTTGGTACTTATGCTTACAGGCGTATGCCTTTTGGTTTATGTAATGCCCCTGCTACTTTACAGAGGTGTATGTCTGCTATCTTTCATGGTTTCTGTGAGGATATTATGGAAGTCTTCATGGACGATTTCTCCGTCTATGGAACTTCCTTTGACCATTGTCTCCACAACCTTAATAAAGTTTTGCAGAGATGTGAGGAGACAAATTTGGTACTCAACTGGGAGAAGTGCCACTTCATGGTTAACGAAGGAATTGTTCTTGGTCACAAGATTTCCGAAAGGGGAATTGAAGTGGACAAGGCCAATATCGAAGCAATTGAGAGTATGCCCTATCCAAGGGACATCAAAGGTATTCGCAGTTTTCATGGTCATGCTGGTTTCTATAGAAGATTTATTAAAAACTTTTCTAAGACTTCGAGGCCCCTCACTAATCTTCTCCAGAAGGACGTTCCTTTTGTATTTGATGAAGATTGTAAGGAAGCTTTTGAAGTTCTTAAGAAAGCATTAATAACCGCTCCTATAGTACAACCACCCGACTGGAATTTACCTTTTGAGATTATGTGTGATGCTAGTGATTTTGCTGTTGGAGCTGTTTTAGGACAAAGAGTTGATAAGAAATTGAATGTTATACATTATGTTAGTAAGACCCTTGATAGTGCTCAAAGGAATTATGCTACTACTGAGAAGGAATTCTTAGCTGTAGTATTTTCTTGTGATAAGTTTAGGCAGTATATTGTTGATTCCAAAGTTATTATTCATACTGATCATGCTGCCATTAAGTACCTTATGACAAAGAAGGATGCCAAGCCAAGGCTTATCAGATGGGTACTCCTTCTTCAAGAATTTGATTTGAAGATTGTTGATAGAAAAGGAGAAGACAATCCGATGGCGGACAATCTTTCAAGGATGGAAGATATACCGCATGACCCCATCCCGGTCAACGACAGTTTTCCAGACGAGCAACTTCCCGTTGTAAAAGTACAATCTCTTTCCGATCCTTGGTTTGCAGATTATGCTAATTTTATCGTTGCAAAGTATTTGCCTCCAGGTTTAACATTTCAGCAAAGGAAGAAGTTCTTTCATGATTTGAGGCACTACTTTTGGGATGACCCACATCTTTTCAAAGAAGGCCCCGACGGGATCGTGAGAAGATGCATACCGGAACACGAGCAGAAGGACATTCTCAGACAGTGTCATGATAGTCCCTATGGAGGACATCATGCCGGTGAGAGGACTGCACATAAGGTTCTTCAATCAGGTTTTTATTGGCCTACTCTCTTTAAGGATGCTAGAAATTATGTTTTAGCCTGTGATAAATGTTAGAGAGTTGGTAACATTAGTAGAAGGAATGAGATGCCTATGAATTACTCACTAGTGATTGAACCTTTTGATTGTTGGGGTTTTGATTTTATGGGTCCTTTTCCTTCTTCGCACAAGTACACTCACATTTTAGTAGCTGTTGATTATGTGACCAAGTGGGTTGAAGCAATCCCCACTGAAAGTGCTGATCACAAGACATCTTTGAAAATGCTCAAAGATGTGATTTTTTCCTAGGTTTGGTGTACCTAGGTATCTCATGACTGATGGAGGATCACACTTCACGCATGGAGCTTTTAGAAAAGCTTTAGCCAAGTACGATGTCAATCATAGGATTGCTTCACCGTACCATCCTCAAACTAGTGGGCAAATTGAGCTCACCAATAGAGAGATTAAGTTGATCTTGCAGAAGACAGTAAACAGAAATAGAAAGGACTGGTCAAATAAGTTAGGAGATGCTTTGTGGGCGTATAGAACTGCTTACAAAAACCCCATGGGCATGTCCCCCTATAAGATGGTATATGGCAAGGCTTGCCATTTGCCATTAGAGTTAGAGCACAAAGCTTTCTGGGCTATTAGAGAGCTTAATGCTGACCCAAAGTTAGCTGGTGAGAAGCACCTCATGAACTTGACTTCTCTAGATGAGTGGAGAAGTGAAGCTTACGAGAGCGCTAAAATGTTCAAGGAAAAGGTAAAGAAGTTGCATGATAGGAGGATTCTGAAACGTGAATTTAATGTTGGTGATAAAGTTTTGTTGTTTAGATCCCGTTTCAGGTTTTCTCCAGGCAAACTAGTTTCCAGGTGGGAAGGGCCATTTCATATTGAAGAAGTTTATCGGTCTGGTGTAATTAAGATTAACAATTTTGAATGCACCAAACCTCAAGTTGTGAATGGGCAAAGACTTAAGCATTACATAGCAGGAGACCCTGTCAATGTTGATGTGAATATGATATACACAACAACTCACGAAGAACATGTTGCAGCCCTGTTTTAGACGCCAGCAGAAGCAGACTAATGAAAAGGTATGTATTACGGGATGGAAACATCGCGAACCGCCATAAAAGTTCCATATTATGAGTTTTTGCAAAATTAGTAAAATTCTCAGCCTAAGTGGAGCCGGAGACAAGCTCCGGGGGTTCCAGGCACCCCCTGGCGCGCCCTACCTCCTGGCCGCGCCGCCAGGGCGCCTGGGCACCCGGGAGTCCGTCTCCGACCCCGCTTTAGCCTGTTACCTTCCTTTCTGTGCATAAATTTTTGCTATATATTTGCCCGGATTGTTCCGGCAAAGTATCTTGCGATTTCGTGTGTTTTCTTTTCGATCTGTTTCTGCCAGGGAATCTTTCAGCTGAATCTAGGTGCCATGGCTTCTCCAAGTTCCCCCAAAGACAAGTTCGTCGTCAACGTCATCAACCCTTACCTCGCTGAGGTGAAGAAGCACCCTCAGGTTGTTCGGATGGAGGACGGTGTCCTCCATCAAGAAGATCTGAAGGGACCTATCAAGGAGGGGAGCATCCAGGCCAGGCTAGAAGAAGTGGAGCAAGAAGTCTTCAAGTACAAGAAGATGATCGAGCGTGGTGTTGAAGCTAACTTTGACATCATCAACGAGCTGAAGGCCTACTTCCTGAAGGAGATGAAGGAGATGTGGGAAAGCATCACCGCATCTGAAGAAAGAATTACAGAGCTCCAAGGGCAAATTTATGATCTACATCACCAGAATTGTGAGTATGAACTAAGGTTTATGCGCATGGGTATGGGTGCTGCATGCAGGATTCAGGAGACAAACTTCTCATATGAGACTGGAGAACCCCTTCCATGGAAGTGCTTCGCCGAGGACTACGTGATCAACGCCAACAAGAATGAGGAGTGAAATCTCCTTGGGTAACGGCATTCCCTTGGTTGTTCCAAGCTTGGGGGAGTGCCCGGTATCTTTATCTTTACCTTTTGTCTTTTAGAGTCAAGTAGAGTCGTATCATGTCTAGGGAGGTTATTATATGAGATAGGTGTGTGCATTGAGGTCTATCACTCCTTCGGTGGAGAGATTGTATCCATGAGTGTGGAGTCGTCTATGATGGAATATTAATGAGAAGTCTATTGGTTCCTTTGCTGCACTCGGTATTCTCTTCACGCAATCAACCTTATATGATGATTCTTATGGGGAGTATTGACCTTATATCAGGTATGGCTGTGAAAACTTTATTTAATCTTGGCAAACATAGCTTTGGTCATAACAACAAGCATGATTTTCTTAAAGTATCGACATAGCCAAAACCTTTATGTTATTATGCTTGAAGTGTTATGCTGACAAGGAAGACAACTTGATGTGTTATGCTTATTTCAATGTTTATGCTTTATATTGCTTTGCATCTTAGTCATCATCAATTGTCTGTTCTCTCAAAACCTTTGCTAGCCTAACTCTGTACTAAGCGGAATTCTGCTTGTGCATCCATACCCTTAAACCAATACCTTCCATATGAGTCCACCATACCTTCCTATTCGTGGTATTCCACTACCACCTCCTAAAGTACAGAATTTATGTGTTATCCTTAAATGTTCAAAATCTTTTATTTTGTGCCTCTGTTTTAGCTCATGAGGAAGTAATAGTTAATTCATGGTCTTTTTGAGTTGGACAAGTTTCACCCCGGGATTGCATGTCTAATCTGCAAACCCCTAATACGAGAAGGAACTGGCAAAGAGTGCGCCCGGCTCATTAAAAAAATATACAACAAACAAACCCTCCTTCACGCTTTGTTCATGAGAAATCAGAAAACTTTGGCAGTGATAAACAAAAGAGATTAAGAGGATGTGATCGTCCTCGTGCGGGAGCCGTTCCTCGAAACTTGTCCAGCTCGAGAAGTAATTGAGTTATATATTAGCATTCGTTGACAAATCATGCACCTCTCAAAACTTGTTTTCATTCTGTTTGATTTAAGGATAGCACATGAGTTTTCCCTACTTCCCTAGAGCAGGGCCTATCTTTTAATTTTAAGTTGAGTCAGTTATTCCTACTTTCTTCTATTCTTAAAGAGAGCAGACATTTGATGTTGACAAGGATTCATTCATATAAAGTTGCATTAAGATTTGTCATATCATATCCTTGTTGACATTATCATTTGATAAGTAAGTTGTTTGTCAAGCCCAGCTACGGCAAACATCTTTCTTTGTGTTAACACTTTCACTTCTTGCCTAATAACATGTTATTTCAAAAGCTTCAATTAATCCCATCAAAACATAAAGAGAAAGAGCAAAAGTAAAAGCTATTAGTTGTTCTTTGACCAAAGGACATGTTTGCCATGATTTGATGAGTTTCCTTAGCCCTACTTCCGAATATAAGTGTTACCACTCTTCTATAAGGGCCTTATGAGTTGAAGATTGCTGTTGAGGATATTTGAGTTGGTGAAGAAGCTGTGATGCTTCTTGTCCGTATTCTATTTATCGACACTTCACTCTCTAAACTTGTGGACAGGTTTACCGAGCTCAGTATTCGCTTGGGGACAAGCGAGGTCTAAGCTTGGGGGTGTTGATACGTCCAAAATGCATCACTATTTTGTATCATAATTTATCCTTATCATTGATATATTTCACATTACGATGATGTTCTTATGTTGTTTTGGCCTATTTTACACAGTTTGCAACTTTCCGGTGCCGAAGCAGCAGACGCAGGATTCAGCGGTAAAAAGTGGACGCTGAGTTGCTGAAGAAGAATACCTCCAAATTACCTGAATATCGACGGAGAGTATTTTCCAGACGGATCACGAAGGCACGCAAAAGGGCAACTAGAGGGGGGCCACAGGGCGTCCAGGCGCCCTGGGGGCGCGCCCCCCCTGGCCGCGCCGGGGGGCGCCTGGAGCCCCTGGCCCACCTCCGGCTGCCCCCTTTTGCCTATATACTCCCCGTTATCTGAAAACCCTAAAAATGAGAGTTTTTACGGAGTTCCGCCGCCGCTCCGTGGCGGAAACCTACAGAGAAGAAAAAGCCATCTCCGGCAGGCAGATTTCGCCGGGGAGATCACCTCCCGGAAGGGGAGATCATCGCCATCGTCATCACCATCGTCACGGGCATCATCGAGATCATCATCAACATCATCCCCAACATCAGCACCATCTCCATCTTCATCCAAATCTCATCTCACAATTGCAACTTGTGATTGTAACCCGTACTATCTATCCTCTCTACTCCATCGGTGTTGATTACTACTTTGTGGTGAATGCTATTGAGTTTTGTTGGAGAAATATCATTATGTCCAGATTGTTTATCATCCATTTATCTCCACTGATCATGATCTCTTTTATGTCTTGTGAGTAGTTACCTTAGTTCTTGAGGACATGGGAAAAGTCTTTTTGTTAGTAGTCATATGTTGTTGAAGTAATATGTGTTGTTTGATACTTAAGTTGTGTTGTTATTCTACTAGTGGTGTTGTGTGAGTCGAACACTCAACACTTCGCCTTATTAAGGACCTAGGGGAATACATTGTGTACAAAGAATGCTTACGGTGGGTTGCCGGAGTGACAGAAACCTGAACCCCAGTTCGCACGCTTTTGCACAAGGGAACAATGGATCATCGATCGTACTGCTATGGTTAGGCTTTTGCCTTAAATACTATCTTGTATTTGCGGATGCTTGCAAGGTGTTTAATCATAAGAGTGCACTCATCTTAGTCTAGAGAGTGTACTAGCATAGATCTACCCACTCAACACTTATCAACACATAACATAGTACCAATACGGAATATGGCGAAAGCACATGACTACCTCTCCCGTGTGTCCTCAAGAACGCCTTAGCCTACATAAGTTTAGTTGCTAGGCCTCTCCTTTGCTCAGAAAGGATTGGGCCACTTGTTACTCTCAGTGCCTTTTACTTTGCTTGCTTTTACTTTCCTGTTGCTTATATCAAGAAAACCCCTAAAAAGTTATCTTTCAGTGCTTGCAGTAATTCCTTGCTCAGAATCGCTTATCAGTACCTTCTGCTCCTCGTTGGGTTCGACACTCTTACTTATCGAAAACGCTGCAATAGATCCCTTACGGTTGTGGGTCATCAGTTTACACTTTGGGTGGGACTCGCAACTTAATACCAGCGAGATGTTCTGGATAGATATCTCAAGGTGGATGATTAGTAGTAGATGCAGATGGATTTCGGTCTACTTGCCTGTGCGTACCGCCCATGCTTTTGAGCCTCTACCTTTCTTTATAGCATAGTTAGCATTGGTTTGCGCACATAATCCTGTCAATTGCCCAGCTGTAATTTGTTTACCTTGCTTTGCTGTTTTATCGTTTTTTGGGAGAGAGACATCACTAGTGAACATCATGGGACCCCGGTCCATATTACCATCACTGATCACACCCGCTATTTACTTCCTTTTCTTATTTCCTAGTTGCAGTCATACCTATCACTATTATCTCTTGTGTTTGATCCTTTATAAACGACAAGGCCGGAGGGATTGACAACCTCTCTGTACTCGTTGGGAGCAAAGTTATTTGTATCTGTGTGCAGGTCCTGTCAACCGCTAAGTATCTAGCGCCGTTAGCAGTTGACACCTACTTGTCGACCCTCGGAGTCTCACGGGATTCGATCTTTGGTATCTTTGCCAAGGGAAACTTGCCGTTACGCTACATCTCAAACCTTCCACTTGGGGTAACCAACGAGGGGCGAGAAGCCATCAGGCAGTACACTCCGTTGAACCGGCGGTGCCATGTTTTTTACGTTGGTCTGAGCAGCCCATTGTGTGGAGCAGAGAAGATCACCCACCACGGGTTGATAATCCGGGTCAGTTGGCTCTGGTGGTGGCACCACAGGTGGGTGGTTATAAGTTCACCAAAGTACTTATGGATGGAGGCAGCAGCATCAATATCTTATACTATGAGACTTTCCGACGCATGGGATTGACAGATAAGAAGCTCCGACAGTCCAACACAGTGTTCCACGGGGTGGTGCCCGGTAAATCGGCTTATCCAGTTGAAAAAATTGATCTGGAAGTTACCTTTGGTGATGAGCATGACTCTAGATCGGATACTGTGACTTTCGAGGTGGTAAAGATCAGGAGCCCGTACCATGCTCTGTTTGGGAGACCGGTTTACGCCAAGTTCATGGCTAGACCGTGTTATGTTTATCTGCAACTCAAGATGCCGGGCCACAAAGGAACTATTACGGTTCATGGAAGCCGTAAGATTGCATTAGAGTGCGAGGAAGGAGACGCGGCGTATGCTGAGACAGTTTGCACTACGGAAGAACTGAAGTTTTATAAGGACAACGTTGATCCGGTGGATATGTCCCCTCTAAAGAAACCAACGATAGAACATGATCCGGCGCTAAAGTTCAAATCAGCTGAGGAGAATAAACAGGTGGACTTTGTTCCGGGCGACTCATCCAAACAGTTCACTATCAGCGCTAACCTTGACCCCAAATAGGAACGCGCGCTCATCGAGTTCATCCGTGAGAACCGGGATATCTTTGCGTGGAAACCTTCTGACATGCCAGGTATACCGAGGGAACTTGCTGAGCACAGTCTTAATATTGATCCAAAGTTTAAACCGGTCAAGCAATATCTGCGCCGCTTCAATGAGGAGAGGCGCAAGGCTATTGGAGAAGAAGTGGCTAGGCTGTTGGCCGTAGGCTTCATAGTTGAGGTGTTTCATCCGGAGTGGTTGGATAATCCGGTGTTGGTACTTAAGAAAAACGGAACTTGGAGGATGTGTGTTGACTACACAGACTTGAACAAAGCTTGCCCAACTGATCCTTTTGCTCTCCCCCGTATTGATCAGATTATCGATGCTACAGCGGGATGTGAGCGGCTAAGTTTTTTGGATGCATATTCAGGTTATCATCAGATCAAGATGGCAGTTAAGGACCAGGAGAAGACAGCTTTCATAACCCCCTTTGGAGCCTTCTGCTATGTATCCATGCCTTTTGGGCTCAAGAGTGCCCAAGCAACCTACCAGCGTTGTGTGCAGAACTGCCTACAAGGGCAGATTGGAAGAAATGTCCATGCATATGTTGATGACATTGTGGTAAAATCCAGGAAAGGAGGAGACGCTGATAGAGGATTTAAAAGAAACCTTTGACAACCTCCGGGTTTATAAGATGATGCTCAATCCGGAGAAGTGTGTTTTTGGTGTTCCGGCAGGCAAGCTCCTTTGATTTTTAGTGTCAAACAGAGGGATTGAAGCTAATCCAGAGAAGATCAAGGCGAACTCATCCTTGGCTAAACCGGCGTGTATCAATGATGTCCAGCGCGTAGCAGGCCGTATTGCAGCGCTGAGTCGGTTCATCAGCCGTTTAGGAGAGAAAGCAATCCTGCTTTACCAGATGATGAACAAGACGGACCGATTTGTCTAGAGTGATGCTGCAAACGTTGCGTTCGAGGATCTGAAGAGGCAATTGGCAGAACCACCAGTCCTTGCTGCCCCGGTTGACAATGAGCCGCTGCTGTTATACATGGCCGCCAATGCCCGCGCAGTCAGTGTGGCCATTGTGGTGGAGCGCAAGGAGGCAGGCAAAGAATATCCGGTTCAACGGCCGGTTTACTACATCAGTGAGGTACTCATCGAGTCGAAACAGAGATATCCACACTGGCAGAAGCTGGTGTATGGAGTATTCATGGCAAACCGGAAATTGAAGCACTATTTCCAGGGCCACCCAATCACTGTTGTCAGTTCAGCTCCGCTAGGGGATATAATCCAAAACATAGAAGCCATTGGCAGGGTGGCGAAATGGGCTATTGAACTTAGCCCGCATGGGTTAAAGTATGTGCCTCGTACTGCTATAAAGTCCCAAGCACTGGTGGATTTCATTAATGATTGGACAGAGTTGCAAGCACCGGAGGAGAAGCCGGATCATACATACTGGACTATTCATTTTGACGGTTCAATGCAATTGGAGGGCTCGGGGGCTGGAGTTGTGTTAACTTCCCCACGAGGTGATAAGTTCTGTTACGTCCTCCGTTTAATGTTCCCTTGTACTAACAATGCTGCCGAGTATGAAGCTCTCCTCCATGGTTTGCGGATGGCCAAAGAGATGAACTTGAGACGGGTTAAGTGTTTTGGTGACTCAGATCTGGTGGCGCAACAAGTATCCGGTAAGTGGGATTCTAAGGTCCAGCTCATGGCAGCCTATCGACGAGAAGTGGATGCAGTCGCCGGATACTTCAAGGGGTACCAGGTGGATCATATAGACCGGCGAAAAAATGAAGCAGCTGATGCGTTAAGCCGGTTGGGCTCTCAGCATAAACCGGTTCCACCTAATACTTTCTTGGATGAATTGCATAAACCGTCAGTACAGATACCTTCAGAGGAGGACTTGGTTGTTCCTGATCCGGAAGCACAGTTGGTAGCAGCACTTCATGTCGTTCCGGATTGGACACTCCCTTACTTGGCATATATGAGCCGAGGTGAGTTGCCAGAGGACGAAGTTGAGGCCCGGCAGATAATCTGGCGGTCTAAGTCTATGACTATCATCAATGGAGAACTTCATCAGCGCAGCGTTTCTGGGGCGTTTCAACGGTGTGTATCATCAGAGGAAGGCTGCGATATTCTTCGAGAGATTCATGAAGGGGATTGCGGTCATCATGTCGGTTCAAAATCCTTGGTAGCTAAAGCTTTGCGTCATGGGTTCTACTGTTTGACGGCTCACGCCGACGCAGAGGACTTGGTCAGAAAATGTGACGCTTGCCAGAAATTTTCACGGTGTGCCCACATACCGGCACAGGAGCTGAGGATGATTCCAATTACTTGGTTGTTTGCGACTTGGGGCCTTGATATGGTTGGACCCTTTAAGAGATCTCAAGATAAGAAAACCCACCTGTTGGTAGCAGTGGAAAAATTTACAAAGTGGGTTGAAGCGGAGCCTGACAGTAAATGTGATGCAGCAACAGCGATTCAGTTCATCAAAAAGGTGATTTTCCGGTTTGGCTTTCCACACAACATTATAACTGATAATGGCACCAACCTATCTAAAGGGGATATGGAGGAGTTCTGTCAGAGAGAACATATTCGCCTTGATGTATCATCAGTAGCTCACCCTCAGTCCAATGGCCAAGCGGAGAGAGCCAACCAGGAAATCTTGAGAGGTATCAAGCCCCGGCTTATGGTTCCTTTGCAAAGAACACCGGGTTGCTGGGTGGAGGAGTTGCCTTCTGTATTATGGAGCATCAACACTACACCTAACAGATCTACAGGGTACACACCTTTCTTCATGGTATACGGTGCTGAAGCGGTCCTCCCTAGTGATATCCGGCATGACTCACCACGGGTGGCGGCCTACGTTGAAGCGGATAATGAACAAGCAAGACAAGACAGCTTGGACCGGCTGGACGAGGAACGGGACACGGTAGCAACGCGATCGGCGATTTATCAGCAAGACCTGCGCCGGTACCATAGCCGCCGGGTCAAGACCAGGACGTTTCAGGAAGGAGAGTTGGTGCTCCGGCTCATACAAGACCAGACAGATATGCATAAGCTATCCCCACCCTGGGAAGGGCCCTTTGTGGTCAGCAAAAACCTGCACAACGGATCATACTACCTTGTCGACGTTCGAGAACATAAGGACTCACGTACGACAGAGGAGGAGACCAAGCGGCCGTGGAACATCGCTCTTCTTCGACCTTACTATACTTGAGCCATTGGCTCCGTTCTATGTACCATGTATATATTATGATTAATAAAATAAACTGGCGCCCCCGGTAAACCGGGGAATCAGCCATCCTTTTTAAAGAGTATCACATGGGGGCTTCTAAAGAAACCTTCCATGGCCTCTTAAACCGGCGCCAGCCGTGTTTTTTACACAAGAGTATCACATGGGGGCTTCGAAAGAAACCTTCCATGGCCTCTTAAACCGGCGCCCTTGACAGAATCAAGGAACCAACCATATTTTTTACAAAGGAGTATCACATGGGAGTTTCCACAGAAGCTTTCCATGGCCTCCTAAACCGGCGACCTTGACACATCAAGGAATCAGCCATCTTATATATACGAACGAGAGCCACATGGGGGCTTCCACGGGCAAGGAAGTTTTCCCATGGTCTCTTAAGCCGGCAGCGGTATGAAGCCCATCATAAGAGCACTGCTCTGGTTGCTTCGGCAATTTTCACATGATGATGAGGGGTAAAAGAGGGTTTTGGTGCCTAACCCAGCTCAAACATATGCCCCGATGAGCAAACGGCTCACACAGTACCTGGGGGCTCGCATCGAGTTGAATACCCTTGTAGTGAACATGCCTTGGAAGCCCGGTGCATGCACCTAAAACCCCGGATTAACCTGCCTGCCTCAAGTAAATCACGCCGTCCAGGTAAACCTGGTATGACCCGTCGAACCTGTCACAAGTCAATCCTTCGGGACCCTGAACTTGGTCACGTTAAATTGGCGATCATCGAGTTGATTACCCAAAGACAAAATCTTTACGATATTTTGAAACATTGGGTAGCTTTTCATCGATGATTTGGTTAAGGATTGCGGAGCATCTTGATAGGCTTTGCTAAAATGGTTAATGACAGTAGCCTGGCAGCTCATAAAAAGCCTCGAATTTGGAGCCTAGCAGCTCATAAAAAGCCTCGACTACATGGTCTTATTTGCCCAAAAACCTTATTTTCTATTTTTTATGTTTTCACAAATCTTTGTCATCAAGGTCATTGGTTATTTAACCGAGTCCATTGATGCGAGACTGGACAGCTACAAGGTTGATCATATGTCTATAGAGTTAAAGTCTGGGTCATGAACACCAGCGAGAGTTAAACCGGCGTTCATCGTAACCCGGATCGGCCATCATACTAAGCCGACAAGAGAGCCAAGGGCTTCATCAAGCGCCCGCACTTTAAAATATTTCCACCGGGTTAAGGTCTACAGGAACACATAATCACAGGTATGGGACATGTTTGTGCTTTATATGCAGTTCAAGCTATATATTTGAAACATGTATCAGGGCAGTATAATCCGTCAAGTGGTAAACCGCCAGGACATCTTTTAGTATTGTTCATGTGGATACAGGTAATATACGCTGTTAAAGCATTGCAAATTGAAGATAAATGGGGGAGTGCCAAATCAAAATAATACCATAACAGTGGGACAAAGGTAGTATCTCAACTATTCTATTACAAGGCACTTGCAGGCCTGAATGAATCAAAAGTTTCTTGCAAAGTACTCAGCATCTAAAAATTAAACCGGGACGGTTTAAGATTCTTCCTCAGCACGTTGTGAAGGCTGAGGGTCGGCTTGCTCCGGGTCTTCATTGACTTCTGCGGCTGTTGGAAATCAGGAGCGCTCCAGTCAATCTTGGCGAGGGCACGGAAATACACTTCATCGTTTATAAGGTCTGACGGATCAATGTCAGGAGCGAAGGTGTGCTTACGAACAGGTGGGATCATATTTTCGGTATCATAAACCAGCCGCTCCATCCGCGCATTCTCTAGATCATAACCGGGATGATACCTTGTCAAATCCGCTTCATTAGCAAGCTTACTGGCAAGCGGGCGCATGTCTTTGGTTAAAGAACGTAGATCTTCAGAAGAGAAGGCCTACCAATCCTCTTTCATGCTAGGATAACCATTCATGGCCTCCGCCGGATCAAAATCGGGAACCCATGCCTTGGCTTGGGTTAGCGCCATGAGAGAGCCAGCTCGTGCAGCAGATTTCTTTACTTCCACAAGTCGAGCAGGCAAGACAGATAACTTTTCCAGAGTGCCTTGGATGGTGGTTGGCGCCGGTTTATTGTGCGACATGGCACTGATAGCCCTTTGAGCACCGGAGTAGAGCTGCTCCACCAGGGTATAAGAAGCCTTGAGTTTCTTCTGAACATCATCTCCAAGATGAGTTATGCGCCTCCCTATATGCAATTGGCGAGTTAAACCGGAGCAGAATAAAGATTGCAAGGATGCAAACATACGAAGACAGGTACTCACCAAAGATAGCGGATGTCATGTCATCTATTTGTTGTTTCAACCCGGATAGTTCTTGCATCACCGGATTAAGAGCATCTTCGGCATCTTTTGCTCTTTTTTCTAGAGCAGCCTTTTGCACCTCCCAGGTAGACCGCTCTGCTTCAAAATCCTTCTTGAGCTTTTCCGTGTTAGCTAAAGCAAGAACAAGTTCTTCCTTAGTTTTGGTTGAGGCAGTTTCATGGAAAGCCAAGCTATTCCGGAGCTCAGTTGCCTCCGAAGCTCTCCGGTTCAAGTCAGCCTGCAGGAAAAGGAAAGTATTAGAAGGACAGTTTTATCAAAATCTCAAGCACATAACAAATTATGCAATCGACACTTGGGGGCTAATGTACAATTGAAGTAAAGAAAGCAACTTTTCAGACAAGTCCCAAGCACATAAACAAGTTATGTCCTTGGCACTTGGGGGCTAATGTAAGTTCATTGTCAGACATTAGAGAAGTCCCGGTTCACCTACAGTGAAGTAAACCGGCACTTGGGGGCTACTATGGCCTAAAGGTATGATTGCAGAATACAAAGCAGAAACTAAAGGCAAAAGGAAAGAAAGTTACCTCATATTTATCTTTCATCATGTTGACTAAGCCGGCTTCATAGTCACGGCTGGTGAAGAGCCGGTTCAGATACCCATAATGGAGCTCCTCGGCACTAAGCTGAGCATAACTTGACAAGTCTGTGTTCCACTTGCCTTTATCTTGCTAAAGTTCTTCCTCCTTGGCAGTATGCCTAGCCAAGGAAAAAGGCTCTGTGGGAGCAGAGAATCCTATCCCAGTTATTTCAACATCTTCCGTTGAGGTAGCGGTTGGCTGGAGGGGATCAGCAGTACGCGCCGGACTAACAGGAGCCGGGCTAGCCCAAGGAGGACTAACCCGGACAGGGCTTGCCGGTTCAGCCGTGTTCTCCATAACATCACCCCCGGGAGCAGCGAGATCTTCATGATCCATAGGGGTGGGATCATCGTGCTGAACTTCAACATTCTCCTCTGGAGGGTTGGCCGCTTCAGGATCCTCGGTCGGTTCAGTGGCAGTGTGTTTGGCAGCCGGTTTATTTAATTTTGCCTTTTTGCTAGGCTTGGGCATACTGACAAAGATCAAAAGAGCAATGAAAATCACAAAGTTAAAACGGAAAGATAAACCGGACGTTCGGAAAGGTGACTTACCCAGGAACGGTTTTGAGCACCGGAATTTGAGTGGCAGTAGACTCGCCGGAAGAAGACAGAGGAGCCTCCTGATAGTTGGGATCAGACGGTTTAAGAGGTTTGCAAATAAGACCTGCTTTTGGATGAAGAAGGGTTGGAGTAAGCAAAACCTCTGAGCGGCGTCTGCGAGCTGGCGTGTGGGGTAACCCGGACGATTCGACCACGTGACCACTATGGCGTGTGGTCCGGCGAGCCTCATGTTGTTGTTTCTTCAAAAGAAAGTGGGGATCCAATTGAGCATAAGGGTGAGAAAATGGATACTTCCGGGATGCCCGACGAATCTTGGGTGGCAATGGTTCTGAATCAGACGAGAGAGAAATTACCTCAACTTCATCCGCTTTACTTCCCTCTGCCAGATCCTGGGAAAAGACATTGTTGATATAAATATAAACAAGGAGAATTCAAAGGACGTAAAAATCAAGCAGTACCTCAGAAGCCGGATCATCTTCTTCGTGGTTTGAACCGGAAGCGGCAGCGACTTTCTTCTTCTTTACGGCCAAGCTCTTCTTACGGGTTGGCTTCGCCGGTTTATCATGCGCTTTCATCTTCCAGAAGGGATCATTGGCCTATGAAAAGGAACAAGAACATGTTGAAGACAAGTGATATGAACAGATTAAACCGAAAGGAAAGGGTCAGAAGAGCTTTACCGATGGCGGTTTGTTGGTTAAACAGAAAGGAGCTAAACTGGTTCGGCTGCACTCCTCCAGAGGGATGTTCAGCATTTTCTTTGCAGACTCAATAACTTCATTGTCAGGAAGCACTATTTTTCTGTGACGTTGAGGGTCTTCCAGCTTGCCAGTATATTTACACATTAAGCTTGAGCGCCGGCTTAGTGGGAGAATGCTCCAAGAGAGCCAGCAGCGGACAAAATCAACCCCGATTAAACCATTAGCCATGAAGGCCCTGAGCTTGGAGAGTTGGGGGGCATATCGAGCCCGGTCTTGGGTGCTAAGCCGCTGCGGGAAAGCATGACCCGGCGTCAGACGGTAAGCACGGTAACCCGGCAGCGGGTTTTCTCCCTCTGGCGAAGTATCTTTGCAATAGAACCATGTCTGGTTCCAGTCTTTGGGGTGGCTGTGAAGGGTGGCGTGGGGAAAGCTAATGTCCTTCCTTTTCTGGATACTCACGCCGCCAAGCTCAGTATGAGGCCCGTCGGAAAACTCAGTTCGGCGGTTCAGATGGAAGAAATCCCGGAACAGCTCCACAAATGGTTCTTCTTGTAAATATGCCTTCGAGATGACTTGGAAGTTGCAGATGTTCGATACAGAATTCGGGCCTATATCTTGGGGATGGAGTTGAAAATCGGCTAAAACATCCCGGAAGAATTTTGAACCGGGAGGGCTAAAACCCCGGGCCAGATGGTCATAAAAGACTATGATATCTCCCTCCTTAGGCTCGGGAGGACACTCGTTTCCAGGGGGCCGCCAGTGCAGAACTTCCTTAGGGCCCAAAACACCAATTGAGGCCGCTTCTACCAAATCGTCTTCCGTAATCCGGGATGGAACCCAGTTGCAGGCAACAAATTGTTTCGCTGTGGAGGCCATTTTCTCCAAGAAAGGAACACTGGAAAATATAATACAAGACCCGGTTTACCAATTGCTAGATATAAACCGGCACTTTCTACGAAGATATGGATTTAATTGACGGTTTAAGAAAGGGACTAATGGTACCCCCTAATCCGGGGCACGCATGAACGAGATAGCTACCGGTTTATGATGATAGACGGAGGAGATTAAACCATCAATTGTGGAATACATACTTAAATCTAAACGGTCAATACAGGCGTATGAGGCGCATGTCATAATTAAACCGGTAACATAAGAAGATAAGTTGCAGATCTAAAGTGTGAGAAACAGCTTTCCCATGAAGCAGAGGTAAAATATGGATCTACGACGCAGGAAAAAGATAGAACAGTTCAAGTCATATTCAGTGAAGGCAGCGGAAGTTTTCTACAGATTCAATATAAACTAGCAGTGCTGAAGAAACTAAAGTTATGACGATGGAGCGGAAGCGCACGAACGAGGGTTGACCTAACAAGTTTTACATCTACAACTAAAACCAACCTACGGCGATGAACTACGAAGAACGAGGGTTTGCAGCGAGCTATAGACGAAACCCTAGAACTGAGATTTATGGGGAAGAAGACAGCGTACCCATGGAAGCAAGGGACAACGGTGAGTTTCTGGACGCGTTTCAGGTCGATGCAGCGGCCGGGCTTGTTGACGACGGCGAGCTCGAAGGACGGCGGCGGAAGCTCGGGCGATGGAGACAGAGGAAGACGAAGCAGAAGGGGGTAAAAGAGATGGGCCTCGGTCTCATTTATAGGCCGAAGGGATAAAACGGCAGGCGTGGGAATCGAGGAGACCGAAAATCGGATATGGATTGAGCTGTCGCCTCGATCTTCGGAGCGGCAATAAAGAAAGGTAACAAAAAGATGCGGGCGTTAAATGTGCAGATGATGTCACGACAGATTGAAGCGATTCCAGGAGATGACGTCATGGCCGGTTTATGGAGCATACAAGAGTTGCAGAAAGGGAAACTTGAACAAGATTGTAAAGACTGACATGAACAAGTTCAAATCAGTCTAGGGCCTAATGTCAGGGATATTACTATCAAGTATAAACCGGCCAGGAGGGTCCGGATTACGCTGGTAAGATCATACTACCAAAAGCCAAGTGGAGTATGTACTAGGAGGTTATAGCCCACGGAGGTTCAGGACCCATGTATAAGGCCCATGGTTTGTAAACCGACATGTTATGTAACTTGGGATGTAAGATAGAAAGAGTAGAGACCGAGGCGGACACGTTTATGAGCCGGCCTCGGGACTCTGTAAACCGGACCGGGCGTCGCCTCCTATATAAAGGGACGACCCGGCGACGGGTCAGGACAAGAAACAACAGCTCGAGACACGGGCAAAGCGGATTCGCTCCCTGGTCATCGAAGCACAAGCAATACCATACCAAACTAGATGTAGGCTTTTACCTTCATCGAAGGGGCCGAACTAGTATAAACTCCAAGTGTCCTTCGTCCGCTTTAACCCCTTTAAGCTAACCCGGGCGATGGCCTCACGACTAAGTCCTTTAACCAGGACATCTGCCGTGCTAAATCCATGACAATAGTGTTGTACCGTCATGACTAGGATGCATGACAAGTTTCGTGGCTTTTTGCCACTTTATGAATTTTCTATAAATTTTTTGGTGAAAACACCTAAAACACTGACCGGACATGACGCAACGTGCTTTCGGTATTGAAATACGATCAATTTTGGGACTCAGTATGGGAGTGGGCATACCAACTGACATGGAAAATTTCAGGCCACTCTGAAGAAGTCAAAAAATTGATCTCGTTCTCCGTAGACCGTTCGGGTAGGAGCAAAGGCCCCGTCCGAAAAAGAGTTCTTTTTCAACAACCTTCAAATGAATCCAATTTTTTTTCCATAGTGTTGTACCATCATGACTAGGATGCATGACAATTTTCGTGGCTTTTTACCACTTTATGAATTTTCTATAATTTTTTCGGTGAAAACACATAAAACACTGACCGGACATGACACAACGTGCTTTTGGTATCGAAATACGATCATCTTTTGGATTCAGTGTGGGAGTGGGCATACCAACTTACTTGCAAAATTTCAGGCCACTCCGAAAATGTCAAAAAAATTGACCTCGTTCTTCGAAGACCGTTCAGTACTAATAATGTGATTTAAATCAGGTGTGACAAATATTTAAAAAAATAGGTATTAATGATGTAATTTAAGTGAGGTGAAACAAACTTGCGTAGAGTGGTAAACTATCAAAATAAGATAGATATTAATCATATGATCTGAGTTTACAATGCGCTAGCAACTGTCCAGCAGCTGCCCAGACAGTGTTACACTGTCCGGGCAACTACGGTGGCAGCTTTCCTGGCAGTGCAAAGTCAATTCAAATTTGTACTATGTTATTTATCAGGCTGTATGAATCCGCCTATTTAAGCTAGTCGGGGCGTCCTTCGGCGGGCGAGGTGGGACTAAAAAGTGCGCCTCCACCGTACCGCACACCGCCCCTACGCCCTGGACCGCTCGCCCGCGCGCGCGTTCCTGACGGCCCACTCGGCCCACCGAAATCAGCCCACCTCGGCGATCCGCGCGGCGCCGCGGGAGTCGAGGTCTAACTTTAGTCCCACCTCGCTCGCCGAAGCGCGCCCGCACCGGCTTAAATAGCACGTCGCGCCCTACCCCGCTGTACTCCTAAAAAAACCAATGTCTCGCCTACTCGCTCTTCGCCCTCTATTTCGGCACGTGGGCCTTGCAGGACCGGAAAGCGGTGGGCCTTGCAGGACCGGAAAGCGGTGGGCCTTGCAGGACCGGAAAGCGGTCCCTTTCGCCGCTCGGCTTGATAGGGAGCCTCGCTCGGCTCCGGGCCGGCGCTCTTTTTTTTATGAAAACAAAAATTCTTTTAATTTGTTTTGCTAATATTATGTAATATTTTTATTGTTTCGGTTTTTATTTACTTTTCTAATTTTCATAGCTTTGTTCTATTCAAGTTTGATTCTTTTTGATTTTTCAATTTTCACAATAGAAATATTTTTAAAACAAAAAAAATATTTTATTTATTATCTAATATTATTTGTTTTTCCCCTTTGTTTCATTTTTTATTTCCTTTCCTAATTTTCATACTTTTTTTACATTTAAAGTTTAACTCTTTTTTGTTTTTAATTTTTTTACAATAATTTTGTACAATTAAATAATTTCAAATAACAGTATCAATTCAAACACTCGATTCTTAAACTATATTTTAAAACCATCCATTCAAACACTTGATATTTCATCAGAGTTTTCATAAATATTTTACATAGTACTAGAAATTAAACTTAACTAAACAACATTACGAAAATAATTAAACTTTACTAAACGACATTTCAAAAGTAACCTAAACTAAACTACTTGTCCTCGACGCCGCCGAAGTCTGCCTCGTCATAGAGCCCATCGCCATCGTCGGTGTCATTGCTGATGCTGTCGTCGTCGAGGGGCACCACGGGTGCCGCCACCGAGTCCTCGACCGCGGTGTGATACCCGGGGAAGTTCGGCGGGTCCTCCAGGTGGACGGCGACCAAGGCGAGCTGCATGTACTCCTGGACGAGCGGGGGTGGCTGCGGCATGTTCTCTGACTCCCGGACCGCCGTTAGGTACCCCGGCATGTTCTCCGGGTCGCCGGCCTCCGCCGCCAGCCGCCTGTACTCCGCCACCAACGCCGGCTCTGGCGGCTGCTCCGGCTCGGGCGGAGGGGCGCGGCTGGACCCGTCGCCGTTCCTGCCCGCGGCGCCGGGGCCAAGGTGTATAGCGCCGCAGTCACCACTTGGGCCGCCCGCGGGGCGCGCGCGGGCGCATCGCGCTCGAGGCGGGCGCGGGTGGAGCGCGCCTCGCCACGGCGGAAGAGCTCGTAGCCGTACACCGGCGGGGCGGGCACGGTGCCGGCGTCCGCCTGCGCGCGATGCGGCGCAACGACCTCCTCGAAGGTGCCCCGTCCCAGAGCTGGTGTCGCCACGCGCGGTTGTGCTTGACGGGCGGTCGCGGGCCGGCGTAGGCGTGGAGGCGGCGCTCGTGGTCGTCAGCGAGCCGGTCTGCCCCCCGGGGGTTGTTGGGGGCATAGCGCGGGTCCTCCAGCTCCTCCGACGACAGCTGCGCCCGATAGAGGCCGACGGCGCGGGCGAAGAGGTGGGTGTCGACCTCGGGCACCAGCGCCACCGGCACGCCGTCGACGCTCAGGCGCCACCGGCACGCCATCGACGCTCATGCGCCACCTCGCCGACAGGCGCATGTCGGGCGAGGCGGGGATGACGAAGTGGGCGAGCTCCTCCGCCTCCTCGAGCGTCAGGTTGGGGCGTGCCATCGCCGGCGAGAGGGTAAGGAAGGGCGCGAGTGGGACGACGCCGTTGGCAGGGGAGAAGGAGAGGGGAGGCGAGAACGGTGGGCGAGCGACGGTGCGCGCGAGGCGCTTTTTATAGGGCGCCGGGGAGGGCGGCGGTGGGTGCCGGCGAATAATGCCGGGCAGTCGAGCAGGCGGCGTGCGCTGGGCAGTCAAGGGCGCATAAGCTCAGGAGGCGGCGTGTGAATCGGCGCCGGCGATTAATGCCTGGCAGGCGAGGGGGGCGGCGTGCACGGACGGTCGAGCGGTGGCGTGCGCAGACGGGCGGCACGCGGTCAGGCGGTGGCGTGTGAATCTGCGCCGCACGTGGACCGACGCCGGCGACGGGACGTGCCACGGCGCCGGCGTTAATGGCGTCGCCCTAATCCGCACCGAATTAATTAGGTTTTAGTGCGGCGGTGTTTAGGCTTAAGTACGCGTGGGCCCGCCCTCCTCCTCACACGGCGTACACCGCCCACGTACGGGCATACAGCGGGCCGTACGGCCAGGCGCCTCGCTGCGTCGGTGTACGCCGCGCCCACCTCAATTTTTCATCCCGCCCCTTCTCACTTAAACTTAAACTCATGAAAGGGTTTCTTCTAATCTGGACCGTTGATGTGTTGGGGTTGTACTAAAGAAGAGCAGCACAATAAAAAAAAACATTTGACAGTGCCAATATTTGGCAAGCCAACATTTGGCAAAACCCAAAATTATCAATATTTGGCAACCTTTTGTGAGATTGGCAACAAAAATTGGTAACCTATCAATCTTTAGCCAATATTTGGCAGCTGCCAAAATTTGGCATACCAACTTTTGGCATCAAACTAATTATGCTCGAAGTGTTCGTTTTGCCATTGTTCTTGAATTTACCTTTCATCCAGATGCTCGGGAGCTCGGTGACAGAAAGGACACGTGCCATCCAACCACGCAAACGCAGGGAGAGTGCACGCACGCAAACACGTGTGACGACCGCTCGAACACCACCGTCTGAAATACGGAGTACGACACAGGTTTTGGTTTTGATTGAAATGGTCATCACCGGTCTGTCTCTCACGTCACTGCATGATCTTCAGCTTGACGCGCGCGCCCGAGTCTCGAGGCATGATCCTATCCTGCTCCCGCGCCCAACTGCCCGCCGTCATCTGCCACCGATAGGTAGCGCGACCACCGCCCCCCGACGCACGCGGCTGCATGCCTCTTTCGGCCTCGAGATACAGGCCAGCAAAGCCGAGCTCCCAAACCTACACCAGAACTGCCGCCAGGCGTTCAACACTAACAGAAGCAACAAGCTACCAACCATGTCATACGGCCAACAATTCAAGATACGCGAGGTGCCCCCGATCGTGCAGGAGCTGGTGGCCGGCGGCGTGGAGGAGCCGCCGGGCCAGTACGTGGTCCCCGAGCAAGACCGTCCCGCCGCGGCGGCGCTCTCTGAGATGCCCGAGCCCATCCCCGTCGTCGACTTCAGCCGGCTGTCCGCCAACAGCCCCGACGAGCTCGCCAAGCTGCAGTCCGCCTCGCATAGCTGGGACCTCTTCCTGGTAAATTTATTCTCAGACTTCTTGCGGTTTTCTTGCCATCATGTGATGGGATGAAGTGGTCATTTCGATCTTTCACCAGGCCGTGCCGTTGGACATGGAATGGAGCCTAGTTTTCTTGCCGAGGTGTTGAAGGCTGTGAGTCAAGATGACAACGGGGATGAAACCCACCGGGTTTTGCCTTCCCAAACCCATCCCCACGAGAAAATCATAAACCCGTTCCCGTCCCATCACCGTGCGCGGGCCTAGTTTTCCGCTCGTCCCCGAAACCCGATACTCGTCCCTTAAACCCATCGGGTTTCGGGGAACCCACGAGGAACCCACGAGAAAAGCAAAATATTTAAACAAACATAGTGGCGATAAAGAATAACATTCCAGCAGCAAAAAAAGCATATTTCAACAAAAAACTATAGTTGATGGTTCAACGGCTATTGTACACTACGTGTAACTGAATGTACAATTGCAGTTTCTATTGACGGTGTTGTCAATGAATCAATTAACCTATCAGAAAGAATAAAAACAGAATTATTAGCTTTGGTGTACATAGTGGCAGTAGCAATTTGGACTCTACTATATGTATTTCTTGCAAGTCTACTAAAATGGTGGCAGTTTGTGCATGTAGCCTTTAATATTTTTTTGAGAATCATCAATACAGACGCAAGCGCTCATATACATGCGCATACACTCACCCCTATGAACGCACACACGCACACCCTACCCCTATGAGCACCTCCGAGAGACTGAGCCGGCATATCATCTTGAGATTTACGAAGTCACCGTAAGCGCCTCGTCGTCGACGGGAACGTCTCCTCCCACTGAAAGGGCATCGCCGGAAATCCTGAAATAAATCCAAGAATAATGCGAGCACCAGGATTTGAACCCTGGTGGGTTGGGGATACCACTGTCCACCTAACCATCTCAACCAGAGGTTGATTCGCCATGTAGACTTTAATATGATGACCAGAAAAAACACATTGTATATTGTTTGTACAAGGATTCCGAATCTATTTTGTTTCTTTCCTGTAGGAGTATACTAGTTTCAACTTAACTTCTGAAACTTTCATGAAAAAAATGTAATTTCGCGGGTATTACCGGGTTTCGGGTTCGGGGACTACCGAAACGGGTGTAAATCCATGAAACGTGTCGGGTTGTATAATGTGTCCAACAACAGCGCCGCGAAGATGAAAAGATGCCCATCCTCGTCCCCTAATAGGGTAAAAACCCACGGGGACACGGGTTTCGGGGCCGTTGCCATCTTGAGCTGTGAGGGAGTTCTTCAAGCTCCCGCTAGAAGAGAAACAGAAGTACTCGAACATTGTCGACGGCAAGAAGATGAGCTCGGATGGATACGGCAGCGACATGGTCGTGGTGGAAAACCAGGTCCTTGACTGGAACGACCGGCTAAGCCTCCTGGTGGAACCCGAGTCAGAGAGAGCCTATGCACTGTGGCCAACACAGCCACCTTCTTTCAGGTTCGTGCCCTCTAGGTTTTTGCCATGATCTGCTCGTAGAGTTGGAAACTCCGACTTGTTGACAGTGAGACTCAATAAGTTCCACAAGTTCTCCCCTACGCCCTGGCGCCTAGGGTTTTCTTCCTCTCGGGCGATCTTCTTCGCCCCTGAGTTCCCACACCCGCCGCCACTCCCGATCGCCGTCCCGCGTCCCGCACAACGCCCAGGCGGCCGTCGGTATGTTTTCCCCCGCGGATGCTAACTCTGCCACAAGCGGAGGTGCCTCGGCGGCTGCTAGCGCCGCCCTGGAAGATTTTTTCGACCATCTAGATCTGAACGACGAGGAATTCAACGATGTGGAGATCGATGAAGAAGATCCTGGAATAAAGGAGAGAGTTCGGTGGCTAGCCCTAGCTAGGGTTCACACCGACAAGAATTTCTCACCAGCTGCCTTCTACAAAGATATGAGGGCGGCTTGGAACCCGGCGCAGCAGGTTAGATTTCGGCCGGTTGGTCCTAACAGATTTGTAGTCCAAGCCTCCTGTCTGGGCGATTGGGAGAGGATGATGTTGCAAGGCCCTTGGCTCTTCCGCAACATGGCAGTGCTGATGTGCCCGTATGATGGCTTTACTAAGGCAGAAGAGGTAGTATTTCATCATATGCCCATCTGGTTACAGATCCATAAACTGCCATATCCTTACTGCAAACAAGGGATTGTCGAGCGGCTCCTAAAGGGGGCCGGCGAGATAATGGAGATGCGCTTAAACGGCAATACCCGTGGGGATTATGTCAGGATTAGGGTTAACCATGACATTAAGCAGCCTCTTAGAAAGTTCGTGAGCGTTGTCCGTGCGCAGGAGAGGCAAATCTATCTGGTGCGGTATGAAAAACTTGCCCGATTCTGTGGTTTCTGCGGTCGCATTGGACATGAGCACAAGGAGTGCGGATCAGGTGTGCATGATAGGAAGGATCTCAAGTATGGGGACTGGCTTTATGCTGATGGCTCAAGCAGACCAAGGCCTGATCAAAACCCCACCAAAGCTGAAGGTTACCGTCCGCAAAGGAAAAATGATGGCCCCAGTTCCTCCATTGTTCCAAGCACCAAAGTAATAGACCCAGAGTTACTGGATACCGCAATAAGCCCAGTGAAGTCTCCGAGAGGCCCTATGGAAATTGATAGAGATGCAAGGAAGAGACTGAATATGGATAGTGCTGCGACTGATGAATCGAATACTATGAAAAGCAAGAATGTGGTCCTGGCCATTACGGATGGCAGTGCTCAGGACCAGGTTGAGCATGAATCTCCCACGAGCAGCTCCTCGAGCAGCAAACGTGCAAAGATAGCGAAGGACCTTAATCAAGCAGAGATATCGGCGGCTTCCCGTGAGGAAGACCGCCGGACACAATGAATGCTCTAGTGTGGAACTGCCGGGG
>LR738714.1:673106533-673122414 GCA_902687465.1 Secale cereale | reverse complement strand
GGGGGGGGGGGGGGGGGGACCGCCGGACAGTTCGTGAGGTTTTGGCCCTCGCAAAAGCCAACAACCCCAAGCTTGTCTTCCTATGTGAAACAAGGCAGGCTAATGTGAAAGTAGAGAAACTCCGTTGGAGATTAGGCCTGAAGGGCTTTCATGGTGTAAGTAGCGATGGAAGAAGTGGGGGCTTAGCCCTGTTTTGGGATGAGTCCCTCTCTGTCACAGTGATTGATTCTTGTGATCGGTTCATCGATGTACGGGTGGTCGATGCAAGTTCTGGTTCTTCTTGGCGAGGTACCTTTGTCTATGGGGAGCCTCGGGTTGAAAATCGTTACCGCATGTGGGAGCATCTCTCTAGGCTCCGTGTTGTCTCACGTGATCCTTGGATGGTGTGTGGAGATTTCAATGAAGTTCTATGGCAACATGAGCACCTCTCAAGGTCGGAGCGATCGGAGGCCCAGATGATTTCCTTTAGGGAATGCTTGGAAAGTTGTGAACTTGAGGACCTTGGGTTTTCGGGCTTTCCGTTCACATACAATAATGGACAGGTCTCGGACCGCAATGTCCAAGTCCGCCTAGGCCGGGCCTGCGCAGATGAGGCCTGGCGGGATCTCTTTCCGCTGGCTAGGGTGGTTCACCTGACAACCTCCTGTTCGGATCACTGCCCAATTCTGCTGCGGCTCGAGGGGATGCAGGACCAACAGCGTCGCCCCCCATGTCTGCGTTACGAAATAATGTGGGAGCGAGATGTTTCCCTTCCTGCTAAGATAGCTGATTCTTGGAATAAGAACAAAGTCCCGGGCGATTGGGCTCGGTGGCCTCGGCCCTGAGGGAGGTTTTGAAGGAGTTGAAAGATTGGAGTAAACTGAAATTTGGTAACGTGTTGAAGGATATCGAGAGGCTCCGTTCTCAACTAGCGGACCTACAACTAGCTGGTGCGGACCGCGCCCTGATCCGTGAGAAAATGAACCATCTGGACGAGCTCCTATATAGGGAAGAGATGCTATGGCTCCAGCGTTCACGGATCACCTGGCTCAAGGAAGGTGAACGTAACACAAAATATCTTCATAGACGAGCGGTTTGGCGAGCCCGTAGAAATCTGATTCAACGGCTCCGTAAACAGGATGGTTCATGGGCTAATACACCTTCAGAGATGGAACGTATGGCGCAGTCATACTTCAAGGAGATCTTCTCGAAAGATCCCACCCTAGTCCCGGATGCGGTCGTGGATTGTATTGCACCAAAAGTGACAGCGGAGATGAACGCCTCCTTATGCCGGCCATTTTCTGACGATGAGATTTCTGATGCCCTATTTCAAATTGGGTCACTTAAAGCGCCAGGATGTGATGGCCTTCCGGCTAGGTTTTTTCAGCGTAACTGGGCTTTGTTGAAACCAGAGATTGTCAAGGCGGTTCATGAATTCTTTGCTTCTGGGATCATGCCGGAGGGTGTCAATGGCACAACTATTGTGCTTATTCCGAAGATCCCTCATCCGACCGAACTCAAGGATTTCAGGCCAATTAGCTTATGCAATGTCATTTACAAGATCATATCTAAATGCATGGTTAATAGGCTACGTCCAATTTTATCGGGGAGGCTGATTACTGACAACTCTATTATCGCCTTTGAATGCCTTCATCATATCCAGTCTGCAAGTAACAATGCTGACGGCCTGTGTGCGTATAAGCTAGATCTCTCTAAAGCTTACGACAGGGTGGACTGGCGGTTCTTGGAGAAAGCTCTGACAAAGTGGGGTTTCTCGCCCTTTTGGATTACTGGGGTCATGGCTTGCGTCTCATCGGTGACGTATTCGGTGAAGTTCAATGGGAAACTACTGGAAGCCTTCTCCCCCTCGCGAGGCCTTCGCCAAGGTGATCCACTGTCCCCCTTTCTTTTCTTATTCGTTGCTGATGCCCTCTCGGCATTGATTGCAAAGGCAGGAAGGGAGGACGGCCTCAAGGGTATCACAATCTGTCGAGGGGCTCCATTTGTCACTCACCTGCTGTTTGCGGACGACTCTCTTCTGTTCTTTCAAGCTAATAATCAACAGGCTTTACTAGTGAAAGGGGTGTTGAACACTTTTGCGACGGCGACAGGACAGCTCATTAACCCGTCGAAGTGCTCCATCATTTTCTCTAAACACTGCCAAGATGATCTAGTAACAGAGGTTAAAGCGACGCTGGAGATTCGCAAAGAAGCGTTTGAACCTAAATACTTGGGTTTGCCGGTTCCGGAAGGAAGAATGCACAAAGGACACTTCGAGACTATCCAAGAACGATTACGGAAGATCTTGGTGGACTGGAGTGAGCAATAGATGTCATCAGGGAACAAGGAGATACTTATTAAATCGGTAGCACAGGCCCTACCAGCTTATGTTATGAGCGTCTTCAAGCTCCCGGCTTCGGTCTGTGATGATATTTTAAGGATGATCCGTCAGTATTGGTGGGGGTGGAGAACGGGAAGAAGAAGATGGTCTGGATGAGCTGGGACAAGCTAAGGCTACCTAAAGCTATGGGCGGCATGGGCTTCAGGGACATGCGAGCTTTCAATCAAGCGTTGTTGGCTAAGCAAGCTTGGCGGCTCCTGGATCGGCCGGATAGCCTCTGTGCACGCCTCCTGAAGGCGAGATACTACCCCTCGGGCGAACTGTTGGATACGGTGTTCCGCAGCTCCGGGTATGAGGTTTGGAAGGGGATTCTTCATGGCCTCGAACTGCTTAAGGAAGGCATCATCTGGCGAGTCGGCAATGGAAGGAAGATTCGAGCTTGGCGGGATCTTTGGCTACCGCGGCCTTTCTCCTTTCGGCCAATAACGCCTAAAGGAAACTGCCGAATGCACAGGGTTTCAGATTTCCTAGACGACAGTGGGGCTTGGAGGATGGATCGGTTGACGGCTTTCTTCTGGCCTATGGATGTAGATCAAATCCTGAAGATCAGGACCTCGCCGCGCCAACGCGATGATTTCTGGGCGTGGTATCCTGAAAAGAGTGGAGTGTTCACGGTGAGAAGTGCCTATAAGCTGGCCACATGTGATCATAATGCTGCCTTTGCTGAGGGTGCGTCAAGTGGTGCTCCGGAGGGAAATCGTGTGGGATGGAATCTAGTGTGGCGCTCCGGGGTACCGCAGAAGATGAAGATCCACGCATGGAGGTGTGTGACAGGGACGCTGGCTACGCAGAGTTATATGGTTCACCGTCACTTGGCGACGCGTTCTACTTGTCTACTTTGCGGGGTTGAGGAGGAGGACTCATTCCATGCCCTAATCGCCTGCCCTCATGCTAGACAGATCTGGACAAGTATGTGTGTCCGATGGCCCCTGCCGGCTGATAATCTCCTCCTCAATGATGGCAAGGAGTCCTTTCCCTACTTTCGAAATGCTCACCCGAGGTGATCGACATGCTTATTATGCTATTTTGGAGGATCTGGCAAATTCGGAATGATGTATCCCACGGCAAGGAGGCTCCGCCGGCTCTTGCTACTGTCGATTTCCTAGACAGTTGCTACAATCTATAAGGATGGCGGCCCGATATTCGACGGAGGAGATCATGAAAGGAAAAATGCCTCTCCAGGCAGAAGCTCGGCCTGGACAATGCAACAAACAGCCAGACTTGCCTTGGCCGGCGCCGCCGCCGCCTGGTAAACTGGCGCTCTAGGTCGACGGCTCCTTTCTTTTTGAGGACGGCACGGCAGGTATTGGGATGGTGCTCCGGAACGTTAGAGGCGAGATCCTGTTCGCAGCTTATCGCTTCATATTCTACTGCAATGATCCTCTTGAAGCTGAGTTGCATGCAATCATGCAAGGACTGGCTCTTGCGGTGCAGCACTCGGAGTTACCGGTGGTGGTGCAATCTGATTCCTCGGAAGCCTTGTCTAGCCTCTCAACTAATGCACTTCTCCGCTCTTCCTATGGTCAGATCATCCAGGAGATTAAGTCACTTTTAGATAGTAGGGAGTTTATTCCGCAAAAAATCAGTAGATCTCAAAATAGAGTTGCCGATCGGTTGGCAAAGTACAGCCGCACCGAGCGTGCCACGGCAGTTTGGCTCGGAGTGGCCCCACCTTGTATCGAGGACTTGTGGCCTCTCGACTGTAACTCTATCACTATGCAATAAAACTCCCTTTATCTCGCAAAAAAAAGACAGTGAGACTCAATGAAAAACAGCGTAATAAGTACTTGCATTTTTAGGTTTCCACCAGGCCATGACATAGCAATCTTTCCCTAATTAAGAATAAAGCAAGCACGGATTGAATCCGTCGGGTTCACCGTCACAATACGGTTCTTCCAGTGAATTTACGCTTTTAGTTTGAATTTAAATTTAAAACATATACGCGAGGTGGTATTAATATCCCACTGCCACCCGTCTATACCTAATATTAAAAGGAGTATTGCCAAATCGCTGGAGTTCACCGTTCCGGACTGGGCCTTCTCTATTCGTTCGTCATCTATGTTGGGCCAGGCTAGGCCTCAGCCTGCCAAACTATTGATCCAATCGAACCACGTACCGACTACCGAGTCACCCACGGGTCGTCCACTCCGAGCGATTGGATCGTGGTTCCGACAACAACGTCCACACACCGCGCGCGTAGTCTGCCCCGATCGAGATCCGTCACCGTCGGGAACCTTCGCCCCCTGGTATAATCGATCGATCTCCTCACTGACGTCCAGTTAGCCCATGGATCCGCCGCTGATGATCTCAAGTCCTTCACATCCCGATAGATTGCAAAGTCATGTCTCCACGCTCCGACCGATCGCAAGCCAGGCCGACGAGGCGAAGGAAGGGCAACGTGGAAGGCAGTCGAGGTCTATGAGAAGGGGCTAGAAGGACGGGCTCGCAGCCTCGCACAGGTCCGCCAGATCCTCCCACGCGGCCCGATCTCCGACGCAAGTTGTTTCACGGGTCGGACCGCTCGAGTAAGATCGCTTCCACCCCATTACGTGTGGTTACTACGATCACCTCAACTTCATGCTTGGCAGATACTGCACAATGTGTAACAGAATCCCGACAATCTTAACAACTACCTCTCCGACGGTGCAGGTGCTCGGCCTCATTATGGTCAGGCACAATTGGAGATGAGTGGGAGGAAGAAGAGTGAAAGGAGAAGAAGGGATTTGCACATAGCAGAATTTCTTGTTTGGATGAGAGGTTGATGTAGTCTTGCGTGGTTTTGAAATTCCTGTCTGATTATACATCTATATGCTCCTATATCTAGAGTCTCAAGGTCCCCCTAATCATGTTGGTCTCCAACCCAGCTTTGATTCTCATCATGTTCCATCATTTATTTTTAGTTTGTAGCCAGCGGCAGCTGTTCCATCTTCGTCATAATCACCTCTCACACATGTTGGTTTAGTCTATATTTATGTACATACCATCTACATCTGATGCCTCCAGAGATTGACATGTACTGCTTTTAGATTTGGGTATTGCAAATTCTTCACCGTATTTATACTGATTTTTTGCATGAAGTATACAATCATGAGTTATTGATCCCGTGATCTTTTGGAGCCCGAGATTAAATAAGATATGAAATCAGATATGCAAATTATATTTGATATAGTTTAAGCAGAATTAAAGTTGATTAGTTTTGTTTGAAAAAATATACTACATGTTACCATACCCATAATTATTATTATTTAGGCGTCAAGATATATATGTTCTTTTTTACTTGCATCTTTACTTTGAATGTGTGTTGTATGGTGTGTGTATTCAGTGCCGACATCTTACCTTGCAGGTCTACGACAAGATTGAACTCTTGATATATATATATTTTGTTTATTGGCCCAAGAGAGGATCCTTCCCTTTCGCGACGCTCCCGTGAGCGCCGGGGGGGGGGGGGCTAACTCCGGCCCGCGGCCCTCCTCCTCGCGCTTCCCTCCCCTCGCCGCCGCCCCGACGTGCTGGTGGGCTAAACCCTACTAGCGCGGGCGGCGGCGGGGTGTTCCTCCTTCCCCCACCCGGGTCGACGGTCGCGGGATCCAAGATCGGGTGGCGGCGCAGCGCTTTCCTCGAGGCACGGCGGCGCGGCAGCAGCAGCAGGCGGCAGAGACGCGGGCTGCGGGTGGTGGCGTGAAGGGGCTGAGGCGTGGTGGCGCGCGGTGGGCTCCGGCGGCGTTGACCCTGTCGACGTGCGGCCAGATCTGGGCCCAGGCGGCGCGGGCCGGGAGCGGCGTGGGCTGTGGGCGTCCGCCTCTGCCGTGGCCATGGCTGGTAGGGGCGGAGGCGCAGCGGCGGTGGCAGGTGGGCGGGCTGCTCGGTTTCTAGGCGTCTCTCCAGCAGGGCGGCGACGGCGGCGTGGTTGGACTCCCCGGTGAGCTTCCTCGAGGATGGGCGGCGGTCCTGGTGGGCACTCCTTGCCGGTGGCTGGGGCTGTGTTGGTGGCCTTGCGTGGCTCTGCGCTGGGCGCCGAGGCGGGGCGGCACAGGGGTGTGTCCGGGGGGAGGGATTTGGCTAAAGGGATGGGCGGCGCTGACGTGCTCGGGCCCCCGTCACCGGCACAGGGGTCTGCTTGTCTGGATGCGTCCGCTCCCCCACCTCCCCCTTTCCCCGGCCGCGTGCGGGCGGCTGTAGCGCCGGTGATCTTCAAGGCGGGATACATTCTGCGGCTCGTCGGCCTGATGTGTCCCCTTGGTCCAAAGTTGATCCTTTTGGATGATCTTGGGGGTGTTTGGATGTTGGGCGGCGTCCCTCGCGGCGGGAGGCGTGGCGTTCGTGGACGGAATCTACGTCTCGGGTGTGGGCGGGCAACCATGGCCTCGCGAGGGGCTTGGTTGCGGCTGGTTGGCAGAGCGAGGGTATATCCGAGGGGTGCGAGCGCCGGAGTTCATCACTTGCCCAGTCCTTGTATTGGCCGACGGCGGCGGCGGCCGTGGTCGTCTTATCCTTCGTGAAGGCGCCGTGGCGGTGCTCCTACCCCTCGCATGTGACTCCGGGTGAAAACTTGATCTACGGATCGGACGGTGGCGGCTATCCGTGGGCGTCCCCTTTTAGGAGGCACTGTCTTGGAGTCCCTGCTCTGTCATTACCGTATCGCCCCTCCTCGTTTCTTCGTGGAGGTCTACGTCCTCTTCAAGCGGTTTTCCTTCGTCATTTTTAGTTAGCTTGGTTGGCGGTGGCATTGGGGGACGGTGCTCGACACCTTTGTATCTTGTCTTGGGTGTGTGTGTTGTGTGCGGTGGTGGTGTGCGTTGTATCGATCTGTCCGGATGTTGTGATGATGTTGGCTTTATAATATAAAGCGGGGGGAAACCCTTTTTCGGTATTGGCCCAAGAGAAAGGTATGAGAAACAAATGCTACAATTCTATGGAGTTTTGTGATTGTGGTATCTATCCATAGTAAGAAAAAGGCAACCAGAGTTTTTGTTCTAGACATGTATGATGTTTGTATTTCAAATAAAAAGGCTAATAAGGACTTCTTCAAGATGATCCGTAGAAAGCCACGAGGAAGTTCAAATATGGTGCAACTTGCAATCATGAGTTCTAAGAGAAGCCTATTATTACTTCAGAAGAAACACTTTGATCCAATCTTGGGTCATTGCTATGATCAACTACATACCAAGGGCCAAATTGACCAGTACTTATTATGTTTGATGAAACATCTGGGATCTGGCACCGTTTTTAAAATTACGTTGACATCATGGCTTCATTATTGTCCGGCCACATCAATTGCTTTAGCATAGTAGTGTGAACAAAGGTTCATATAGAAAATTCTTGCCCTAGAAATCAACTACAATGTACCTCCTCACACACAAAATACCGAATATATCATGTTAAAAAATCAATTATTTGTTTGTGAATTCGATGTAAAAAGCACGGCTCACTAGAAGCTGCTTCCCATGGAGTTCGTGCATTTATTTTGTTATCTGTAGTGATAACTTCATTAGAAGATGTGTCTAAAACCATTTAGGAAACATATGTCAATGTAGAAGCATGCGTATTAGGAACTACTCAGTAGTGCGCCACGACATGTACACTCTAGAATGCCATCAGGCGCTCAAGTTTATTTTATACTCGTTGCAACGCACGGGCATATTTTCTAGTCTAGTCTATGTAGTAATAATAAAGCAAATTGGATTTCTTCTCGTCAGATAAGTCCCTCTATTTCAGAGAATTCAACCCGCAGTCCTCTTTTAAGTTAAAACGAGTCGTTATTTTCGTTTTACCTAATAATAAAGCAAATTGGGTTTTTTCTCGTCCATCATGGCATTTTTCAGATAAGCCCCTCTATTTAAGAGAATTCAACCCACAGTCCTGTTTTAAGTTAAAACGAATCGTTTTTTCGTATTTTAAGCAAAAGTCCCTGTATTTTCTTGAAATCAACCCGCAGTCTAGATTTAAGTCACACCTAAACCGTTATTTTACATTTTTCGAAGCCCCCCCCCTGATGTTTTAGGTAATTCATCCGCGGATCATATTTAAGTCAAATAAATGTTTTTTAAATTATCCATATCTTTTAAACCGTAACTCCGATTTGAACATGTTATATATGAAATTTGATTAGAAAAATATGTAGAATATGAATATGAGATTATTTTTACCTGTTAATTATTTGTAAATATTATTTTCGAATATATTTAAGTCAAATAAATGATTTTCTAAATTATACGTATCTTTTAAACCGTAACTTCGATTTTAACATATTATATATTAAACTTTATTAGAAAAATGTGTGGAATATAAATATGATGTTAATTTTACCTGTTAAATATTTTAAAAATATTGTTTTGGATGCAAACTTATAATTTATAGCGCAAGATCCATTTTTCTTTCTTACCGATGACGATCCAGATTGCAAATAAACACCCCACTATAACCATATAGGGAAAACAAAACATCGATAACTACTCATGCATACCTCTGAAAAATGTCGCAGGGGAAAACAACAGATTTCTTATCGCGAGAGTGAGAGAAAACGAGAGAGAGAGAGAGAGAGGGAGAGGGAGAGAGAGACGCCTTAGGATTAACCATATTCAAACACGTTTTTTGTGTGTAAACACCGAGGCCATCGCTGGGGAGGGTGAGAAGGAGGATAAGCGGCAACACAAATACGATGCCTCGCAAAAATAAAGGAGATGAACCTATTATGATTCTGAGTGATGGTTGTTGGGTTAAGAGCGTGTGTTATGTTTTCTCTCCCGTTACAACGCACGGGCTCTTTTGCTAGTATAGACTGATGAGCATATTTTCAAACTTCAATACATGATAAAAACCCTCAACCGATGAGTATCCGACCCAATACATTTGTCCTTTTCTTTTTTGCGAGAAAACTTTCGATATATTCATCTTCAAGCATGACAGTACAATTGCTTATCATCCATAGTATATTGTGCTGCGCAGAGACATTCTATGTGAGTACACGGTCCAGGGCAGATCGGTGGCAAACCTTATCCTGCAAAACCTAGCCAAGCTTCTCAATTTACAAGAGGAATACTTGACAACCATGCTCGGTGAGAAGTCCTTAACCCATGCTATGATCAACTACTACCCTCGGTGCCCCAAGTCGGACCATGTCTTGGGCCTTAAGCCCCACACCGATGCTTCAATGATCACAGTCAACTTCATTAATGCCGATGTCAGCGGGCTCCAGCTTCAGAAGAATGACATCTGGTACAATGTGCCCATCGTCCCAAACGCATTGGTTGTGAACATAGGGGATGTAATGGAGGTAAGTTTGTTGTGTGCGTAGACAACTGCATACACAGCTATATGATCCTGTCTTGTACATTGTCAATCTGAGATATATATGCATCTCTCTGTTTTATCTTGGTGCATCCATGCAGATAGTGAGCAATGAATTCTTCAAAAGCTTGGTGCATAGGGTCGTGACCAATGTGGAGAAAGAGCGCTTGTCATTGGTGTTGTTCTACGTGTTGGACCCAGAGGCGGAGATTGAGCTGGTACAAGAGCTCGTGGATGACAAGAGACCTAGACGATACAAGATGATGAAGAGCAAGGACTACCTAGAGAAATTCTTCGACACTTATGCAATAGGGAAACTAGCCATCGACTCCATGAATATCTGAATTAATTAGGATTCCAATGTGAATAAGTTCGGTGAGTGTATGTTCCTGTATCAGAGCGACTTCGATTGTACCGTGTTAAAAAAGTTTGATGAGTACTATGGTCATGTTTCTTCCAACGGTCAGTTTGTAACGAGTTAATATATGGGCATTTCTGAAATTCTAATGTAAATGCAACTGGAGGCACGATCTTTAATCCCACCCCAAAAAGGGGAGGACATGTGAGACCAACCAAAATAGTGGAGTCTTCTCACTCCTCGAAATATGGGTATGAGGACGGAAAGAGAACACCAGACGCAAGCGCACGCCTGGCCTAGGTAGTCATCCCACCCCAAAAAGGGGAGGACATGTGAGACCAACCAAAATAGTGGAGTCTTCTCACTCCTCGAAGTGTGGGTATGAGGACGGAAAGAGAACACCAGACGCAAGCACACGCGTGGCCTAGGCTGGGGCCGGGGTAAAGGGTGCATGCGTGCGACATACGCGTGAATGGTCTACCAAAATCCTGTCCATAGCCTTGCAAGAGTGCGGATTCCTTTTGCCATTTTTTTGATGTTTTGACACACAAGTTCAAGACCACGGATTTCTTTTGCCATTTTATTTTTTGATATCTTGACAGCCAAGTTCATTGTTTCCTTGTTCGGTAAGGTTACGACTTGGAAACCAAGTCAGTTTGAGATCGTGATCGCGATCTGATATCGCCATGGCCACGCTCAAAGACACACGAAAAAATCTAGGGTTTTGCCTGATCTTGTAACTTGCGCTGCCACTGCAATATACTCCATGCTGAATACCGGTGTGCACTGGCGAGTGGGAGGGCGGGTCTCCGGAACCTCTCGCCCTTGTGACCCTACACCGGGAGAGGGCGAATTAGGGTTTGGGAAAGTGCTTCGTGAGATTACTCAAGTTTGCCATCACGGGTCGTCTTCCATCCAAGTCGGGCAGCGCAGCGTACTGGCATCTTCAATGTCGTCTGCTTCGACCGGTCTTCGTCAACGCCATCGCCAATAACATGGTTTCTGCAACACCCACGGCTACCAACAAACAATATGTGCATCATGATCTGATCATGTCTTTATTTATGGTTGCTACTGCATGTGCGATACTGTTGTTCTGCTCATCTAATATGCCAGAGTTATGCATGCTAATTTTTTTCGGAGGAAAAACTTCCAATCAATTCATCTTCAATCATGGTAATACAACGAACAGTAGAAATAATAAAAATTACATCCAAATCCGTAGATCACCTAGCGACAACTACAAGCACTGAAGCGAGCCGAAGGCGCACCGCTGTCATCGTCTCTCCCTCGCCGGAGCCGGGCAAACATTGTTGTAGTAGAAATTCGGGAAGTCATCGTGCTAAGGCCTCATAAAACCAACGCACCAGCACAACAACCGCCGCAGATTAAGAGTGCAGATCAAAAGGTGATACGTCCAAAACGTATCTATAATTTCTGCTTGCTCCATGCCACTTTTGGGTGATATTGCTATGATATTCATACACTTCCATACACTTTTGATCATATTTGGACTAACTTACTAATCCAGTGCACCCAAGTGCCAGTTTCTGTTTTCGGCTGTTTTTGTATTTCAGGTTTTCACGTTTCGAGAACTGCCCAGAAAAATCCAGAAAAATTATATAAAAAACAGCGTTTCGGAAACAACCTAGCGTCCGAAGGGCAGCCTGGGGGGGCCACCAGGGCTCCAGGCTCCCTGGCGGCGCGCCCCCCCCCTGGGCCGCGCCGAGGGGCGCCTGGGCCCCCCGAAGCTCCCCCGATGCCCTCCTTTGGCATATATTTAAAGGGTCCTCCGAAACCCTCAGAATAGGAACTCTTTTCGCGATCCCATCTCTGTTCCGCCGCCGCCGCCGCTTCCAAGATCGGGAGCACCAGGAGAACTCTTCCCGGCACCCTGCCGGAGGGGAGGATCACCACCGGGAGCTTCTCCACCACCATGGACGCATCCCGGATGACTCGTGAGTAGTCTCCCTTGGACCATGAGTCCATGACCAGTAGCTATGTGATGTTCTCCTCCCGTTCTTGTGCTTCACTAATTAGTCCTCGTGAGCTGCCCTAGATGATCGAGGCACCTATGTAATCCTTATGCTATTGCTATGTTGAGTTTGCTGGGATCCGATGGATTATGAGATTATGTTCAGATTGATCTTGAGTAATATATTTGATCTACCTCTTTTATATTTTTGTTCATAAGTAATTCTTGCATGTTCTCCGTTTTTATTTATTGCTTTGGCCGAGTAATAGGTAGTGACTCCAAGAGGGAACGTTATGCTCGATTGTGGGTTCATGCCCCTCGATGACTAGCTTGAGTGACAGAAACATGAGTCTAGGGGATGTGCTGTTGCCACAAGGGGGAAAACAACGGTGCTTGTGCCCGCGGGTGCAAGGATTGTTTACTTTACGCAAAGTTCTTTTAATGCAGTTGTCTGTTGCATTGAGTTTACACTATGGGTGGGACTCGTAACTTAATACCAGCGAGATGTCCTGGATAGATATCTCAAGGTGGATGATTAGTAGTAGATATTGATGGATTTCGGTCTACTTACTTTGGCGTACCGCCCATGCTTTGAACCTCAACCTTTCTTGCAATGTAGTCAGCATTGGTTTGCGTTCGTGGTCCTGTCAATTGCCCAGCTGTAATTCGTTTACCTCACATAGCTGTTTTATCGTCTTTTGGGTGAGAGACATCACTAGTGAACATCATGAGACTCCGGTCCATATTACCATCATTGATCACATCCGCTATTTACTTTCCATTATTATTTACTATTGCAAAACACTATCTATCACTACTATCATTGCTTTCAATCCTTTGTGAACTACAAGGCCGGAGGGATTGACAACCTCCCTGTACTCGTTGGGAGCAAAGTTATTTGTATCTGTGTGCATGTCCACATTGATTGCTACTAATCTGGCGCTGTAGCAGTTGATTCCTACTTGTTGAACCTAGGAGTCTCTGGGGATTCGATCCTTGGCATCTTTGCTAAGGGAAAACACATCAACATACTGCATCTTACACCTTCCACTTGGGGTAACCAACGAGGGGTTCGAGGCCCATCAAGGAGTATTTTCTGGCGCCGTTGCCGGGGACTCCACTCTTCAGGATAGGGGAGTTGCATGCTATCTTTTACCTTTGCTTTTTAGTCTTGTTAGTTTACCTTTCAGTTTTTGCTTTAGTACCTTTTTATCGAAAAGCACAAAAATAGTTATCTCGTTCTTTAGTTGTCATTATGTCGAGTCCTTTTGTCTTTGACGAGGCAGAAGTTCTCACCTTTAAACAAAGAGGTGGGGAAAGTTTGAAAGATGCTTGGTATAGAATTAATGATTCACAAAAAAGAGCCACCAAGAAGCAACCTACTACTATCTTGCTTAGAAATTTTTATTTTGGAATTACTTCTTGGAATAGGTTTATTCTAGATACTGCTATCAATGGGAATTTCCTAGAGGCCCCAGTTTGGGAGTCTCTTAGTATTATTGAAAATCTTGTTGGGAATCTCCCTATTGTTAGCATTCGAGAGGACATCACTCTAGCTCACATTATGAAAAAACTTGAAAAGATAGAGCTAGAGATGCCAAGCATTAATAAGATGAATGAGTTGGATCGTAAGATCCAAGGGAATTTGAATAGACTTGATAGCTCCATGCATAAAAAATTTAAATTTTTGGAGACCATCAAATTCCATGACTTGGACTCTTCTAGGGTAGATAAGATTGAGGAAATATTTGATACTCTAGGAACTACTTTCTCCTCGATCAAAACCAAAAAGGTAGAAACTCCGGCAAAGAGGGAGCCTAAGTTCGTTCACGTTCCAAAGGCTCCCCGCTCTAAAAATAATCCACCTATTGCCAAAGGGGTCGAAACTGTAAAGACTTTGGAAGAAACACCTGCCTTTGATGAATTTATAAATGAATCTTCCCTTGACTTTTATCCTTTTGGTCTTCTACCTAGGAGTATCTCTATGAGGCCTTTATTTTGAGAGTCCTCTTAAGACTAGTTGTATTATTGATGAGCTTTTTGATGATCTTGATGATGGTTCAATAGATACAACTTGATCTATGCATTATGCCTAGCTTAAAGGCATAAAAGAAAGCGCTTTTGGGAGGCAGCCCACATGAATAAAATTTTTGCTTTTGTTGTGTCTTGATGTTGTTTACTGCTGTAGCATCATCATTGTATCTTTGCTTTTCATATTTGTGCCAAGTATAGCCTCTGATTGCTAGAAAGTTCAAAAGTTGTGAGGTGCTGTCCAGGAAACAGATTCTGTCCTTGGATATAAAAATTCGTATAAAATCACCAGATCATCTTTTTGGTCTGAATGTTTTCTACAGAGTTCTCTATATAATTGTCTTTCGTGCGTCTGTTCTGAGTTTTTTGATTTGAGTTGCAGAAGTATCCCGAATAGATCAATTACTACCTGTTGTTCTGTTTTTCACAGATTCTGTCCTGTTTTGCCTTTCCTTCACTTTGCAAATCAAGAACTTGCTTTTTCTTTGCAAAAACCTTTTGGCAATCTTCAGAAACAGTAGAACTTCAAGGATATCCTTATTTCCAGCAAGGTATAATTATTTTATTAAGGGTACTAACCTCGCTAATCAGATTATGATGAGTTATGTATGAAGGGAGTTTTCAAGTGTGCGAGGGAAGATGATAAATAGATTCAGGAGTGTCAAGTGCTCAAGCTTGGGGATGCCCCCATGCATAGGGGTGGATTAACGAGCTACTCGGCTCGTTAAGCTCGTACTCGTTAAGCTCGTGCTCGTTAAGGCTCGGCTCGTTAAGCTCGTTAAGATTAACGAGCAGAAAACCCTGCTCGGCTCGGTTCGTTTAAAGCTCGTTAAGCTCGTGAGCGCTCGCTAAGCTCGTTAACAGATTTTGATGTGTTACGGTCCACACGATAAGCATGTAGATTTGGTTTTTAAAAAGGAAGATGGTGACTACAAAATAAAATGCACTATTTTCTTGCCTCCTTTGTGTATTAGATTGAGTGGATGGGACGAGGTACTACGAAAATTTTGTGAGGTAAGATGAAAATATGTGTTATGTTGTTACTAACGAGCTTAACGAGCTACTCGTGAAACTCGTTAGCTCGTTCATTAAGCTCATTAAGCTTAACAATCTGAAATCAATGATTGGCTCTGTTCATTAAGAAGCGAGCCACGAGCTTAACGAGCCGAACTATCGAGCGCTCATTAAGCTCGCGAGCTTCGAGCTTTTGGTCCAGCCCTACCCGTGCACCCCCAAGAAATATTCAAGGAGACTCAAGCGTCTAAGCTTGGGGATGCCCCCGTGCATCCCCTTCTCCATCAACATTATCAGTTCGTCTTTCGTTCTGCTATATTTTTATCACTTCATGTGTTATGTGCTATGCTTGGAGCGTCTTGATTTTAGTTTTCTTTTTAGTTTTTCATAACGAGTCGGAACTCAGCATTTTTTATGTGGGAGAGAAACACGCTCCACTTCTACCTAGAACATAACATAGAATTTTCATGTCTATCTATGCTGTGTGTGTTCTTTGTCTTTTAATAGCTACTATATGATACGTCCAAAACGTATCTATAATTTCTGCTTGCTCCATGCCACTTTTGGGTGCTATTGCTATGATATTCATACACTTCCATACACTTTTAATCATATTTGGACTAACTTACTAATCCAGTGCACCCCAGTGCCAGTTTCTGTTTTCGGCTGTTTTTGTATTTCAGGTTTTCACGTTTCCAGAACTGCCCAGAAAAATACAGAAAATATATATAAAAAATCAGCGTATCGGGAACGACACTGCTTCCAAGGGGAGCCTGGGGGGGCCACAGGGGCCCCAGGCGCCCTGTGGGCGCGCCCCCCCTGGGCCGCGCCGGGGG
>LR738714.1:673046816-673106523 GCA_902687465.1 Secale cereale | reverse complement strand
CGAGAGCCCCCCGGTGCCCTACTTTAGCAGATATTTAAAGGGTCCCCCGTAACCCTTGAAACAGGACTTCTTTTCGCGATCACATCTCTGTTCCGCCGCCGCCGCCGCTTCCAAGATCGGGAGCACCAGGAGAACTCTTCCCGGCACCCTGTCGGAGGGGAGGATCACCACCGGGAGCTTCTCCACCACCATGGACGCCTCCCGGATGACTCGTGAGTAGTCTCCCTTGGACCATGAGTCCATGACCAGTAGCTATGTGATGTTCTCCTCCCGTTCTTATGCTTCACTAATTAGTCCTCGTGAGCTACCCTACATGATCGAGGCACCTATGTAATCCTTTTGTTGTTGCTATGTTGAGTTTGCTGGGATCCGATGGATTATGAGATTATGTTCAGATTGATCTTGAGTAATATATTTGATTCACCTCTTTTATATTTTAGTTCATAAGTAATTCTTGCATGTTCTCCGTTGTTATTTATTGCTTTGGCCAAGTAGTAGGTAGTGACTCCAAGAGGGAACGTTATGCTTGATTGTGGGTTCATGCCCCTCGATGACTAGCTTGAGTGACAGAAAGATGAGTCTAGGGGATGTGTTGTTGCCACAAGGGGGAAAACAACGGTGCTTGTGCCCGCGGGTGCAAGGATTGTTTACTTTACGCAAAGTTCTTTTAATGCAGTTGTCTGTTGCATTGAGTTTACACTATGGGTGGGACTCGCAACTTAATACCAGCGAGATGTTCTGGATAGATATCTCAAGGTGGATGACTAGTAGTAGATGCAGATGGATTTCGGTCTACTTACTTTGGCGTACCGCCCATGCTTTGAACCTCAACCTTTCTTACAATGTAGTCAGCATTGGTTTGCGTTCGTGGTCCTGTCAATTGCCCAGCTGTAATTTGTTACCTCACATAGCTGTTTTATCGTCTTTTGGGAGAGAGACATCACTAGTGAACATCATGTGACTCCGGTCCATATTACCATCATTGATCACATACACTATTTACTTTCCGCTATTTTATTTACTATTGCAAATTACTATCTATCACTACTATCATATTGCTTTTAACCCTTTGTGAACTGCAAGGCCGGAGAGATTGACAACCTCTCTGTACTCGTTGGGAGCAAAGTTATATGTATCTGTGTGCAGGTCCACGTTGATTGCTAATTGCGCCGTTAGCAGTTGACACCTACCTGTTGAACCTAGGAGTCTCTGGGGATTCGATCCTTGGCATCTTTGCTAAGGGAAAACACTTCTACTTACTGCATCTTACACCTTCCACTTGGGGTAATCCAACGAGGGGTTCGAGGCCCATCAAGGAGTATTTTCTGGCGCCGTTGCCGGGGACTCCACTCTTCAGGATAGGGGAGTTGCATGCTATCTTTTACCTTTGCTTATTAGTCTTGTTAGTTTACCTTTCATTATTTGCTTTAGTTCCTTTTATCGAAAATCACAAAAATAGTTATCTTGCTTGCTTGCTACTATGGGTTCCACCGAGAACACCAAGTTGTGTGACTTCACTAGTCACAACAACGATGACTTTATCAGCACACCTATCACTACACCTGCCACTTCAGCACCTTCAAATGAAATTTAACCTGCTTTACTGAACTTAGTTATGAAAGAACAATTTTTCCGGTGCTGGAGATGATGCTGCTTTACACTTGAACAACTTTGTAGAACTTTGTGATATGCAAAAGTACCAAGAAATAGATGGTAATATTGTTAAGCTTAAGCTTTTTCCTTTCTCTTTGAGAGGAGGAGCAAAAATTTGGTTTCAGTCTTTGCCTAGAAATATCATAGATTCATGGGACAAGTGCAAAGATGCTTTTATTGGAAAATACTATCCACCTGCTAAAATTATCCAACTTAGAAGTAACATCATGAATTTTAAACAATTGGATAATGAACATGTTGCCCAAGCTTGGGAACGTATGAAGTCTCTTATCAAGAACTGCCCTACTCACGGTTTGACTACTTGGATGGTTATCCAAACTTTTTATGCAGGCTTGAACTTTACCTCGCGGAACTTGTTAGATTCGGCCGCGGGAGGAACTTTTATGTCAACTACACTTGGTGCTGCCACAAAACTTCTCGATGAGATGATGACTAACTATTCCCAATGGCACACCGAACGCGCTCCAACAGGTAGGAAGGTAAACTCTGTCGAGGAGATTTCCTCCCTCAGTGAAAAAGTTGACTTGATCATGTCTCTACTTTCGAAGCAGTCTACTGTTGATCCTCGTGATGTTCCTTTAAATTCTTTGATTGCTCAAGAACAAGTAGATGTTAACTTTATCTCTAGAAACAATTTCAACAACAATGCTTATCCTAGTACCAAGAACTCCAATACTGAACTAGAGAGCGTGCTTAGAGATTTCATCACTACCCAAAAAGCCTTTAATAAGAATGTAGAAGAGAAACTACATAAACTAGATGATCTTTCTTTCAAGGTAGGCCACTTAGCCAATGAGTTAAAATTGCTGAAAATTGAAACTTCTTCTCTTAAGGAGAAGGAAGTCATCCCTATTAATGCCACTCAAGTGCAAATCAATGAAAACATTAGGATGATGGCTAAGCTTAAAGAGAGATGGGCTAGAGAAAGGGAGGAAGAGGAAAGAATTAAGAGCCTTCCTACCCACCACACTGTTGCTACTATCCAAGTTATTGAGAATGTTCACACTCTTAGCACCCAATGTACTCCTGGTCCCAATGGACCTATTAATGGTGATGCTATGTCAACTACCAAACAGGTGAGCCTTAAGGACACCACTACTACTTTACTTGATGCTCGTGACCTTGATTTTGATAATTGCACTCTTACAGAAGTTATTGATTTCCTTCACAAGATGTCTAGAGACCCCCGCCCTAGCACGCTTAACCTTGCCTTCACAGAGCATATCACCAATGCTCTCATCAAAGCTAGGGAGGAGAAACTTAGAGTAGAAGCCTCCATACCTAGAAAGCTAGAAGATGGTTGGGCATCCTATGATAAAAATTCATTTGAATGACTTCTCTTGTTATGCATTATGTGATGTTGGTGCTAGTACTTCTGTTATGCCCAAAAGGATATATGATATGCTTAAATTGAAACCTTATGATTCTTGTTCTTTTGGTGTTCGTCTCGTTGATTCTTCCATAAAGAAACCTTTGGGGAGGATCGACGATGTTCTTATTGTTGTCAATGATAATTATGTGCCCGTTGATTTCACTATTATGGATATTGAATGTGATCCTTCATGTCCAATTATTTTGGGACGTCCCTTTTTGCGCACCGTTGGTGCTGTCATTGACATGAAAGAGGTAATATAAAATTTCAGTTTCCTCTCAAGAAAGGGATGGAACACTTCCCTCATAAGAAGGTCAAGTTACCTTTTGAGTCCGTTGTACGGGCTAGCTATTCTTTTACTCTTGACAAAACTTGATCTTTGCATTATGCCTAGCTTAAAGGCATAAAAGAAAGCGCTTTTGGGAGGCAGCCCACATGAATAAAAATTTTGCTTTTGTTGTGTCTTGATGTTGTTTACTGCTGTAGCATCATCATTGTATCTTTGCTTTTCATATTTGTGCCAAGTATAGCCTCTGATTGCTAGAAAGTTCAAAAGTTGTGAGGTGCTGTCCAGGAAACAGATTCTGTCCTCTGATAGAAAAATTCGTATAAAATCACCAGATCATCTTTTTCGTCTGAATTTTTTCGACAGTGTTCCCTATATAATTGTCTTTCGTGCGTCAGTTCTGAGTTTTTTTATTTGAGTTGCAGAAGTATCCAGAACAGGTGAATTACTGCCTGCTGTTCTGTTTTTCACAGATTCTGTCCTGTTTTGCCTTACCTTCACTTTGCAAATTAAGAACTTGCTTTTTCTTTGCAAAAACCTTTTGGCAATCTTGAGAAACAGTAGAACTTCAAGAATATCCTTATTTCCAGCAAGGTATAATTATTTTATTAAGGGTACTAACCTCGCTAATCAGATTATGGATGAGTTATGTATGAAGGGAGTTTTCAAGTGTGCGAGGGAAGATGATAAAAAGATTCAGGAGTGTCAAGCGATCAAGCTTGGGGATGCCCCCGTGCACCCCCAAGAAATATTCAAGGAGACTCAAGCGTCTAAGCTTGGGGATGCCCCCCGTGCATCCCCTTCTCCATCAACATTATCAGTTCGTCTTTCGTTCCGCTATATTTTTATCACTTCATGTGTTATGTGCTATGCTTGGAGCGTCTTGCTTTTAGTTTTCTTTTTAGTTTTTCATAATGAGTCAGAACTCAGCATTCCTTTATGTGGGAGAGAAACACGCTCCACCTTTACCTAGAACATTACATAGAATTTTCATGTCTATCTATGCTGTGTGTGTTCTTTATCTTTTAATAGCTAGTATCGTGCTTTGCTCTTAGTATTCATGCTTATCTTTTCAAGAGCTTTTATTTAGTTGGTTGCTTGAACTCTCTTTAATTACCATGCCCACCTTATTAAGAGAGTTTGCTTCTGTTGCATTGGTTAATGTGTCTATGATAAAGATGCTACCTTCATGATGGTGCTTAGTAGTTCAGGTTTTCTTATTGTTAATCTCAGATAGCTGGGGGGTTCCCAATGCGTCATTGGAGTACCAACTTGGTTTGTTTGCCTGTGATGTGGTATGGTTTAGTAATATATTCCTTCGAGAATTTATTTTGATTGACTTGGCGTATGCTCACGCATATTCAAGACTGTAAAGAAAGTCTGTCGAGCCTTGATGATCTTTTGTTTCTGAGTAGCGATATAACTACCATTCCTGATTCAATATTGCTTTGTCGCTCTGCATGATTATGACCGTCATTGCTCTCTTAGTTGGTCGCTCCCAGTCTTTTGCTAACCTCCACCTGCACTACGCAAATAGACCATGCAATACATAGCTCATGGGAAAGTAGCCTAAAAACTATTGTGGTAAAGATTATGTTGCTTATGTATCTTATTTCTTATGAGTTGCTTGCTGAGCGGTAACCATGTTTCTAGGGACGCCATCAACTGTCACACTTTTGTTGAATATCATGTGAGTTGCTATGCATGTTCGTCTTGTCTGAAGTAAGGGTGATTTACCGTGGGTTGAATTAATATGCATATTGTTAGAGAAGAACATTGGGCCGCCAACCAAAGCCATGCATCATGGTGGAAGTTTTAGCTTGGACCTTATCCTCAATCTCTCACGAGAATATGCTTATGCATTAAAAAGGAGTCCATCATCTATTTTCTATGTTGTCCCGGTATGGATGTCCTCAAGTTGAGATTTATCAAAAACGAGAAATCAAATGCGATCTATCTCCTTGGACCTTTGTACAGGTGGCATAGAGGTACCCCTTTGTGACACTTGATAAAAACATATGCAATGCAATAATAACCCATGGGGATCCGAGCTAATTAGGACAAGGAGCGAGCACTATCGGTATTCGATGCATGAGGCTTGCAACTTATAAGATGTTTTATGCATGACACATATGAAGTACTACTACCGTTGACATAATTGCTTCCATGTTTCATAATAAAAAGCTCTAGCACTTCAAGCACCAACCACTGAGAGCATGATTGTCATTCTGAGTGTAATGTGCATTGTCCCAAAGTAGCATTGTCTTTTGCATGATTGTGATATCGTTTATTTTGAAATGATTGTATCTAGTCATCACTTGAACCTTGAAGGTGCCCCTGCACTTATGTTTTGCATCACTAAGGGGGCAAGCTAGATATCACTTGATCATATTTGCACATCATGTTCATTGCAAATCTTTTTGATGTTTCAGTTTCATGTTGTAAAACTTTCAGTCATTTGTGATTTTCTCTTGAGACAACTTAATTACTTTAGAATCATTGTCTCAGTAAGCATTTGTCATATGACTATGAGAAAGTCTTATATGGTTAATAGCATGTCACCACAGAAATTATTCTTGTTATCATTTACCTACTCGAGGATGAGCAGGAATTAAGCTTGGGGATGTTGATATGTCCAAAACGTATCTATAATTTCTGCTTGCTCCATGCCACTTTTGGGTGATATTGCTATGATATTCATACACTTTTAATCATATTTGGACTAACTTACTAATCCAGTGCACCCCAGTGCCAGTTTCTGTTTTCGGCTATTTTTGTATTTCAGGTTTTCACGTTTTGAGAACTGCCCAGAAAAATACAGAAAAAAAAATATAAAAAATCAGCGTATCGGGAACGACACTGCTTCCGAAGGGGAGCCTGGGGGGGCACAGGGGCCCCAGGCGCCCTGTGGGCGCGCCCCCCCTGGGCCGCGCCGGGGGGGGGGGCGCCTCGGCACCCCGAGAGCCCCCCGGTGCCCTACTTTGGCAGATATTTAAAGGGTCCCCCGTAACCCTTGAAACATGACTTCTTTTCGCGATCCCATCTCTGTTCCGCCGCTGCCGCCGCTTCCAAGATCGGGAGCACCAGGAGAACTCTTCCCGGCACCCTGCCGGAGGGGAGGATCACCACCGGGAACTTCTCCACCACCATGGACGCCTCCCGGATGACTCGTGAGTAGTCTCCCTTGGACCATGAGTCCATGACCAGTAGCTATGTGATGTTCTCCTCCCGTTCTTGTGCTTCACTAATTAGTCCTCGTGAGCTGCCCTACATGATCGAGGCACCTATGTAATCCTTGTGTTGTTGCTATGTTGAGTTTGCTGGGATCCGATGGATTATGAGATTATGTTCAGATTGATCTTGAGTAATATATTTGATTCACCTCTTTTATATTTTAGTTCATAAGTAATTCTTGCATGTTCTCCGTTGTTATTTATTGCTTTGGCCAAGTAGTAGGTAGTGACTCCAAGAGGGAACGTTATGCTTGATTGTGGGTTCATGCCCCTCGATGACTAGCTTGAGTGACAGAAACATGAGTCTTGGGGATGTGCTGTTGCCACAAGGGGGAAAACAACGGTGCTTGTGCCCGCGGGTGCAAGGATTGTTTACTTTACGCAAAGTTCTTTTAATGCAGTTGTGTGTTGCATTGAGTTTACACTATGGGTGGGACTCGCAACTTAATACCAGCGAGATGTTCTGGATAGATATCTCAACGTGGATGATTAGTAGTAGATGTAGATGGATTTCGGTCTACTTACTTTGGCGTACCGCCCATGCTTTGAACCTCAACCTTTCTTGCAATGTAGTCAGCATTGGTTTGCGTTCGTGGTCCTGTCAATTGCCCAGCTGTAATTTGTTACCTCACATAGTTGTTTTATCGTCTTTTGGGAGAGAGACATCACTAGTGAACATCATGTGACTCCGGTCCATATTACCATCATTGATCACATACACTATTTACTTTCCACTATTTTATTTACTATTGCAAATTACTATCTATCACTACTATCATATTGCTTTTAACCCTTTGTGAACTGCAAGGCCGGAGAGATTGACAACCTCTCTGTACTCGTTGGGAGCAAAGTTATTTGTATCTGTGTGCAGGTCCACGTTGATTACTAATTGCGCCGTTAGCAGTTGACACCTACCTGTTGAACCTAGGAGTCTCTGCGGATTCGATCCTTGGCATCTTTGCTAAGGGAAAACACTTCTACTTACTGCATCTTACACCTTCCACTTGGGGTAATCCAACGAGGGGTTCGAGGCCCATCACTATAATACTCTGCTCTTAGTATTCATGCTTATCTTTTCAAAGAGCTTTTGTCTAGTTGGTTGCTTGAACTCTCTTTAATTATCATGCTCACCTTATTAAGAGAGTTTGCTTCCGTTGCATTGGTTAATGTGTCTATGATAAAGATGCTACTTGCATGATGGTGCTTAGTAGTTCAGGTTTTCTTATGGTTAATCTCAAATAGCTGGGGGGGTTCCCAATGTGTTATTGGAGTACCAACAGGGTTTGTTTGCCTATGATATGGTATGGTTTAGTAATATCTTCCTTTGAGAATTTATTTTGATTGACTTGGCGTATGCTCACGCATATTTAAGACTGTAAAGAAAGTCTGTCAAGCCTTGATGATCTTTTATTTCTGAGTAGCGATATAACTACCATGCCTGATTCAATATTGCTTTGTCGCTCTGCATGATTATGACCGTCATTGCTCTCTTAGTTGGTCGCTCCCAGTCTTTTGCTAACCTCCACCTGTACTAAGCGAAATAACCATGCAATACATAGCTCATGGGAAAGTAGCCTAAAAACTATTGTGCTAAAGAATATGTTGCTTATGTATCTTATTTCTTATAAGTTGCTTGCTGAGCGGTAACCATGTCTCTGGGGACGCCATCAACTGTCACACTTTTGTTGAATATCATGTGAGTTGCTATGCATGTTCATCTTGTCTGAAGTAAGGGTGATTTGCTGTGGGTTGAATGAATATGCATATTGTTAGAGAAGAACATTGGGCCGCCAACCAAAGCCATGTATCATGGTGGAAGTTTTATCTTGGACATTAATCCTCAATCTCTTATGAGAACATGCTTATGCATTAAAGAGGAGTCCATCATCTATTTTCTATGTTGTCCCAGTATGGATGTCCTCAAGTTGAGATCTATCAAAAACGAGAAATCAAATGCGATTTATCTCCTTGGACCTTTGTACAGGTGGCATAGAGGTACCCCTTTGTGACACTTGGTTGAAACTAATGTAATGCAATGATAACCCATGGAAATCCGAGCTAATTAGGACAAGGTGCGAGCACTATTGGTATTCGATGCATGAGGCTTGCAACTTATAGGATGTCTTATGCATGACACATATGAAGTACTACTACCGTTGACAAAATTGCTTCCATGTTTTCAAAATAAAAAGCTCTAGCACATAACCATTCTTTTACTTTTAATTATGTTGAAGCACCAACTACTGAGAGCATGATTGTCATTCTGAGTGTAATATGCATTGTCCCAAAGTAGCATTGTCTTTTGCATGATTGTGATATCGTTTATTCTGAAATGATTGTATCTAGTCATCACCTAAACCTTGAAGGTGCCCCTGCATTTATGTTTTGCATCACTAAAGGGGGCAAGCTAGATATCACTTTATCATATTTGCACATCATGTTCATTGCAAATCTTTTTGATGTTTCAGTTTCATATTGTAAAACTTTCAGTCATTTGTGATTTTCTCATGAGGCAACTTAATTACTTTAGAATCATTGTCTCAGTAAGCTTTTGTCATATGACTATAAAAAGTCCTATATGGTTAATAGCATGTAACCACAGAAATTATTCTTGTTATCATTTACCTACTCAAGGACGAGCAGGAATTAAGCTTGGGGATGTTGATACGTCCAAAACGTATCTATAATTTCTGCTTGCTCCATGCCACTTTTGGGTGATATTGCTATGATATTCATACACTTCCATACACTTTTGATCATATTTGGACTAACTTACTAATCCAGTGCACCCCAGTGCCAGTTTCTGTTTTTGGCTGTTTTTGTATTTCAGGTTTTCACGTTTCGAGAACTGCCCTGAAAAATCCAGAAAAATTATATAAAAAAATCAGCGTTTCGGAAACAACCTGGCGTCCGAAGGGCAGCCTTGGGGGGCCACCAGGGCTCCAGGCGCCCTGGCGGCGCCCCCCCCCTGGGCCGCGCTGGGGGGGCGCCTGGGCCCCCCGAAGCTCCCCCGATGCCCTCCTTTGGCATATATTTAAAGGGTCCTCCGAAACCCTCAGAACAGGATCTCTTTTCGCGATCCCATCTCTGTTCCGCCGCCGCCGCCGCTTCCAAGATCGGGAGCACCAGGAGAACTCTTCCCGGCACCCTGTCGGAGGGGAGGATCACCACCGGGAGCTTCACCACCATGGACGCCTCCCGGATGACTCGTGAGTAGTCTCCCTTGGACCATGAGTCCATGACCAGTAGCTATGTGATGTTCTCCTCCCGTTCTTGTGCTTCACTAATTAGTCCTCGTGAGCTGCCCTACATGATCGAGGCACCTATGTAATCCTTATGCTGTTGCTATGTTGAGTTTGCTGGGATCCGATGGATTATGAGATTATGTTCAGATTGATCTTGAGTAATATATTTGATCTACCTCTTTTATATTTTTGTTCATAAGTAATTCTTGCATGTTCTCCGTTGTTATTTATTGCTTTGGCCGAGTAATAGGTAGTGACTCCAAGAGGGAACGTTATGCTCGATTGTGGGTTCATGCCCCTCGATGACTAGCTTGAGTGACAGAAACATGAGTCTCGGGGATGTGCTGTTGCCACAAGGGGGAAAACAACGGTGCTTGTGCCCGCGGGTGCAAGGATTGTTTACTTTACGCAAAGTTCTTTTAATGCAGTTGTCTGTTGCATTGAGTTTACACTATGGGTGGGACTCGCAACTTAATACCAGCGAGATGTTCTGGATAGATATCTCAAGGTGGATGATTAGTAGTAGATATTGATGGATTTCAGTCTACTTACTTTGGCGTACCGCCCATGCTTTGAACCTCAACCTTTCTTGCAATGTAGTCAGCATTGGTTTGCGTTCGTGGTCCTGTCAATTTCCCAGCTGTAATTCGTTTACCTCACATAGCTGTTTTATCGTCTTTTGGGAGAGAGACATCACTAGTGAACATCATGAGACTCCGGTCCATATTACCATCATTGATCACATCCGCTATTTACTTTCCGTTATTATTTACTATTGCAAAACACTATCTATCACTACTATCATTGCTTTTAATCCTTTGTGAACTACAAGGCCGGAGGGATTGACAACCTCTCTGTACTCGTTGGGAGCAAAGTTATTTGTATCTGTGTGCAGGTCCACGTTGATTGCTACTAATCTGGCGCCGTAGCAGTTGACACCTACTTGTTGAACCTAGGAGTCTCTGGGGATTCGATCCTTGGCATCTTTGCTAAGGGAAAACACTTCTACATACTGCATCTTACACCTTCCACTTGGGATAACCAACGAGGGGTTCGAGGCCCATCAAAAGGGCCCAACCTAAAGACACACGAACGAAAACGAACGACGAACAGATCCGAGCAAATCCACCAAAGACAGATCCGCCGGAGACACACCTCCACACGCTCATCGATGATGCTAGACGCATCACTGGAATGGGGGCTAGGCAGGGAGACTATTATTCCATCTTCAGGAAGAAGTCGTCATCTGGCCTTCCTGAGCAGGACACAAACCTTAACAAAACTTGAAAAAAGATCTTAAAACGGATCCCTCCCACCGACAAAGACCGTGATTCACTCCGTGTCCATGGCCCTAAGGCCACCGGAGACGGGACGGACCAGTGCCGGCGCCGGTGGGAGGCAGAAAACCCGAACTTTTTAGAGGCGGCGGCTGGCTAGGAAGACTGTTCTAGTCATGATTTATTTACCAGAATTAATAATGAAATTGCCTAATTCTCCAACAACTAGTCAGTACCAACATAGTCAGCACAAAAGCGATGAGAAGTTTTTGCCGGTAAGTGATGACACGATCTATAGTAGTGGGTTTCCATTTTTTAATGAAAGATGCACATGGAATTATTATGGCTAATCCACATTTTTCATGGCATAATGGTATTTTTCTCTCTCGAAAAGGAATCACAATGGTACTTATCTATCTTTGAAGTGATACATACCACCAAGAAACTATCCTTCCATCCTTTGCATCCACATGTTGCACACAACCAATAAGTTTTATTCCATTCTTTGCATCCGCATGTTGCACACAGCGAATCCATTTCATTGTAATGTTCATGCAGCCACACAAGCTGCTGAACATTTTATATGAAGTAGTACACACACAAAATTTGGGGAAAAGGGTACTAAAAAATATAAACTCATTACAAGCTGGTCGACGGAAGATACTTCACCATGCATAGTTCTTCATCAGCGGACTTGTATACACCAGAATCATATTCAGATCTTCACACCATCGATGGCTAGTGTCCCTATTGCATAAGTGTCATGGTATTTTTCCATGTAGTCATTGAGCTTGATCTTCTTGTATCGTGCATATCTTTTGTCATCCACCAGCTTTGACACCGGCGCAAGCTTTGTCTCTAGCTACAATGTATAGACCAGCACCAGCGACAAGCGCTCTTTCTCTGTGTTGGTCACAACCCTATGCACCAGGCTCTTGAAGAACCCATTGCTCAAAATCTGCATGCACCAGGATGGTATAGGGAGATGTATTATATCTTAGCTTGACAATCCACAAGACAAGGTCAAACAATTATACAACTAGCTGCCTGCACTACACACATTATGTACCTCCATTAGAGCATCTCTAGCCGTTGGCCCCCCAGGACGCGCCGAAAACCGCTGCCTGGGGGCGAGCTGGCGCAAGTTTCGGCTTGGGTGCCAGTGCGTTCCCAGTCGCCGCCCCCCAGGTCGCCCCCAGGCGCCGATATCGGCCCATTTTCGGCGCTTTCAGCCCATTTCCGGCGCAAAACGGCCCAGGGTCGACATTCTCATAGATACTTCACATAGATAGATAGATAGATAGATAGTTCACATAATCTTAATCCTACGACAGATAGATAAATAGATAGTTCACATAGTCTTCCGTGCTCGCTTGTCCTCGCGATAAGCCACTTGCTGCTTCCTCCTCTTCTTCCTCTCCGCCCTCTTCTCGGCCAAGAACTGGTGCTCGTTGATGATGTCTTGCGGGAAGTTTTGGCGCCACGTCGCCATGGCTTCCTCGTCCATCTCGGCCAGGGTGAGACAATGCGCCCGCCTACGGTTCTTCCGACGATCTTCGTTGGTTCTACGCCGCGGGGGAGGCGCCAACTCATGTGCCCGCTCCAGAGTCCGCACTGTTGGAAATATGCCCTAGAGGCAATAATAAAAGGATTATTATTATATTTCCTTGTTAATGATAATTGTCTGTTATTCATGCTTGAATTGTATTGTACGGAAACAGCGATACATGTGTGAATACATAGACCACAACGTGTCCCTGGTAAGACTCTAGTTACTAGCTCGTTGATCAACAGATGGTCACGGTTTCCTGACCATGGACATAGGATGTCATTGATAACGGGATCACATCATTAGGAGAATGATGTGATGGACAAGACCCAATCCTAAGCCTAGCACGAGATCGTATAGTTCGTAATGCTTAAGCTTTTCCAGTGTCAAGTATTTATTCCTTAGACCATGAGGTTGTGCAACTCCCGGATACCATAGGAATACTTTGGGTGTGCCAAACGTCACAACGTAACTGGGTGACTATAAAGGTACGCAACGGGTATCTCCAAAAGTGTCTGTTGGGTTGGTACGAACCGAGACTGGGATATTGTCACTCCGTATGACGGAGAGGTACCTCTGGGCCCACTCGGTAAGACATCATCATAATGAGCTCAGAGTGACTAAGGAGTTAGTCACGGGATGATGGATTACGGAACGAGTAAAGAGACTTGCCATGACGAGATTGAACAAGGTATCGGGCATATCGACGATCGAATCTCGGGCAAGTACCGTACCAACAGACGAAGGGAATATCATACGGGATTGAGTGAATCCTTGACACAGTGGTTCATCCGATGAGATCATCGAGGAACACGTGGGAACCAACATGGGTATCCAGATCCCACTGTTGGTTATTGACCGGAGAGTCGTCTCGGTCATGTCTGCGTGTCTCCCGAACCCGTAGGGTCTACACACTTAAGGTTCGGTGACGCTAGGGTTGTAGAGATACATGCACATGGAAACCCGAATGTTGTTCGGAGTCCCGGATGAGATCCCGGACGTCACGAGGAGTTCCGGAATGGTCCGGAGCTAAAGAATGATATATAGGAAGTCCAGTTTCGGCCATCGGGAGAATTCCGGGGGTCACCGGGAGTGTCCCGGGACCACCGGAAGGGTCCCGGGGGTCCATCGGGTGGGGCCACCCATCCCGGAGGGCCCCGTGGGCCGCAAGGGGAAGGGGGCCAGCCCCTGGTGGGCTGGCGCACCCACATGGGCCCCCCTCCATGCGCCTAGGGTTGAAACCCTAGGGGGTGGGGGCGCCCCCTATGCCTTGGGGGGCAAGTTCTCCCCCCTGGCCGCCGCCCCCCTAGGAGATTGCATCTCCTAGGTTCGGCGCCCCCCTGTCCCCCTATATATAGTGGGGGGAGAGAGGGCAGCCGTACCCCAAGCCTCTGGCGCCTCTCCCCCCCTCTCCAACTCCTCTCGCAGGGCGCCGGCGAAGCCCTGCAGTTTTTCCTGTTGCATCCACCACCACGCCGTCGTGCTGCTGGATCTCCGTCAACCTCTCCTCCCCCCTTGCTGGATCAAGAAGGAGGAGACGTCGCTGTACCATACGTGTGTTGAACGAGGAGGTGCCGTCCGTTCGGCGCTGGGATCATCGGTGACGAGGATCACGAAGAGTACGACTCCACCATCCACGTTCTTTCGAACGCTTCCGCACGCGATCTACAAAGGGTATGTAGATGCACTCCTTTATGCTCGTTGCTAGATGACTCCTTAGATTGATCTTGGTGAAGCGTATAATTTTTTTTGAATTCTGCTACGTTCCCCAACAGTGGCATCTGAGCTAGGTCTTTGCGTAGCATCTTGCACGAGTAGAACACCAACAAGTTGTGGGCGTTGAGTTTGTTCAATTCTCTTGCCGTTACTAGTCCAATCTTGATTCGGCGGCATCGTGGGATGAAGCGGCCCGGACCGACCTTACACGTATGCTTACGTGAGACTGGTTCCACCGTCAGACATGCACTAGTTGCATAAGGTGGCTGGCGGGTGTCTGCCTCTCCCACTTTAGTCGGATCGGATTCGATGAATAGGGTCCTTATGAAGGGTAAATAGAAATTGACAAATCATGTTCTGGTTTTGGCGTAGGTAAGAAACGTTCTTGCTAGAAAACCTATAGAAGCCACGTAAAAACTTGCAACAACAATTAGAGGCCGTCTAACTTGTTCTTGCAGCATGTGCTATGTGATGTGGTATGGCCAAGAAGATGTGATGAATGATATATGTGATGTATGAGATTGATCATGTTCTTGTAATAGGGAATCACGACTTGCATGTCGATGAAAATGATAATCGACAGGAGCCATAGGAGTTGTCTTATTTATTGTATGACCTGCGTGTCACTGAATAATGCCATGTAATTACTTTACTTTATTGCTAAACGTTAGCCATAGTAGTAGAAGTAATAGTTGGCATGACGACTTCATGAAGACACGATGATGGAGATCATGATGATGGAGATCATGGTGTCATGCTGGTGACAAAGATGATCATGGTGCCCCGAAGATGGAGATCGAAGGAGCAAGATGATATTGGACATATCATGTCACTTTATTTGATTGCATGTGATGTTTATCATGTTTATGCATCTTGTTTACTTAGAACGATGGTAGTAAATAAGACGATCTCTCACTAAAAATTTTCAAGAATTGTGTTCCCCCTAACTTTGCACCGTTGCTAAGGATCGTTGTTCCGAAGGACCACGTGATGATCGGGTGTGATAGGCTCTAACGTTCGCATACGACGGGTGTAAGCCAGATTTACACACGCAATACACTTAGGGTTCACTTGACGAGCCTAGCATGTACAGACATGGCCTTGGAACACGGAAGACCGAAAGGTCGAGCATGAGTCGTATAGAAGATACGATCAACATGAAGATGTTCACTGTTGATGACTAGTCCGTCTCACGTGATGATCGGACACGGACTAGTCGATTCGGATAGTGTATCACTTAGATGACTAGAGAGATGTCAATCTGAGTGGGAGTTCATTAAAATTTGATTAGATGAACTTAATTGTCATGAACTTAGTCTAAATTCTTTACAATATGTCTTGTAGATCAAATGGCCCACGCTCATGTCACCCTCAACTTCAACGCGTTCCTAGAGAAATCCAAGCTGAAAGACGATGGTAGCAACTATACGGACTGGGTCCGTAACCTGAGGATCATCCTCATAGCTGCCAAGAAAACTTATGTCCTAGAAGCACCGCTAGGTGACGCTCCCGCCCCGGCAAACCAAGATGTTATGAACGCTTGGCAGTCGCGTTGTGATGATTACTCCCTGGTTCAGTGCGGCATGCTCTATAGCTTAGAATCGGGGCTCCAAAAGCGTTTTGAGCACCACGAAGCATATGAGATGTTCCAAGAGCTGAAAATGGTTTTCTAGGCTCATGCCCGAGTTGAGAGATATGATGTCTCCAACACATTCTACAGCTGTAAGATGGAGGAAACAGTTCTGTCAGTGAGCACATACTCAAGATTTCTGGGTTGCACAACCACTTGTCTCATTTGGGAATGAATCTCCCAGACAAAGCGGTCGTTGACAGAATCCTTCAGTTGCTCCCACCTAGCTACAAGAGCTTTGTGTTGAACTTCAATATGCAAGGGATGGAGAAGTCCATTCTCGAGGTGTATTCAATGCTGAAATCAGCGGAGGTGGAGATCAAGAAAGAGCATCAAGTGTTGATGGTCAATAAAACCACTAAGTTCAAGAAGGGCAAGGGTAAGAAGAACTTCAAGAAGGACGGCAAGGGAGTTGCCGCGCCCGGTAAGCCAGTTGCCGGGAAGAAGCCAAAGTATGGACCCAAGCCTGAGACTGAGTGCTTTTATTGCAAGGGAACGGGTCACTAGAAGCGGAACTGCCCCAAATACTTAGCAGACAAGAAGGCCGGCAACGTCAAAGGTATATGTGATATACATGTTATTGATGTGTACCTTACCAGCGCTTGTAGTAGCTCCTGGGTATTTGATACCGGTGCAGTTGCTCATATTTGTAACTCAAAGCAGGAGCTGCGGAATAAGCGGAGACTGGCAAAGGACGAGGTGATGATGCGCGTCGGGAATGGTTCCAAGGTTGATGTGATCGCCGTCGGCACGCTGCCTCTACATCTACCCTCGGGATTAGTTTTAAACCTTAATAATTGTTATTTAGTACCAGCTTTGAGCATGAACATTGTATCTGGATCTCGTTTGATGCAAGATGGCTACTCATTTAAATCCGAGAATAATGGTTGTTCTATTTATTTGAGAGATATGTTTTATGGTCATGCCCCGCTGGTCAATGGTTTATTTTTAATGAATCTCGATCGTGATGATACACATATTCATAGTGTGAATGCCAAAAGATGTAAAGTTGACAATGATAGTCCCACATACTTGTGGCATTGCCGCCTTGGTCATATTGGTGTCAAACGTATGAAGAAGCTTCATGCAGATGGACTTCTGGAGTCTCTTGATTATGAATCATTTGACACGTGCAAACCATGCCTCTTGGGCAAGATGACCAAGACTCCGTTCTCCGGAACAATGGAGTGAGCAACCAACTTATTGGTAATCATACATACCGATGTGTGCGGTCCAATGAGTGTTGAGGCTCGCGGAGGCTATCGTTATGTTCTCACCCTCACAGATGACTTGAGTAGATAGGGGTATATCTACTTGATGAAGCACAAGTCTGAGACCTTTGAAAAGTTAAAGTAATTTCAGAATGAGGTTGAGAATCAACGTGACAGAACAATAAAGTTCTTGCGATCGGATCATGGGGGTGAATATTTAAGTCATGAATTTGGCACGCACCTTAGGAACTGTGGAATTGTTTCACAATTGACACCGCCCGGAACACCTCAGCGTAATGGTGTGTCCGAACGTCGAAATCCTACTCTGTTGGACATGGTGCGATCTATGATGTCTCTCACCGACTTACCGCCATCTTTTTGGGGTTATGCTTTAGAGACTGCCGCATTCACTTTAAATAGGGCTCCGTCGAAATCCGTTGAGACGACACCGTATGAACTTTGGTTTGGCAAGAAACCTAAGTTGTCGTTTCTAAAAGTTTGGGGTCGATGCTTATGTCAAGAAACTTCAACCTGAAAAGCTCGAACCCAAATCGGAAAAATGCGTCTTCATAGGATACCCAAAGGAAATGATTGGGTACACCTTCTACCACAGATCCGAAGGCAAGGTCTTTGTTGCCAAGAATGGATCCTTTCTGGAGAAAGAGTTTCTCTCGAAAGATGTGAGTGGGAGGAAAGTAGAACTTGATGAGGTGACAGTCACCCCTCCCGAACCGGAAAGTAGCGCAGCGCAGGAAATTGTTCCTGAGGTGCCTGCGCCGACAAGGGAGGAAGTTAATGATGATGATCATGAAGATACAGATCAAGTTGCTACTGAACTTCGAAGGTCCACAAGGAAACGTTCCGCACCAGAGTGGTACGGCAACCCTGTCATGGAAATCATGTTGTTAGACAACGGTGAACCTTCGAACTATGAAGAAGCGATGGCGGGCCCGGATTCCAATAAATGGCTTGGAGCCATGAAATCCGAGATAGAATCCATGTATGAAAACAAAGTATGGACTTTGGTGGACTTGCCCGATGATAGGCACGCCATAGAAAATAAATGCATATTTAAGAAGAAGACAAACGCGGATGGTAATGTGACCATCTATAAGGCTCGGCTTGTCGCTAAGGGTTATCGACAAGTTCAAGGGATTGACTACGACGAGACTTTCTCTCTCGTAGCGATGCTGAAGTCAGTCCGAATCATGTTAACAATTGACGCATTCTATGATTATGAGATATGGCAAATGGACGTCAAAACGGCATTCCTTAATGGTTTCCTCAAGGAAGAGCTGTATATGATGCAGCCGGAAGGTTTTGTCGATCCAGAGAATGCTAACAAGGTATGCAGGCTCCAGCGCTCGATCTACGGGCTGGTGCAAGCATCTCGGAGTTGGAATATTCGCTTTAATGATGCGATCAAAGCGTTTGGCTTTATACAGACTTGGGGAGAAGCCTGTATCTACAAGAAAGTGAGTGGGAGCTCTGTAGCATTTCTCATGTTATATGTGGATGACATATTGCTGATGGGAAATGATATAGAATTCTTGGAGAGCATAAAGGCCTACTTGAATAAGAGTTTTTCAATGAAGGACCTTGGAGAAGCTGCTTACATATTAGGCATCAAAATCTATAGAGATAGAACAAGACGCCTCATTGGTCTTTCACAAAGCACATACCTTGACAAGATATTGAAGAAGTTCAATATGGATCAGTCCAAGAAGGGGTTCTTGCCTGTTTTGCAAGGTATGAGATTGAGCACGGCTCAGTCCCCGACCACGGCAGAAGATAGACAAAAGATGAGTGTCATTCCCTATGCCTCGGCCATAGGTTCTATCATGTATGCCATGCTGTGTACCAGACCTGATGTGAACCTTGCCATAAGTTTGGTAGGGAGGTACCAAAGTAATCCCGGTATGGAACACTGGACAGCGGTCAAGAACATCCTAAAGTACCTGTAGAGGACTAAGGATATGTTTCTCGTTTATGGAGGTGACGAAGAGCTCGTCGTAAAGGGTTACGTCGATGCTAGCTTCGACACAGATCTGGATGACTCAAAGTCACAAACCGGATACGTGTATATTTTGAATGGTGGAGCAGTCAGCTGGTGCAGTTGCAAGCAGAGCGTCGTGGCGCATTCTACATGTGAAGCGGAGTACATAGCTGCTTGCGAAGCAGCACAAGAAGGAGTCTGGATGAAGGAGTTCATCACCGACCTAGGAGTCATTCCAAGCACGTCAAGCCCTATGACTCTCTTCTGTGACAACACTGGAGCTATTGCCATTGACAAGGAGCCCAGGTTACACAAGAAGACCAAGCACATCAAGCGCCGTTTCAACTCCATCCGGAATTATGTTCAAGATGGAGACATAGATATTTGTAAAGTGCATACGGATCTGAATGTCGCAGACCCGTTGACTAAACCTCTTCCACGAGCAAAACATGATGAACACCAGAACTCTATGGGTGTTCGATTCATCACAATGTAACTAGATTATTGACTCTAGTGTAAGTGGGAGACTGTTGGAAATATGCCCTAGAGGCAATAATAAAAGGATTATTATTATATTTCCTTGTTAATGATAATTGTCTGTTATTCATGCTTGAATTGTATTGTACGAAAACAGCGATACATGTGTGAATACATAGACCACAACGTGTCCCTGGTAAGCCTCTAGTTACTAGCTCGTTGATCAACAGATGGTCACGGTTTCCTGACCATGGACATAGGATGTCATTGATAACGGGATCACATCATTAGGAGAATGATGTGATGGACAAGACCCAATCCTAAGCCTAGCACGAGATCGTATAGTTCGTAATGCTTAAGCTTTTCCAGTGTCAAGTATTTATTCCTTAGACCATGAGGTTGTGCAACTCCCGGATACCGTAGGAATACTTTGGGTGTGCCAAACGTCACAACGTAACTGGGTGACTATAAAGGTACGCAACGGGTATCTCCGAAAGTGTCTGTTGGGTTGGTACGAACCGAGACTGGGATATTGTCACTCCGTATGACGGAGAGGTACCTCTGGGTCCACTCGGTAAGACATCATCATAATGAGCTCAGAGTGACTAAGGAGTTAGTCACGGGATGATGGATTACGGAACGAGTAAAGAGACTTGCCATGACGAGATTGAACAAGGTATCGGGCATACCGACGATCGAATCTCGGGCAAGTACCGTACCGACAGACGAAGGGAATATCATACGGGATTGAGTGAATCCTTGACACAGTGGTTCATCCGATGAGATCATCGAGGAACACATGGGAACCAACATGGGTATCCAGATCCCGCTGTTGGTTATTGACCGGAGAGTCGTCTCGGTCATGTCTGCGTGTCTCCCGAACCCGTAGGGTCTACACACTTAAGGTTCGGTGACACTAGGGTTGTAGAGATACATGCACATGGAAACCCGAATGTTGTTCGGAGTCCCAGATGAGATCCCGGACGTCACGAGGAGTTCCGGAATGGTCCGTAGGTAAAGAATGATATATAGGAAGTCCAGTTTCGGCCATCGGGAGAATTCCGGGGGTCACCGGGAGTGTCCCGGGACCACCGGAAGGGTCCCGGGGGTCCACCGGGTGGGGCCACCCATCCCGGAGGGCTCCGTGGGCCGCAAGGGGAAGGGGGCCAGCCCCTGGTGGGCTGGCGCATCCACATGGGCCCCCCTCCATGCGCCTAGGGTTGAAACCCTAGGGGGTGGGGGCACCCCCTATGCCTTGGGGGGCAAGTTCTCCCCCCTGGTCGCCGCCCCCCTAGGAGATTGCATCTCCTAGGGCTGGCGCCCCCCTGGCCCCCTATATATAGTGGGGGGGAGAGAGGGCAGCCGCACCCCAAGCCTCTGGTGCCTCTCCCCCCCGTCACACCTCCAACTCCTCTCGCAGGGCGCCGGCGAAGCCCTGCAGTTTTTCCTGTTGCATCCACCACCACGCCGTCGTGCTGCTGGATCTCCGTCAACCTCTTCTCCCCCCTTGCTGGATCAAGAAGGAGGAGACGTCGCTGTACCGTATGTGTGTTGAACGCGGAGGTGCCGTCCGTTCGGCGCTGGGATCATCAGTGACGAGGATCACGAAGAGTACGACTCCATCATCCACGTTCCTTCGAACGCTTCCGCACGCGATCTACAAAGGGTATGTAGATGCACTCCTTTATGCTCGTTGCTAGATGACTCCTTAGTTAGATCTTGGTGAAGCGTAGAAATTTTTTTGAATTCTGCTACGTTCCCCAACAGGCATGTCCGTGAAGTTCATGTCCCAACGTGAACGCCGGAGGCGCCACGCCGCAGCGTCGTACGCGCGGGCGCCCTCCTGAGCGGTGTCGAAGGTTCCGAGGCGGAGGCGCACGTCTCCCGACTGAATCTCGGCGGAGTAGGTGCCGGACGGACGAACCCGGACGCCGCGGTAGCCCGCAGCTCCCCGGCAGCGAGGTGGCATGGGGGCGCAGTGCGTGTCGGCGACAAAGCAGCCAGCGGCGGAGGAAGCGGTGAACCGCGCGTGGCAGTGTGGAGAGTGCGGGGGGGCCGATGTGCTGCGGTGTGGCGTTCACCGGTGAGGTGGGCGGCTTTTATAGCCGGAGCTCGGGCGGCGAGAGGCGCATGCCAGGCGACGCGTGGCGGGCACCCGTGGCGCCGGGCGACGCGACGGTTCGCTGCGCGGCATCAATGGGCAGGCGACGGCGCGGCAGTGCGGCAACTTTGGCATTGATTCCCGCGGGAACCGAGGCGATGAGGACGACGAAGCAGTGCGTCGCTGACAGGGCGGGCCCATCACATTCGCGCCAAAAAACGCCCCGTCCGGCGCCCCCAGGCGACCCCCAGTGCCCCGGGTTCGGGTTGGGTCCGCCGGCGCCAGTTTCGGCCCAATCCGGCGATTTTCGGCGTCCTGGGGGCACGACTAGGCCATTTTTTCGGCGCCGGCGCCGAAAAAGTGGCCTCGGGGGGGGGGGCTGTTGGGGGCGTGGCTGGAGATGCTCTTATATCTCCTATGTTCATAACCAATGCATTTGGAATGATGGGCACGTTGTACCAGATGTCGTTTTTCTGAAGCTTGAGCCCCGTGGTCCGGCCTTGGACACTGAGGGTAGTAGTTGAATATAGCTTGGGTGATGGAGTTCTCACCGATCATGTTTACCAGGTGTTCCTCTTGTAAATTGAGTATCTTGACCATATTTCGAAAGACAAGGTTAGCTGCTGCTTTGCACTTGACCGTGTACTCAGATAGGATGTCTCTGCATAATTATGGATGGTAATTAAGACAATTGTACAAGGTTACTCATCAACTCCCGGAGTATTGTAGTACTCCCTTTGCAAAGAAATATAAGAACATTGAAATAATTGATCACTACTTTAGTGATTTAAATGTTCTTATTAATTCTTTACAAAAGGAGTATAAGTTTGAGAAAATAGATGTTGCCTTAGGCATCATGGGAGAGTCTCCCGCAGTATGTGTATGTATATGTGTATGTACCATGTACCCCATTCGTTCAGAAATACTTATCGGAGAAAATAGATAAAAATGAATGTATCTAGTACTAAAAAACTTCTAGATACACTCACTTCTTTGACAAGTATTTTTGAAAGGAGGAAGTATACGGTGAAAACCTAGAGCTAGACGGCAAGTACCTGAAAGAAGCGGGTTGTGTTGGCCACAGTCTGTATGTTCTTAGGGACTCGAGTACCACTAAGAGATTGAGTCAGTCATTCCAGTCAAGGACCTGATTCTCTTTTACGACCATGTCATTACCGTATCCATCCATGCCCAGCTTCTCGCCTTCAACAATGTTTGAGTACTTCTGTTTCTCTTCCAGTGGGAGGTTGAAGAACTCTCTCGTGGCCTTCATCGCCTCAGCAAGAAAGCTAGGCTCCATTCCATGTCCAACAGCCTGGACAAAGATCGGCCAGAGATGAGATCGACAAAGATCCCCGGAGATGAGATGATGACCACTAGGTTCATCAGCACATGAAACAAATGGAAACTTGAAAAGAAGTTTACCAGGAAGAGGTCCCAGTTTTGCAAGGCCGACCGCAGCTTGTCGAACTCTTCGGCGCTGCCAGCGGACAGCCGGCTGAGGTCGATGATGGGGATGGGCTCGGGCATCTCGAACACCGCCGCAGCGGGACGGTCATGCTCAGGAAACACGTACTGGCTCGGTGGCTCCTGCACGCCAGCGCCCACAAGCTCTTGCACGATGGGAGGTACCTCGAGAACCTTGAATTGTTGGTCATAAGAAGCCATGGTTGCTTGGTGTTAGTTTTGAGCTTCCTCTTTGGTGGTTCGATCTATATATAGACATATATTAGTAAGGAGGTATGTTGTTTTTCAGGGCGCACAGCGCAGTAAGGAGCTAATATTTCTCCGTCGATGTTCTTATTCCACTTTATGCTACTGGTCGCTGGCTGGTCTATCCGTGAGAGTGACCTCATCATGCCACTAGTGCAGAACCGGGCTTTAACACCAGTTCATAGGGGCCTTTAGTGTATCCGTGAGAGTGATCTCATCATGCCACTAGTGTAGAACTGGGCTTTACCACCGGTTCGTAGGGGCCTTTAGTGCCGGTTCTATAAACGGCACTAAAGGGTGGGGACTAAAGACCCCCCCCCCCTCTTTAGTACCAGTTCAACACGAACCGCCAGTAAAGGGCCACCACGTGGCACGAGCCAGCACCGAGGGCGAGGATACCTTTAGTACCGGTTGGTAACACCAACCGGTACTAAATTCTGTAGGTGGTTTTGGTTTTTTTTATTTTTCCTTTAATTTTGTGTTATCAATTTAATTTAGAGATTGTTTTTACATTATGTGAAAATACCGCGGATTAACTAGTTTGAAGTGGATATGGATCATCCTACCTAAGTGATCAAGTAATATACTTGATCACTTAGGACGATCCATATCCACTTCAAAGTAGCTAATCCGCGATACTCCTAGCGATTTAACAACTCATTATAATATGCGGTTTATTTCATAAATGATATAATAACTCATCATCATCATCATCATATTAATATAAAAACTCCTGCATCATACCATCACCAACAACAGTATTATATATAGCTAGCTAATGATCATCATAGTAGTCATTACTACTATTTAATCATCATAGTCATTACCGCTATCTAATCACCGCCAACTCTAGCTTAAAGAAAAAATATTCACTTGTACCAGAAGCAAAGATATCATAGAGTTCAACATGGTCATGAGATTATAATTAAGCGTTCATAAGACCCCAAAGGAAAATCACTTTGAGATTAAGTTCAGGACGAAGAACACGGACATGAGATGCAAGTACTAAGAGCATGAACTAGCTATATAATCACTCTTGCTGATCTCTCTCAGGTAAAATAACATAGAACATGTGTAGCTCTCCTGATTCATCATATTGGAGCATGCAGATGAACCTGTCTTCTAATCGTGGGCTGCGCTTCTGATTGCTGCCCCCTAGTACTTCTCAGCGATCGTTCACAATTTTGCTCCAGTCTTTCACTATTAAGCATTGTTCGGTGCCAGAAATCCTGAATGCACTCATGTGCAATGCAGGATGTCTTGGCCGTAAGCTAACAATTGGCATGCGACCTTTATTACCAATCCACTGGGGCACAACTGTCATCCAGAGTCCCTGTTAAAGAACATCATATAGTAACATACTTAGCAATGAAATTTAGCTTGAAAAATAATGTATGCAAAAGATGCACCGAGGAAAAATAGTAAAAATATTACCATCTTGCGTAAATAGATGTGACTGTAGTTCAATACGAGCACTATTTGTCGCACGTTTTGAGTATTAAGATTTTCAAATTCAATAAAATAATTTCTCTTGATAGCATCAAGATCTTCAAGCCATGAAACATAATGACTTATCTCCTCGCAGTTTAGTTCAGCCCCGGGACAGTGGACGGTCCTGTCTACCAAGCGCTGGACATGTTTGCTTGAACGGAAATAAGCTGTCAATATAAATTAGTTGTCCGCTATTTATGAATACAATAGCGAATACATAAGTTTGGTTGAGAAACTCACATAATGGTAGAACTGGAGACGTCTGCACATCGGCCCAAATGTCTCTATTACCTTCAATATCATCTTCCGGACGAATATCAAAGGTGATAAGCATATCAGGCTCAAATGCATAAGCCTTGCATAGTGCTTGCCAAGTTTTGCATTCAAAATAGGTGTACGTGTCTGCATTGTATAATTTGACGTCGAAGGTATAACCATGCTCGGTCTTCAAATAAACTCTCCTTACCTCTATAGTTTTGTTAGGACTGAAACCTATCTTATCCAAGACAAAAATTCTTGCATGGCAGGGGATACGCTAGTAGAATAGTGAATATTTAAAATTATAAGTTGAAGCAAATAGTGAAAATTTAAAATTACGAAAAAATACTTGTCCTTGTGACTTACTGTATCCACGTTGAATGTCTCATCCAGCTTGATGCTGAAGCGCCTATCATCAACTAGGAAATTACTGTCGCACAGACCGCGCTGGTCTTCGCAGTGTTTGCACATAACTAAATCGTTTTCGTCGTCAGAGGACATTTCCTATGTTCATAGGTGAAATATAGGTTGATAAACACTTACTAGTTCAATTAATTCAATCAACTACTTCAATTAGTTAATACAGCTAAAACCACTAATAGGCAAAACTAATTAAATCATATCTTGCATCCGTACATCATCGAAATATTATCACTAATACATCTCGAATAGTATCATACATATAACATCACTAATTAATACAGCTAAAACCCTAGTGAACGACGGGTATCGGCGCGGGCGGTGGACACCCAAAGAGAAGGAACCATCACATAATCATAGCTCGAGTGAGATCCCTGAAGAACCTGCCAGGTATTGTCGAACCTGCCCTCCAACGCAACCATGTAGCGACGGACGTGCTCGTCCTCCTCGCTGACACGGTGACGTACAACCTCCGCGGGATCCTCAAGCCTCCGCACCATCACTGGCCCACGCGCCCACCACCAGAGAAAGTTCGGGTCAACAACAGGCTGGATCCTCACCAAGCTACGCCCCCGGAAGGAAGCACCTCCCAGTACCAGCCCGATGGAGCCCAGTCCCGAACATGACCCCTCTGATCAAGCAGGCCTCCGCTGACTCGATGACGAGGATGCAGGATAGGCATCGTCGACGTCGATGCGGGAATATTGCTTGAACTAAAAGAATAAACTAGTTCTATTAATTCAACTAGTTCTCTATTAATTCAACTAACTAGTTCAACTAATAAGCACTTAATATAAATCAAAATGAACTAGTTCTTACTAAAAATAAACTAGTTCTTACTAGTTAACTAGGTCTTACTAAATAACTACATTGTATAACTAAAACTATAAGAAACTATAAAAAAGAAAATGCATCTAACATTTATATAACTAAGTAACATTTTTAAAATTCATCTAACATTTGTATAACTAAAAATATAAAAAGAACTAAAATCTAATTATAATGTGTGTGTGTGTACGGGGGGCGGCATGGGGCTCACAGCGCGGCGACGATTGGCGGCGGCGGCGACGACGATCGACGGTGCGGCGACGGCGATGGCGACGTGGACGCCGACGACGACGGCGCGGGACGAGCAGGGGGCGGCGACGGGTGCGGTGGACGCGCCCGTGCGGGGCGGCGGCGACGCGTCGAGAGGAGCGAGCGATTGAGGGAGAAGAAACTGAATTTTTGGCCAGTGCGGTTTATATAGGAGGGGCCTTTAGTACCGGTTGGAGCCACCAACCGGTACTAAAGGCCAATTTTTGCCAGGCGGGAACTTTTGGCTTTAGTCCCGGTTGGTGGATCCAACCGGTACTAAAGGCCACCCATTTAGTACCGGTTTGAGTCTCGGCCCGGTACTAAAGGGGTGCGCTACCAGAGGTGATGTGCGGCAAGTTTAGTCCCACCTCGCCGAGCGAAGGGCAGCCGCATAGGTTTATAAACCCCGCTACGGCTGCACCTTCAAGCTCCTCTCTAATGCAGGCTTCTGGGCCTAACTTTGCCATGCTGTCCTGTGAGTCTACTGGGCCATTATGGGCCCGCAAATTCAGGCCCAAGGCCTTGTAGGCCCACTGGGTAGCGCGCAAATAAGTTTTTTATATGGTATTTCATTTTATATCTATCTAACTTTTCTATAACTAAAATTTATCTATCTAACATTGATGATGTGGATTTGAATGGTGCATTTAGAACACACTAAAAGTCTAGAGTTCAAATAAGTTCAAAAATGAAATGCCTTGTTGTAACATATGAATTTTCGACCGAAACCCTGATACCTCGAAAGAGATTGTCCATTTTGTACACGAAGTGCATCCAGTTTTTGCCGTGACCCTCTCTACTTTTTTGCACATGCCATGTGGGTGAAATGACGAAACCATGCCAAGTTTCAACCTTTTTAGAGTTTATTTTGTAGTGCTTTTCAATTTCACGGTCATTTAGCTCTCAAAACAAATCAGTAAATGAATGAAAAATACCGAATGAATTCAGAAAGGGTTGACAATTGATGATGTGGATTTGAATGGGCATTTTGAACACACAAAAAGTCTGGAGTTCAAATAAGTTCAAAAAATGCAATGCCTTTGTAACATATGAGTTTTCGTCTGAAACCCTGATACCTCGAAAGAGATTGTCCATTTTGTACACGAAGTGCATCCAGTTTTTGTCGTGACCCTCAATACTTTTTTGCACATGCCATGTGGGTGAAATGATGATACCATGCCAAGTTTCAACCTTTTCAGAGTTCATTTTGTAGTGCTTTTCAATTTCACGGTCATTTAGCTATAAAATATTTAAGTAAATGAATGAAAAATACCAAATGAATTAAGAAAGGGTTGATAATTGATGATGTGGATTTGAATTGTGCATTTTGAACACACAAAAAGTCTGGAGTTCAAATAAGTTCAAAAAAATGAAATGCCTTGTTGTAACAGATGAGTTTTTGTTCGAAACCCTGATACTTCGAAAGAGATTGTCCATTCTGTACACGAAGTGCATCCAGTTTTTGTCGTAACCGTCTCTACTATTTTAAACATGCTATGTGGGTGAAATGATGATACCATGCCAAGGTTCAACCTTTTCAGAGTTCATTTTGTAGTGCTTTTCAATTTCACGGTCATTTAGCTATAAAATATTTAAATAAATGCATGAAAAATACCAAATGAATTTAGAAAGGGTTGATAATTGATGATATGGACTTGAATCGAGCAGTTTGAACACACAAAAAGTCTAGAGTTCAAAAAAAATGCCTTGTTGTAACAGATGACTTTTCGTTCGAAACCCTGATACTTCGAAAGAGATTGTCCATTTTGTACACGACGTGCATCAGGTTTTTTCCGTAACCGTCTCTCCTATTTTAAACATGCTATGTGGATGAAATGATGATACCATGCCAACTTTTAACCTTTTCAGAGTTCATTTTGTAGTGCTTTTCAATTTCACGGTCATTTAGCTCTCAAAACAAATCAGTAAATGAATGAAAAATACCAAATGAATTCAGAAAGGGTTGACAATTGATGATGTGGATTTGAAAGGCATTTTGAACACACAAAAAGTCTGGAGTTCAAATAAGTTTAAAAAAATGCAATGCCTTTGTAACATATGAGTTTTCGTCCGAAAACTTGATACCTCGAAAGAGATTGTCCATTTTGTACACGAAGTGCATCCAGTTTTTGCCGTTACCCTCTCTAATTTTTTGCACATGCCATATGAGTGAAATGACGGTACCATGCCAAGTTTCAACCCTTTTAGAGTTCATTCTGTTGTGCTTTTCAATTTCACGATCATTTAGCTCTCAAAACAAATCAGTAAATGAATGAAAAATACCAAATGAATTCAGAAAGGGTTGACAATTGATGATGTGGATTTGAATGGGCATTTTGAACACACAAAAAGTCTGGAGTTCAAATAAGTTCAAAAAGATGCAATGCCTTTGTAACATATGAGTTTTCGTCCGAAACCCTGATACCTCGAAAGAGATTGTTCATTTTGTACACGAAGTGCATCCAGTTTTTGCCGTGACCCTCTATACTTTCTTGCACATGCCATGTGGGTGAAATGATGATACCATGCCAAGTTTCAACCTTTTCAGAGTTCATTTTGTAGTGCTTTTCAATTTCACGGTCATTTAGCTATAAAATATTTAAGTAAATGCATGAAAAATACCAAATGAATTAAGAAAGGGTTGATAATTGATGATGTGGATTTGAATCGTACATTTTGAACACACAAAAAGTCTGGAGTTCAAATAAGTTCAAAAAAATGAAATGCCTTGTTGTAACAGATGAGTTTTTGTTCGAAACCCTGATACTTCGAAACATATTGTCCATTTTGTACACGAAGTGCATCCAGTTTTTGCCGTTACCGTCTCTACTTTTTTAAACATGCTATGTGGGTGAAATGATGATACCATGCCAAGTTTCAACCTTTTCACGGTTCATTTTGTAGTGCTTTTCAATTTCACGGTCATTTAGGTATAAGATATTTAAGTAAATGCATGAAAAATACCAAATGAATTTAGAAAGGGTTGATAATTGATGATATGGATTTGATACGTGTAGTTTGAACACACAAAAAGTCTGGAGTTCAAAACAATGAAATGCCTTGTTGTAACAGATGACTTTTCGTTCGAAACCCTGATACTTCGAAAGAGATTGTCCATTTTGTACACGAAGTGCATCTGGTTTTTTCCGTAACCGTCTCTACTATTTTAAACATGCTATGTGGGTGAAATGATGATACCATGCCAACTTTTAACCTTTTCAGAGTTCATTTTGTAGTGCTTTTCAATTTCACGGTCATTTAGCCATAAAATATGTAAGTAAATGAATGAAAAATACCAAATGAATTCAGAAAGGGTTGACAATTGATGTTGTGGATTTGAATGGGCATTTTGAACACACAAAAAGTCTGGAGTTCAAATAAGTTCAAAAAAATGCAATGCCTTTGTAACATATGAGTTTTCGTCCGAAACCTTGATACCTCGAAAGATATTGTCCATTTTGTTCACGAAGTGCATCCAGTTTTTGCCGTGACCCTCTCTACTTTTTTGCACATGCCATGTGGGTGAAATGACGGTACCATGCCAAGTTTCAACCTTTTTAGAGTTCATTTTGTTGTGCTTTTCAATTTCACGGTCATTTAGCTCTCAAAACAAATCAGTAAATGAATGAAAAATACCAAATGAATTCAGAAAGGGTTGACAATTGATGATGTGTATTTGAATGGGCATTTTGAACACACAAAAAGTCTGGAGTTCAAATAAGTTCAAAAAAATGCAATGCCTTTGTAACAAATGAGTTTTCGTCCGAAACCCTGATACCTCGAAAGAGATTGTCCATTTTGTACACGAAGTGCATCCAGTTGTATCCGTGACCCTCTCTACTTTTTTGAACATGCCATGTGGGTGAAATGATGATACCATGCCAAGTTTCAACCTTTTCGGAGTTCATTTCGTAGTGCTTTTCAATTTCACGGTCATTTAGCTATAAAATATTTAAGTAAATGCATGAAAAATTACAAATGAATTAATAAAGGGTTGATAATTGATGATGTGGATTTTAATCATGCATTTTGCACACACAAAAAGTCTGGAGTTCAAATAAGTTCAAAAAAATGAAATGCCTTGTTGTAACAGATGAGTTTTTGTTCGAAACCCTGATACTTCGAAAGAGATTGTCCATTTTGTACACAAAGTGCATCCAGTTTTTGCCGTAACCGTCTCTACTTTTTTAATCATGCTATGTGGGTGAAATGATGATACCATGCCAAGTTTCAACCTTTTTAGAGTTCATTTTGTAGTGCTTTTCAATTTCACGGTCATTTAGCTATAAAATATTTAAGTAAATGCATGAAAAATACCAAATTAATTTAGAAAGGGTTGATAATTGATGATATGGATTTGAGTCGTTCAGTTTGAACACACAAAAAGTCTGGAGTTTAAAAAAATGAAATGCCTTGTTGTAACAGATGACTTTTCGTTCGAAACCCTAATACTTCGAAAGAGATTGTCCATTTTGTACACAAAGTGCATCCGGTTTTTTCCGTAACCGTCTCTCCTTTTTTAAACATGCTATGTGGGTGAAATGATGATACCATGCCAAGTTTTAACCTTTTCAGAGTTCATTTTGTAGTGCTTTTCAATTTCACGGTCATTTAGCCATAAAATATTTAAGTAAATGAATGAAAAATACCAAATGAATTCAGAAAGGGTTGACAATTGATGATGTGGATTTGAATGGGCATTTCGAACACACAAAAAGTCTGGAGTTCAAATAAGTTCAAAAAAATGCAATGCCTTTGTAACATATGAGTTTTCGTCCGAAACCCTGATACCTCGAAAGAGATTGTCCATTTTGTACACGAAGCGCATCCAGTTTTTTCCGTGACCCTCTCTACTTTTTTGCACATGCCATGTGGGTGAATTGACGATACCATGCCAAGTTTCAACCTTTTTCGAGTTCATTTTGTAGTGCTTTTCAATTTCACGGTCATTTAGCTCTCAAAACAAATCAGTAAATGAATGAAAAATACCAAATGAATTCAGAAAGGGTTGACAATTGATGATGTGGATTTGAATGGGCATTTTGAACACACAAAAAGTTTAGAGTTCAAATAAGTTCAAAAAAATGCAATGCCTTTGTAACATATGAGTTTTCGTCCGAAACCTGATACCTCGAAAGAGATTGTCCATTTTGTACACGAAGTGCATCCAGTTTTTGCCGTGACCCTCTCTACTTTTTTGCACATGCCATGTGGGTGAAATGATGATACCATGCCAAGTTTCAACCTTTTCAGAGTTCATTTTGTAGTGCTTTTCAATTTCACAGTCATTTATCTATGAAATATTTAAGTAAATGCATGGAAAATAACAAATGAATTAAGAAAGGGTTGATAATTATTGATGTGGATTTGAATCGTGCATTTTGAACACACAAAAAGTCTGGAGTTCAAAGAAGTTCAAAAAAATGAAATGCCTTGTTGTAACAGATGAGTTTTCGTTCGAAACCCTAATACTTCGAAAGAGATTGTCCATTTTGTACACGAAGTGCATCCAGTTTTTGCCGTAACTGTCTCAACTTTTTTAAACATGCTATGTGAGTGAAATGATGATACCATGCCAAGTTTCAACCTTTTCAGAGTTCATTTTGTAGTGCTTTTCAATTTCACGGTCATTTAGCTATAAAATATTTAAGTAAATGCATGAAAAATACCAAATGAATTCAGAAAGGGTTGACAATTGATGATGTGGATTTGACTGGGTATTTTGAACACACAAAAAGTCTGGAGTTCAAAAAAATGAAATGCCTTGTTGTAACAGATGACTTTTCGTTCGAAACCCTAATACTTCGAAAGAGATTGTCCATTTTGTACACGAAGTGCATCCGGTTTTTTCTGTAACCGTCTCTCCTTTTTTAAACATGGTATGTGGGTGAAATGATGATACCATGCCAACTTTTAACCTTTTCAGAGTTCATTTTGTAGTGCTTTTCAATTTCACGGTCATTTAGCCATAAAATATTTAAGTAAATGAATGAAATATACCAAATGAATTCAGAAATGGTTGACAATTGATGATGTTGATTTGAAAGGGCATTTTGAAGACACAGAAAGTCTGGAGTTCAAATAAGTTCAAAAAATGCAATGCCTTTGTAACATATGAGTTTTCGTCCGAAACCCTGATACCTCGAAAGAGATTGTCCATTTTGTACAGAAGTGCATCCAGTTTTTGCCATGACCCTCTCTACTTTTTTGCACATGCCATGTGGGTGAAATGATGATACCATGCCAAGTTTCAGCCTTTTCAGAGTTCATTTTGTAGTGCTTTTCAATTTCATGGTCATTTAGCCATAAAATACTTAAGTAAATGCATGAAAAATACCAAATGAATTAAGAAAGGGTTGATAATTGTTGATGTGGATTTGAATCGTGCATTTTGAACACACAAAAAGTCTGGAGTTCAAATATGTTCAAAAAATGAAATGCCTTGTTGTAACAAATGAGTTTTCGTTCGAAACCCTTATAATTCGAAAGAGATTGTCCATTTTGTACACGAAGTGCATCCAGTTTTTGCCGTAACCGTCTCTACTTTTTTAAACATGCTATGTGGGTGAAATGATGATACCATGCCAAGTTTCAACCTTTTCAGAGTTCATTTTGTAGTGCTTTTCAATTTCACGGTCATTTAGCTATAAAATATTTAAGTAAATGCATGAAAAATACCAAATGAATTTAGAAAGGGTTGATAATTGATGATATGGATTTGAATCATGCAGTTCGAACACACCAAAAGTCTGGAGTTCAAAAAAATGAAATGCCTTGTTGTAACAGATGACTTTTCGTTCGAAACCATGATACTTCGAAAGAGATTGTCCATTATGTACACGAAGTGCATCCGGTTTTTTCCGTAACCGTCTCTCCTTTTTTAAACATGCTATGTGGGTGAAATGATGATACCATGCCAAGTTTCAACCTTTTCAGAGTTCATTTTGTAGTGCTTTTCAATTTCACGGTCATTTAGGTATAAAATATTTAAGTAAATGCATGAAAAATACCAAATGAATTTAGAAAGGGTTGATAATTGATGATATGGATTTGAATCGTGCAGTTTGAACAGGCAAAAAGTCTGGAGTTCAAAAAAATGAAATGCCTTGTTGTAACAGATGACTTTTCGTTCGAAACCCTGATACTTCGAAAAAGATTGTCCATTTTGTACACGAAGTGCATCCGGTTTTTTCCGTAACCGTCTCTCCTATTTTAAACATGCTATGTGGGTGAGATGATGATACCATGCCAACTTTTAACCTTTTCAGAGTTCATTTTGTAGTGCTTTTCAATTTCACGGTCATTTAGCCATTAAATATTTAAGTAAATGAATGAAAAATACCAAATGAATTCAGAAAGGGTTGACAATTGATGATGTGGATTTGAATGGGCATTTGGAACACACAAAAAGTCTGGAGTTCAAATAAGTTCAAAAAAATGCAATGCCTTTGTAACATATGAGTTTTCGTCCGAAACCTTGATACCTCGAAAGAGATTGTCCATTTTGTACACGAAGTGCATCCAGTTTTTGCCGTGACCCTCTCTACTTTTTTGCACATGCCATGTGGGTGAAATGACGGTACCATGCCAAGTTTCAACCTTTTTAGAGTTCATTTTGTTGTGCTTTTCAATTTCACGATCATTTAGCTCTCAAAACAAATCAGTAAATGGATGAAAAATACCAAATGAATTCAGAAACGGTTGACAATTGATGATGTTTATTTGAATGGGCATTTTGAACACACAAAAAGTCTGGAGTTCAAATAACTTCAAAAAAATGCAATGCCTTTGTAACATATGAGTTTTCGTCCGAAACCCTGATACCTCGAAAGAGATTGTCCATTTTGTACACGAAGTGCATCCAGTTTTTGCCGTGACCCTCTCTACTTTTTTGCACATGCCATGTGGGTGAAATGATGATACCATGCCAAGTTTCAACCTTTTCGGAGTTCATTTTGTAGTGCTTTTCAATTTCACGGTCATTTAGCTATAAAATATTTAAGTAAATGCATGAAAAATAACAAATGAATTAAGAAAGGGTTGGTAATTGATGATGTGGATTTTAATCGTGCATTTTGAACACACAAAAAGTCTGGAGTTCAAATAAGTTCAAAAAAATGAAATGCCTTGTTGTAACACATGAGTTTTCGTTCGAAACCCTGATACTTCGAAAGAGATTGTCCATTTTGTACACGAAGTGCATCCAGTTTTTGCCGTAACCGTCTCTACTTTTTTAATCATGCTATGTGGGTGAAATGATGATACCATGCCAAGTTTCAACCTTTTTAGAGTTCATTTTGTAGTGCTTTTCAATTTCACGGTCATTTAGCTATAAAATATTTAAGGAAATGCATGAAAAATACCAAATTAATTTAGAAAGGGTTGATAATTGATGATATGGATTTGAATCGTTCAGTTTGAACACACAAAAAGTCTGGAGTTTTAAAAAATGAAATGCCTTGTTGTAACAGATGACTTTTCGTTCGAAACCCTAATACTTCGAAAGAGATTGTCCATTTTGTACACAAAGTGCATCCGGTTTTTTCCGTAACCGTCTCTCCTTTTTTAAACATGCTATGTGGGTGAAATGATGATACCATGCCAACTTTTAACCTTTTCAGAGTTCATTTTGTAGTGCTTTTCAATTTCACGGTCATTTAGCCATAAAATATATAAGTAAATGAATGAAAAATACCAAATGAATTCAGAAAGGGTTGACAATTGATGCTGTGGATTTGAATGGGCATTTCGAACCCACAAAAAGTCTGGAGTTCAAATAAGTTCAAAAAAATGCAATGCCTTTGTAACATATGAGTTTTCGTCCGAAACCCTGATACCTCGAAAGAGATTGTCTATTTTGTACACGAAGCGCATCCAGTTTTTGCCGTGACCCTCTCTACTTTTTTGCACATGCCATGTGGGTGAATTGACGATACCATGCCAAGTTTCAACCTTTTTCGAGTTCATTTTGTAGTGCTTTTCAATTTCACGGTCATTTAGCTCTCAAAACAAATCAGTAAATGAATGAAAAATACCAAATGAATTCAGAAAGGGTTGACAATTGATGATGTGGATTTGAATGGGCATTTTTAACACACAAAAAGTCTGGAGTTCAAATAAGTTCAAAAAAATGCAATGCCTTTGTAACATATGAGTTTTCGTCCGAAACCCTCATACCTCGAAAGAGATTGTCCATTTTGTACATGAAGTGCATCCAGTTTTTGCCGTGACTCTCTCTACTTTTTTGCACATGCCATGTGGGTGAAATGATGATACCATGCCAAGTTTCAACCTTTTCAGAGTTCATTTTGTAGTACTTTTCAATTTCATGGTCATTTAGCTATGAAATATTTAAGTAAATGCATGGAAAATAACAATTCAATTAAGAAAGGGTTGATAATTGATGATGTGGATTTGAATCGTGCATTTTGAACACACAAAAAGTCTGGAGTTCAAATAAGTTCAAAAAATGAAATGCATTGTTGTAACAGATGAGTTTTCGTTCGAAACCCTAATACTTCGAAAAAGATTGTCCATTTTGTACACGAAGTGCATCCAGTTTTTGCCGTAACCGTCTCAACTTTTTTAAACATGCTATGTGAGTGAAATGATGATAGCATGCCAAGTTTCAACCTTTTCAGAGTTCATTTTGTAGTGCTTTTCAATTTCACGGTCATTTAGCTATAAAATATTTAAGTAAATGCATGAAAAATACCAAATGAATTCAGAAAGGGTTGACAATTGATGATGTGGATTTGAATGGGTATTTTGAACACACAAAAAGTCTGGAGTTCAAAAAAAAATGAAATGCCTTGTTGTAACAGATGACTTTTCGTTCGAAACCCTAATACTTTGAAAGAGATTGTCCATTTTGTACACGAAGTGCATCCGGTTTTTTCTGTAACCGTCTCACCTTTTTTAAACATGCTATGTGGGTGAAATGATGATACCATGCCAACTTTTAACCTTTTCAGAGTTCATTTTGTAGTGCTTTTCAATTTCACGGTCATTTAGCCATAAAATATTTAAGTAAATGAATGAAAAATACCAAATGAATTCAGAAATGGTTGACAATTGATGATGTGGATTTGAAAGGGAATTTTGAACACACAAAAAGTCTGGAGTTCAAATAAGTTCAAAAAAATGCAATGCATTTGTAACATATGAGTTTTCGTCCGAAACCCTGATACCTCGAAAGAGATTGTCCATTTTGTACACGAAGTGCCTCCAGTTTTTGCCGTGACCCTCTCTACTTTTTTGCACATGCCATGTGGGTGAAATGATGATACCATGCCAAGTTTCAACCTTTTCAGAGTTCATTTTGTAGTGCTTTTCAATTTCACGGTCATTTAGGCATAAAATATTTAAGTAAATGCATGAAAAATACCAAATGAATTAAGAAAGGGTTGATAATTGATGATGTGGATTTGAATCGTGCATTTTGAACACACAAAAAGTCTGGAGTTCAAATAAGTTCAAAAAAATGAAATGCCTTGTTGTAACAAATGAGTTTTCGTTCGAAACCCTTATACTTCGATAGAGATTGTCCATTTTGTACACGAAGTGCATCCAGTTTTTTCCGTAACTGTCTCTACTTTTTTAAACATGCTATGTGGGTGAAATGATGATACCATGCCAAGTTTCAACCTTTTCAGAGTTCATTTTGTATTGCTTTTCAATTTCACGGTCATTTAGCTATAAAATATTTAAGTAAATGCGTGAAAAATACCAAATGAATTTAGAAAGGGTTGATAATTGATGATATGGATTTGAATCATGCAGTTTGAACACACAAAAAGTCTGGAGTTCAAAAAAATGAAATGCCTTGTAGTAACAGATGACTTTTCGTTCGAAACCCTGATACTTCGAAAGAGATTGTCCATTTTGTACACGAAGTGCATCCGGTTTTTTCCGTAACCGTCTCTCCTATTTTAAACATGCTATGTGGATGAAATGATGATACCATGCCAACTTTTAACCTTTTCAGAGTTCATTTTTTAGTGCTTTTCAATTTCACGGTCATTTAGCTATAAAATATTTAAGTAAATGCATGAAAAATACCAAATGAATTAAGAAAGGGTTGATAATTGATGATGTGGATTTGAATCGTGCATTTTGAACACACAAAAAGTCTGGAGTTCAAATAAGTTCAAAAAAAATGAAATGCCTTGTTGTAACAAATGAGTTTTCGTTCGAAACCCTTATACTTCGAAAGAGATTGTCCATTTTGTACACGAAGTGCATCCGGTTTTTTCCGTAACCGCCCCTCCTTTTTTAAACATGCTATGTGGGTGAAATGATTATACCATGCCAACTTTTTACCTTTTCCGAGTTCATTTTGTAGTGCTTTTCAATTTCACGGTCATTTAGCCATAAAATATTTAAGTAAATGAATGAAAAATACCAAATGAATTCACAAAGGGTTACAATTGATGATGTGGATTTTAATGGGCATTTTGAACACACAAAAAGTCTGGAGTTCCAATAAGTTCAAAAAAATGCAATGCCTTTGTAACATTTGAGTTTTCGTCCGAAACCCTGATACCTCGAAAGAGATTGTCCATTTTGTACACGAAGTGCATCCAGTTTTTGCTGTGACCCTCTCTACTTTTTTGCACATGTGGGTGAAATGACGATACCATGCCAAGTTTCAATCTTTTTAGAGTTTATTTTGTTGTGCTTTTCAATTTCACGGTCATTTAACTCTCAAAACAAATCAGTAAATGAATAAAAATACCAAATGAATTCAGAAAGGGTTGACAATTGATGATGTGATTTGAATGGGCATTTTGAACACACAAAAAGTCTGGAGTTCAAATAAGTTCAAAAAAATGCAATGCCTTTATAACATATGAGTTTTCGTCCGAAAACCTGATACCTCGAAAGAGATTGTCCATTTTGTACACGAAGTGCATCCAGTTTTTGCCGTGAACCTCTCTACTTTTTTGCACATGCCATGTGGGTGAAATGATGATACCATGCCAAGTTTCTACCTTTTCAGAGTTCATTTTTAGTGCTTTTCAATTTCACGGTCATTTAGCTATAAAATATTTAAGTAAATGCATGAAAAATACCAAATGAATTAAGAAAGGGTTGATAATTGATGATGTGGATTTGAATCGTGCATTTTGAACACACAAAAATTCTGGAGTTCAAATAAGTTCAAAAAAATGCAATGCCTTTGTAACATATGAGTTTTCGTCCGAAACCCTGATACCTCGAAAGAGATTGTCCATTTTGTATACGAAGTGCATCCAGTTTTTGCCGTAACCGTCTCTACTTTTTTAAACATGCTATGTGGGTGAAATGATGATACCATGCCAAGTTTCAACCTTTTCAGAGTTCATTTTGTAGTGCTTTTCAATTTCACGGTCATTTAGATATAAAATATTTAAGTAAATACATGAAAAATACCAAATGAATTTAGAAATGGTTGATAATTGATGATATGGATTTGAATCGTGCAGTTTGAACACACAAAAAGTCTAGAGTTCAAAAAAAATGAAATGCCTTGTTGTAACAGATGACTTTTCGTTCGAAACCCTGATACTTCGAAATAGATTGTCCATTTTGTACACGAAGTGCATCCGGTTTTTTCCGTAACCGTCTCTCCTTTTTTAAACATGCTATGTGGGTGAAATGATGATACCATTCCAACTTTTAACCTTTTCAGAGTTCATTTTGTAGTGCTTTTCAATTTCACGGTCATTTAGCCATAAAATATTTAAGTAAATGAATGAAAAATACCAAATGAATTCAGGAAGGGTTGACAATTGATGATGTGTATTTGAATGAGCATTTTGAACACACAAGTCTGGAGTTCAAATAAGTTCAAAAAAATGCAATGCCTTTGTAACATATGAGTTTTCGTCTGAAACCCTGATACCTCGAAAGAGATTGTCCATTTTGTACACGAAGTGCATCCAGTTTTTGCCGTGGCCCTCTCTACTTTTTTGCACATGCCATGTGGGTGAAATGATGATACCATGCCAAGTTTCAACCTTTTCAGAGTTCATTTTGTAGTGCTTTTCAATTTCACGGTCATTTAGCTATAAAATATTTAAGTAAATGCATGAAAAATACCAAATGAATTAAGAAAGGGTTGATAATTGATGATGTGGATTTGAATCGTGCATTTTGAACACACAAAATGTCTAGATTTCAAATAAGTTCAAAAAAATGAAATGCCTTGTTGTAACAGATGAGTTTTCGTTCGAAACCCTGATACTTCGAAAGATATTGTCCATTTTGTACACGAAGTGCATCCAGTTTTTGCCGTAACCGTCTCTACTTTTTTAAACATGCTATGTGGGTGAAATGATGATACCATGCCAAGTTTCAACCATTTCAGAGTTCATTTTGTACTGCTTTTCAATTTCACGGTCATTTATATATAAAATATTTAAGTAAATGCATGAAAAATACCAAATGAATTAAGAAAGGGTTGGTAATTGACGATGTGGATTTGAATCGTGCATTTTGAACATACAAAAAGTCTGAAGTTCAAATAAGTTCAAAAAATGAATTGCCTTGTTGTAAATGATGAGTTTTCGTTCGAAACCCTGATACTTCGAAAGAGATTGTCCATTTTGTACACGAAGTGCATTCAGTTTTTGCCGTAACCATCTCTACTTTTTTAAACATGCTATGTGGGTGAAATGAAGATACCATGCCAAGTTTCAACCTTTTAAGAGTTCATTTTGTAGTGCTTTTCAATTTCACGGTCATTTAGCTATAAAATATTTAAGTAAATGCATGAAAAATATCAAATGAATTTAGAAAGGGTTGATAATTGATGATATGGATTTCAATCGTGCAGTTTGACCACACAAAAAGTCTGGAGTTCAAAAAAAATGAAATGCCTTGTTGTAACAGATGACTTTTCATTCCAAACCCTGATACTTCGAAAGAGATTGTCCATTTTGTACACGAAGTGCATCCGGTTTTTTCCGTAACCATCTCTCCTTTTTTAAACATGCTGTGTGTGTGAAATGATGATACCATGCCAAGTTTCAACCTTTTCAGAGTTCATTTTGTAGTGCTTTTCAATTTCACGGTCATTTAGCCATAAAATATTTAAGTAAATGAATGAAAAATACCAAATGAATTCTGAAAGGGTTGACAATTGATTCTGTGGATTTGAATGGGCATTTTGAACACCCAAAAAGTCTAGAGTTCAAATAAGTTCAAAAAAATGCAATGCCTTTGTAACATATGAGTTTTCGTCCGAAACCTTGATACCTCGAAAGAGGTTGTCCATTTTGTACACGAAGTGCATCCAGTTTTTGCCGTGACCCTCTCTACGTTTTTGCACATGCCATGTGGGTGAAATGACGATACCATGCCAAGTTTCAACCTTTTTAGAGTTCATTTTGTAGTGCTTTTCAATTTCACGGTCATTTAGCTCACAAAACCAATCAGTAAATGAATGAAAAATACCAAATGAATTCAGAAAGGGTTGACAATTGATGATGTGTATTTGAATGGGCATTTGGAACACACAAAAAGTCTGGAGTTCAAATAAGTTCAAAAAATGCAATGCCTTTGTAACATATGAGTTTTCGTCCGAAACCCTGATACCTCGAAAGAGATTGTCCATTTTGTACACGAAGTGCATCCAGTTTTTGCCGTGACCCTCTCTACTTTTTTGCACATGCCATGTGGGTGAAATGATGATACCATGCCAAGTTTCTACCTTTTCAGAGTTCATTTTTTAGTGCTTTTCAATTTCACGGTCATTTAGCTATAAAATATTTAAGTAAATGCATGAAAAATACCAAATGAATTAAGAAAGGGTTGATAATTGATGATGTGGATTTGAATCGTGCATTTTGAACACACACAAAATGAAATGCCTTGTTGTAATGGATGAATTTTTGTTCGAAACCCTGATACTTCGAAAGAGATTGTCCATTTTGTACACGAAGTGCATCCTGTTTTTGCCGTAGCCGTCTCTACTTTTTTAAACATGCTATGTGGGTGAAATGATGATACCATGCCAAGTTTCAACCTTTTCAGAGTTCATTTTGTAGTGCTTTTCAATTTCACGGTCATTTAACTATAAAATATTGAAGTAAATGCATGAAAAATACCAAATGAATTTAGAAAGGGTTGATAATTGATGATGTGGATCTGAATGGTGCATTTTGAACACACAAAAAGTTTGGAGTTCAAATAAGATAAAAAAATGAAATGCCTTGTTGTAACAGGTGAGTTTTCGTTCGAAACCCTGATACTTCGAAAGAGATTGTCCATTTTGTACACGAAGTGCATCCAGTTTTTGCCGTAACCGTCTGTACTTTTTTAAACATGCTATGTGGGTGAAATGATGATAGCATGCCAAGTTTTAACATTTTTCAGAGTTAATTTTATAGTGCTTTTCAATTTCACTGTTATTTAGTTATAAAATATTTAAGTAAATGCATGAAAAATATCTAATGATTTTAGAAAGGGTTGATAATTGATGATGTGGATTTGAATCGTGCTTTTTGAACACACAAAAAGTCTGGAGTTCAAATAAGTTCAAAAAAATGAAATGCCTTGTTGTAACAGATGAGTTTTCGTTCGAAACCCTGATACTTCGAAAGAGATTGTCCATTTTGTCCACGAAGTGCATCCAATTTTTGCCGTAACCGTCTTTACTTTTCTAAACATGCTATGTGGGTGAAATGATGATACCATGCCAACTTTCAACATTTTTAGAGTTCATTTTGTAGTGCTTTTCAATTTCACGGTCATTTTGTAGTGCGTTTCGACACTCGATGCATTACTACTATTTTCTCCGTGAAAATACCCACAAAAGGTCTCCCGACGTGACGCAACTTTCATTCATACTCCGATTCCGTTGGAATTTGGCGTGGGAGACGGTGGGGTCACTCACATGCGCGTGCAAAAGTTGGGTGCGTTTCGTCCATGTTGACATGTAGTTGCAGTACAAACCTCGGGTATCGGTTAGGGGGACGGGCATCCACTAGGTGTTCCCTTTCGCAAAGTCATGAAACGTCACCATTTTTTGTCACACACTACAGTGTGCCACACAAGCATGCCTGCAAAATTTGGGTGCGTTTCGACACTTGATGTATTTACTACGATTTTCTCTGTGAAAATACCTACAAAAGGTCTCCCGACGTGACGCAACTTCCGTTCGTACTCCGATTCCGTTGGAATTTGGCGTGGAAGACGGTGGGGGTCACTAACACGCGCATGCAAAAGTTGGGTGCGTGTCACATTAGATTTTTTTATACGAATTAGTGATTGAAATAATACACAAAAAGTGCAACGATTATGTTTTTTTTACAGACGGTGCGCGGCGGACTCGGCCGGGCTACGAAGGCGACCCACGGCGGCCACTTGGGCGCCGTTTGCGGCGCACAGGTGAGGGCTCATGAAAGGAAAAATTCAAGGCGGCCACCGCCCAACCTGCTAATTATTTAGTCCCACATTGCTTTTGGACATGTGTATTCATCTGTTTAAATATTGTCCTCTGCGTATAGTGTTGAATCCTTTAATGTGGCAGTCTTTCCTCGGTAGGATAATGTAAATGATGCTCTGGCACTCCATAACCATGGAGTGTCATAGTAAAAATTCACATTAGTCTTCTGAGGTAAATCCGTCCACTCTATAGGATTTTTTGTCTGTTTTTTGTACGTCCCGGCGGAGGTTGTTTGTTTACATCATTCAAATTTCGTAGGGTTTTTTACCAGGGCCATCATGGCTTGATCAGGCCGGACCAATTATGCGTAGTAGCGGCCTGCACGGATGGTTGGGCTATTTTTTTGTTTCATTTTTTTGTCTCCTATGAGTCACGGCGCATGGAAGGTGGGAGGGGTGCTTGTTTAGTCCCACCTCACGCGTCGAGAGATGCGAGGACCGGCATATGTAGCCGTGTTTGTGCTTTGTGTTTTATATAATAGCTAATACTAAAGAGATTTGGCATTACATACCTGCCCCGTTCAGGCCATTCTGAAGATGTCAAAAAATTGACCTCGTTCTCCGTAGACCGTTCGGGTAGGAGCAAAGGCCCCGTCCGAAAAGGAGTTCATTTTTGACATCCTTCAAATGAACCCAAATTGTTTCCATAGTGTTGTACCATCATGACTAGGATGCATGAAAAGTTTCGTGGCTTTTTGCCACTTTATGAATTTTCTATAATTTTTTGGTGAAAACACCTAAAACACTGATCGGGCATGACGCAACGTGCTTTCGGTATCGAAATATGATCAATTTTGGGAATCAGTGTGGGAGTGGGCATACAACCTCACATGCAAAATTTCAGGCCACTCTGAAGATGTCAAAAAATTGATCTCGTTCTCCGTAGACCGTTCGGGTAGGAGCAAAGGCCCGTCCGAAAAAGAGTTCTTTTTCAACAACCTTCAAATGAACCCAAAATTTTTCCATAGTGTTGTACCATCATGACTAGGATGCATGACAAGTTTCGTGGCTTTTTGCCACTTTATGAATTTTCTATAATTTTGTCGGTGAAAACACATAAAACACTGACCGGACATGACGGAACTTGCTTTCGGTATCGAAATACGATCATTTTTTGGATTCAGTGTGGGAGTGGGCATACCAAGTCACTTGCAAAATTTCAGGCCACTCTGAAGATGTCAAAAAAAAAAATTGATCTCATTCTCCGAAGACCGTTCAGGTACTAATAATGTGATTTAAATCAGGTGTGACAAATATTAAAAAAATATGTATTAATGATGTTATTTAAGTGAGGTCAAACAAACTTGCGTAGAGTGGTAAACTATCAAAAATAAGATAGATACTAATGATATGATCTGAGTTTACAATGCGCTAGCAACTCTGGCAGCTGCCCGGACAGTGTTACAATGTCCGGGCAACTACGGCGGCAGCTTTCCTGGCAGTGCAAAGTCAATTCAAATTTTTACTAACTATCTTATCTACCATGGTGCATGAATTCGCTTATTTAAGCCGTCAGGGCGTCCTTCGGCGGGCGGGGTGGGACTAAAAAGTGCGCCTCCACCGTACCACACACCGCCCCTGCGCCCTGGACCGCTCGCCCGCACGCGCCTTCCTGGCGGCCCACTCGGCCCACCCAAATCAGCCCACCTCGGCGATCGGCGCGGCGCCGCGGGAGGCGAGGTCTTACTTTAGTCCCACCTCGCCCGCTGAAGCGCGCCCGCACCGGCTTAAATAGCACGCCGCGCCCTACCCCGCCGTACTCCTAAAAAAACCAATGTCTCGCCTACTCGCTCTACTCCGTCTGTTTGGGCCCGTGGGCCTTGCAGGGCCGAAAAGCGGTCCCTATCGCTGCTCGGCTTGATAGGGACCGACTTACTACGCCTCGCTCGGCTCCGGGCCGGCGGTCTTTTTATTTATTAAAACAAAAATTCTTTTAATTTGTTTTGCTAATATTATGTAGTATTTTTATTGTTTCGTTTTTTATTTACTTTTCTAATTTTCATAGTTTTGTTCTATTCAAGTTTAATTCTTTTTGATTTTTCAATTTTCACAATAGAAATATTTAAAAAAAATTATTTATTTCCTAATATTATTTGTTTAACCCTTTGTTTCATTTTTTATTTCCGTTCCTAATTTTCATACTTTTTTTACATTTAAAGTTTAACTCTTTTCTGTTTTTAATTTTTTTACAATAATTTTGTACAATTAAATAATTTCAAATAACAGTATCAATTCAAACACTCGATTTTTATACTATATTTTAAAACCATCCATTCAAACACTCGATATTTCATTAGAGTTTTCATAAATATTTTACATAGTACTAGAAATTAAACTTAACTAAACAACATTACGAAAATAATTAAACATTACTAAATGACATTTCGAAAATAACCTAAACTAAACTACTCGTCCTCGACGCCGCCGAAGTCTGCCTCGTCATAGAGCCCATCGCCGCCGTCGCTGTCGTTGTTGCTGCTGTCGTCGTCGAGGGGCACCACGGGTGCCGCCATCGAGTCCTCGACTGCGGCGTGATACCCGGGGAAGTCCGGCGGGTCCTCCGGGTGGACGGCAACCGGGGCGAGATGCATGTACTCCTGGACGAGCGGGGGCGGCTGCGGCATGTTCTCCGACTCCCGGACCGCCGTTAGGTACCCCGGCATGTCTTACGGGTCGCTGGCCTCCGCCGCCAGCCGCCTGTACTCCGCCACAAATGCTGACTCTGGCGGCTGCTCCGGCTCGGGCGGAGGGGCGCGGCTCGACCCGTCATTGTTCCTGCCCGCCGCGCCGGGGTCAAGGCGTATAGCGCCGCGGTCACCACTTGGGCCGCCGCGGGGCGCGCGGGCGCATCACGCCGAAATCGAGGCGGGCGCTGGTGGAGAGCGCCTCGCCACGGCGGAAGAGCTCGTAGCCGTACACCGGCGGGGCGAGCACGGTGTCGGCGACCGCCTGCGCGCGATACGGCGCAACGACCTCCTCGAAGGTGCCCCCGTCCCAGAGGTGGTGTCGCCACGCGCGGTTGTGCTTGACGGGCGGTCGCGGGCCGGCGTATGCGTGGAGGCGGCGCTCGTGGTCGTTGGCGAGCCGGTCCGCCCAGCCGGGGTTGTTGGGGGCGTAGCACGGGTCCTCCAGCTCCTCCGGCGACAGCCGCACCCGATAGAGGCCGACGGTGCGGGCGAAGAGGTGGGTGTCGACCTCGGGCACCGGCGCCACCGGCACGCCGTCGACGCTCAGGCGCCACCTCGCCGGCAGGCGCACGTTGGGCGCGGCGGGGATGACGAAGTGGGCGAGCTCCTCTACCTCCTCGAGCGTCAGGTTGGGGCGCGCCATGGCCGGCGAGAGGGAGAGGAAGGGCGCGAGTGGGGCGACGCCGGTGGCAGGGGAGAAGGAGATGGGAGGCGAGAATGGTGGGCGAGCGACGGTGCGCACGAGGCGCTTTTTATAGGGCGTCGGGGAGGGCGGGGTGGGTGCCGGCGATTAATGCTGGGTAGCCGAGCGGGCGGCGTGCGCTGGGCGGTCAAGGGCGCAGAAGCTCAGGCGGCGACGTGTGAATCGGCGCCGGCGATTAATGCCTGGCAGGCGAGGGGGGGGGCGTGCACGGGCGGTCGAGCGGTGGCGTGCGCAGGCGGGCGGCAAGCGGTCAGGCGGTGGCGTGTGAATCTACGCCGCCCGTGGACCGACGCCGACGATGGGACGTGCCACTGCGCCGGCGTTAATGGCGCCGCCCTAATCCGCGCCGAATTAATTAGGGTTTAGCGCGGCGCTGGTTAGGCTTAAGTACGCGTGGGCCCGCCCTCCTCCTCACACGGCGTACACCGCCCACGTACGGGCGTACAGCGGGCCGTACGGCCACGCGCCTCGCTGCCCCGGTGTACGCCGCGCCCACCTCAATTTTCCATCCTGCCCCTTCCCACTTATCCTCACAAAAGGGTATCTTCTAATCTAGACCGTTGATGTGTTGGGGGTTGTACTGAAGAAGAAGAAGAGCATAATTGGTTTGTTACCAACATTTGACATTGCCAATATTTGGCAAGCCAACATTTGGGAAAACTCAAAGTTGCCAATATTTAGCAACCTTTTGTGAGATTGGCAACAAAAATTGGTAACCTATCAATCTTTAGCCAACATTTGGCGGCTGTCAAAATTTGGCATACCAACTTTTGGCATCAAACTAATTATGCTAGAAGTGTTCGTTTTGCCATTGTTCTTGAATTTACCATTCATCCAGATTCACCTAGGCGGCTGCATGCCTCTTTCGGCCTCGAGTTGCAGGGCCAGCCAAAGACGAGCTTCCAAACGTACACCAGAACTGCCGCCAGGTGTTCAACACTAACAGCAGCAACAAGCAACCAACCATGGCATACGGCCAACAATTCAAGATACGCGAGGTGCCCCCGATCGTGCAGGAGCTGGTGGCCGGCGGCGTGCAGGAGCCGCCGGGCCAGTACGTGGTCCCGGAGCAAGACCGTCCCTCCAAGTGGTCCCGGAGTACGACCGGCTCAGCCTCCTGGTGGAACCCGAGACGGAGAGAGCCTATGCACTCTGGCCAACACAGCCACCTTCTTTCAGGTACGTGCCCTCGGTTTTTGCCATGATCTCTGTTCGTTGAGTTGGAAACTCGGACTTGTTGACAGTGAGATTCAACGAAAACAGCGTAAGTAGTTGCATTTTCAGGTTTCCACTGGAATCAACATACTATATATCTTCATTAATTCAGAAATACATACCCTTCCAAAAAACGTGCTGCTAAATCTTTTAATCTTTATATTTAATAAATAATCCACTTATGTATACATAATATCAAGATTCTTGTATAATGTCACAATAAATCTTAGACTTGTCATGCAGTTATGCATGTAAATGGTAATAAGCTGCTTATGTCATTCACCCAAGCATACAAGGACAGATGAAATGAAAGAAAGAAAAAGTAGCTCCGCAACTCGTCCAATTACAACTCCTCTTACTATCTGATCTTTCTAGGGGCATTTTGGGCCTCTAAGCACTTTCTTGCTTGGCACTACTCCATCCGGACTGTGCCGGGACCCAATTGGCTGCATTTCAAGAAGTGATATGGCTGAGAAATTATGTTCTTTGTCTTGATGTGACTAAGCATGCATATGAGTCAAAGATGTTCTTTATCTTGATGTGATTACCAACTTTTTAGTTTTTCTTACAAGTAAATGAAAAAGGCCGCCAAGTCACAGCGTATCAATATAGATTGATGAGTATATTTTCAAATTGCAATCCATGATAAAACCCTAAACTGATCAGTAACCGATTCAATACATTTCTCTTATTACCCATAGTATATTGTGCTGCAAAGAGACATTCTATGTGAGTACACGGTCCGATGCAGAGCGGTGGCAAACCTTAGCCTGCAAAACCTAGCCAAGCTTCTCAATTTACAAGAGGAATACCTGACAACCATGCTCGGAGAGAAGTCCTTAACCCATGCTATGATCAACTACTACCCTCGGTGCCCCAAGCCGGACCATGTCTTGGGCCTTAAGCCCCACACCGATGCTTCGATGATCACGGTCAACTTCATTGATGCCGACGTCAGCAGGCTCCAGCTCCAGAAGATTGGCATCTGGTACAACGTGCCCATCGTCCCAAACGCATTGGTTGTGAATATTGGGGATGTAATGGAGGTAAGTTTATTGTGTGTGTAGGCAACTGCATACACAGTTATATGATCTTGTCTTGTACATTGCAATCTGAGATATATATGCATCTATCTGTTTCATCCTGGTGCATCCATGCAGATAGTGAGCAACGGATTCTTCAAAAGCTTGGTGCATAGGGTCGTGACCAATGCGGAGAAAGAGCGCTTGTCATTGGTGTTGTTCTACGCGTTGGACCCAGAAGCGGAGATTGAGCCGGTGCAAGAGCTGGTGGATGACAAGAGACCTAGACGATACAGGAACATGAAGAGCAAGGACTACCTAGCGAAATTCTTTGACACTTACGCAACAGGGAAACTAGCCATAGACTCCATGAAGATCTGAATTAGGATTCCAATGTGAATAAGTTGGGTGAATGTATGCTCATGTATGAGAGCGACTTCGATTGTACTGTGTTAAAAAAAGTTTGATAAGTACTATGGCCATGTTTTTTTCCAACGACCAGTTTGTAACGAGTTAATATATGGGCTTGGCCCTTGAAGAATTTCTGAAATTTCTATTGTAAATCTCAAAGGCCAATGTGTAAATGGCAACTGGAGGCACAATCTTTAGTCCCACCCCGAAAATGGGAAGTGATGGCCGATGGGTATGAGGACGGAAAGAGAACACAACACGCGTGCACTTGCCACGCCTGGCCAAGGCCGGGGCCGGGGTGAAGGGTGCGTGCGTGCGACATGCGCGTGAATGGTCCACCGAAATTCTGTCCAAATCCTTGCAGGAGCGCGAATTCCTTTTGCCATTTTATTTATTTTTGATGTTTTAACACACAAGTTTAAGACCGTGGATTTCTTTTGCCATTTTAATTTTTGATATCTTGACAACCAAGTTCATTGTTTTCTTGTTTGGTAAGGTTACGACTTGGAAACCAATTCAGTTTGAGATAGTGATCGCGACGCCTTGGTTCTCATATATATACGACTTACCGGCCACGCCCAAAGACACAAGAAAAAGATAGGGTTTTTCCTCTCGTAACTTGCGCTGCCCACTGTAATATACTTCATACTGAATGCCGGTGTGCACTAACGAGCGGGAGGGCGGGTCTCCAGAACCTCTCTCCCTTGTGACCCTGCACCAGGAGATGGCAAATTAGGGTTTGGGAAAATGCTTCGCATGATTACTCCGGTTTGCCATCACATGTCGTCTTCCATCCAACTCGGGTAGCACAACATACTGGCATCTTCAGTGTTGTCTACTTCGACCGGTCTTCACAAACGTCGTCGCCAATAACATTGTTTCTGCAACACCCACGGCTACAAATGAACAATATGTGCATCAAGATCTGATCATGTCTTTATTTATGGTTGTTGCTGCATGTGCGATACTGCTGTCCTGTTCATCTAATATGCTAGAGTTATGCATGCTAATTACTGTTCCAGTCATGATTTATTTACCAGGATTAATAATGAAATTGCCTAATTCTCCAACAACTAGTCAGTGCCAACATAGTAAGCAAAGAAACGATGAGAAGTTTTTGCCGGTTAGTGATGGCACAATGGTCTTTTATATGAAAGATGCACTTGGAATTATTATGGCTAATCCACAGTTTTCATGGCATAATGGTATTTTTTCTCTCTCTCGAAAAGGAGGCACAATGGTACTTATCAATCTTTGAAGTGATACATACCACCAAGAAACTATCCTTCCAGGCTTGGCACCCTCATGTTGGACACAACCAATAAGTTTTATTCCATCCTTTGCATCCGTATGTTGCGCGCAGCGTATACATTTTATTTTAATGTTTCATGCAGGCACACAAGCTGCCGAACATTTTACATGAAGGAGTACACACACAAATATTGGGGAAAAGGGTACATAAAAATATAAACTCATTACAAACTGGTCGACGGAAGATACTTCGCCATGCATAGTTCTTCATCAGCGGACTTGTACACACCAGAATCATATTCAGATCTTCACGCCGTCGATGGCTAGTGTCCCTGTTGCATAAGTGTCATGGTATTTTTCCATGTAGTCACTGAGCTTGATCTTCATGTATCGTGCAGGTCTTTTGTCGTCCACCAGCTCTGACACCGACTCAAGCTCTGTCTCTATCTCTAACGTATAGACCAGCACCAACGACAAGCGCTCTTTCTCCGCGTTGGTCACAACCCTATGCACCAGGCTCTTGAAGAGCCCATTGCTCAAAATCTGCATGCACCAGGATGTGATCGAGATATGTATTATATCTTAGCTTGACAACTCACGAGACAAGGTCAAACAATTATACATGTAGTAGCTGCCTAAACCTACACACACAATACGTACCTCCATTATGTCTCCTACGTTCATAACCAATGCATTTGGAACGATGGGCACGTTGTACCAGGTGCCGTTTTTCTGAAGCTGGAGCCCCTCAGCATCGGTGAAGTTGACTGTGATTATGGAGCCGTCGGTATGGGCCTTGAGGCCCAAGATGTGGTCCGGCCTTGGACACTGAGGGTAGTAGTTGAATATAGCTTGGGTGATGGAGTTCTCGCTGATCATGTTTACCAGGTGTTCCTCTTGTAAATTGAGTATCTTGGCCATGTTTCGAAAGACAAGGTTAGCCGCCCCTTTGCACTTGACCATGTACTCGGACAGGATGTCTCTGCACAATTATGGATGTCAATTAAGAGAATTGTACAGGGTTACTTATCAACTGCCTGGAGTACTGTTGTACTCCCCCTTAAATAAATATAAGAGTGTTTAAATCACTACTTTAGTGATCTAAATGTTCTTATATTTCTTTACAGAAGGAGCATAAGTTTGAAAAAGTAGATGTTGCTTAGGCATTATGGTAGAGTCTCCAGCAGTATGTGAATGAACCATGTACCCCCTTTGTTCGGAAACACTTATGGGAGAAATAGATAAAAACGAATGTGCCTAGAAGCTAGAACTAAAATATGTCTAGATATACTCATCTCTTCGACAAGTATTTTCGGACGAAGGAAGTATACGGTAAAAACCTAGAGCTAGACGGTAAGTACCTGAAAGAAGCGGGTCGTGTTGGCCATAGTCTGTAGGTCCTTAGGGACTCGGGTTCCACTAAGAGATTGAGCCGGTCGTTCCAGTCAAGGACCTGATTCTCTTTTACGACCATGTCATTACCGTATCCATCCATGCCCAGCTTCTCGCCGTCAACAATGTTTGAGTACTTCTGTTTCTCTTCCAGTGGGAGGTTGAAGAACTCTCTCGTGGCCTTCATCGCCTCGGCAAGAAAGCTAGGCTCCATTCCATGTCCAATAGCCTGGACAAAGACCGGCCGGAGATGAGACGATGACCACTAGTTTCATCTTTCATCACATGCATGAAACAAATGGAAACTAGAAAAGAAGTTTACCAGGAAGAGGTCCCAGTTCTCCAAAGCGGACCGCAGCTTGGCAAACTCCTCGGCGCTGCCGGCAGACAGCCGGCTGAGGTCGATGATGGGGATGGGCTCGGGCATCTCGGAGACCGCCGCAGCGGGACGGTCTTGCTCAGGAAGCACGTACTGGCTCGGTGGCTCCTGCACGCCGGCGCCCACCAGCTCTTGCACGATGGGAGGTACCTCGAGTGTTAAATTATGATCCAAATTATACCGTGTTGGACTAGACGTAGTACAACAGGTGTGGGCCTTTTCCGTTGACGTCGACGTGTACGAGTACAACTCGTTTACTTGTCCTCCAAGGACTCTTATGTATTGCCCTCAATATATACCCCATGTAGTCGCACCTAAGACGGTCTGTCGTCTCGTGCTTGTAATACTCCTCCTCATAGTGATCGCGTCTTCGTGCGTCCGTGGTTTTCTCCCGCAAGGGTTTCCACGTAAAAATCCGTGTCTCTCTGTCTCGTTTATTCTCGTTATTATCTAACAAGTGGTATACAGAGCTGAGTTTCGCAGATACGAGTTTTGAGATCGAGATATTAGGGTTTGGTGTGCGCCGCCGCACACGTCTCGCGATCCACGACGGATCGGATTTCCCTGCAGCCGAGACCGAGAAGTATTCTGCTGCTGATCCGGTTTCTAATTAAGCAGACGTCCATGGCGTGTCGTCCGCCCGCGCGATTGTTTCGAGCTGCAAGTGGCCGCTGCCGCCGCGTATATACGCTGCCGCGAGCTGTTTCGCTGGTGCGTGAGCTGCAGGGGCGATTTGATTGCTGCTGCCCCACGTCATCTCCCAAGGCAAAAGCGACCTCCTCACGTGAAGACCAAGGGGTGGCAGCACTAGTGTTCTAGTACTCCAACTAGTACTCCGTCAAGTCAAGCTACAGCGCATTTTGGTCCACTATTGCTACAGTTTGGATTTTTTACTGCTCCGTCTACTGTCTAAATACTACCAGGTGCTACTGTTCCTAATTCTTTAATCCGCATAATTAAATTCTATCAAGGATTTTTCTACCGGCTTGTACTACTTTGTGTACACAGTTTTATCTACTCATGGCTTCCATGAAGTATGATCTTCCGCTGCTGGACCGTGACACAAGGTTTACCCTATGGCAAGTCAAGATGCGGGCGTTGTTGGCCCAGGCCGACTATGATGATGCACTGGATAGTTTTGGGAAGGACCGAATTCAGGACTGGACTGCTGATGAGAAAAGAAGGGATCGTAAGGCTTTGTCACAAATTCAACTCCATTTGCATAATAATATTTTGCAGGAAGTTTTGAGCGAGAAAACTGCCGCCGCTCTATGGTTAAAGCTGGAAAGCATTTGCATGACAAAAGATCTTACCAGCAAGATGCATCTGAAGCAAAAATTATTCCTGCACAGGTTACCCGAGGGAGGTAATGTTTTAAATCATATTTCTGAATTTAAAGAGATCATATCCGATCTAGCTGCAATGGAGGTTAAGTATGAAGAGGAAGATACTGCTCTAATGTTACTTTGTTCACTGCCAAGTTCTTATACCAATTTTAGAGACACCATATTATACAGTCGTGATACTCTCACACTTAATGAAGTTTATGAAGCTTCGAACTCTAAGGAGAAGATGAAATTAATGGTGCCTCATGATGGTTCGAGTTCATCTCAAGCCGAGGGATTATCTGTTCGTGGCAGGACAAAGGAGAAGAACTCCAATAATGGAAACAGAGGCAAAAGTAAGAACGGCCACAGGGGCCGGTCGCAATCCAGAGACAAGAAGTATTGCAGATATTGCAAGAGAGACGGGCATGACATCTCCGAGTGTTTCAAGTTGCAGAACAAGGAAAAGAGGAAAGGTAACAAACAAGGTGAAAATTCTGCTAACGTTGCTCGTGATGATAGTTCCGATGATGCTCTTGTCGTTACTGCTGGATGTGCTGAGACCAATGATGAGTGGGTACTTGACACTGCATGTACTTTTCATATGTGCCCGCATAGAGATTGGTTTACTACTTTTGATTCCACTACAGCTGCTGGTTCCGTTTTGGGTTTTGATAATTCACCATGCAAGATTGAAGGCATAGGTTCTGTTCGAATCAAGATGTTTGATGGCACAATCAGAACTTTGACAGATGTTCGGTATATTCCGAAGATGAAGAGAAATCTTATCTCTGTGAGCGCCCTTGATGCAAAGGGCTACAAGTATTCAGGTGGAGATAGTGTTTTGAAGGTCACCAGAGGTTCCCTTATTGTGATGAAAGGTGACTTAAGTTCGACCAATGGTCTTTATTACCTTCGAGGTTCTACCGTTTCAGGTAACGCTACTCCAGTTATTTCAAAGAATTCTGATTGTGATGCTGCTAACCTTTGGCATATGCGTCTTGGACATATGAGTGAACTTGGTTTGGCAGAGTTAAATAAGAGAGGTCTTCTGAAAGGATACGAAACTGGTAAATTGAAATTTTGTGAGCATTGTATCTTCGGCAAGCACAAGAGGGTGAAGTTCAATACTTCGACTCATACAACTGAAGGTATTCTTGATTATGTGCATTCTGATTTATGGGGACCGTCTCGCAAGAAGTCATTAGGTGGTGCTAGTTACATGCTGACTATAATTGATGATTATTCAAGAAAAGTTTGGCCTTATTTCTTGAAGCATAAATGGCAAGCATTTTCAGCATTCAAGGAGTGGAAGATTATGATTGAAAGACAAACTGAAAGGAAGGTAAAAATACTTCGCACTGATAATGGTATGGAATTCTGTTCTAAGCAATTTAAGAATTATTGCAAGTCTGAAGGCATTGTCAGACACTACACCGTTCCTTATACTCCTCAACAAAACGGTGTTGCTGAGCGTATGAACAGGACCATTATTTCCAGAGCACGTTGCATGTTGTCTAATGCACGTTTGCATAAGCGTTTTTGGGCTGAGGCTGCTTCCACTGCTTGTTATCTCATTAATCGTTCACCATCTATTGCTCTTAACAAGAAAACTCCAATTGAGGTATGGTCTGGTTCACCTGCTGATTATTCACAGTTGAGAGTTTTTGGTTGCACTGCTTATGCTCATGTTGATAATGGAAAATTGGAGCCTAGGGCTGTTAAGTGCATCTTTCTTGGTTATAAGTCTGGTGTTAAAGGTTTTAAATTGTGGAATCCTGAAACCCAGAAGGTTGTTATTAGCAGAAACGTTATCTTTAATGAATCTGCTATGTTACATGATGTTCCATCTACTAATGTTCCTGTTGAGAGTGAACAGCAGGCTACTCTTCAGCATCCTACTGTTCAGGTGGAGCATGTTATTGATTCAGATGATACATCCGGTAATGAAAATGTTGATGCACATGATGATCCCGTCGTTGATGATGAACATGTCACTCCCACTCCAAATCAGCCTATTGTTCCACCCGGTTGGAATCTTGCACGTGACAGAGTTAGGCGGGGTACTGATAAACCTAAAAGGTTAATTGAAGAGTGCAATATTGTTTCTTTTGCTTTATCTGTTGCAGAAGAAATTGAAGGTAATGCTGAGCCTTCTTCATATTCCGAGGCTATTATTTCTGGTGATAGTAATAAGTGGATGACCGCTATGCATGATGAGATGGAATCACTTGAAAAGAATGGCACTTGGGATTTAGTAAAATTACCGAGAGAGAAGAAACCTATTCGTTGCAAGTGGGTTTTCAAGAGGAAAGAAGGTGTTTCTCCTAATGATGAGACAAGATATAAAGCAAGGTTAGTTGCTAAAGGTTACAGTCAGATTCCAGGTATTGACTATAACGAAGTCTTTTCTCCTGTTGTGAAGCATAGCTCTATTCGCACTTTACTCAGTATTGTTGCCATGAATGATTTTGAGCTTGAACAATTGGATGTTAAAACTGCATTCTTACATGGAGAATTAGAAGAGGATATTTATATGGAACAACCTGAAGGTTTTGTTATTCCTGGAAAAGAAAAGCTTGTCTGCAAGTTAAAGAAATCTCTTTATGGATTGAAGCAATCCCCTAGACAGTGGTACAAGAGATTTGACACCTTTATGCTCTCTCAAGGTTTCAAAAGGTCTAATTATGATAGTTGTGTTTATTTGAAAACTGTAAAAGGTTCAACTATTTATTTGCTCCTTTATGTTGATGATATGCTTATTGCTGCAAAGAGTATGTCAGATGTTGATGAACTAAAGAAGCAATTGAGTAATGAATTTGAGATGAAGGATTTGGGTGCAGCAAAGAAAATTCTTGGCATGGAAATATCAAGAGATAGACCGTCTGGAAAGGTATATCTAAGTCAGAAGGGATATATTGATAAAGTTCTTCGTCGTTTTAATATGCATAATGCCAAGCCCGTAAGTACTCCGTTAGCTGCACACTTCAAATTATCATCAGCTTTATGTCCTAAGTCAGATGCAGATATTGAGTACATGTCTAGAGTTCCCTATTCGAGTGCCGTTGGTTCACTTATGTATGCCATGGTTTGTTCCCGTCCGGATTTATCACATGCATTGAGTGTTGTGAGTAGATACATGGCTAATCCTGGAAAAGAGCATTGGAAAGCAGTTCAGTGGATTTTCAGATACCTGCGAGGTACTTCTAATGCTTATTTACAGTTTGGGAAAACTGGAGATGGACTTGTTGGTTTTGTTGATTCTGATTTTGCTGGTGATTTGGATAAGAGAAGATCGCTCACAGGTTATGTTTTCACCATTGGTGGTTGTGCTGTGAGTTGGAGAGCAACTTTGCAGTCTATTGTGGCTTGTTCCACTACTGATGCCGAGTATATGGCTATTTCCGAGGCATGCAAAGAAGCTATCTGGTTGAAAGGTTTATACGCTGAGCTTTGTGGAGATTTATCTTGCCCTACCGTATTCAGTGACAGTCAAAGTGCTATATATCTTACAAAGAATCCAATGTATCATGAGAGAACGAAGCACATTGATGTCAGATTTCACTATATTCGAGATGTTGTTGCTGAAGGTGATTTGAAGGTATGCAAGATAAGTACTCATGATAATCCTGCTGATATGATGACAAAGCCAGTTCCGACCAATAAGTTTGAGCTTTGCTCAGGCTTAGTTGGTATTTCTCACTAGTCCTATGGACTTTGACGCACAAGGTGTTTATGCTGATTTGGATGGAGTTATTCACTTTCTTCGACTACTGGAGGGAATTTTGGATCAAGGTGGAGATTGTTAAATTGTGATCCAAATTATACCGTGTTGGACTAGACGTAGTACAACAGGTGTGGGCCTTTTCCGTTGACGTCGACGTGTACGAGTACAACTCGTTTACTTGTCCTCCAAGGACTCTTATGTATTGCCCTCAATATATACCCCATGTAGTCGCACCTAAGACGGTCTGTCGTCTCGTGCTTGTAATACTCCTCCTCATAGTGATCGCGTCTTCGTGCGTCCGTGGTTTTCTCCCGCAAGGGTTTCCACGTAAAAATCCGTGTCTCTCTGTCTCGTTTATTCTCGTTATTATCTAACATCGAGAACCTTGAATTGTTGGTCATAAGAAGCCATGGTTGCTTGCTGTTAGTTTTGAGCTTCCTCTTTGGTGGCTCGATCTATATATAGGCATATTAGTAAGGAGGTATGTTGTTTTTCTGGGCGCACAGCGCAGTAAGGAGCTAATATTTCTCCGTCGATTTTCTTTGAATTTTTCTTTTGTTATACTATTCCACTTTATGCTACTGGTCGCTGGCTGGTCTATCCGTGAGAGTGACCTCATCATGCGTGGTGATTAAGACAAAAGCATCCGAAAATGCATATTGGAGCCCGAGCTCTAGGTAGCTCGGTATCATGGCCAGCCGTTTGTCTCTGCATAGGGCCAAATGCTCCTACCAGTAGCCAACCCGTATAATTATTTAAGTACTTCTTCTATTTTTTTGCTTAAAGTACTGTCATATATTGATGCATGAGTCCAGTTATCATCAAACGCCGTTGTGAGGTCTTTTTATACCAAGGAAACAAGATGAACTACATAATCATACCCAGTTGAACACATATTTCCAGAGTTGATTTGCTAGGTAGAACCAAGGCTTTGGTTTTCGGTTTGTGGCCTCTGAACTAGATGGCCGAAATTTGTCCATTTTCAATTTTTTTAATAAAATCTTGGACGAAATAGCAAAACAAAAATTTTAATTTTGGAACAAAAGATGACAAAAATCGATCAATTTATGACATTTCTTTAAATTAAGTGGAATAAAAAGTTTAATGACCCAACATAACCCCAAGGACAACAATACAATGTCCAGGCTCCGCCAAACCATGACAGGAAAGACTCCAGAACTTAGACATATATGGGGCCTGGCCGAGATGGCCGAAATTTAAATTTCTCAACCAAAATTCAAAGCTCTGGGTAGAACACAATGCAACAGGAAGCATTACATCGAGTTAACATGCGGAATCACATAATCATACAGGAGCTGAAGACATAACCTAGCATTTTTTGTGGGAATAATCTAGCATTTTTTTAGCTCACTAGAACACATCAAACACTTAGTTCAAAAAAAAAAAAAATCAAACACTACTAGTCCGATAGTGTAAACACTAACACTGATCGCCGCCAGGATCACGAGCCACTTCGAATATTTTGGTTGCGGACCATCATGATCCATATTAAATGATGTGCTTGAGAACACGCATGCCCTGATCACGTGCTACGGCACCCCTGTATTCCCTTGTATTGTTTCTCATACCCTGTGAGAATTCATATCCTTGAAGTGTCTAAGAGAATGAAAAGTCCAACCGCACGCTGCTCTTTCGCCGCATGTTTTTCTAACAGATTTGGTGCCACTTGCGCAAGAGAAAAAAGTCCAATCTTTGTGCTGCTATCTCTTCGACCTGTCACGAAACTTCAGAAGAAAAATTCTGAATTGGATCCAAATCTAACCCCTTTCTGTATCACAAACAAAAGATGTATTTTTAAACTTCTCTGGAAAGAAAAGGTCCAATCTAAAGTTGTTGATATTTATATCAGACAATCATAAAATACAAATAAGAAAAAACATATATTTGTTCCAGTCAAACTATAGTGGAATTTCTTTTCAAATACAGTTATAGAGCCTTGTCATCTTGCTCCCCGGTCCCTAGCAATAGGACCACACCCACGCTACCCATGCGGCTGGCTCTTCCCAAGTCAAATGGGAATTGAGAAAATTACACTAGTAGAAAACAGGGCATTGGTCCAGCCCATTAGCCCCGGTTCAATCTAGAACCGGGTCCAATGGGGGTACTGGACCCGGTTCGTGAGCCCAGGGGGCCGGCCGGGCCACGTGAGCCATTGGTCCCGTTTCGTCTGGACCTATTGGTTCCGGTTGGTATGAAGTTATGCAAAGATGTTTTGGAACGGAGTTCCTGATAGGATAATCCGTCTTTTGTTACGGATTATCTTATCTGGGACTCCATTCCAAAACAACTTTGGAGAGCTTCGTACCATCATGCTACTGTTACTTTCGCCTAATGATGAAGTATTGGTTTGTTGAATCCTTTGACACTAGACAAAATGTGACATGAGGGGGACTAGGGTTGTGGATCGCCGAGAAGTC
>LR738714.1:673011938-673041683 GCA_902687465.1 Secale cereale | reverse complement strand
CCCCTTTCAAAAAAAATAAAACCACAGCCACAGAAATGCTGACGCGTGGATGCCTTTTGGTCCTGGTTGGTACCACCAACCGGGACTAAAGCCCCTCCTGCCTGGGCTCGGTGCACAGGCCACGTGGACACCCTTCTGCCCCGGTTCTGGATTGAACCGGGACTAAAGGGTCAGAGCATTAGTACCGACCCTCTTGTCCCGGTTCTGGAACCGGGGCTAAAGGCCCAAATGAACCGAGTCTGATGACCCTTTATCTACTAGTGTTAACACCCATTTGCATGCTCAACAAAAGAAAAACAATCCCACTTGAACCTATTTTGAGGGGGGAAAACATAGAAACAAGAATTGTTCTTGCGGTGACGCTATGCAACCTTATCCACTTTAACTAAATATGATTCTTTTGCTCAGCATATCCCACTTTAGTGTTGACCTTGGCAACATGAGCCTCACGCATACTAAGTTTTATGAAATTTTGGCATTTTTGACTGGGGAAACCACAATTCGTCCTCAACGGCATCATCTCCAGCATTGCGATTTGTGAGCTCGAAGCCATATTATATGGCGTTTAAAGTCTTGTATTTAGCAAGTGTGGTGAGCATGGGCTACGGCATTCATGCAGATGAACATGGCGCTGGTGACATCCAAAGACGTGGGTTCCCATTGCAATGGCCTTCAATTCAAGCCGTTCACCTACAACGGTGAAAGAGCAGCGACTCACGCGGCCCATATCCCTCGTGTCTACAAGCTTCTAACTGGTCAAATGATCCACATGTACCAAAGAATAGGCCGTTGGTGTTGAGCTAACACGTGGCTAAAATTCTAGGGTTTTTCTTACACAGTATGCGTGGGGTTGGTGTGGACAAGTTCAGACACCAAAATGGCCAGTTACCAACGGGGCTCAGGAAAATGGTCACATTTAGTTGACACTTCAAATTACGATTATTCTTTGCTGAACTGTCAAACAAAAAAGGGCCACGTTACCAACGGGGCTGCCCCTTCCCACCCACACTAGCCGCACAACATGTCTCCAGTAATCAAGACATGTTTTCCCCAGCCAGAGCGGAGCTTCATGCGATCAAGCCCGCATGCTTTGTACAGTGACATGAAAAACCATTTTGTTGGGTCCTCTCACCTTTGTCACTGTTTCGAGTTTTCTCATCTAAGAAAACGATGGGGTTCGTTCGAGTCGTAAGCATAGTTTTCGCTTGGGTGAGAAACAACAAAGTTGACCCTCTTTTGAAAGTTCAGCAAGGAATAATAATAGTTCGAAGTTTCAACCAAATTTGACCATTTTGCTGAGCGCCAGCCATTTGGGTGTTGAACTTGAACCACACCAACCGCCATGCCGCGTACTGGGTAAGAAAATCCTTAGATTTTTACAGGAAAACGACGGTTTTGCGGTCCAACACCACTGAACTTAAGCCACACCAGGGCCACGCATACTGGCGTTAAAATAACATAGAGCATCTCTAGCAGACCTCTTATATGCGTCGAACTATAAAATAGTCGTCACTTTACAGCTTTGAGCGAAAAATGCGGCCCGAACAGACCCCTTAAAAGGTCCTCGACCCTTAATTTTTTTTAGGGGCGCGGTAAATTGCCCCCACCCCTCGACCCGCGAAAAACAAGTTTCCTCTCCGCACTGTCGGTGCCCTGTATAATGCGAAAGCAGTTGAGGAGAGGGACATTTCAGCCCGAGCAGTTCCCTCCCGCCGTCTTCAATTCCGCCGCGCCGATTCGCCGCCGCCCCGGATCTGCCGCGCCCAGCCGCCCTCGGGTCCCCGCCACCCCATATCTGCCGTGCCCAGCCGCCCCGGGGTCGCCGTCCGCCTCGGGTTCGCCGGTGAGTCCTTTTCTACCCCTTCAAGTTTGATTTAGCGAAGGACTTCCGTTCATGTGAACTCTGTTGCGATTTGTAGATGGATTTGAGACATTATGAGGAATTTTTGCTTGAGGATTCGTCCTCGTCCGACGACTCGTACATAGAGACACTGCTTGAGAACAACCGGCAGCAGATGGTGGTGGCGGTCCTCATTGTGATAGGAACATAAAGAGATAGTGATGATCGACCGCCGGCCGTCTTTGCATCCCTCGCAACCGCCATCCTGTGAACGAGATGCTCATGCAAGACTACTTCGAGGCGTCACTTATGTATCCGCCACACCTCTTCCGGAGAAGGTATCGAATACGCCGATCCTTCTTCGTAAAAATAGTACAAGCTTGCGAGGCCAATTCTCGGTTTTCTACCCAAAGGAGAAACGCTACGGGTTGAAGGGTTTTAGCGCATATAAATAATCCTCGGCATTTATGCAGGTGATTGCATATGGCATTCCGATTGACTATGCCGACAAGTATCTTCGCATTGGCGAAGATACTACAATTGGGTCAGTGCATAGGTTGGCCAAAGTGATCATCCGTGTCTTTGGTCATGTCTATCTTCGGGCACCGAACGAGGAAGACACTAAAATGTCGATGGCAACAAATGAGAAGCGAGGTTGGCGGGCATTATAGGAAGCATTGAATGGATGCATTGGACTTGGAAAAACTTCCCGAAGGCGTGGCAACGGGTAGTATTGTGGGCAAGTCTCGTGATGCAATTATTGTGCTAGAGGCCATTACATCCGAGGGTTTATGGATTTGGAATTGCTTCTTTGGTTTGCTGGGTACTCTCAATAACATCAATGTGTTGCATCGCTCTTATTTGTTTACTAGACTCGTCATTGGCGATGCTCCTGCTTGCAACTACACGATGAATGGGCATTAGTACACCAAGGGCTACTATCTTGCTGATGATATTTACCCTTCTTGGTCTACATTTTTCAAGTCTATCAAGAAATTCAAAACTAGGAAGGAAATTGAGTTTGCAAAGGTACAAGACGCTGCCCGAAAAGATATTTGAAAGAGCCTTTGGGATTTTGCAAGCTAGGTTTTCCATTGTTCGTGCTCCTGCTCATTTTTGGGACAAGCGAACTCTAAAGAATTGGCATGTTGTGTGATTCTTCACAATATGATCATCGAAGATGAGAGACACATGAGCTTGGAGTTCTTCTATGGCAATGTTGGTAGCCGTGTGGAGCCATCCAGAGACTTTGACCGCATACAAGCATCCCTTCAGACATACTGGGATATTGAAGACTCAAACACCAACCACCAACTTCAAGATGATCTCATTGAGCACCATTGGCAAAGGCATGAGCAGTAATGAAATGTGCATTTGAAATTCATTTAATTTAATTCGTGTGTGATTTGTATCATTGTTGTATTCGGAACTATTCTTGTATTGAATTATAAGTTTAATTGTTAGATTTGAATCATTATTCTAATTTCGATGACTATTGTAGTGTAATATTCAGATTTTAATTTGTGTTTTACTTGTCAAATTCACGGTCAATTGTTTTGTGTCTTTTTACGGTTTGAGGCTGGGATATTCTTTTTTACCACTCGGGTTTGCGGGCTCTATTTCACCACAGCTGATTTCTCCCTTTAAGCCGTGGTGTTCTTAGCCTTAATTGGGGTTTAGAGGTCGTGACTTTAAGGGGTCTACTAGAGACGCTCTTAGCATTGATTTTGAGGGCTCGAATATGAAGGACGTGGGTGTGGAAGCCACCAAATAAGATGTACCCGGTCAGTGACCGCGGATGTGTCGGGCGCTTCCGCGAGCGTTTAGGGAAGTGGATTTGCAACCCGTGGCTACAGATGCTCTTAGAAGCTTGTAAACACAAGGAATGGGCCGTGAATCGCGGCTCATCCATTTTGCTGCACCTGCACGATATGGTTGTAATTGAACGGTTTGATATTGAGTTTGACGCCATTGCAAAGGGAACCCACATCTTTGGATGTATCCAACACCCTGAATATCTGCATGCATGCATGCATTTGTTCAACGCTGAAATGGTCAATGCTGAGCAAATTGATTAGACTTAGTTAAAGTGGATAGGATTGAATAGCCTCATTACAAGAACAATTCTTGTTTCTGTGTTTTTCCCCTTCAAAATATGTTGTGAGTGGGATCTATTTGTTGTTGTTGTTGTTGTTGTTGAACATTCAAAAGAGAGTTAATTTTCTTCATTCCCATTTGACTTGGGATTTGGGAAAAGCCAGCCCGCGTGGGTAGCGTGGTTGTGATCAATCAAAAGCGCTGACATCAAAATACGCTATCAGTGTGCTATATTGCGCTATAGCGTGCTATTAGCGAAACATTGTACACCAATATATTTAATGAGACAATTCCCAATACGCTATAGGGTGCTATTAGCGATGCATAACACGCTATTTTTTTCAGTGGTTTTGATCCTATTGCTAGGTACAGCCGGGCAGATGGCAGGGCTCTAGAACCTATTGAGTTATTATTTTTGTATCTGGAAAAACTTCCGTGTTAATAGAGAGGAAGTTTGACCCCAAGAAAATATAAGTTCTATTATCATTTCTATTTTACGATTGTCCAATATAAATATCAAAATTGGGGATTTTTGTTTGGAAGTTTTGTGACAATTCAGCGAGATAGCAGCGCAAAGATTGTACTTCTTTTCTATTTGGGCAAGTGGCACCATATCTCTTAAAAACCACGCGGAGAACGAGCAGCGCTAGGTTGGACTTTTCTTTCTCTTGGACAGTTTATACAGATAAGGATATGGATCATCACTAACGACTAGCTACATGAGTACAGCCTGGACAGGCTGCGTGTGAAGCTGGAGATAATGGGGCGATGAGGTTGGTGAGAGCATTTCCATGGGATGTTCCCAAATCTTCTCTAGTTGTCTGCATTGACTGTTTGGGGGAAAGAAGTTCTCTAGATAAGGAAAGGTTCAGCCAATCCAGACAAACGGGACCAGCCAGCGACCAGTTCCATTAGTTAAGTGGAATAGTTAGTGTAACTACAAGAAAAATTCAAAGAAAATCGACGGAGAAATATTAGCTCCTTACTGCGCTGTGCGCCCAAAAAAACAACATACCTCCTTACTAATATGCCTATATATAGATCGAGCCACCAAAGAGGAAGCTCAAAACTAACAGCAAGCAACCATGGCTTCATATGACCAACAATTCAAGGTTCTCGAGGTACCTCCCATCGTGCAAGAGCTGGTGGGCGCCGGCGTGCAGGAGCCACCGAGCCAGTACGTGCTTCCTGAGCATGACCGTCCCGCCGCGGCGGTCTCCGAGATGCCCGAGCCCATCCCCATCATCGACCTCAGCCTGCTGTCTGCCGGCAGCGCCGAAGAGTTCGACAAGCTGCGGTCCGCCTTGGAGAACTGGGACCTCTTCCTGGTAAACTTCTTTTCTACGTACTTTCCCTTCCATTTGTTTCATGTTGTGGTCATTGTCTCATCTCCGGCCGATCTTTCTCCAGGCTGTTGGACATGGAATGGAGCCTAGCTTTCTTGCTGAGGCAATGAAGGCCACGAGAGAGTTCTTCAACCTCCCACTGGAAGAGAAACAGAAGTACTCAAACATTGTCGACGGCGAGAAGCTGGGCATGGATGGGTACGGTAATGACATGGTCGTAAAAGAGAGTCAGGTCCTTGACTGGAATGACCGGCTCAATCTCTTAGTGGAACCCGAGTCCCTAAGGACCTACAGATTGTGGCCAACACAACCCGCTTCTTTCAGGTATTTGCCGTCTAGCTCTAGTTTTTTACCATATACTCACTCCGTTTGAAATTACTTGTCAAAGAAATGAGTGTATCTATAGTTCTAGACGTATTTTAGTTCTAAATACATTCATTTTTATCTATTTCTCTGACAAATATTTCCGAACGGAGAGAGTACATGGTACATACACATACTGCTGGAGACTCTGTCATAATGCCTAAAGCAACCTCTATTTTCTCAAACTTATACTCCCTCTGTAAAAAAATATAAGAGTGCTTAGATCACTTACAGAGGGAGTACAACAGTACTCCGGCAGTTGATGAGTAACCCTATACAATTATCTTAATTACCATCTATAATTATGCAGAGACATCCTATCCGAGTACACGGTCAAGTGCAAAGCGGCGGCTAACCTTGTCTTTCGAAACATGGCCAAGATACTCAATTTACAAGAGGAACACCTTGTAAACATGATCGGCGAGAACTCCATCACCCAAGCTATATTCAATTACTACCCTCAATGTCCAAGGCCGGACCACGTGTTGGGCCTCAAGGCCCATACCGACGGTTCCATAATCACAGTCAACTTCGCCGATGCTGAGGGGCTCCAGCTTCAAAAAAACGGCATCTGGTACAATGTGCCAATCGTTCCAAATGCATTGGTTATGAATGTAGGAGACATAATGGAGGTACGTACTGTGTGTGTAGGTTTAGGCAGCTACTACATGTATAATTGTTTGACCTTTCTCTTGTGGATTCTGAAGCTGAGATATAATACATCTCTCTATTCCATCCTGGTGCATGCAGATTTTGAGCAATGGGTTCTTCAAGAGCCTGGTACATAGGGTTGTGACCAACGCAGAGAAAGAGCGCTTGTCGCTGGTGCTGGTCTATACATTGGAGCTAGAGACAGAGCTTGCGCCGGTGTCAGTACTGGTGGATGACAAAAGACCTGCACGATACATGAAGATCAAGCTCAATGACTACATGGAAAAATACCATGACACTTATGCAACAGGGACACTAGCCATCGACGGCGTGAAGATCTGAATATGATTCCGATGTGTGCAAGTCCGCTAATGAATAACTATGCATGGTGAAGTATCTTCTGTCGACCAGTTTGTAATGAGTTTACATTTTTACGTACCTTTTCCCCCAATTTTTGTGTGTGTACTCGTTCATGTAAAATGTTCAGCAGCTTGTCTGGCTGCATGGACATTAAAATAAAATATGTCCGCTGTGTACAACATGCGGATGGAATAAAACTTAACGGTTGTGTGCAACCCGCGGATGCAAAGGATGGAAGGGTAGTTTCTGGCTGGAATGTATCACCTTAAAAATTGATAAGTACCATTGTGCCTGATTTTCAAGGAAAAACAGACCATTGTGCCATGAAAAAAATGTGGATTAGCAGTAATAATTCCATGTACTTTTTTCCTCAAAAATAGGCATTCACTACTATAGAGTGTGTCATCACTAACCGGAAAAAATTTCTCACCACTAACCGACCGGTGACCTGTCAGTAGCTTCTCGTCAGTGATGACTATGTTGACACTGAAGTACTCTCTCCGTCCGAAAATACTTGTCGCAAAAATGGATACAAATGGATGCATCTATAACTAAAATACATCTAGATACATCCATTCCTCGGACAAGTATTTCCGGACGGAGGGTGTTCAGTTTGGGAACTCCTTAACCGTTCTGGTCTTAGTGAGGCTCGCATTGCTGAAACTCCTATATGTAGCCTTAGCTCAAGCTTCGTGCTACCGATGGAGATCCCGAGGAAAAAAACAGCAGAGTGATCTTCTTGTTTGGAAAAAGAGGATAACTCCCAGCCTCCACATCGAGCAATGCACACATCCATATTTATTGCATTATTCAACAAGGTCTTACAGCAGAGTGATCATATAATAACACATAAAAAATATTTCTTGCATGACATTAAGGATATAATTCTCACATCATAATAACAAAACCGAAGCACGCAAATGTTTAGTACCATCTACAAATGGCCTAATACCATCTACAAGAGGCTCCTGTACAAACCAAAGGCTTATCACATCACAGAAGGTACAATAAATTCTTCTAACTCAAGAATACCGGTGCCATGACGTGGGAGGGGTCCACATGGATGATGCAAATAGGGGAAGCATCCTGCAAGTGAACAATGATTTGCAATCAACTAAAGCAGACAAGAACAAAAAATATAATCAAGATTTTTTCAGAATAAAAAATATAATCAAGCTAAGTCTTGACCAATGCATTTCTAGTGTCAACATATACACTCCCTCAGTTTCTTTTTACTTCCCATAAAAGATTTGTCTTAAGTCAAACTTCACAAAGTTTGACCCAATTTATATACAAAATTATCAGCATCTACAATATGGAAGTTGATTCAATGATGCATCTAATGGCATCGACTTTATATTGTGAATGTTGATATTTTTTCTTATAACCTTAGTCAAACTTTACTATATTTGACTTTAGACAAATCTTATATGCGGACTAAAAAACCAGAGGGAGTACTTCTCTAGAATATAACATATTATCAAGTACACCATAATGTAGACGATTTAATTACATGGCCATTCCTATCTGCCATATGAATCAACATATGAATATATTAAGAGAAAATTATATTTTTCGTCCCTTAAGTTTACCGATAGTCTAGAAATAGTCCATCAACTCCAAAACCAGAAAAATCTAGTCCTTCAATTGTTGAAATCGGATACTGTTCGTTCCTCAAGTTGCTTTTGTTGGTTATGTGTTAAAGTGGCATGGTTTTGACCATTGACCTCGCCGCATCATTGTCCGCCTCACCTTTGTATTCTTCCTCTCTCTTCTCTTTCTCTCACTCTTCAACACTATACAGCACCAACGTCGACGTTGGGCGATGAGACTGCCACCACCGCCACCACCACCGCCACCGCTACCACCTTGTGGTCCTCGTAGCTGCATCAGAGCACTAGTAGATAAAGGGGGATCAGACCCGGTTCATCTGGGCCTTTAGCCCCGGTTCTGTAACCGGGACAAGAGGGTCGGTACTAATGCTCTGACCCTTTAGTCCCGGTTCAATCCAGAACCGGGGCAAAAGGGTGTCCACGTGGCCTGTGCACCGAGTCCAGGCAGGAGGGGCTTTAGTCCCGGTTGGTGGTACCAACCGGGACCAAAAGGCATCCACGTGTCAGCATTTCTGTGGCTGTGGTTTTTGTTTTTTTTTTGAAAGGGGAGGGGGGGTTTTAGGTTTTGGGGGTTAATTTAGGTGTTTGATATATTGTGTTAGCTAGCTAATTAATAGAGAGAAGTGTTCTCTCTTATGTCCGTGCTTTTGGTCGACGCTACATACTACACATACGTATATATATATAGACTAGAGTCACGCTAGCTAGCTAGCTAGCTGCTAGCTACTAAGCAAACGAAGGAACAGAAGATCTCGTATATATAATCAACATATATATATATGCATACAGAGAGAAGTAATAATATCGACCACCTCTCCTTCTCCGAGAGATTGGTCGAACAACAAGTTCTCGTATATCTATCCGACACTACCGGGCACATATATACAATAATTATCTCTTACAAAAATAATCTCCTAACACATGGATGCAGGGTCCACATAGTATTCTCCGTCTTCAGCGATCACGTGTTCAAGGAAGAATGCCGCCAATTCCTCTTGAATTGCTCGCAGACGATCTGGTGTTAGGAGTTCATCCCGCATCCGAAACATCTAATTTTGAAGTAGGGGGTCAATACATGAAATGATGCTATAAATTTGTGAATATTATTGATTGCTTACGCACTTTAAATTGTTCATCAGTGTAGCCCCGCTCACAGGTCGTGTGGCGGATGGACTCGCAAATGTAGTATCCACAATAATCATTCCCGGGTTCCTGCCACAACCACTTTACAAGAAATAGAGCTCAATCAAACTGATAAGCAAGAATGCCAAATTGGTATTGATGAAACTAGCTAACGCTTGAATCAAGATATAGGAGATGCGCGCGCGGAACATGCTACTATATAGTACTTACTTTCGGGTATCTAAATTGTAGCTTCTTCGGCAGTCCCGGAGCTTTTTTGATGAATGTTTTCCAAGCCCTGCCAGACAAAGGAAACAATTAGTTGATATCAGAAATGAAGTTGCTGATATATATGCATGGTGGATAATATTGATCGATTTAACTTACCTGGCTAGCATTTGAGTCATGTCCGCATACTCCTCGGGATCTTTACGTTTAGAGTCGAAGACAGTTACTATTCCCTTCTCAAGCTTAATCTCTAAGAGAATATAGTGGAAGCTGCGCACGAATGCATGAGATCATTAATTACATCACTATAAACTTGACTGATATATATAAGGGAAACCAAATATGCACAAGACATTAACACTCACTTGAAGTTGTAAGGAAAGAGTATTATATCTTTGTTTTCATTTACCACCAACGATCGTAGCAAGTTGGTCTCGGTATCGCCGGGACGCAATTTAACCTCGGTTGCATCTATGAGGTATGTGTTAATAAACCCAATATCACCTACTTGTCTTTTCTTCAATTCGACGATCTTCAATCTGCATAATATAATGAGGATAATTAATTATAAATACATGCAATGAAGATCAACTATATAGAGAGACTTAATGACAGAAGTAGTACTACTTACAGACAGTAGCAGGTGATCGTTGTTTTATCGAGGGCCAATTGATTGAAAAATTGATAGAACTCCTCAAATGGAACAGGCAACAGGTCAATTCCAACGAGGTCATGCTCCGGTTTAACTCTCAAATACAAGTTATTCCTCCCCCCAGACTCTCTGCAGATTTTCATGTACCAATCATGCAATCTTCGCATATTCGTTGATAGAGATCTTTCATTTTTGACGAGAGGCTTTTTGTACTCGTATCTTTCTATCTGCACGTCCATGAAATCATAGTGTACATCGTCGGACGCGTAATCTGCAAGATTGGTATAACCGGGCACCATCCTCGGATCATTAGCGACCATGTCGCTAGACACCTTGAGCGGGGGGCACGATTGGTTCGCTTGTTCGCCGAGCTGGGCAATTTGTTTCCCAGCTCTGCCTTCTGCTAACCTCTGATCACTTTTTGTACTTCCGGACCGCTTGGCATCTTGAAATGTCTTTTGAATAATGCGGTCATAGTTACCCTTCGGCTTACTTTTCGCTGGTTGCTTCAGGGCAGCAAGAGTGCGCTTTGCTTTCACCGCATCTATCTTCTCCTCTGGAGGTGGATGTCTCTGTGCTTTCAACCCTTCAAAAAAGTCCTTCACTTCGCCTTCAGCGATCTTCGTGTTTTCCTCGTCGGACCTCTCGTACGGTAACTTCTCTAGAGGCGTGAGAGAAGGACCGAATCTGCATCGCCTCCCGCCTCTGGCTGTACTGGTAGACGTCGCCGGACCAGACGAAGCGGCTGTCTTTTTTACTTGCTTAGGCGCCGGAGCAGGAGCAGCCGGAGCGGCGGCAGGTCTCTTCCGCCCTTGCTGATTAGGCGAAGGAGGAGCTGGCTGTCTGCTCGGGCGCGCCGGCGGCGAAGGAGGCGGAGTGCCGCCACGCGCCGGCGGCGAAGGAGGCGGTGTGCCGCCACGCGCCGGAGAAGGAGCCGGAGTGCCCTGATGGTCACTCGCCGGAGAAGGAGCCGGAGTGCCCTGATGGTCACTCGCCGGAGAAGGAGCCGGAGTGCCCTGATGGTCACTCGCCGGAGGAGGAGGCGGTGGAGGAGGCGGAGTGCCCTGACTCGTCGGAGGAGGAGGAGGAGGCGGAGGCGTCCAGTTCAGAATGTTGATTAGGTCCTTCCGCCATAGGCATGGAGTCTTCAGTGAAGAACCCAGCCGAGTCTCCCCTTCACCGGTAGGGTGGTCAAGCTGGAGCTCCTCAAATCCCTCCGTTATTTCGTCGACCATCACCCTAGCATATCCTTCTGGAATCGGCCGGCAGTGAAAAGTGTCGTCTGGTCCAGAAGGATAAACAGAGCCAGCAGCCGCCTTGACCTTCAGATTCATCCACTGTGCCATAAGGTGGCAATTTTGTGCCTGCGTGATAGCATCCACAGGATTCCTGGCAGTAGCCGTCAAGGCAAGTTCTGGCTGAGGCAGCTCGGTGGAAGCCACGCTGCTTCTCTGCTGAGATGGCGGGGTAGCTTCGGGGGAAGCTTCGGCAATTCTTTCCCGATCTGCTTCCCGTTCCTCTATCGCTTGTATTCTGGCCCGCAGCGCCTGGATTTCGGTCATCTCCATTTTCTTCCTCCTGTCGTGGCATTTGTAGCCTCCTGCGTCCGGAAACCCAGCACGCCACGGAAGGGAGCCTGCAGTGCCTCGTGTCCGTCCAGGGTGCTCAGGATTCCCGAGGGCCATTGTCAGCTCGTCGTTCTCTCTGTCGGGGATGAACGTCCCTGCATGCGCTGCTTTGATATACTGCCGCATCTTCCTGAGTGGTGTTTCCAATTGCTTGTCCGTCCAAATGCACCACCCTGTTACAGGGTCCAAGGATCCGCCAGCCCTGAAGAACCAAGTCCGGCAACGTTCTGGCCAGTGCATTGTCTCTGGTTCGATCCCTTTCTGAAGCAGATCATTCTCAGCCCTGGCCCACTTAGGCCGGGCTACGAGGTAGCCGCCCGACCCCGTGCGATGGTGATGCATCTTCTTTGCAGCATTTATCCGGTTTGTCTCCGACATCTTCTGACTCTTTTCCGACTTCTTATGGGCCACAAATGCGGGCCAGTCATCTTTGATCTTCTCATATATGCCCACGAATTCTGGAGTCGTTTTCTCTTTGACAAACGTATTCAGTTTTTTCTTCCATGCCCTGAATTGGTCTGCCATCTTCTGAAGTGCAGCAGACTTGATTAAGTCCTCTATAACTGGCTTCGCCAGATCAACCTCTCGCGGTAGGACGAAGTTTGTCTTCAGCTCAGTCCAAAGATCTTCTTTCTGCATATCAGTGACATAAGTCACCTGAGCGTCTTTTGCAGCCGGCTTTAACCATTGATGGATGCTGATCGGGATCTTGTCCCTAACCAGAACCCCGCACTGATTAACAAATGCGTTCTTTGTGCGGATGGGTGCAATCGGCTCGCCGGAGCGCGAGATTTCTGAGATCTCAAACTTTTCATCCGGCCTCAACTTTTTCTTCGCTCCTCATCTCTTTACCGAAGATTTGCTCGATCCGGAGGGCTAGAAAAGGAACAAAGACGAGAGTTAATGAATGAATCAATTAACTAGTCAGCACATGCTTAACTAACATATATACCTCCTGGCCGGACTCGGTTCGGTCACCGGAGCCAGCATCACGGGCTCCTTCTTGCACCGGCATTGGGTCACCGGAGCCGTCCTCACGGTCTACTTCTTCCATGTGCATTGGGTCACCGAATTCATCAATATCATAGCCTAGATCTTCCAGCCGCAGCTCTTGTTCGACCTGCTCATCGGTGTCGTTGAGATACGACCTGACGGCATTTTGTCCGTGTGCGATTATGTCCATCAACATCGCTTCTTGTGCTAGGTCTCGGGTGTTGTCGTCCATTGTTTCTACAAATATTTACAACATGCCAATTATTATTCAAACATGACAGATGGATATATTAATGGCAAACGTAGAACTAGCTTCAACCCTCGACTGCTCGACGATCCACAAACCCTAGACCCCCTCATGTCACATTTTGTCTAGCTAGTGTCAAAGGATTCAACAAAACCAATACTTCATCATTAGGCAAAAGTAACAGTAGAATGATGGTATGAAGCTCTCCAAAGTTGTTTTGGAACGGAGTCCCAGATAAGATAATCCGTAACAAAAGACGGATTAACCTATCAGGAACTCCGTTCCAAAACATCTTTGCATAACTTCGTACCAACATGCCCCGGTTACTTCTGGCAAATGATGAAGTCATGGAATTTTTCAATACTTTGACACTAGCTAGGCAACCTCTCTCGACCCTCGACCCCCGACTGCTCGGCGATCCACAAACCCTAGACCCCCTCATGTCACATTTTGTCTAGCTATAGTGTCAAAGGATTCAACAAAACCAATACTTCATCATTAGGCGAAAGTAACAGTAGCATGATGGTACGAAGCTCTCCAAAGTTGTTTTGGAACGAAGTCCCAGATAAGATAATCCGTAACAAAAGACGGATTATCCTATCAGGAACTCCGTTCCAGAACATCTTTGCATAACTTCGTACCAACATGCCCCGGTTACTTCTGGCAAATGATGAAGTCATGGAATTTTTCAATACTTTGACACTAGCTAGCTAGGCAACCTCTCTCGACCCCTCGACCCCCGACTGCTCGGCGATCCACAAACCCTAGACCCCCTCATGTCACATTTTGTCTAGCTATAGTGTCAAAGGATTCAACAAAACCAATACTTCATCATTAGGCGAAAGTAACAGTAGCATGATGGTACGAAGCTCTCCAAAGTTGTTTTGGAACGAAGTCCCAGATAAGATAATCCGTAACAAAAGACGGATTATCCTATCAGGAACTCCGTTCCAAAACATCTTTGCATAACTTTGTACCAAAATGCCCCGGTTACTTCTGGCAAATGATGAAGTCATGGAATTCTTCAATACTTTGACACTAGCTAGGCAACCTCTCTCGACCCCTCGACCCCCGACTGCTCGGCGATCCACAACCTTAGACCCCCTCATGTCACATTTTGTCGAGTGTCAAAGGATTCAACAAAACCAATACTTCATCATTAGGCGAAAGTAACAGTAGCATGATGGTACGAAGCTCTCCAAAGTTATTTTGGAACGGAGTCCCCGATAGGATAATTCGTAACAAAAGACGGATTATTCTATCAGGAACTCCGTTTCAAAATATCTTTGCATAACTTTGTACCAAAATGCCCCGGTTACTTCTGGCTAATGATGAAGTCATGGAATACTTCAATACTTTGACCCCCGACTGCTCGGCGATCCACAACCCTAGACCCCCGACTGCTAGGCAACCTCTCGACCCCTCGCCCTTCGGCCTCTCGATCGGTCCCTCGACGACCCTCGACCCCTCGACCTTCGGCCTCGGTCCCTCGACGACCCTCGACCCCGGCCCCCCCTAATGTTGAAGTTATCGGGGAGAGGGTGTATACATATCCGATAAAAAAAGAGGAAGAAGAAGAAAAAAGGAACCGCTAGAGGAGAAGATCGAAGAAAAAAAAAGAAAAAAAAAAAGGAGAAGAAGAAAGGAATAGAGGAGAAGAAGAGAAAATTTCTCTTCTTCTCCTCTATTCCTTTCTTCTCCTCTATTCCTTTCTTCTTCTCCTCTATTCCTTTCTTCTTCTCCTCTTTTTTTCTTTTTTTTTCTTCTTCTTATTTATTTCTCCTCTTTCTTCCTCTCCTTCTTCTTCTTTCTTTCCTCTTTCTTATTTTCTTCTTTCCTATCCTTTTTTTTCTTTTTTTTCTTCTTCTTATTTATTTCTCCTCTTCTTCCTCTCCTCTTCTTCTTTCTTTCCTCTTTCTTATTTTCTTCTTTCCTATCCTTCTTTTTCTAAATTTGTAACTTTTGCATATATATATATAAAACTTTCTATATATATTTAGCATATATAAACAAAAAACTATATAGCTAGCCACATACACATATATATACATCACATATACACACATCACATATATACAGCAACTTCCTAAGAAAAAATATATTTATATACACATAAATATATATTTAACATATATATTTAGCAAATTCCTAAGAAAAAAAAGATATACACATACATATAAATACAGCAACTATATATACAGCAACTATATATACTGCAATTTATATAAACATAAAAAAAATATACACATATATACATATATATACACAACAACTATATATATATATATACAGCAATATTAAACATATAAAAAAAAAGGGAGCCGGCCCTCACATCGGCAGGGCTGGGCGGCGCGACGGCGGCGGGGCGGGGCGGCGACGAGGCGGCGTCGGGGCGGGGCGGCGCGACGGCGGCGGGGCGGGGCGCGCGGCGGCGCGGGGCGACGGGCCGGCCGGGGCGCGGCGACGGCGCGGGGCGGGGCGATGGCGCGGGGCGCGGCGACGGCGCGGGGCGCGGCGACGGCGCGGGGCGGAGCGACGAGGCGGCGTCGGGGGCGACGGCGACGGGGCGACGGGGGCGACGGGGGCGACGGCGACGACGACGGGGACGGAGCAGATCGAGGGCGGCGTCGGGGCGGGGAAGAAGGAGAAACTGAACAAAATTTTCGCAAGTGTAGCTTATATAGGAGGAGTATTAGTCCCGGCTCTTGGCACAAACCGGGACTAATAGCCCCCTTTAGTCCCGGTTGGTGGCAGCAACCGGGACTAATGCCACCCTTTAGTCCCGGTTGGTGGCAGCAACCGGGACTAAAGGCCTTGCCGCGGTGCGGTGGGAAGTTTAGTCCCACCTCGCTAGTTGAGGGAGAGCAGCACCAGTTTATAAGCCCCGCTGCCTCTCTCCTCTCGAACTCCTCTAAACTGCAGGCCTAAGGGCCTAAACTGACACTGCTTTGCCTGTGGACTTGCTGGGCTTTCTACGGGCCTGAATCCTGGCCCATGGTTGGGTTTCTAGTCGTATTCAGGCCGTGTGGGCCCAGCAGGTGGCATATTTTTTCTTTTTTTTCTTTGTTGCTTTATTTTTTAGTTTTGTTTCTACTTTCAACAAAATACTTACTGTTGCTATTTTTATTTATTTGTTTTCTTTGTTTCTTTATTTATTTGATTTTGTTTCTACTTACAAAAAAATATTTATTGTTGCTATTTTTTTTCAAGTTTTTTTGTTTTGTTTTCTGCATTATTTATTTTCTTTTGTAAAACCAATTACGAACTTTCTGTTAGTGCAAGTAGTATTCAAATTTGAATAGTTTAAATTTGAAATTATTTGTTTTCTTTGTTGCTTTATTTATTTTATTTTGTTTCTTTTCAGGAGCCCAAAGGGCGGGAAGGAGGGACCTTTAGTCCCGGTTGGTGGCAGCAACCGGGACTAAAGGGGGGCATTAGTCCCGGTTGGTGGCAGCAACCGGGACCAAAGGCCCTGAGCTGGCGCGGGTGCGGTGGGATGTTTAGTCCCACCTCGCTAGCTGAGGGAGCTCGAGAGTGGTTTATAAGGGCTGCTGCTCCCACCCTCTCGAGCTCCTCTCAAATGCAGGCTTCTGGGCCTAACTCTGCGCGCTGCCCTGTGAGCTTGCTGGGCCTTATATTACAGGTGGATCCTGTGCTATAGGCCTTGCAGGCTCACTGGGCAGCGCCCAATATTTTTTTTTCCTTTTTTGCTTTATTTATTTCTAAGTTGTTTTTTGCTGTATTTAGAGTTGCTTTATTTATTTTATTTTCTTTGTTTATTTCTAAGTTGTTTTTTGCTGTATTTAGAGTTGCTTTATTTATTTTACTTCCTTTATTTATTTTCTTTGTTGCTTTATTTATTTTATTTTGTTTCTTTTCAGCAGCCCAAAGGGCGGGAAGGAGGGACCTTTAGTCCCGGTTGGTGGCAGCAACCGGGACTAAAGGGGGGCATTAGTCCCGGTTGGTGGCAGCAACCGGGACCAAAGGCCCTGAGCTGGCGCGGGTGCGGTGGGATGTTTAGTCCCACCTCGCTAGCTGAGGGAGCTCGAGAGTGGTTTATAAGGGCTGCTGCTCCCACCCTCTCGAGCTCCTCTCAAATGCAGGCTTCTGGGCCTAACTCTGCGCGCTGCCCTGTGAGCTTGCTGGGCCTTATATTACAGGTGGATCCTGTGCTATAGGCCTTGCAGGCTCACTGGGCAGCGCCCAATATTTTTTTTCCTTTTTTGCTTTATTTATTTCTAAGTTGTTTTTTGCTGTATTTAGAGTTGCTTTATTTATTTTATTTTCTTTGTTTATTTCTAAGTTCTTTTTTGCTGTATTTAGAGTTGCTTTATTTATTTTACTTCCTTTATTTATTTTCTTTGTTGCTTTATTTATTTTATTTTGTTTATACTTAATTACAACAAAATACTTATTGTTGCTATTTATTTCTAAGTTGTTTTTTGCTGTATTTAGAGTTGCTTTATTTATTTTATTTTCTTTGTTTATTTCTAAGTTGTTTTTTGCTGTATTTAGAGTTGCTTTATTTATTTTACTTTCTTTATTTATTTTCTTTGTTGCTTTATTTATTTTATTTTGTTTATACTTACAACAAAATACTTATTGTTGCTATTTATTTTTCAAGTTTGTTTTGTTTTGTTTTGTTTTGTTAGTGGAAGTAGTATTGAAATTTGAATAGTACAAACGGACAATGGTATCATACTCGTTTGTTACAAAGTTGGCATGGTATCATCATAATAGTTGCGGAAATAACTCTTCACTTTTTCTTCGCTTGTGTCATTTGCTTATTGCGCCGTAACCATGGATAATCTTCATCGTTTATCAGGATGCTTGGGTCAGCCTTGACTTTGAAGGGAGGAATTTCATGAAACTTTTCATAATCTTCAGACATGTCTGTCTTGCCCTCCACTCCCAGGATGTCCCTTTTTCCTGAAAGAACTATGTGGCGCTTTGGCTCATCGTATGATGTATTCGCTTCCTTATCTTTTCTTTTTCTCGGTCTGGTAGACATGTCCTTCACATAGATAACCTGTGCCACATCATTGGCTAGGACAAACGGTTCGTCATTGTATCCAAGATTTTTCAGATCCACTGTTGTCATTCCGTACTGTGGGTCTACCTGTACCCCGCCTCCTGACAGATTGACCCATTTACACTTAAACAAAGGGACCTTAAAATCATGTCCGTAGTCAAGTTCCCATATGTCCACTATGTAACCATAATATGTGTCCTTTCCCCTCTCGGTTGTTGCATCAAAGCGGACACCGCTGTTTTGGTTGGTGCTCTTTTGATCTTGGACAATCGTGTAAAATGTATTTCCATTTATCTCGTATCCTTTGTAAATCCATACAGTCGAAGATGGTCCCCTGGACAACAAGTACAACTCATCACAAACAGTGTTGTCACCTCTGAGACGTGTTTCCAACCAACTGCTGAAAGTCCTGATGTGTTCACGTGTAATCCAGTCGTCGCACTGCTCCGGGTGTTTGGAGCGCAGACTGTTCTTGTGTTCATCGACATACGGGGTCACCAATGTAGAGTTCTGTAGAACTGTGTAGTGTGCTTGAGACCAAGAATAACCGTCCCTGCATATTATTGAGTCCCTTCCAACCGTGCCTTTTCCAGTCAGTCTGCCCTCGTACCGCGATTTAGGGAGACCTATCTTATTAAGGCCAGGAATGAAGTCAACACAAAACCCGATGACATCCTCTGTTTGATGGCCCATGGAGATGCTTCCTTCTGGTCTGGCGCGGTTACGGACATATTTCTTTAGGACTCCCATGAACCTCTCAAAGGGGAACATATTGTGTAGAAATACGGGCCCCAGAATGACAATCTCGTCGACTAGATGAACTAGGACGTGTGTCATGATATTGAAGAAGGATGGTGGGAACACAAGCTCGAAACTGACAAGACATTGCGCCACATCACTCCTTAGCCTTGGTACGATTTCTGGATCGATCACCTTCTGAGAGATTGCATTGAGGAATGCACATAGTTTCACAATGGCTAATCGGACGTTTTCCGGTAGAAGCCCCCTCAATGCAACCGGAAGCAGTTGCGTCATAATCACATGGCAGTCATGGGACTTTAGGTTCTGGAACTTTTTCTCTGCCATATTTATTATTCCCTTTATATTCGACGAGAAGCCAGTCGGGACCTTCATACTGAGAAGGCATTCAAAGAAGATTTATTTCTCTTCTTTCGTAAGAGCATAGCTGGCAGGACCTTCATACTGCTTCGGAGGGATGCCGTCTTTTTCGTGCAAACGTTGCAGGTCCTCCCGTGCCTCAGCTGTATCTTTTGTCTTTCCATACACGCCCAAGAAGCCTAGCAGGTTCACGCAAAGGTTCTTCGTCACGTGCATCACGTCGATTGAAGAGCGGACCTCTAGGTCTTTCCAGTAGGGTAGGTCCCAAAATATAGATTTCTTCTTCCACATGGGTGCGTGTCCCTCATCGTCATTCGGAACAGCTAGTGCGCCGGGGCCCTTTCCGAAGATTACGTGTAAATCATTGACCATAGCAAGTACGTGATCACCGGTACGCATGGCGGGCTTCTTCCGGTGATCTGCCTCGCCTTTGAAATGCTTGCCTTTCTTTCGACATTGATGGTTGGTCGGAAGAAATCGACGATGGCCCAGGTACACATTCTTCCTGCACTTGTCCAGGTATATACTTTCAGTGTCATCTAAACAGTGCGTGCATGCGTGGTATCCTTTGTTTGTCTGTCCTGAAAGGTTACTGAGAGCGGGCCAATCGTTGATGGTCACGAACAGCAACGCCTTTAGGTCAAATTCCTCCTGTTTGTGCTCATCCTTAGGTACACATCAATGTCGTTGCCGGGTTGCTTAGGGCCTTGGATGAGAACTGGCATCATAATGAACTTCCGCTTCATGCACATCCAAGGAGGAAGGTTATACATACATAGAGTCACGGGCCAGGTGCTGTGATTGCTGCTCTGCTCCCCGAAAGGATTAATGCCATCCGCGCTTAGAGCAAACCATACGTTCCTTGCGTCCTTTGCAAACTCCTCCCAGTACTTTCTCTCGATTTTTCTCCATTGCGACCCGTCAGCGGGTGCTCTCAACTTCCCGTCTTTCTTACGGTCCTCACTGTGCCATCGCATCAACTTGGCATGCTCTCTGTTTCTAAACAAACGTTTCAATCGTGGTATTATAGGAGCATACCACATCACCTTCGCAGGAACCCTCTTCCTGGCGGGCTCGCCATCAACATCACCAGGGTCATCTCGTCTGATCTTATACCGCAACGCACCGCATACCGGACATGCGTTCAGATCGTTGTATGCACCGCGGTAGAGGATGCAGTCATTAGGGCATGCATGTATCTTCTGCACCTCCAATCCTAGAGGGCATACGACCTTCTTTGCTGCGTATGTACTGTCGGGCAATTCGTTATCCTTCGGAAGCTTCTTCTTCAATATTTTCAGTAGCTTCTCAAATCCTTTGTCAGCCACAGCATTCTCTGCCTTCCACTGCAGCAATTCCAGTACGGTACCGAGCTTTGTGTTGCCATCTTCGCAATTGGGGTACAACCCTTTTTTGTGATCCTCTAACATGCGATCGAACTTCAGCTTCTCCTTTTGACTTTCGCATTGTGTCCTTGCATCGACAATGACCCGACGAAGATCATCATTTGGTTCCTCTTGATCTTCAGCAGCTTCACCCGTTGCAGCATCATTGGGCACATCGTCTGGTTCCTCTTGATCTTCATCAGCTCCCCCCATTGCAGCATCACCGTATTCAGGGGGCACATAGTTGTCATCGTACTCTTCTTCTTCGCCGTCTTCCATCATAACCCCTATTTCTCCGTGCCTCGTCCAAACATTATAGTGTGGCATGAAACCCTTGTAAAGCAGGTGGGAGTGAAGGATTTTTCGGTTAGTAAGACATCGTATTCACACATTGAGTGCATGGACAACACATAAAACCATTCTGCTTGTTTGCCTCTGCCACATTTAGAAACTCACGCACGCCCTTAATGTACTCGGAGGTGTGTCTGTCACCGTACATCCATTGGCGGTTCATCTGCGTGCATTTATATATAATTAAGTGTGTCAAAAACCATTACAGAACATCATAAATAGATAATTAAGTGACCAAATGGATAAAAGTTCATCATCACATTAAAACCAAAGTACATACATATATAGTTCTCATCTAACAACATATATAGCTCTCTATACACATCGAAACTATGTAAAACATTTCAACGCGAAAACAAATGCTATCATAATCGCAACCAAGGTAACAATTGATCCAACGGCATAATGATACCAAGCCTCGGTATTAATGGCATATTTTCTAATCTTTTTAATCTTCAACCGCATTGCATCCATCTTGATCTTGTGATCATCGACGACATCCGCAACATGCAACTCCAATATCATCTTCTCGTCCACAATTTTTTTTATTTTTTCCTTCAAGAATTTGTTTTCTTCTTCAACTAAATTTAACCTCTCGACAATAGGTTCCATCTTGATCTTGTGATCATCGATAACTTCCGCAACATGCAACTCCAATTCCATCTTCTCCTCCTCCATTTTTTCCAATTTTTTCTTTAACGAAATGTTTTCCTCTTCAACCGAATTTAACCTCTCCACAAGAGGGTCGGTTGGAATTTCCGGTTCAACTACCTCCTAGACATAATAAAACATCTATGCATGTCAGGTTGGTCGGCATAACTATCATAAGCACTAAAACAAATAGTTATAAATTAAAGATAATATACCACATCCGAATCGTAGACCGGACGAGGGCCCACGTGGGCGGATATCAAAACCATCGCACTATATAATAACAAGCAATAATAAACGTAAGAAAATTAGACAAATATCTATCTAAAGCAATAATAAAAGTAAGAAAAGCATGGACATAACAAGAGGCTCACCACGGTGGTGCCGGTGACGAGATCGGCGGGGGCGATCGACGGCGGCGAAGACGGGGACGGGACGTGACGGACCGCTAAACCTAGACAAATCTCGGAGAAAATAGAGCTTCGAGAGCAGAAAAGCTTAACTAGTGTGGCTCGGGCATTCCACCGAACATGTTGTGTGCATAGGAGGTGAGCTAGAGCACCACTAACCCCTCTCTCCCTCGCCAGAAAAAAAAACAGAGCAGTGAGCTCTGCTCTTGAGTGAGGGGGTTTATATAGGCAACTCACTGGTCCCGGTTGGTGCTACAAACCGGGGCTAAAGGGGAGCCTTTGGTCCCGGTTCATAATACAAACCGGGACTAATAGTGGTGGGCCAGGAGCAAGAGCCATTGGTCCCGGTTTTTAGCTCCAACCGGGACCAATAGGTCCAGACGAACCGGGACCAATGGCCCACGTGGCCCGGCCGGCCCCCTGGGCTAACGAACCGGGTCCAGTACCCCCATTGGTCCCGGTTCTAGATTGAACCGGGGCTAATGGGCTGGACCAATGCCCTGTTTTCTACTAGTGGAGCACAAACCCGACGTTGTTGAATTCCTTCCTCTCAGAGGTGCCATGGCTGATCCTTCGCCTTTGCTTGAAACCGCATCTGAAGCGTGGGTGCTGCCTCCAAAAAGAACCCCACAACACCTGGTCACTATGGGCTCGCCGCCTCAGGGTGCTCCACGCGGGGAGCATCGGCGATGGCTGCAAGTGCATGTTGCTACTCCCACACCATGGTAATGAGGCATTCGACAGTGTAGAGGTCAAAGGAGTGTACGATGGCCACGCTCTCGAACATCAGTGCACTCGAATGGCACCTTCACGCATGCCACCTTGGACTCCGGCATGTGTGGCAATAGCAGCCTGAGTGCGACCGCGCGGCTCGCCAAACCATCGATCGCTGTCACATCTACTGTAGACACTACATGGCGGGAGCGGGAGCGTGGCATCAGGCTCGGATCAGCTAGGGACTCTACCGATCAGTCTTCTTAGCCCAAATCCAACCAACATTCATAATTCAAATCTGATATCGTCATGCTTAAATTCCAGTATATATAACCTACTATCCAAGTTTCAAGCATTCTAGACGACAGCATGGTGTCATCACAAAACGTTGCCTCCATTTTGTTTGGAAACATTTTTTACAAACCAAAACATCTACCAAGTGTAGCCTTGCTAGCTCGTCTATGACCATGTGCTTGATGGCTTCTCGGTCCTCGTTGGTTACCCCAAGTGGAAGGTTTGAGATGCAGTGTAGCGGAAGTTTTCCCTTGGCAAAGATACCAAGGATCGATTTCCCTGAGACTCCCAGTTCCAACAAGAAGGTGTCAACTGCTAACGGCGCCAGATATTAGCAATCAATGTGGACCTGCACACAGATACAAATAACTTTGCTCCCAACGAGTACAGAGAGGTTGTCAATCCCTTCTGGCCTTGTCGTTTACAAAGGATCAAACGCAAGTGATAAAAGTGATAGGTATTGCTGCAATAGTAAGTAAAAGCGTAAAGTAAATAGCGGATGTGATCAATGATGATAATATGGACCGGAGTCCCATGATGTTCACTAGTGATGTCTCTCTCCCAAAAGACGATAAAACAGCTATGTGAGGTAAACGAGTTACAGCTGGGCAATTGACAGAATTATGTGCGCAAACCAATGCTAACTATGTTGCAAGAAAGGTAGAGGTTCAAAGCATGGGCGGTACGCCAAGGCAAGTAGACCGAAATCCATCTGCATCTACTACTAATCATCCACCTTGAGATATCTATCCAGAACATCTCGCTGGTATTAAGTTGCGAGTCCCACCCATAGTGTAAACTCAAAGCAACAGACAACCGCATTAAAAGAACTTTGCGTAAAGTAAACAATCCTTGCACCCGCGGGCACAAGCACCGTTGTTTTCCCCCTTGTGGCAACAGCACATCCCCTAGACTCATGTTTCTGTCACTCAAGCTAGTCATCGAGGGGCATGAACCCACAATCAAGCATAACGTTCCCTCTTGGAGTCACTACCTACTACTTGGCCAAAGCAATAAATAACAACGGAGAACATGCAAGAATTACTCACGAACATAAATATAAAAGAGGTAGATCAAATATATTACTCAAACACAATCTGAACATAATCTCATAATCCATCGGATCCCAGCAAACTCATCATAGCAACAGCATAAGGATTACATATGTGCCTCGATCATGTAGGGCAGCTCACGAGGACTAATTAGTGAAGCACAAGAACGGGAGGAGAACATCACATAGCTACTGGTCATGGACCCATGGTCCAAGGGAGACTACTCACAACTCATCCGGGAGGCGTCCATGGTGGTGGAGAGGCTCCCGGTGGTGATCCTCCCCTCCGGCAGGGTGCCGGGAAGAGTTCTCCTGGTGCTCCCGATCTTGGAAGTGGCGGCGGCGGCGGAACAGAGATGAGATCGCGAAAAAGAGTTCCCATCTCGAGGGTTTCGGGACACGATATAAATATATGCCAAAGGGGGGCATCAGACGAGGCTCGGGGGGCCCAGGCGCCCCCCCGGCGCGGTCAGGGGGGCCGCGCCACCAGGGCACCTGGAGCCCTGGTGGCCCCCCTCCGGCTGTGCTTCGGGTGCCTGGTAGCTTCTGGAACGCTGATTTTTTATATAATTTTTCCGGGATTTTTCTGGCAGTTCTCGTAATGGGAAAACCTGAAATACAAAAACAGCCGAAAACAGAAACTGGCACTGGGGTGCACTGAGTTAATAGGTTAGTCCAAATATGATCAAAAGTGTATGGAAGTGTACAAATATCATAGCAATATCACCCAAAAGAGGCATGGAGCAAGCAGAAATTATAGATACGTTTTGGACGTATCAACATCCCCAAGCTTAATTCCTGCTCGTCCTCGAGTAGGTTAATGATAACAAGAATAATTTCTGTGGTGACATGCTATTAACCATATAGGACTTTTTCATAGTCTTATGACAAAAGCTTATTGAGACAATGAATCTGTAGTAATTAAGTTGCCTCATGAGAAAATCACAAAGAACTGAAAGTTTTACAATATGATACTGAAACATCAAATAGATTTGCAATGAGCATGGTGTGCAAATATGATAAAGTGATATCTCGCTTGCCCCCTTTAGTGAAGCAAAACATAAATGCAGGGGCACCTCCAAGGTTTAAGTGATGACTAGATACAATGATTTCAAAATAAACGATATCACAATCATGCAAAAGACAATGCTACTTTGGGACAATGCACATTACACTCAGAATGACAATCATGCTCTCAGTAGTTGGTGCTTTTAAAAGAAGATGGAGACTCTCGAACCGTGGCTTTTGTTGACAAGATTGAAAACCCGTAGTCGGAAACAAAGACAAAACATGTACCAGAGCTCTTGGCTTTAAAAACAGAAGTAATAATTTTTTTTTGGATATGCATGTTTCGTCAACGAATGCTAGCAGACAACTCAATCACTTCTTGAGATGGACAAGTTTCGAGGAACGGCTCCCGAATGAGGACGATCACATCCTCTTAATCTCCTTTGTTTATCACTGCCAAAGTTTTCTGATTTCTCATGAACAAAGCGTGAAGGAGGGTTTGTTTGTTATATTATCTTTTTGAGCCGGGTGCACTCAATGCCAGTTCCTTCTCGTATTATGGGTTTGCACATTATACATGCAATCCCGGGGTGAAGCTTGTCCAACTTAAAAAGATCATGAATTAACTACTACTTCCTCATGAACTTAAAACAGAGGCACAAATTAGGAATGCTTTTTTTTTCTTTGAATAATTTCGAGATGGTACATGCAAGTCTCCGTTAGGAATGGCAGGTAAATACCATGTAGGAAGGTATGGTGGACTCATATGGCATAACTGGTTTAAAGGAATTGGATGCACAAGCAGTCAGTCCGCTTAGTACAGGTGGAGGTTAGCAAAAGACTGGGAGCGACCAACTAAGAGAGCAATGACGGTCATAATCATGCAGAGCGACAAAGCAACATTGAATCAGGCATGGAAGTTATATCGCTACTCAGAAACAAAAGATCATCAAGGCTTGACAGACTTTCTTTACAGTCTTAAATATGCGTGAGCATACGCCAAGTCAATCAAAGTAAATTCTTGAAGTAAGATATTACTAAACCATACCACATCATAGGCAAACAAATCATGTTGGTATTCCAATAACACATTGGGAACCCCCAGCTATGTGAGACTAACCATAAGAAAACATGAACTACTAAGCGCCATTATGCACGTAGCATCTTTATCATAGACATATCAACCAATGCAACGGAAGCAAACTCTCTTAATAAGATAATCATGATAAATAAAGAGAGTTCAAGCAACCAACTAAACAAAAGCTCTTTAAAATGATAAGCATGAAAACTAAAAAGCTAAGCATGATAGTAGCTATTAAAAGACAAAGAACACACACAGCAAAGATAGACATGAAAATTCTATGTTATGTTCTAGGTAGAAGTGGAGCGTGTTTCTCTCCCACATAAAGAAAGCTGAGTTCCGACTCGTTATGAAAAGCTAAGGAAAACTAAAAAGGAAAACTAAAAGCAAGACGCTCCAAGCATAGCACATAATACATGAAGTGATTAAAATATAGTGGAACGAAAGACGAACTGATAATGTTGATGGAGAACGGGATGCACGGGGGCATCCCCAAGCTTAGACGCTTGAGTCTCCTTGAATATTTCTTGGGGGTGCATGGGGGCATCCCCAAGCTTGAGCGTTTGACACTCCTGAATCTTTTTATCATCTTCCCTCGCACACTTGAAAACTCCCTTCATACATAACTCATCATAATCTGGTTAGCGAGGTTAGTACCCTTAATAAAATAATTGTTCCTTGCTGGAAGTAAGGATATTCTTGAAGGTCTACTGTTTCTCAAGATTGCCAAAAGGTTTTTGCAAAGAAAAAGCAAGCTCTAGGTTTGCAAAATGAAGGAAAGGCAAAACAGGACAGAATCTATGAAACAGAACAGCAGGTAGTAAATAATTTTTCTCGGGGCACTTCTGCAACTCTAATCAAAAAACTCAGAACAGACGCACGAAAGACAATTATATAGAGCACGCTGTCGAAAAACTTCAGACCAAAAAGATGATCTGGTGATTTTATACGAATTTTTCTATCCAAGGACAGAATCTGTTTCCTGGACAGCACGTCACAACTTTTGAACTTTCTTGCAATCAGAGGCTACACTTGGCACAAAATTGAAAAGCAAAGATACAATGATGATGCTACTGTAGTAAACAACATCAAGACACAACAAAAGCAAAATAAAATTTTATTCATGTGGGCTGCCTCCCAAAAGCGCTTTCTTTTATGCCTTTAAGCTAGGCATAATGCATAGAGATCAAGTTGTATCAATTGAACCATCATCAAGATCATCAAAAAGCTCTTCAATAATACAACTATTCTTAAGAGGACTTTCAAATAAAGGCCTCATAGAGATACTTCTAGGGAGAAGACCAAAAGGATAAAAGTCAAGGGAAGATTCATTTATAAATTCATCAAAGAGAGGTGTTTCTTCCAAAGTCTTTACAGTTTCAACCCCTTTGGCAATAGATGAATTACTTTTAGAACGGGGAGCCTTTGGAACGTGAACGAACTTAGGCTCCCTCTTTGCCGGAGTTTCTACCTTTTTGGTTTTGATTGAGGAGAAAGTAGTTCCTAGAGTATCAAAGATTTCCTCAGTCTTGTCTATCCTAGAAGAGTCCAAGTCATGGGATTTGATGGTCTCCAAAGTTTTGAAAATTTTATGCATGGAGCTATCAAGCCTATTCAAATTCCCTTGGATCTTACGATCCAACTCATTTATCTTATTAATGTTTGGCATCTCTAGCTCTATCTTTTCAAGTTTTTTCATAATGTGAGCTAGGGTGATGTCCTCTTGAATGCTAACAACAGGGGGACTCCCAACAAGAATTTAAATAATACTAAGAGACTCCCAAACTGGGCCTCTAGGAAATTCCCATTGAAAGCAGTATCTAGAATAAACCTATTCCAAGAAGTAATTCCAACATAAAAATTTCTAAGCAAGATAGTAGTAGGTTGCTTCTTGGTGGCTCTTTTTTGAGAATCATTAATTCTATACCAAGCATCTTTCAAACTTTCCCCACCTCTTTGTTTAAAGGTGAGAACTTCTGCCTCGTCAAAGACAAAAGGACCCGACATAATGACAACTAAAGAATGAGATAACTATTTTTGTGATTTTTGATAAAAGATACTAAAGCAAAAACTGAAAGGTAAACTAACAAGACTAAAAAGCAAAGGTAAAAGATAGCGTGCAACTCCCCTATCCTGAAGAGTGGAGTCCCCGGCAACGGCGCCAGAAAACTTTGCTTGATGGCTTCTCGCCCCTCGTTGGTTACCCCAAGTGGAAGGTTTGAGATGCAGTGTAGCGGAAGTTTTCCCTTGGCAAAGATACCAAGGATCGATTTCCCTGAGACTCCCAGTTTCAACAAGAAGGTGTCAACTGCTAATGGCGCCAGATATTAGCAATCAACGTGGACCTGCACATAGATACAAATAACTTTGCTCCCAACGAGTACAGAGAGGTTGTCAATCCCTCCGGCCTTGTCATTTACAAAGGATCAAACGCAAGTGATAAAAGTGATAGGTATTGCTGCAATAGTAAGTAAAAGCGTAAAGTAAATAGTGGATGTGATCAATGATGGTAATATGGACCGGAGTCCCATGATGTTCACTAGTGATGTCTCTCTCCCAAAAGACGATAAAACAGCTATGTGAGGTAAACGAATTACAGCTAGGCAATTGACAGAATTATGTGCGCAAACCAATGCTAACTATGTTGCAAGAAAGGTAGAGGTTCAAAGCATGGGCGGTAAGCCAAGGCAAGTAGACCGAAATCCATCTGCATCTACTACTAATCATCCACCTTGAGATATCTATCCAGAACATCTCGCTGGTATTAAGTTGCGAGTCCCACCCATAGTGTAAACTCAAAGCAACAGACAACCGCATTAAAAGAACTTTGCGTAAAGTAAACAATCCTTGCACCCGCGGGCACAAGCACCGTTGTTTTCCCCCTTGTGGCAACAGCACATCCCCTAGACTCATGTTTCTGTCACTCAAGCTAGTCATCGAGGGGCATGAACCCACAATCAAGCATAACGTTCCCTCTTGGAGTCACTACCTACTACTTGGCCAAAGCAATAAATAACAACGGAGAACATGCAAGAATTACTCACGAACATAAATATAAAAGAGGTAGATCAAATATATTACTCAAACACAATCTGAACATAATCTCATAATCCATCGGATCCCAGCAAACTCATCATAGCAACAGTATAAGGATTACATATGTGCCTCGATCATGTAGGGCAGCTCACGAGGACTAATTAGTGAAGCACAAGAACGGGAGGAGAACATCACATAGCTACTGGTCATGGACCCATGGTCCAAGGGAGACTACTCACAACTCATCCGGGAGGCGTCCATGGTGGTGGAGAGGCTCCCGGTGGTGATCCTCCCCTCCGGCAGGGTGCCGGGAAGAGTTCTCCTGGTGCTCCCGATCTTGGAAGCGGCGGCGGCGGCGGAACAGAGATGAGATCGCGAAAAAGAGTTCCCGTCTCGAGGTTTCGGGACACGATATAAATATATGCCAAAGAGGGGCATCAGACGAGGCTCGGGGGGCCCAGGCGCCCCCCCCC
>LR738714.1:672943569-673001050 GCA_902687465.1 Secale cereale | reverse complement strand
CCCCCCCCCCTTCTCTTTGTACATCTGTCCAAGCAACCAAACCGTGCCTTGATCTTTCACCTCCAGCCATCTTCGGTATTACCTCCGTCTTGATCTTCAAACGGGGGCTACCTTTGCATGACCACTTTATTCCAACACGTCGATGATGTGATAGACAAGGTCATACATGGCCACCAACGCTCAGTGCCCTCTAGAAGGGGCAAGGACGTCGACACTTGGGGTAGAGGCTGGAGTAGGGCTTCTCATCCCGGTGACGGCACAAGTCCGCAGTCTTCGATGAAGTGGAAGACGTGGTGACATTAGGTGGTCAACAAGTTTGTTCCCCTACCCCTGCTGCCATCTCTCCTCTACTAGAGGCATAGACCCTGAGCCTGATGGTGAACACATAACCTCATGCTATTTTTGATGCTCCTCACCGACGACACCACCCGTGTGCACAAACATGAAAGAGAACAATGGTGGCTTAAGTGATGGAGTTGTGGAGGCACGGCGGAGATGGAGGTGATGGGCAGAAAAGGAGCAATGCTACACGTATGGAATATTTTTACAGGGTATTATGGAGTGGCTTACCTGGCTGATTTTGACTGGGTAGAAATAAAGTGACGGGCCCACCCGCGCTGAAAATCAGGGGGGAGAGTAGCTTGGAAACAGTCCGTATTGCTTTGTAAACCGTCCGTGTGTCTAGGACTTCGAAAATGCTAGACTCATGGAGTATCACGGGCATTTTACGGGGCTTTCTTCTAACAAATCTCTCTCTTCCCTCCTGATTTTCAGGGTGTGTGGGCCCATCCTCTCCCAAACTGCAGTTCTATTGGTCCACCTCAATTACTCCGTGAACTCCGTATGAAATCCCTCCGTTGTTGTAGCATTGCTCCTAGGATTTTCGGCAGAAAAGAGAGAGAGAAAAATAGAGGCGAGAGGGAGAGGAGGGGATACTAAATGCTATGTAGGAGCGATCGCCACAGGTGTTGTTTACATGGCCAAAACCATGACTTTGATCATATTTTACTAATTTCACGGAGGAAAGCCACCATGCATGTGCTCATAATTTAGGGCAAAAGTTACACAAAAATTAGTTGAGAGACGAAATATGCATTATGCGGTAATTAGGGAGATGCAAATTATTCTTGTCTATGATTTTTTTTTTTGTAAAAACAAAAAAATTGCAGGATGTGAATTTCTTTTTAGTGCCAAACTCTGACACGGGCCTTGTACATCAGCCTGATCCTCACTGGTCACATTTGTTTCATCCCATTCCTCTCCTTAATTTGACGTGAAGGGTAGGTTAGGGAGCTGTCGTAGTAGTAATTAGCAACGTGACAAAGCACATTAGCTAGCACCTAGAGTACTTTTTACTCTGGACGCATTTTAAATTAACCGAACCTAATAAAAATAATAATTACTCTAGAGAAAAATTTAGCAAGTAAGATGACTGTGCTGGCACACTGTATTGTACGTACTCCCTCCGGTCCTTTTTACTCCGCACATTAGGTTTGTCTGAAGTCAAAATTTGCTAAGTTTGACCAACTTTATATTAGTGATTATTAACATCTATGATATGTAATAAATATAATATGAAAATATATTCCGAGATGGATCTAATGATACTGGTGTTGTTATGTGAATGTTAATAATTTTTTGTATAAAGTTGGTCAAAGTTGAATGAGATTGACTTCAGACAAACCTAATATGCAGAGTAAAAAGGACCGGAGGGAGTACCTACTGCCATGGTTTAGTGAGGGTTCACGCTACCCTGCCAAAACAAAGTAACCCAGCTTGATCGTCTCCCGGGAAGGCGAGGGAATGATCAACCAACGTTGCCCGCCCAAAATTGTCAAACACGTAGCGTGAGCCCTCGCTAAACCATGGCAGTGAGTGCAATACAGTGTGCCAGCGCAGCCATCTTACTTGCTAAAGTTTTCTCCAAGTACACACATGATGCGACTGGACGAAGGAAAGGGGCGGGGCATGCAAAAGCGCAGCCTGGCCTGGAGCTTAACCCAAGCGACCCATCGCATGCACATTGGACCACCGGCATTCGTGGATCTGGCGACATGAATTGTGCTAGTACGTAGGCGAGTTAGCACCGGGCGGCATGTCGTCGCATGTGTACGCGATCGAGGAACGCGTACGCGGGCCATCGAGTTTGCTGCAGTTGGGGGGCAAAGATGCTAGTTTTGCTTGGAAAGACCTCGATCGATCTCATCTTTTTATCGGTCTCCGTACCCCCTAAGCTTAGATTGGCACACAAACAACAATTCCGGTATTAATTGCAAAGTTCACCTATAAAAAATGCATTTGCTATTTATTTGTTGTGTTTTCTCAAACACAATACAGACGCATACGCTTATATATACATACGCACACTCATATTTATGAACACACACGCACACCCTACCCCTATGAGCATCTCCGAGAGACTGGGTCATCATATGATCTTGAGATTGACGAAATTACCACAGGCACCCGTAGTCGATGGGAACGTCTCCTTTCACTGGACGTTCATCACCGAAAATCCTTAAATAAATTCAGGATAATGCGAGCACCATGACCTGAACTCTGACGGGCTGGGGATACCACTGTCCACGTAACCATCCAAGTACATGTTGCATCGCATTATTTATTAGTTGTTGATAAAACGAATTTTGATCGGTCAATTTTCAGGGGAGAGAGTATAGTGCATTGCTTTGATGCTGAGACGGGGCAAGACTGCCGGCCACTTCGCCCAGTGAGATGAGGCCGAGCCAGGACCTTGTTAGTAGAGGCGAGGACGTGGGTTAACTGGTGCAGATGAGGGGCCATTTTGTTTTCACCACCACCGTTTGGATTAGATAGGCTCGGATAGGAAATCGCCTGAGGCGGGGTGATTGGGCTATGGCGGGAAGAATTCACGTTGCAAGGAGGAAGAGGAACAATGCGTATTGAGAGGTTGAGGATGAAGGACATGCATTGAATGTCTATTCCGGCTGGGGCAAAATCAACCGAAACAAAAATAGTCAGGCAACTCAAGAATAGACCGTCGAATAAAAGGTATTACTCCAGCAAGATGCAATATCTCCAATTTGTAGGTATTTATACTCCAATCATGAATAAAAAATGCAGCATGTTTTTATATAAAAAAGCTTGTGATTTATAACTTATGTCATTACATCACCAACTGGACAATCTGATTGACAAGCCAATGGCAGAAAAACATTGAAGGAGTCATGAAGATCAAGTAGGTGATGATGGAGGCCTACAAGAAAAGGCATCGGTGGGCTCCGACGATTCCTAGGATTACTTCTGGCATAGGCTAACACTCCAACATTGATGCCTCGCTCATCTTCCCTGGCCTCTTCAATGGCCATTTACCGCTATCTTGGTTATTTTACTGCTGAAGAGGCATTTTATTGATGCTCATTTTCCAAAGAAAAAAAGACTTGCAATAATGATATCAATAACCATCTCAACTCGCATTAGCAAAAGTGGTCACCTCGCACTTTTTATTAAGTTTAAAGTAAGCAACATCTAGAGAGTCATATAAAGTATAAAGAAGAAAAATCGGAGCAACATGCTCAAAACAATCGACTCAGTCACCAATTGTGCTATTGGATCGCTATCCAATCTAGTTGAACAAATCCCTTGCAACCGTCTCCAATCGTTTACACCCAAACTCTAGTTGAAGAAATCCCTTGCAACCGTCTCTAATCGTTTACACCCAAACTCCGTAGATGATCAATTCTCCACACGTAGAAAGATAGACCAAGTACACATTAAATTAGTGACTTTGTAGATGACCTGGAAAAAGTTTGAATTTTTTGATTTGTTAATACAAGGTCATTACAACAATTTCATAATGGTCAAACTAAAAAAAAAGCACCGAATCATCCAAAATGAAGCATTAAGGGGATATAAACACCGAATCATATATGCACTCTAAGCATGGAAGAAGCTCCCCTCAACCACCGAACAGATGCAGCTTTGGTGGCGTAACTGCACCTCCCTTTGGGTGTGTGACATGTGGGCCAACCACACGTTGGGCCCACATGTCTGGCACACAACGGCACCTGCCTTAAGGTGCTGAAGCTCAGTCCTTATCGAACATATTGGTCATAATAACCGGGGTGACCTATTTGGATAATCAATTATAGGTTTGATGGTTATGCTTTGACTATGGACAGCGACCTGCCCGTTAATTACTACGACTAGCAATGTGTTCGTGGGTTGCAACGGGTTCAAAGTAGAATAATACATGTTCGCAAACTTAAAAGAGAAACACTCTAGTTTTGGTGTATATATCACTAAAAATATAATCGTATTAGGGTTCACTCAAAATACATTTCTCGTGGCTGTTTTGATGAGGTGGCGGAGGGATGTGGTTGGTTTCAAAACACAAAGGGTATCCACAAATTGGAGGAAAGAAATTAGGTCTTATTGCAAAAATGCCATAGCTTACATCTCAGTCGTTAAACATAGACTGATGATCGAAAATGACGGACAGTAGACACGTCATTATCAACTGAGTCAGTTACCAGTATATTGACAAGCTTGGCACCTCGTGTCATATCAGTACACGGATCGTACTGCGCCCCCTACAGTTTTCATCTAAAAATTTGTGTTGTGCTGCAGTGTACAAGCATTAGCGTGGAAGCATGAGGCAACCTTTTCCAACCTTTTCCTTTTAGTTCTACCTAGCTTAGCTTAGCTTGAGGGTTGGGTTGACTTTGATCAGGAGACGTCCACTTGCGGTGACCAGTGGGCATCGTAACGCATATGCAGCGAGTCAACGGGGCGAGCTGCCTCCTTTCGCAGGAACTTCACCGGCCGGACGATACGGCCTCTTCATGGAGGGGTGGAGGAATGACGGAAAAGAGTTTTTCGGCTTTATAAATAAACCAATCATCAACACAACATTTGAATAAATCGATACAAAGGCACTATATCACCACACACAACGCACACATCTAAGGGTGCCGGGCATCGACACATCACCTCAACGACGACTAAGCAACCTAAGGATGAGCCAAGAAGAACCGTTTGGGCCAACGGAGACCACCACCAGGATGAGCGATCCACCGAAAAGAGATGAGATAGACAAGGCCGGAGCAAGGACTCCAAAACGATGCCTTTAAAATGGAATGGAGGGGTGGAGGAATGACGAAGGGGATCAAGTTAGGAGTGATATTGGCGTTCGTGTTGGCCACAAACTGTTCACTGTTGCGCGCTGGATTAAGCCACGCACACAAATAGGCAAGAATGGCGAGAACAAAAATTATTCCCCGATTTTCATGACTATTCCTCTAGAGAATACAGATTATCCTGCGCAAGAAATTGTTCTGTTTTCTCTTAATCTCTTTCGTCCCAACGCAATCTGTGGTTGGATGGTTAGAGGGACAGTGGTATCCCCAACCCACCAGGGTTAAAGTCCCGGTGCTTGCATTATTTCTGGATTTATCTCAGGATTTTCGACGATGCGCTTTGAGTGGGAGGAGACGTTCCCGTCGACGACGAGGCGCTTAAATCTCAAGATTATATGCCGGCTTGGTTTCTCGAGGGTGCTTATAGGGGTAGGGTGTGTGTGTGTGTTCATAGGGGTGAGTGTACTGTGTTAAAAAAAAAAGAATCTATTCCATTTCATATTTTCTCTCTGTTTCGGTTTTCCACGCAGCAGAGGAGAACATTCTCTTTTGTGTTCAGATTTTTTCTTTCTAAAATATGAAGAAAAAAGCCAAGTCCGAAGTCCAAAGAAGCTTCTGCCTGTCGTCCCGTCTGCAACTGTGCGCCTCTCAAGTACCGGAGCGAGGCAAGCGAGTCAGGGGACAGGCCGCGGGACGACAGTAAGAACAGGAAGCTGCCGCGGAGCGCCAAGACCACGCCGGCGAAGGTCGACGTCCGGCGGCCACCTTCCGGCTTGCGTGGTCGACGGCCATCGTGACGACGTACAGGGCAACCCCATTCCCAAATTGACGCCAAAGTGAGTACCTAGGGTTTGCTAATTTATTTTCTAGTCCTGCTATTTCCGTGTCAAATACCAGAATTACCGTATCGATTCTGTACAATTTTCGCTTCAAATTTGATTTAACGAGTATTGATCCGACTTGTAGTCTCGGTCCCTAAAAACTGGGCTTCGTTGCAATCTCTACTTGTACTACTAGTACTGCTCCAGACTTGACACATCATACACGAATGTTAGCTAGTGTTTCAGCTATCTAGCAGGAGGCTAATTGAGAGATTTCTGATTAGAAAAGAAGAAACTTCCAACACCAGTGCAGAGATTTCAGCTGGAAATATTGACTATTGTCCCCCCAACACGGTTGTGTGGGGGAGCTAGGCCAAGTTGCTTTGGCATTGATGAAAGCAACAGGAAAACATAGCTATCAGCCTTTTATCTCTGAAGAAAAGTTTGGTTCGACACAACAGCTCAGGGCCTTTAACATCAATGCATAGTGCAATTAACACAAGAAGATCCGGCAATTAGCTATCTAGATTTTCCATTGAAGAAAGTTCCAAAACGAAAATAGCTGCGGCAGAAATCTGAACTCATTTTATCGGAACTGCTGTAGGATTGCAGCTCTCAGATGTTCATAGAGAAAAATGCTTCTTTCACAGCCATTACTTCGCTGTAAATTTCATGGATGCTTGGGCGATCTTTTGGTGACTCAACGGAGCATAACAGCCCAAGTTTAAGGAGCTGCAGAGCGCAGATATGCATCACTGTAGTTGACCTGTATTGTTCTGTTTTGGGGGTAACAGTAGGCTGATCTTCAGTTTTTGGCATAAGGCTGGGGTGAAGAATGCGTTCAATTTCTGAAAGTGACGCATCTACATACTTCTGGAGTGTAAGGCCATTACCGAATGCTTCATCAGTAGGTCTTTTCCCCGTTAGCATTTCTAAAAGTATGATGCCGTAACTATAGACATCGCCCTCGGTTGAGATTTGACTGCCCATGCCATACTCTGCAACGATTTGAAACAAAAAAAGTTATGACAGGCACTAGAATATTTTAATGAAAAGTAAAATACTACTCTAGTACTTAACTCAGACTAGTTTTAGTTACCCACCAGGAGCAATGTATCCAATAGTTCCCCCCGGTCCAGTTATGCTTGTTGAGTTGCTCTGAGCTTCAGATGAATAACCATGAATTAACCTTGCTAGCCCAAAATCACAGACATACGCAGTATCTTCATCATCAAAGAGTATGTTGCTTGGCTTCAAATCACAGTGAACCACTGGTGGGATGCATTGGTTATGAAGGTATTCCAGTGCAGACGCGATGTCAACTGCTATGCATATCACTGCCCCCAAACTCAAATCAACATTCTTCTGGAGCTTAGCATGAAGTCGGTTTTCAAGGCTACCATTTGCCATATATTCAAATACCAGAGCTTTGAACTCATTCCCCACCAGATCGTAAGTTGAGCATGCAGTTATTACACTCACGAGATTTCGGTGACGGATGTTCCGCAAAGCTTTGCACTCAGAAGCAAAGCTATTCGATGCACCATACTGGTTAAGCTTGAACACTTTAACGGCAACTGAGGTGTCTTTTCCATCCAACTGACCTTTATACACTATCCCGAATTGCCCAGAACCAACTATATTGGTCGGAGAAAAGCCGTTTGTTGCTTTGCTTACATCATTATATGTTAGCCTTTTAAACTCCGTATATGTGTGGTCAATGGACTGACTTGATCTCCGACTCTTTTTCTTTCTCAAAATATGGAAAATGAGGAAAACCAGCCCTAAGATCAAGGTCAATGCAACAACAGCTGACAGAGCTGCCAACAATGGAACAATGAACTTGCGCTTTCTCTGAGATGCCGAGGTGGAGCACCTGGGCAAATCGTTGACTTGAAAATTTGAACAAAGAAGTGCATTTCCTTGAAGAGAAAGATTCTTTGTGTTGTCAAAGACTCCACCTATTGGAATCGGCCCCTCAAAGTTGTTGAAGGACATATTTAGGTATTGCAGCGAAGTGAATGTCTCAAGGAATTCTGGTATTGTACCGGATAAATTGTTTTGGGAGAAATCTAATGCTTTGACACCCTTGAGGTTTGCCAATGATTGTGGAATGCTTCCTTCCAGGTGGTTCCCGTTTAAGTTCAGTGATTCCAACCGGACACATGCACCAAGTGTGGATGGCATTGTGCCTGTGAGTTTGTTGTGCGAAAGGCTCAAGGAACCAAGGTTTATCAAGCTACCAATTTCTGGAGGTATGGAGCCTGTGAACTGGTTATGTGATAGGTCAAGCAACCAACTCAGCTGATTCAACTTGCTAAACATGGGCCCGTTGATGCTCCGGTTGAGGCCATTGCTGGAAAGGTTTAGTGCCACCAATTTCTGGCAGCCAGCTAAACTTGTAGGTATGCTTCCACTTAATTCATTTTCTTGTAAATAAAATTCAGTCAGCTGATTCAAGTTACCAATGGAAGGTGGAATTTCTCCAGAGAACTTGTTTCGTGATAGGTTAAGAATAAACAAATTTCTTAGCTGGCCAAGAGTAGAAGGTATAGGCCCTGTGAAGAGATTGTTATCAAGGTAAAGTAGGGAAATTTCAGACAGGTTTCCAATCTCCAAGGGAATGGTGCCAGATATGTAGTTTGACTGTAGAGTCAAGCCATTCATACTTTTGGGCAGGGTTGCAACAGAACTAGCCGGCAAATTCCCGCGTAGTTTGTTTTCTCCCAAGTTCAGCTTTTGCAACTGTGAACAATTTGCTAAGGACGAAAAGAATGTCCAATCTCCAGCTTCTAGCTGATTTGAGTGCAGCATTACAACCTGCAAATTTGTCATGGAGCCGAAGGAAGGAACCACCCCACTCAGTGAATTGTTGCCAAGATATAGGAACTCCATGCTGGAGGCATTGGCTAGCGATGCCGGGATCTCACCCTCAAAATGATTGTTAGACATGATCAATGAATTGATGTTAGAAAGAGTGTTCCCCATATCGGAAGGAAGTGTGCCTCGAAGATTATTGTTGGCCAACCCAAGAAAGCTTAGCAAAGGTAAACTATAAATGGACGGTGGCACTATCCCTGATAGATTGTTGTATGAGAGGTCAAGGAATTCCAGGCCTGATAGCTTAGACAAATCCGGAATGTTTCCCTGCAACAGGTTTTGAGCAATTAACAGACCGGTAAGCTGTGTGAGATTTGTTACTGAGGGTGGCACAGTTCCGGTTAGGCTATTCCCTGTTAAATCGAGGTAGTTGAGCTTTGAAGGGAAGTTTGTGAAAGGTGGAATTGGCCCAGAAAGATTGTTCATCGAAATATGTATCTCTATGATGGTTGAGCTGTTGAAAAGAGCTGACGGTATGGCCCCAGAAAGACTATTGTTTTGTAGAGAAAGGTAGCGAAGCGAGGTACAATTTGCCAAAAACAGCGGGATTTCTCCGTTGAGAAAGTTGTTTGTGAGACTGACAGACTCCAAAGCCGGTGAGCTCCCGAGTAGAGGTGGAATCTCACCAGAAAGTTTATTGCTGGACAAGTCTAGAGAAGAAAGGTTGCGAAGCGTACCGAGTCTCGATGGGATCACACCTCCAATGGAGTTACTGCTCAGCGCCAGGACCTCAAGGCTAGAGCATAACGACAACGATTCTGGGATCTCGCCGCTGAACGCATTCAAGCTGAGGTTGAGGTAGCGGAGTCCAGTGAGCCGGCCTATCTCAGGTGGGAGATGATCGGAGAGCTGGTTGTTTGGCAAGTGGATTCTCACCAGAGAGGTGAGGTTGGACATGCAGGGAGGGATTTTGCCGGTGAGGCCTTGTGCCTCCAAGTCCAAGGCCACCACTAGTGGCAGTTGTGGCTGCCTTGTGCATGAGACACCGCGCCAACTGCAGAAATCTGGTGAGGTGGTGTTCCATGTGGTGATGGAGAGGCGAGACTTGAGGCAGAGCAGAGCGTCTCGGTTGTTGTCAGATTCATCAGCTAATGTTGTCAGCAACAAGGGATGCAAAACCGATGAGACGAGGATGGCCAACACTACTGCCCAAGCCATCTGGTTGGTATGCAACCATGAAATTTGGGCTGATTTGATTCTGGAAGAGCAATAAGGTGGTTTTTATAGAGGTCTGTTGCTGGGTTGTAGAGGTCAGTGCTCGCCAACCTTTAGCTGGTTGTTCTTGGTGCATGCAAGTCTAGTTTTGGGTTCAGAACGGAAACTTTGCAATGTGCCGTTTATAAACTTCCGGAACTATGGTTGTAGTTTCCTCGGTGGAAGAGTATCAGTTTGTTAGTCAATACATGTCCACATTGGATGTATGTGAAAATTTGAATAGTATTAACTTGGACTATAAGGTTTGTTAGTTTGTAAGTCGTATAAGTTTCTAACTCTCTGAACAGGACAATTCGGGGCAAATGAACTTTATGAAAGTTCTGCGAGAAATACCTATCCAACTTTGTTAGTATACATCGTAACTAATGCGAGGTTTGAAGTCCTCTAAGTTTCTCTGTCCCTGAATAGGAAAATTGGGGACAATAACGTTTCTGAAAGTTCTAGGAGAAGAACATTTCCAACTTTGTTAGTAGACCGTAACGAATGTGAGGTTTGTCAATGTCCGTGAACAAGAAAATTGGGGGCAATGATGTTTATGAAAGTTCGGGGAGAAGAACCAGTCCAACTTCGTTAGTTGACAGTGACTAATGTGATCATATTAAACTTAGGAGTTTCCGTAAGATGCGTGCACTGCTTTGCATAACAAGTAGTTGATGCAGAAAAATAGGAGCACACACGTCGCTGCCATCAGAATACCATTTCCCAGTCAACATGGTCCGGTCAAAGAATCTTGTTCAACTTTGACAAAAATTTCTCTGTTTAATTTGCTGTCTTATGCAAAATATCACTGTCTTTCCAGTCAAAGTTATTGAAAGTTCTTGTCTAGTTGCTGTTTTCTGTAATACTGGTACAGATCCTTTATTTAGACGAACACAAAGCATAAGAACCAACCATAGTGAATGCAGCGGCCTTCATTTTGCCTCACAATGGCTTGGAGGTACCTCTTGGTTCTTCGACTTGTTACAACCGGGATCATTCTGCTCGTTTTCCTGAACCGAGCGGCATCTTCATCGCGTAAGTACTCTGCCTTGCGTATCTACTAAGTGAAATATGTAGCTTTCTTTAGAGCAGATTGATACCAGTTTTATTCACAGAAAATAGACTTTTCTTTTTAACATGGCAATGTCTACTTTTTACTATTTGTTCTCTTTGCGAGAACTGCCAGGACAAATAATCTCCCTGCATCTCATGGTATCCTGACTGTTAGTTTGATTCCAGGAATGTTCTCATTTTCACCTGATACACTCTCATCAGCCATCAGGGGTAGATCACCTTATAGGTTTAATATAGTAAAAACCCTTTTTATTATTTATTCATTTCGAAAAGGAGAGTAGACCCCCAGCCCCTAGAACTAACATGGAGTTCAATTCCATTACGAAGTAATTTGATTGTATGTACTATGCTTTGCTAGTAATTTGATAGTATGTACGTACTCAAATGGGTAAGGTGCTTCCTTTTATGACCAGATATACTATTACTTGTAGAGTAACCTATAACCAAGTTGTGTTTTTTTCTTGCAGAAGCCGGGCCAGTTTGTCCACCTTGTCTTTGCTGCCGGTGCAGCTGTGGTCCGCGATGAATGATTGTACGTTCCAGCAGTTTTGCCGGGATTACCATTTTGCAGAAAGCCGATGACACTCTTCTTTTTACACTTTTTTCGCCACTGTTGTTTCAAGGAATTCACATATAGGAGTATATGTATATACTCGGTTGCAACGTAGCAAAACAATAAACTGTTGTAACGGTTAATGCTGGTCTATTGAACATTTACCGGACCTAATACTCGGAGCACTATGCCATAACTTGTAACGATGAATGCTGGTCGATGAGCAAGGTACTAAGCATGCCGCTCGTACATATGCCCAAACCGGTGCCTAAAATGTGAGATAGTTTCAGGTTCTTTGTCCTCTCGTCTCACTTTTTTTGATAAAACCTTTAGCACATCAACAAAGGCGCACAATTTTGCCAAATATGTATTAAAATGCCCTATTAATCAAAAAAGAATAAAACATAAGCTGCTTATTTTGGTGGAACTAATTTGTAAGCTTCAAAGGACAAGTTATGTACTACTAAGCTAAGTTTGTGGTTGCCGAACTGTGTTGCGTTCTGCTTATTTTATAACGTCTTTGTGAAAAATTAGCCGCCAAGGTATGCAAAAACAGGTCAAACAAGCACTAAAAAATTAGAGAAAAGAGGATTGGCAAACGGGATTGTCATAATACACCATAAAGCGAAACACATCCTGATACTTAACACTGGTTGGACTAGATTATAGCACTATTCTCTGGGCTAAAGAGCATCTCTAACAAGTCCCTTTCCCGTAACAAATGGCTGGTTTAGAGTGAGTTGGACAAGAAAAAACTGCTCCAACAGGTCCGTAAGCACGATTTTTCTTTAGGAAACCCCGTATAATCAGCTCTACTTCCCCTCCATCTAGGGGAATATGGCCTCCTTGAGCTGTTGACCAACCAAACGAGCACCATGGAAGTCTATATTATCCGTGCAAATAACGGTAACTGATTGATATGCCATACTGCCATCTTACCGAGTTCCCTATCCCTAAACCCTATAGCAAGTACATTTTGGTGATGGTGGTACTTCTTTCGTGTTGGCTAGTAGAGTTCTGGACTCCTTGTTGTTTTGATCAGACGATGCCTACTTCACCTGCGTAATGCTGCAAGTTATTAGCAAACTTGTGTTCGATTCAATGTTGAATTAGTGATATCGGTGTGTTGCGTTGAATGCTGATTTGAAGCCTTCTTGATGAATTACTAAAACCTATGTTTGATCCATGTTGAGTTAGTTCATGGGTGCTACAAGACTTGCCTCTCGTTGCTACGATTTTTTTGTTGTCGTACTTTTCACTGTTTCTTGCTGCATTTGTGATAGGAAATAGCTGCAAAGAAAGGTCATCATGTGATTCATGGATTTATGCACTGCTAGCTCAATAATCAATGTGTTTTCACCTATGCCGTTCCTGCACTTCACTTGTATGTATTCCTATGTTTGTTACCAAGAGAGGTGATGTTGCGAGGTCATTACAACAATTCAATAATGTTCAAACTAAAGCACAAACGACGAATCATTCAAAATGGAGCATCAAGGGGATAAGAACATCGAATCATATTTGCGCTTTAAGTGATGAACAAACTTCCCCCAATGAGTTACCGAACATATTCATTATAGTAAGTAATAACTGGGGTGACCTATTTGGAGAATCGACTATAAGGTGGATGGTTGTGTTTTCAGTAATAAGCAACATGACTGTCGACAACGATCTGCCTGTTACTAATTACTACGATTACCAACATATTGTAAAGCCTGGCACCTCCAGGATACAGGGGTCAGATTTTGACCCGACCTGTGCCCGTTAACATGGGTGGCACGATCTGCCATGCTCGTGTTATCGCAGCCACAGCCTATCACCTAGTCCCTCCGTTCCAAATTACTCGTCGTGATTTTAGTTCAAATTTCTCGTCGGAGTATGAGTGTACGCCCCACCCCCTCTTACAGTTTTCAGCTCAAATAATTTTGCTGTGCATGCATTAGCGTGCAAGCATGAGGCGACCTTTTCCTTTTAGTGCTACCTAGCTTAGCTTAGCTTGTGGGTTGACTTTGATTAGGAGGCGTCCACTTGCCGTGACCGTGGGCATCCATCCCTCAAAAGGAGAAAACCAAAATCATAATGCATATGCAGAGTCAAAGGGCTTTTATTTATACAAATCGAGAATACCTGCGTGCGCAGGTACGCACACGCATGCTGTACCTTTTTCTTTTAAATGTGTAGTTTTTCTCTTTGGGCATTCATGATATCAGCAGCTGACCAGCAAGTGCTCCTCAGCTCAAAAAAAAAAAAAAACCAGCAAGTGCTCCATGTTCCATCCAGTCCCAGTTGCTTCGGATCTTGGGGGTAAGAGCACTTGCGCGACTTGGTTCCTGAAATGAAAACCCTGGTGGTTCAGAGCTCGCGATCGAGCTGCAATTTTTCGCAGGACGATACAAAATCGTTCGATTTTGTCCCAAACTGGCGGGAGTATATGCGCAGAACCATTTCCGTTCTCAAGGAACTGACAGGAGCGTTACCTTTTCATTTAGACGCAAGAGTTCTCAACTGTTTCTGTCGCCGCTTCGTAGTTCAGAAAATGTGCTGTGTGTTGATTTTGATGAGGACTAACCTGCTAATAAAATGGCGGATCCTATTTATCACGCTGGTCGATGGATACCGATGAAACGCGCACCCTCCTCAGCACAAACACAGGCTACATGGGCCGGCCCATTACAGTGTATTTCTGTGTTGTTTTCCAGCTGGTTTTGGGAATGTTCTAGAACCTTCCCTGAACCAGTTTTTCACACAAAAAATCATCTTTTTTCTTCCATTGCATTTTTATTTTGTTTTTAATTCTTGAACGCTTTATGTGTTTTTCTTTCGTTTTTATGTTTTCTTTCGTTTTCTTTTTCTCTTTTCTTTTTTCCATTTTTAAATTCTGAACAATTTTTTTAATTTTCATGAACATTTTGAATCCGTTATCTTTTTCTAAATCTGGGAACAATTTTTCGAATCACAAATAGTGTTTGAATTCATGAACAATTTCTAAATCAATAAACATTTGTCAACCATTTTTTTGAATTAAGGAACATTTTTTGAAATTTGTGATTTTTTAATAATTTTGTGACAATTTTTGAATTTTGTCAAAAAAATGAGTCGACGAATATTTTTTGATTTGGTTGTGTGGAATAGAAATATTTAGATTAATAACACGTGAACCAAAGTTAAAAACACATACAACTGATTATATTTGATTGTGTATATTGTTAAAAAAATATTGAATATAAGTAGAATAATAGAATGAAAAATATTTTCCCATGCATGGTTGCATGTGATTGTGGGTCTTTTCCCATGCAAGATTGCATGTTGAGATGGTTCTTATCCCATCCATAATTGTATGATGATGTGGTATGCTTGCATGTTGAGATGAGTAAGTTAGTGAGGATCACTCTTTTAAGTATATATATAGGACAAAGGATGCCCAATCCTTCAAATCCCAAGGCTCATACTTGGGAGCTGCTCCAAAACTATTTTTAAAATCTCTTGGGAGACATTTAGGGCCAATTTGGTTCAAGACCTGGACAACATGCGTGGAGAAAACTCACGCATGGATTGAGGGCCAATTGGTTCAAGATCTGGACAACGTGCCTGGAGAAAACTCACGCCTGTATTGAGCCTCAAATGTTGGACAATTCTGCCTGGCCAGGCTAGCCTGGTGGACATGCGTTTGGTTTGTTCCCTTGTCATGCTGTTGATTTACACTACAATTAGTACACAGAGAAACCCACATCCATCGATACTACGCAAAAGAAATAATAAACTAATGCCAGGCATAGCTGCAGGCATACCCAGACGTAGGAAACGGGAAGCCCGGCTCAGGCTAACCACGCTGCCGAGTGGCCAGGCAAGGCTAATCCCTTTGTCAGGTCTTGCGGGCCAGGCTTGATTCGTATGGCCAGGACGTTAACCAAACACGGTCCAGGCATGTCTCAGGGACGCTCCATGCCAGGCAAACTTTTGCGAGGGAAGCAACCAAACACACCCTGAGCCTCAAATGTTGGACAATTCTGCCTGGCCAGGCTAGCCTGGTGGACATGTGTTTGGTTTGTGCCCTGGTCATGCTATTGATTTACACTACAATTAGTACACAGAGAAACCCCACATACATCAATTTTATGCAAAAGAAAGAATAAACTAATGCCAGGCATAGCTGCAGGCATACCCAGGCGTAGGAAACGGGAAGCCTAGCTAAGGCTAACCACGCTGCCGGGTGGCCAGGCCAGGCTAATCCCTTTGTGAGGTCTTGCAGGCCAGTCTTGATTCGTATGGCCCAGGACGTTAACCAAACACGGTCCAGGCAGGTTTCACGGACGCTCCAAGCCAGGCAAACTTTTACGAGGGAAGCAACCAAACACACCCTTATTGCAAAGAAAAATGATATTGTAGTTGGAGGTAGGAATGTTTTTTAAAACAATGTTTTGAAACAAGAGAGATGTGAAGGACGTGATGGAATTGTTATAATGAAATTATGATGTTGTAAATGAAGATGGTTATGATGGATAAAATTGTGTATGGTGTTTTTTCAACTCTGGGAATAAAGCTAAGTGCCGCTAAACTAGCCTAACATGTGCACCCACATTACCCTGGTATGGGACGGGGCTAAATTTAGTAACTTGGATAAGGTAGCTTGGAGCCCACACTATAGTGACGAGGGACAACGTAACTTCTCTCGGGACGGGGCCAACTCCAAAGGAGGGGTCTTCAGTGTTTCTCACTACCGGTCACAATGGTGGTACACCCGTAGGTTACGGTCGAAGGAAAGTAATGATCTTGTTTGGGTCTTTCTTACCCGAATGGGAAGAATGTGTCTGGATGGGGTGCAAGGAACAATGCCGTAGGGTAGGATCCATATTAGTATTAGAACTAAGAAAAGTTTAGATCAGGTGCTTAACTCGGGTACTTAATTAATGTATGGCGAGCCGTGGCTGACACGAAAAGCATCATGGATCTTGTGGGTAAAGTGTACAACCTTTGCAGAGTCTGAAACTATTCGAATAACCATGTCCATGGTCATAGACGAGCTAGCAAGGCTACACTTGGTAGATGTTTGGTTTGTAAAAAATGTTTCCAAACAAAATGGAGGCAACGTTTTGAGATGACACGATGTTGTCGTCTAGAATCCTTGAAACTTGGATAGTAGGTTATATATATATATATATATATTGGAATTTAAGCATGACGATATCAGATTTGAATTATGAATGTTGGTTGGATTTGGGCTAAGAAGACTGACCGGTAGAGTCCCTAGCTGATTCCGAGCCTGATGCCATGCTCCCGCTCCTGCCCTGTAGTGTCAACGGTAGCTGCAACGGCGATCGACGGTTTGGCGAGCCACACAGTTGCACTAAGGCTGCTACTACCACACATGCCGGAGTCCAAGGTGGCATACGTGAAGGCACCATTCGAGTGCACCGGCGTTCGAGAGTGTGGCCACCGTAGAATCCTTCGACCTCTACGCAGTCGAATGCCTCATTTCCATGGTGTGGGAGCAGCAACATGCATGCACTTGCAGCCATCGCCGCTACTCCCCGCGTGGAGCACCCTGAGGCTGCGAGCCCATAGAGACCTGGTGTTGTCGGGTTCTTGTTGGAGGCAGCACCCACGCTTCAGATGCGGCTTCAAGCGAAGGTGAAGGATCAGCCCTGGCGCCTCTGAGAAGAAGGAATTCGACAATGTCGGGTTTGTGCTCTGATGCAGCTACGAGGACCACAAGGCGGTAGCGGTGGCTGTCTCATCGCCCAACGTCGATGTTGGTGTCGTACAGTGTTCAAGAGTGAGAGAATGAGAAGAGAGAGGAAGAATACAAATTAAGGTGAGGCGGACAATGATGCGGCGAGGTCAATGGTCAAAACCATGCCACTTTAACACAAAACCAACAGAAGCAACTTGAGGAACGAACAATATCCGGTTTCAACAATTGAAGAACTAGTTTTTTCTGCTTTTGGAGTTGATGGACTATTTCTAGACTATCGGTAAACTTAAGGGATGGAAAATATAATTTTCTCTTAATATATCCATATGTTAATTCATATGGCAGATAGGAATGCCCATGTACTTAAATCGTCTACATTATGGTGTACTTGATAATATGTTATATTCTAGAGACGTACTCCCTCTGGTTTTTTACTCCGCATATAACATTTGTCTAAAGTCAAATATACTAAAGTTTGATAAGGTTATAGGGAAAAATATCAAAATTCACAATATAAAAACGATGCCATTAGATGCATCATTGAATCAACTTCCATATTGTAGATGCTGATAATTTTGTATATAAATTGGGTCAAACTTTGTGAAGTTTGACTTAAGACAATCTTTTATGCGAAGTAAAAACAAACGGAGGGAGTGTCTATGTTGACACTAGAAATGCACTGATCAAGACTTAGCTTGATTATAATTTTTTTTCTAAAAAACTTAATTATATTTTTTGTTCTTGCCTGCTTTAGTTGATTGCAAATCATTCTTCACTTGCAGGATGCTTCCCCTATTTGCTTCATCCATGTGGAGCCCTCCCACGTCATGGCGCTGGTATTCTTGAGTTAGATGAATTTATTGTACCTTATGTGATGTGATAAGCCTTTTGTTTGTACATGAGCCTCTTGTAGATGGTATTGGGCCATTTGTAGATGGTACTAACCTTTTGCGTGCTTCGGTGTTTTTATTATGATGTGAGAATTATATCCTTAATGTCATGCAAGAAATATATTTTTATGTGTTATTATATGATCACTCTGCTGTAAGACCTTGTTGAATAATGTAATAAAGATGGATGTGTGCATTGCTCGATGCGGAGGCCGGGAGTTATCCTCTTTTTCCAAAAAAGAAGATCACTTTGCTATTTTTTCCTCGGGATCTCCATCGGTAGCACGAAGCTTGAGCTAAGGCTACATATAGGAGTTTCAGCAATGCGAGCCTCACTAAGACCAGAATGATCAAGGAGTTCCCGAACTGAACATAGTCATCACTAACGAGAAGCTACTGACAGGTCACCGGTCGGTCAGTGGTGAGAAATGTTTTCTGGTTAGTAATGACACACTCTATAGTAGTGAATGCCTATTTGTGAGGAAAAAAGTACATGGAATTATTACTGCTAATCCACATTTTTTTTCATGGCACAATGGTCTTTTTTACCCTGCCGGAGGGGGGATCCATCACTGGTGGCCATCTTCATCATCCCGGCGCTCTCCATGACGAGGAGGGAGTAGTTCACCCTCGGGGCTGAGGGTATGTACCAGTAGCTATGTGTTTGATCTCTCTCTCTCTCGTGTTCTTGATTTGGCATGATCTTGATGTGTCGCGTGCTTTGCTATTATAGTTGGATCTTATGATGTTTATCCCCCTCTAGTCTCTTGTAATGGATTGAGTTTTCCCTTTGAAGTTATCTTATCGGATTGAGTGTTTAAGGATTTGAGAACACTTGATGTATGTCTTGCATGTGCTTATCTGTGGTCACAATGGGATATTCACGTGATCTACTTGATGTATGTTTTGGTGGTCAACTTGCGGGTTCAGTGACCTTGTGAACTTATGCATAGGGGTTGGCACACGTTTTCGTCTTGACTCTCTGGTAGAAACTTTGGGGCACTCATTGAAGTTCTTTGTGTTGGTTGAATAGATGAATCTGAGATTGTGCGATGCATATCGTATAATCATAGCCGCGGATACCTGAGGTGACAATGGCGTATCTAGGTGACATTAGGGTTTTGGTTGATGTGTCTCTTAAGGTATTATTCTAGTACGAACTATAGGGTAGATCGAACGGAAAGAATAGCTTCGTGTTATTTTACTACGGACTCTTGAATAGGTCGATCAGAAAGAATAACTTTGAGGTGGTTTCGTACCCTACAATAATCTCTTCGTTTGTTCTCCGCTATAAGTGACTTTGGAGTGACTCTTTGTTGCATGTTGAGGGGTAGTTATATGATCTAGTTATGTTATTATTGTTGAGAGAACTTGCACTAGTGAAAGTATGAACCCTAGGCCTTGTTTCGAAGCATTGCAATACCGTTTGTGCTCACTTTTATCATTAGTTACCTTGCTGTTTTTATATTTTCAGATTACAAAAACCTATATCTACCATCCATATTGCACTTGTATCACCATCTCTTCGCCGAACTAGTGCACCTATACAATTTACCATTGTATTGGGTGTGTTGGGGACACAAGAGACTCTTTGTTATTTGGTTGTAGGGTTGTTTGAGAGAGACCATCTTCATCCTACGCCTCCCACGGATTGATAAACCTTAGGTCATCCACTTGAGGGAAATTTGCTACTGTCCTACAAACCACTGTACTTGGAGGCCCAACAACGTCTACAAGAAGAAGGTTGCGTAGTAGACATCAAGCAATTTCTAGCGGCGTTGCCATGGAGGTGAGTGCTTGAAGGTATATATTTAGATCTTGCAATCAAATATTTTTGTTTATTGTTTTATCACTAGTTTAATTTATAAAAGAAAACTACAAAAAATGGAATTGAGGTTGCCTTATATGCTTCATCTTTTTAATATCTTTCGTGAAAATGATGGAAAGGAAAATTGTGCCCAAGTACTAGAAGAAGAATGCATTAAAATGTTTGGCACTAAATCTTTGAATGATGAGCATGATTGCAATGTTGTTAGTACGAGCTCCTTGAATATCCATAGTACTAATGATGATTGCACTAGTCATGATGAAAATATCTCATATAAGCATGTCAATTTTTGTGGAGTGCATAGAGTTTGCAAGTACACACCAAATAGGGAAGATAGATTTTGCAAGAGGCACAAGTATTTAGAAACTAAATGGTTGCAAGAGAGGCTAGATGTTTGTGCTGAAAATTAAAAATTTCTTTGCCATCCTTCTGAACTTTGCAATGAACGTGATCATTTAAATCTCCAATGCAAATTGTTTCATGATCGAGTCGTGTCCAAAAATTGTGATGACTTGATTTCCCTTACACATCATAATGAACTTAGTTTGCTTGTGGGTTATGAAGAAATCAAACGTATAACTAAGGATCTTCCAGAATTTGTCCTTGATAAAGTTCTTGGTTTTGATCTAGAGGAAATTTATATGTATTGTGTAGTGAATTGCATTGAAAATCCTTATATTGCCAATTACATAAAGACAAGAAAACAAATAGAAGATGAAGAGAATACTAATGAAAGGGAAGAGACTTCCCAATATCTTCCTATTATTTCTTATGATGAATCAGGTAATGGGGAGGAGCCTTCTATTCAACCAATCTCATTAATAAGGAGCTCCAAAAAGAGGATTAAACCCACACATAATGTGAAGAAGAAAAGGAAAAGACGGAGAAGCAAAGGTAAAAAGGTATCCCTCCCAAATGATGTTGCTCCTATTACTCATTGTAATGATGATAATTGCTATACTATTGGTGCTATCCATACTACTCCCTCCATTTTTATATACAAGGCCACTATGGAATATACATTTTGCATCTATACAAGGCCACAAACAGTAATCGAGGCAAAATTTATGATGTTTTCTCGTACTAACAAGTTCTTTAATACTTGCATGCATGTAGTCATAATGACAATCATCTCCTTCCTCCACTTAGTTTCTTTGCATGCATATGGAGTATTAATGATCCCAGTAAACAAGAAGAAAAATTGACTTGTAAAGCAGGCATTAAATTTTACATTGGTACCTGTAATCCGAGTTTGTGGCCTTGTATATAAAAATGGAGGGAGTATTAATGATGAGAGTGATTATGCCTATGATATGCAAAGGCCCAAGCTTGGGGATGCTATGTTTGATGAGAATGATATGTTTGAGAATTTATTTGCTGCAATTAATGTTTGTCCCAAGCTTGGGGATGCTATGTTTAATGAAGATGATATTTTTAGTCTCCCAAGTTTTGATGAGCAAATTTATTATGATGATGGCATGCCCCCTATTTATGATGATTATATTGATGAAAGTGGGTTTGGAAGAGTGTCAACTTTAGGAAGTAATGATCCCACTATTTTGGAGGATGTTGAATCTTATTGTAATAATTATAAAAGTGGATTTGGAGAGGTCATGACTTTATTTAGTAATGATTCCACTATCTTGGAGGAGGTTTCAATTGATTATGATGAGAACAAAGTTGCTACTTATGATGATTATTGTGATGATACTTATGTTATAAAAAGTAGTGATGATTATATTTACAAAACTTGTCATGATTACAATTACCCTTTTTCTGAACATTACTCTTTTAATGTGGAAACAATTTATAGTATTCGAGTTTCTTATGATACTCCCACTATTCCTAATAAGAAGAATTTTGCTTATGTGGAGAGTAGTAAATTTTCTATGCTTGTAGATCATGAAAAGAATGCTTTATGTGATGGTTATATTGTTGAAATCATTCATGATGCTACTGAAAATTATTATGAGGGAGGAATATATGCTGGTAGGAGTTGCAATAATATCAAGTTTTCTCTCTATGTGCTTAAAATCTTGAAGTTATGCTTGCTTTGTGATGAGGACATCTCTTCTACTATTACCCCTGCCGCGACTCCTACATCAGTTATTCCACTTGGTCCTATTACTAGAGCACGGGCGAGACAAATTAATGACCAGGTACTATCGCTCCTTTGTACATATGATTTAACTAATGATAATATAATATTACACTCATGTTTGGATTTGCTTGTACTTAGGAATAAAGGAAAGATTAAATATGAAGACAATATGGGTTCAGATCAAATGGAGCAAAGCTCTTGCATGCATGTCACACGTCCTATCCACCAAGCATGTCACGTACGCATGCATGAAGTGCACCAGGACGAGAGACTTGGATTAATGGCCCAACATCACCACGTGGGTGGGCCCTAGAGTTTTCGGCCACGCCACCAGGTGCCTGCCGCAAAGTTCACGAAGACCAGCCACGTACGGCCTCGAGCAGTCCGATTTGTGGACAACAGATACCGCCTTCGACCGGAAGCAGTAGTTAATAAATAGCTAGTATAGGTTAGGGTTTAGACTCGGGTTTTATTGTATTGTCTAGCTTTTGCTACAATTCGCATCTAGGAGACGTGTAGGACTACCGCCTTGTCAGATCTACAGTGGAACCCCAATTTTTCATCTAGTTCGTGTGCTCACTTTTTCATCTGCAATTTCAGATTGCAATTCTTTGCTCTTGCTGGTTCTTCGGTTACTTGCAGGAACTCGAACCTCATTGTTCAAGTTGATCGTGCCTACGGCGAGATCAATAACCATCGGAGATTGGTTTAGCGATTGTCGAGCATATCGTCGGGTACAGTATAGCCGGATCGTCAAGGTCAAAATCCACCAAATCGATAATTATCCCCACTCTCATCGAAAGATTGGGCAACCGTCACATCAAATGGTATCAGTTTTCAGGTTCATCGGTGAGAGATTTACAGTTTTAATAGATTAGCTTATTTTCTGTCCTATAACCCAAAAAGCCCAAAAAAATTTAGATTAGATCATCCATTACACCTATCTTTTTATCCTTTAGCAATTTTTGCATCTACTATTTGCGTAGTTGAATTTTTGGTTACATCCATCCTAAAAATAGTGCTGGTTTAGATTAGTCTGGGAGAAAATATCTACTAGATCGATCCTCTTTTGTCCATTATATTTGTGTCTTCGCTCCCTGATACGTCTCCAACGTATCTATAATTTTTTATTGTTCCATGCTATTATTTATGAAGTCTTGGATGTTCAATGGGCTTTATCATTCACTTTTATATCATTTTTGGGACTAACCTACTAACCCAAAGGCCCAGTCCAGATTGCTGTTTTTTTGCCTATTTTAGGGTTTTGCAGAAAAGGAATATCAAATGGAGTCCAAACGGAACGAAACCTTCGCGAGAGATATTTTTGGAGAAAATCACGCACGGAAAATGTCGGGACCAAGTTAGGGGACAGCTGGGCTGCCCTCGAGGGTCGGGGGCGCGCCCCCCTTCCCAGGGCGCGCCCCCTGCCTCGAGGCTGGCCCACATGGCCCCCGGTGCCCTCCTTCTTCCTATATATACCTACGTACCCCAGAAACTCCGCACGCAGAGAGAAAACCCTAATTCCACCGCCGTAGCTTCTGTTCCCGTGGAGATCCCATCTTGGAGCCTGTTCCGGGAGGGGGAACCATCACGGAGGCCTTCATCATCATCATCATCGCCCTCACTATGAGTTGTGAGTAGTTTACCACAGACCTTCGGGTCCATAGCTAGTATCTAGATGGCTTCTTCTCTCTCTCTCTCTCTGGATCTCAATACAAAGTTCTCCTCGGTCTTCGAGGAGATCTATTGGATGTAATCTCTTTTTGCGGTGTGTTTGTCGAGATCCGATGAATTGTGAGTGTATGATCAAGGTTATCTATAAAAGATATTTGGTTCTTCTCTGAACTTTTTATGTGTGCTCATAATATCCTTGCAAGTCTCTTCGAATTATTGGTTTGGTTTGGCCTACTAGATCTATAGTTCTTGCAATGGGAGAAGTGCTTGGCTTTGGGTTCAATAGTGATAGTAGGGGCAGCAAGGCACGTATAGTATTGTTGCCATTGTTGGAAATATGCCCTAGAGGCAATAATAAATTGGTTATTATTATATTTCCTTGTTCATGATAATTGTTTATTATCCATGCTAGAATTGTATTGATAGGAAACTCAGATACATGTGTGGATACATAGACAAACACCATGTACCTAGTAAGCCTCTAGTTGACTAGCTCGTTGATCAACAGATGGTCACGGTTTCCTGACCATGGACATTGGATGTCGTTGATAATGGGATCACATCATTAGGAGAATGATGTGATGGACAAGACCCAATCCTAAGCCTAGCACAGATCGTGTAGTTCGTATGCTAAAGCTTTTCTAAACGTCAAGTATCTTTTCCTTAGACCATGAGATTGTGCAACTCCCGGATACCATAGGAATGCTTTGGGTGTACCAAACGTCACAACGTAACTGGGTGGATATAAAGGTGCACTACAGGTATCTCCGAAAGTGTCTGTTGGGTTGGCACAAATCGAGACTGGGATTTGTCACTCCGTATGACGGAGAGGTATCTCTGGGCCCACTCGGTAGGACATCATCATAATGTGCACAATATGTGATCAAAGGAGTTGATCACGGGATGATGTGTTAGGGAACGAGTAAAGAGACTTGTCGGTAACGAGATTGAGCAAGGTATCGGTATACCGACGATCGAATCTCGGGCAAGTGCTATACCGATAGACAAAGGGAATCGTATACGGGATTGATTGAATCCTTGACATCGTGGTTCATCCGATGAGATCATCGTGGAACATGTGGGAGCCAACATGGGTATCCAGATCCCGCTGTTGGTTATTGGCCGGAGAGTTGTCTCGGTCATGTCTGCATGGTTCCCGAACCCGTAGGGTCTACACACTTAAGGTTCGATGACGCTAGGGTTATAGGGAAAGTATGTACGCGGTTACCGAATGTTGTTCGGAGTCCCGGATGAGATCACGGACGTCACAAGGAGTTCCGGAATGGTCCGGAGGTAAAGATTCATATATGGGAAGTCCCGTTTTGGTCACCGGAAAAGTTTCGGGCGCTATCGGTAGCGTACCGGGACCACCGGGAGGGTCCCGGGGGTCCACCGGGTGGGGCCACCGGCCCCAGAGGGCTGCGTGGGCCAAGTGTGGGAGGGGACCAGCCCCAGGTGGGCTGGTGCGCCCCCCAACCAGGCCCAAGGCGCCTCCAAGAGGGGAGGGGGCAAACCCTAGGGCAGATGGGCCCTAGGGCCCAAACTGGTGCGCCCCCTCTCCCTCTCCCCCTCTGGCCGCCACCCCTAGATGGGATATAGGGTGGCCGCACCCCTAGGGGTGGGATACCCTAAAGGGGGCGCAGCCCCTCCCTTCCCCCTATATATATGTGAGGTTTGGGGCTGCCCATAACACGTTTTGACCTCTGTCGCTTGGCGCAGCCCTACCTCTCTCCCTCCTCGTCTCTCGCAGTGCTTTGCGAAGCCCTGCTGGAGTCCCGCGCTCCTCCACCACCACCACGCCGTCGTGCTGCTGTTGGATGGAGTCTTCCCCAATCTCTCCCTCTCTCCTTTCTGGATTAAGGCGTGGGAGACGTCATCGGGCTGCACATGTGTTGAACGCGGAGGCGCCGTTGTTCGGCGCTTAGATCGGAATCAACCGCGATCTAAATCGCAGTGAGTACGACTCCTTCATCCGCGTTCTTGCAACGCTTCCGCATCGCGATATACAAGGGTATGTAGATGCACTCACCTTCCCCTCGTTGCTAGATTACTCCATAGATAGATCTTGGTGATGCGTAGGAAAATTTTTGATTTTCTGCTACGATACCCAACAGTGGCATCATGAGCTAAGTCTATGTGTAGTATCTTGCACGAGTAGAACACAAAGAAGTTGTGGGCGTCGATTTGTCAATTTACTTGCCGTTACTAGTCTTATCTTGATTCGGCGGCATCGTGGGATGAAGCGGCCCGGGCCGACCTTACACGTACTCTTACGTGAGACTGGTTCCACCGACTGACATGCACTAGTTGCATAAGGTGGCTAGCGGGTGTCTGTCTCTCCCACTTTAGTCGGATCGGATTCGATGAAAAGGGTCCTTATGAAGGGTAAATAGAAATTGACATATCACGTTGTGGTTTTGGCGTAGGTAAGAAACGTTCTTGCTAGAAACCTATAGCAACCACGTAAAAACTTGCAACAACAATTAGAGGACGTCTAACTTGTTCTTGCAGCATGTGCCGTGTGATGTGATATGGCCAAAAGGATGTGATGAATGATATATATGTGACGTATGAGATTGATCATGTTCTTGTAATAGGAATCACGACTTGCATGTCGATGAGAATGACAACCGGCAGGAGCCATATGAGTTGTCTTATTTATTGTATGACCTGCGTGTCACTGAATAACGCCATGTAATTACTTTACTTTATTGCTAAACGTTAGCCATAGTAGTAGAAGTAATGTTTGGCGAGACGACTTCATGAAGACACGAATGATGGAGATCATGATGATGGAGATCATGGTGTCATGCCGGTGACGATGATGATCATGGAGCCCCGAAGATGAAGATCAAAGGAGCAAGATGATATTGGCCATATCATGTCACTATTTGATTGCATGTGATGTTTATCATGTTTTACATCTTATTTGCTTAGAACGACGGTAGTGAATAAGATGATCTCTCACTAAAATTTCAAGAATTGTGTCCCCCCTAACTGTGCACCGTTGCTAAGGTTCGTTGTTCCGAAGCACCACGTGATGATCGGGTGTGATAGGTTCTAACATTCGCATACAACGGGTGTAAGCCAGATTTACACACGCGATACACTTAGGGTTGACTTGACGAGCCTAGCATGTACAGACATGGCCTCGGAACACGGAAGACTGAAAGGTCGAACATGAGTCGTATAGAAGATACGATCAACATGAAGATGTTCACCGTTGATGACTAGTCCGTCTCACGTGATGATCGGACACGGCCTAGTCGATTCGGATCATGTATCACTTAGATGACTAGAGAGATGTCTATCTGAGTGGGAGTTCATTAGATGAACTTAATTGTCATGAACAATAGTCTAAGTTGTCTTCGCAAATTATGTTGTAGACCAATAACTGTGTTGTAGCTCCCTGTTTAATACGATCCTAGAAAAAGACTAAGTTGAAAGATATTGTAAGCAATGATGCAGACTGGGTCCGTAGTCTGAGGAGTGTCCTCACTGCTACACAGAAAGCTTACGTCTTTGATGCACCGCTCGATGTGCAAACCCCTACAACGTTGTCTGTGGATGTTGTGAACACCTGACAGACACGTCCCGATGACTACTTGATAGTTTAGTGCACCATACTTTACGGCTTAGAATCGGGATTCCAATGACGTTTTGAACGCCATAGAACATATGATATGTTCTAAGAGCTGAAAGTGGGATTTCAGGCTCATGCCCGTGTTGAGAGGTATGAGACCTCTGACAAGTTATTTTGCCAAAAGGATGGAGGAGAATAGCTCAACTTGTGAGCATGTGCTCAGAATGTCTGGGTGCTAAAATCACTTGAACCAAGTGGGAGTTAATCTTCCAGATGAGATAGTGGTTGACGGAATTCTCTAAACACTATCACCAAGCTACTAGAACTTCGTGATGAACTATGACATGCAAAGGATGGAGATGATCCCGGAGCTATTAGCGGTTCTTAAGACCGCAAAAGTAGAAATCAAGAAGGAGCATCAAGTGTTGATGGTTTAACAAGACCACTGTTTTCAAAAGGGCAAGGGCTAGAAGGGAAACTTCATGAATGGCAAACCAGTTGTCGCTCTGATGAAGGAACCCATGGATGAACCCAAACCTCGAGACTAAGTGCTTCTATTGTAAGGGGAACGGTCACATGGTAGCGGAACTACCCCAAATACATGGTACATATGATAGCTGGAAACTTCAACAAAGTATATTTGATGTACGTGTTATTGATGTGTACCTTACTAGTACTCCTTGTAGCACCTGGGTATTGGATACCGGTCAGTTGCTATTATTAGTGACTTGAAGCAAAAGCTACGGACTGAACAGAGACTAGCTAAGGGCGAGGTGACGATGTGTGTTGGAAGTGTTTCCAAGGTTGATAAGATCACCATCGCATGCTCCCTCTACTTTTGGGATTAGTGTTGAACCTAGATAAATGTTATCAGGTGTCTACGTTGAGCATGAATATGATTAGATCATGTTCATTGCAATACGGTTATTCATTTAAGTTAGAGAATAATGGTTATTCTGTTTACATGAATAATACCTTTATGGTCATGCACCCAATGGTTCGTTGAATCTCGATCAGAGTAATACACATGATGATAATATTAATGCCAAAAGATGTAGAGTTAATGATGATAGTACCACTTTCTTGTGGCACTGCCGCTTAGGTCATTTTGGCATAAAATGCATGAAGAAACTCCATGTTGATGGATGTTTGGAGTCACTTGATTTTGAATCGCTTGACACATGCAAGCCATGCCTCATGGGCAGAATGACTAAGATCCCATTTTCAGGTACAATGAAACGGGCAAGTGACTTGTTGGAAATCATACATGCTGATGTTCGTGATCCAATGAGAATTGAGGCGTGTGGTGGATATCGTTATTTTCTCATCTTCACTAACGATTTGAGTAGATATGGGTATATTTACTTAATGAAGCAAAAGTCTGAAACGTTTGAAAAGTTCAAGCAATTTCAAAGTGAAGTTAAGAACCATCATAAGAAGAAGAACATGTTCCTACGATCTGATCAAGGGGAGATTTTCTGAGTTATGAGTTTGGCAATCACTTAAGACATTGTGGAATTGTTTCGCAGTTGAAGCCACCTAGAACACCATAGCGTAATGGTGTGTCCGGATGTCGTAATCGAACCTTATGAGATATGGTGCGATCTATGAGTCTCTTACCGATCTACCACTATTATTTTGAGGATATGCATTAGAGACAGCTGCATTCACTTTAGATAGGGCACCATCTAAGTCCGTTGAGACGACGCCGTGTGAACTATGGTTTGGCAAGAAACCAAAGTTGTCGTTTCTTAATGTTTGGGGTTGCGATGCTTATGGCTTCAGCCGGAAAAAGCTCGAACCCAAAGCGGACAAATACATCTTCATAGGATACCCAAAGGTAACAGTTGGGTATACCTTCTAACTCAGATCCAAGGGCAAAAATGTTTGTCGCTAAGAACGGGTCCTTCTCGAGAAGGGGTTTCTCTCGAAAGATTTGAGTGGGAGGAAGATAGAACTTGATGAGGTTGTCGAACCTTCACTTCAACCGGAGAGTAGTGCAACACAGAAAGATGTTTCTGTGAAACCTATGACTGTTGAAGAGGAAACTAATGATAGTGATCATGAAGCTTCGGATCAAGTTGCTATCGAACCTCGTAGGTCGACAAGGATATGTAATACTCGTGAGTGGTACGGTGATCCTGTCTTAGAGGTCAGGTTGTTGGACAACGATGAACCTACGAACTATGGAGAAGCGATGGTGGGCCCGTATTCCGACAAATGGTTAGAAGCCGAGAAATCTGAGATAGGATCCATGTATCAAAACAAAGTATGGACTTCGGTGGACTTGCCCGATGACCGGCAAGCCATTGAGATAAATGGATCTTTAGGAAGAAGACGGACGTGGACGGTAATGTCACCATCTATGAAGCTCGACTTGTGGCAAAGAGTTTTTCACAAGTTCAAGGAGTTGACTACGATGAGATTTTCTCACCCGTAGCGATGCTTAAGTCCGTCGGAATCATGTTAGCATTAGCTGCATTTATGAAATCTGGCAGATGGATGACAAAACAAGTTTCCTTACTAGTTTTCGTAAGGAAAGGTTGTATGTGATACAATCAGAAAGGTTTTGTCGATCCTAAGGATGCTAAAAGATATGCTAGCTCCAGCGATCCTTCCATGGACTAGAGCAAGCATCTCGGAGTCGGAATATATGCTTTGATGGAGTAATCAAAGTTTTCGGGTTTATACTAAGATTGTTAGAAACTTGTATTTACAATAAAGTGAGTGGGAGCACTACAACATTTCTGATAAGTATATGTGAATGACATATTGTTGATCCGAAATGATGTAGAATTTCTGGAAAGCATAAAGGGTTGTTTGAAAGGAGTTTTTCAAAGGAAGACCTGGATAAAGCTGCTTATATAATTGGGCATCAATATCTATAGAGATAGATCAAGACGCCTGATGATACTTTCAAAAGAACACACACCTTGGCTTGATTTTGAAGGAGTTCAAAATAGATCAGTCAAAGAAGGAGTTCTTGCCTGAGTTGTAAGGTGTGAAGTTGAGTAAGACTCAAAGCTTGACCACGGCAGAAGGAAGAGGAAGGAAGAAGGTCGTCCCCTATGCTTTTATCATAGGCTCTATACGGTATGCCATGATGAGTACCGCAGCTGATGTGTGCCTTGCCACATGTCTGGCAAGAGGGTACATAGGTGATCCAGGAGTGGATCACTAGATAGTGGTCAAAATTATCCTTAGAGGGATAAGGAAATGTTTCTCGGTTATGGAGGTGATAAAGAGTTTGACGTAAAGAGTTACGTCGATGCAAGCTTAACACCTATCCAGATAACTCTGAGTAGAGATACCGGATACGTATAATGGAGCAATAGTTTGGAATAGCTCCAAGTGGAACGTGGTAGCAGCATCTACGATATGACATAAAGTTTTGCGAAGTACATAGGGATCTGAATATTGCAGACCCGTTGACTACAACCTCTCTCACAAGCATAACATGATCAAACCCAGAACTCATTGAGTGCTAATCACATATTGATGTGAACTAGATTACTGACTCTAGTAAACTCTTTGGATGTTGGTCACATGGCGATGTGACCTATGAGTGTTAATCACATGGCGATGTGAACTAGATTATTGACTCTAGTGCAAGTGGGAGACTGTTGGAAATATGCCCTAGAGGCAATAATAAATTGGTTATTATTATATTTCCTTATTCATGATAATTGTTTATTATCCATGCTAGAATTGTATTGATAGGAAACTCAGATACATGTGTGGATACATAGACAAACACCATGTCCCTAGTAAGCCTCTAGTTGACTAGCTCGTTGATCAACAGATGGTCACGGTTACCTGACCATGGACATTGGATGTCGTTGATAACGGGATCACATCATTAGGAGAATGATGTGATGAACAAGACCCAATCCTAAGCCTAGCACAGATCGTGTAGTTCGTATGCTAAAGCTTTTCTAAATGTCAAGTATCTTTTCCTTCGACCATGAGATTGTGCAACTCCCGGATACCGTAGGAATGCTTTGGGTGTACCAAACGTCACAACGTAACTGGGTGGCTATAAAGGTGCACTACAGGTATCTCCGAAAGTGTCTGTTGGGTTGGCACGAATCGAGACTGGGATTTGTCACTCCGTATGACGGAGATGTATCTCTGGGCCCACTCGGTAGGACATCATCATAATGTGCACAATATGTGATCAAAGGAGTTGATCACGGGATGATGTGTTACGGAACGAGTAAAGAGACTTGCCGGTAACGAGATTGAGCAAGGTATCGGTATACCGACGATCGAATCTCGGGCAAGTGCTATACCGATAGACAAAGGGAATCGTATACGGGATTGATTGAATCCTTGACATCGTGGTTCATCCGATGAGATCATCGTGGAACATGTGGGAGCCAACATGGGTATCCAGATCCCGCTGTTGGTTATTGGCCGGAGAGCTGTCTCGGTCATGTCTGCATGGTTCCCGAACCCGTAGGGTCTACACACTTAAGGTTCGATGACGCTAGGGTTATAGGGAAAGTATGTACGCGGTTACCGAATGTTGTTCGGAGTCCCGGATGAGATTCCGGACGTCACGAGGAGTTCCGGAATGGTCCGGAGGTAAAGATTCATATATGGGAAGTCCCGTTTTGGTCACCGGAAAAGTTTCGGGCGCTATCGGTAGCGTACCGGGACCACCGGGAGGGTCCCGGGGGTCCACCGGGTGGGGCCACCGGCCCCAGAGGGCTGCGTGGGCCAAGTGTGGGAGGGGACCAGCCCCAGGTGGGCTGGTGCGCCCCCTTCCCCAACCAAGCCCAAGGCGCCTCCAAGAGGGGAGGGGGCAAACCCTAGGGCAGATGGGCCCTAGGGCCCAAACTGGCGCGCCCCCTCTCCCTCTCCCCCTGTGGCCGCCACCCCTAGATGGGATCTAGGGTGGCCGCACCCCTAGGGGTGGGAAACCCTAAAGGGGGCGCAGCCCCTCCCTTCCCCCTATATATATATGAGGTTTGGGGCTGCCCATAACACGTTTTGACCTCTGTCGCTTGGCGCAGCCCTACCTCTCTCCCTCCTCGTCTCTCGCAGTGCTTGGTGAAGCCCTGCTGGAGTCCCGCGCTCCTCCACCACCACCACGCCGACGTGCTGCTGTTGGATGGAGTCTTCCCCAACCTCTCCCTCTCTCCTTGCTGGATCAAGGCGTGGGAGACGTCATCGGGCTGCACGTGTGTTGAACGCGGAGGCGCCGTTGTTCGGCGCTTAGATCGGAATCAACCGCGATCTGAATCGCAGCGAGTACGACTCCTTCATCCGCGTTCTTGCAACGCTTCCGCATCGCGATCTACAAGGGTATGTAGATGCACTCACCTTCCCCTCGTTGCTAGATTACTCCATAGATAGATCTTGGTGAAGCGTAGGAATTTTTTTGATTTTCTGCTACGATCCCCAACAGCCATCGAGGATAAAAAGATGGGATTTTCATCATATTGCTTGAGTTTATCCCTCTACATCATGTCATCTTTCTTCAGGCGTTACTCTGTTTGTATGAACTCAATACACTAGATGCATGCTGGATAGCGGTCGATGTGTGGAGTAATAGTATTAGATGCAGAATCGTTTCGGTCTACTTGTCTCGGACGTGATGCCTATATACAATGATCATGCCTAGATAGTCTCATAATTGTTCGCTTTTCTATCAATTGCTCGACAGTAATTTGTTTACCCGCCGTAGAATATCGCTATCATGAGAGAAGCCACTAGAGAAAACTATGGCCCCGGGGTCTATTCTCAACATATCAATCTACATCTACTTTACTTTTCCCGCTTTTATTTTCTGTTTTATTAAACTAAAAATACCAAAAATATAATTATCATCTCTATCAGATCTCACTTTCGTAAGTGACCGTAAAGGGATTGACAACCCCTTATCGCGTTGGCTGCGAAGTTCTTATTTGTTTGTGCAGGTGCGAGGGACTCGCGCGCGGTCTCTTACTGGATTGATACCTTGGTTCTCAAAAACTGAGGGAAATACTTACGCTACTGTGCTGCATCTCCCTTTCCTCTTCGAGGGAATACAACGCAAGCTCAAGAGGTAGCAAGAAGAATTTCTGGCGCCATTGCCGGGGAGGCTTACGCAAAAGTCATATACCAAGTACCTATCACAAACCCTTATCCTTCGCATTACATTTATTTGCCTCTCGTTTTCCTCTCCCCCACTTCACCTTTGCCGTTTTATTTGCCCTTCTTCCGCCATGTGTTTATCGTTTGTTCGCTTCTTGTTTGCTTGTGTGTGTTGGATTGATTGCTTGTCACTATGGCTCAAAACAATACCAAATTGTGTGACTTCTCCAATACCAACAACAATGACTTTATTAGCACTCTGATTGCCCCTATTATCGATGCTGAATCTTGTGAGATCAATGCTGCTTTCTTGAATCTTGTCATGAAAGATCAATTCTCCGGCCTTCCTAGTGAAGATGCCGCTACCCATCTAAACAACTCTGTTGATTTGTGTGATATGCAAAAGTAAAGGGATACGGATAACGATATTGTTAAATTGAAGTTATTTCCGTTTTCACTTAGAGATCGTGCTAAAACTTGGTTTTCCTCTTTGCCTAGAAATAGTATTGATTCGTGGAATAAGTGCAAAGATGCTTTTATCTCTAAGTATTTCCCTCCTGCTAAGATCATCTCTCTTAGGAACGATATTATGAATTTTAAGCAACTAGATCATGAGCATGTTACACAAGCTTGGGAGAGAATGAAATTGATGATACGTAATTGCCCTACACATGGTTTGAATCTATGGATGATTATTCAGAACGTTTATGCTGGCTTGAATTTTGCTTCTAGAAATCTTTTAGATTCGGCTGCCGAAGGCACTTTCATGGAAACTACCTTAGGAGAAGCTACCAAACTCCTAGATAATATTATGGTTAATTATTCTCAATGGCACACCGAAAGATCTACTAGTAAAAAAGTGCATGCTATCGAAGAAATTAGTGTTTTGAGTGGAAAGATAGATGAACTTATGAAATTGTTTGCTGCTAAGAGTGCTTCCTCTAATCCTAATGATATGCCTTTGTCCACTTTGATTGAGAATAACAATGAATCTTTGGATGTGAATTTTGTTGGTAGGAATAATTTTGGTAACAATGCTTATAGAGGTAATTTTAATCCTATGCCTTTTCCTGGTAATCCCTCTAATAATTTTGGTAATTCCTACAACAACTCTTATGGAAAGATGCCTTCTGAATTTGAAACTAGTGTTAAGGAGTTTATGATCTCGCAAAATAATTTCAATGCTTTGCTTGAAGAGAAATTGCTTACAGTTGATGAATTGGCTAGAAGTGTGGATAGAATTACTCTTGATGTTGATTCTTTGAAACTTAGATCTATCCCACCTAAGCATGATATCAACGAGTCTCTCAAAGCCATGAGAATTTCCATTGATGAATGCAAAGAAAGAACCGCTAGAATGTGTGCTAAAAGAGAAGATTATATTAAATCGTGTTCTTCTAGTTATCGTGAAAATAAAGATGAAGATCTGAAAGTTATTGATGTGTCTTCTATTAGATCATTGTTTTCTAGTATTAATCTTGATGAGAATAGGATTGGAGATGATTCTGCTTTAAGGTGTCCCAATAATTCGGAGTTTTTAGATGTTGATGCTAAAATTACTAAAAGTGGGACTGAAGAGATTAAAACTTTGCATAGTGATGAACCCACTTCTTTGGATTTCAAGGGATTCAATTATGATAATGTCTCTTTGATTGATTGTATTTCCTTGTTGCAATCCGTGCTAAATTCTCCACATGCTTATAGTCAAAATAAAGCTTTCACTAAACATATAGTTGATGCTTTGATGCAATCTTATGAAGAAAAACTTGAGTTGGAAGTTTCTATACCTAGAAAGCTCTATGATGAATAAAATAAAAATAAAAGATCATGAATGCTATGCTTTGTGTGATTAGGGTGCAAGTGTCTCCACTATCCCAAAAACTTTGTGTGATTTGCTAGGGTTCCATGAGCTTGATGATTGTTCTTTAAGCATCTCGCGGATTCCACTATTAAGAAACCTATGGGAAGAATTAATGATGTTCTTATTGTTGCCAATAGGAATTATGTGCCCGTAGATTTTATTGTTCTTGATATAGCTTGCAATCTTTCATGTCCTATTATTCTTGGTAGACCTTTCCTTAGAACGATTGGTGCAATTATTGATATGAAGGAAGGAAATATTAGATTCCAATTTCCGTTAAGGAAAGGCATGGAACACTTTCCTAAAAATAAAATCAAATTATCATATGAATCTATAATGAGAGCCACTTACGGATTGCCTTCCAAGGATGGCAATACCTAGATCTATCTTGTATCGTGCCTAGCTAGGGGCGTAAAACGATAGCGCTTGTTCGGAGGCAACCCAATTTTTTGTTTTTTTGTTTTTGTTGCTGTTAGGGAATAAATATTGCATCTAGCCTCTGATTAGATGTGGTTTCATGTTTTGTTTAGTGTTTGTGCCAAGTAGAACCTTTGGTAAGACTTGTGTGAAGTTTATTTGATCTTGCTGTGAAAAACAGAATCGTTAGCGCTCGCTAAAGTAGACTTCAGATTTTACTGGAGCGTTCTTTAAAGTTGATTCTTTATGCTGCTGGTTGGTAGACAAATTTAGAAAATTTACCAATTTAGTTTGAAATTTTTGGAGTTCCAGAAGTAGGCGAACCCTGCAGATTACTACAGACTGTTCTGTTTTTGACAGATTCTGTTTTTCGTGTGTTGTTTGCTTATTCCGATGCATCTATGAGTAATATTGGAGGATATGAACCATATAGAACTTGTAGTACAGTAGTTTTAACACCAATATAAACAAAGAATGAATTCCTTGCTGTACCCTTGAGTAGTGGTTTGCTTTCTCTTACTAACGGAGCTCACGAGAATTTTTGTCTAAGTTTTGTGTTGTGAAGTTTTCAAGTTTTGAGTATTGCTTTGATGGACTATGGAACAAGGAGTAGCAAAGGCCTAATCTTGGGGATTCCCATGGCACCCCAAGTAAAATCAAGATAATCAAAAGCCTAAGCTTGGGGATGCCCCGGGAAGGCATCCCCTCTTTCGTCTTCATCCATCGGTAACTATACTTGGAGCTATATTTTTATTCGCAACATGCTATGTGTTTTGCTTGGAGTGTCGTGGAATTAGCACGGCAGATGTCCGGTTTAACGGACTTAGTAATGGAACCATCGCACTGGTTAGCTTGAAGAGGTTAAAGCACACAAAGGACACAGAGGGTTTATACTAGTTCGGCCCCTTCGATGAAGGTAAAAGCCTACGTCTAGTTTGGTTTGGTATTGCTTGGGCGTCGATGAACAGGGAGCAGATTGCTTGCCTGTCTCTTGACGGATTGTTGCTTGTCCTTTGAACCGTCGCCGGGTCGTCCCTTTATATAAGAGGTGACGCCCGGTCCGGTTTACAAAGTCCCGAGGCCAGTTCATAATCGTGTCCGCCTCGGTCTCTGCTCTTCTTTCCTTGTGTCTCAAGTTACATGACAAGACGGTTTACAAACCGTAAACTCTACATATGGGCCCTAAGTCTTCATGGGCTATAATCTCTGCTGAGTTTACAATTATACAACTATATTGCCATAATCCGGTTTACCCTAGCCGGTTTACACCTGCTAGTAATATCCCTGACATTAGGCCCCAGAATGATTTGAACTTGTTCATGTCAGTCTTCTAAATCTTGCATAACCTTCTTTCTTGTATCTTCTTGGTTTTTGTAAACCGGCTATGACGTCATCCCTGGAAATCACTTGATTCGTTCGTGACATCACTTCTGCATTTATTGCGCACAGCTGTTTGTTACCTTTGTTTAAAGTCCATCCCGAAAATCGAGGCGACAGGAGAATCTTTATCCAATATCTGACTTCCTCAAATCCCGTGCTTGCCGTTTCATCTTTCAACCTCTATAAATACCGCCGCATCTATGCCTTTCTTCCTTCCGCTCATCTTCTTCCTCCGTCGCCCGAAACCTCTCCGCTGTCCTCGAGCTCGTCGCCGTCGTCGACCAGGCCGCTGCATCAACCTGAACCGTGTCCAGATTACTCCGCCGCCATCTCTTCCATTCTCAGGTATTCCTTTTCCTCGTTGTAGATCCGTAATCTAGGGTTCTTCCATGCTTCCGCCATTTAGACCTCGAAGCTCTGGCTGTTCGTCCTATACACCATGCCCGTAGTGGATTCGATCTTAGATTATCTTCGATACTTGCTCCTGCTCCATTGCTTTATGCTTAGACTTGGCATTTTTTTAGATCCTTAGATTCGTCTGCCCTGTATAAGACCTCCGCAGTTCTTCCGTGATAGACCTGCGTAAATTTCCTCTTTTCTTACTGCTCAGATCTGTTTTACCTTAGCCTTCTGTAGAAACATGTTTCTTCGTTTTGATAGATCTGTAAAACATTCGCCGGTATAGTCAATAATATATTACTTCTGCAGCGCATCAACCATGAACCCGACAGTTTAGCTTCTTCCTTTCTTTGTTGTCATAAACCGGTAGTAGCTCGTTTCCTGCTTACTTCCGGGTTGTCAATGCCATTAGTCCCTTGTCTAAACCGTCGATGTAATTTTGAATATATGATCCGGTTTATGCTTTTGTACTTTGAATAATACGGATTTTGCACTTACTTTTCCAGCGCTTTCCTTCCGCCAATATGTCTGCCAAGCAGTTTGTTTCTTGCAATTGGGTCCCTTCTCGTATTACGGAAGCGGACTTAACCAATGCTGCGTCAATTGGTGTTCTGGGCCCACGAGCAGTCCTAAAATGGCGGGCCCCAAAGGGTGAATGTCCTCCTACCCCAAAGACGGATAAATTATTGTTTTCTTCGACCACCTAGCCCGGAATTTCAGTCCTCCCGGTTCAAAGTTCTTCCTGGACGTACTGGCCGCTTTTCAATTTCATCCTCAGGACATAGGTCCAAATTCTGTATCAAACATCTGCAATTTTCAAGTCTTCTCCGAGGTGTACCTTCAAGAGGAGCCATCAGTCGACTTATTCCGGGATTTCTTCCACTTAAACCAGCGGACAGAGTTTACTGCCGGTCCTCATCAAGAACTGGGTGGGGTTAGTATTCAAAAGAGAAGAGATGCGGTCTTTCCACACGCCGCTCTTCATACACACCCCAAAGATTGGAACCAATCCTGGTTCTACTGCCAAGATACTTCGCCTGAAGGAGAGAATCCACTGCCAGGTCACCGCGAGCATCGTATTCCCGAAGATCATCCCCTGCCACAGCGTCTTTCTTCCACTGAACGAGCCCGGTTTGCTCTTCAGCTTGCCAAGCTCAAAGCCTTCATGGCCAACGGTTTAACTGGAGTTGACTTCGTGCGCTGTTGGCTTGCTTGGAGCATTCTTCCTTTAAGCCGGCGCTCTGGTTTAATGTGTCAGTATAGCGGGAAGCCGGATGATCCTCAGCGTCATACCGACATAATTCTTCCTGAGAAGGAAGTTATTGAATCTGCTAAGAAAATGCTCAACATCTCTTTGGAGGAATGTAGCCAAATCGGGTTGGCTCCGTATTACAAGAAGAACAAACTGCCAGCAGTAAGCTTTTAACCTCTTACGTTAGCTTCTAATCCGCTTGTGTAAATTATCCTCCATTTATCCTTTATCTTCTACCCAGGCCGACGATCCTTTTTGGAAAAGGAAATCTCAGGATAAGTCAGGCAAACAGCCACGCCGAAAAACCTTTGCTGTTAAGAAGAAAAAGGTAGCTGCTGGCTCCGGTTCACATGCGGAAGAAGATGATCCGGATTCTGAGGTATGAGTTAATCCTGACATGCTTTGATATCTTTTATCCAGATCTATATTAACAGTGGCTTTTCACAGGATTTGGCTGAAGCTGATAAAGCGGCCGAAACTGAGGTAATCCTTCTTTCTTCAGATTCTGAACCGTCGGTGCCCAAGATTCATAAGGCATCTCGGAAGTACCCTTTTTCTCATCCTTACGCTCAACTGGACCCCAATTTTCTTTTGAAGAAGCAGCAACACGAAGCCCGCCGGACTACACGCCATAGTGGCCATGTAGTTGAATCTTCCGGAATATCTCTCACTCCGGCCCGGAGGCGCCGCTCTGAGGTTTTACTTTCTCCAACTCTTCTTCATCCCAAGGCCGGACTTATACGCAAACCACTTAAACCGTCTGATCCTAATTATCAGGAGACACCTTTATCATCTTCCGGCGAATCAACTGCCACACAGGTCCCAACTCTAAAAACTGTCCCTGGGTAAGTCCTTTATCCCTATCCGGTTTACTTTTGTATTTGTCTTTATGATTCTAATTTCTTTTTTCAACTCCTTTCAGCAAACCCAAGCCTAGCAAAAGGGCAAAGGCCAGCAAAACGATTGCTGAGACTGCTACTGATGATCCGGTAGCTGATCCGGACACAGTCATCCCTCCGGAAAACGAGCCTACAGTTCAGCTTGACAATCCTGCTCCTATGGATCATGATTATGTTGCTGCTCCGGAAAATCCCAATGCTCAGGATGTCCATGAACCGGCAAGTCCTGTCCGGGCCAGCCCTCCTCGGACTAGCCCGGCTCCCGATAGTCCGATTCATACTGTTGTCCCTTCACAGCCAAAGACTGCTTCCTCTCTGGATGTTCAAATAACCGGGACTGGTTTTACCGCTCCTGCTGAGCCTATCGTTTTAGCCAAGCATACTGCTAAAGCGGAGAAGCTTAAGCAAGAAAAGGACAAATGGAGCACTGATTTATCCAATTATGCTGATCTGAGTGCCCAAGAGCTTTATTCCGGGTACTTGAACCGGCTTCATACCAGTCGGGATTATGAAGCGGGCTTGGTCAGCATGATGAAGGACAAGTACGAGGTATCTTACTTGTCTTTTGCTTTTGCCTTCGTTGTATTTCTGTCTATATCATGGTAGCCCCCAAGTTCCGGTTTAGCTATGTTAGAAGGTGAACCGGTACTTCCAACTGTGAGCAAATAATCTTATATTAGCCCCCAAGTGCCAGGGGCATAACTCATTTTATGTTCCTGGGACTTGTCTGATTCTTTCTTTCGATGCTTCAACTGCCCATTAGCCCCCAAGTGTCAAGTGGATAACTTGGTTATGTGCTTGGGACTTGTCTGAATCATCCATTATTTCACTTGACTTTCTTGCATGCTGACTTGACCCGGAGGGCTGAAGAAATAACCGAGCTCCAGAACAGACTTGCGGGAACTGAAACTTCTGCTGCCAAGGCCAAAAAAGACCTTGCGTTGAGCTTAACCACTGCTGAACAGTTGAAGAAATATTTTGAAGCGAAACGGACAACCTGGGAAGTACAGAGGAATGCTCTGGAAAAAAGAGCAAATGATGCTGAAGAGGCCCTCAACCCGGTGACGCAAGAGCTGAACGGTTTAAAGTAGCAGATAGAGCTTATGACCTCTGCTGTCTTTGGTAAATACTCAACTTGCACGTGCTTTCATCTCTGCAATTCTTTATCCCACTCCGGTTTAACTGTGATAATCATATGCAGGGCGCCGCGTCACCCATCTTGGGGATGATCTGCGGAAGAAACTCAAAGCCTCTTATACTCTTGTTGAGCAGCTGTATTCTGGCGCTGAAAGGATTATAAGTGCAATGTCTTTTAATAAACCGGCCCCTACCACTATCCAAGGCACTTTGGAGAAGCTTTCTATCTTGCCTGTATGCTTGGAAGAGGTGAAGAAATCTGCTGCACGGGCCGGTTCTCTTGTAGCGCTAACCAGAGCCAAAGCGTGGGTTCCAGACTTTGATCCATAAGAAGCCATGAATGGGTATCCCAGTACCAAGGAAGATGGATCGACCTTCTCTGGCAAAGATCTTCATGCTTTGACTAAGGAGATGCATCCTCTTGCGAGCAAACTTGCTGATGAATCGGATCTGTCCAGGTATCATCCGGCATATGGCTTAAAGAATGAGCGGGTGGATCGGCCGGTTTATGATACTGAAAATCTAATCCCACCAGTACGCCCCCATACTTTTGCCCCAGATGTTGATCCGTCAGATCTCATTACTGAAGAGATGTACTTCCGTGCCTTATCCAAAATCGATTGGCGCGCTCCTGATTTTCAGCCGCTTCAAGAGGACGAAGAAGCTCCGGAACAAGTTGATCCTCAGCCTTCGCAGCAGGAAGAAGCATAAATTGCTCAGTTTACCTTTTAGCTGCTGTATTATTTTGTCGAAAAAACACTTTAATCCGTTCAGGCCTGCTGTGCCTTGTAATAGGATAGCTTGAAATATTGTCCTCCTAGATCCGAATGTCAGACATTTGATTGGGCATTTTGCGAATCTTAATTGCTTGTCCGCTATGGTTGATCTTTTATATTATTTGTATCTGCATAGATAACACTAAAAAAGATGTCCTAGCGGTTTACCACCGGACCGATTAAAGCGCTCTCTCATATATATATATATGAAATGAGTGTCTTTGTTATACCAAAAAGAACTTCATACCTTTGATTAAGTATGCATGATATCCTTAATCCGGCGAACCTTGCAGTTTCTGAGGAAGCTCTTGGCTCTGTTGGGATAAACCCAATAATTATTCCGGGTTTACAGGAACTACCGGTTTAAATAATGCTGGAGCTCTGTGTCCAGAATTTTGAAAATATGCGGCCAACTGTGAAGTTGGCCAGCTCTGGATTAAAATGCCATAAACACATGAAAAATCACAAACACAAAACACAGGTTTGCAAATAAGACCAATGTAGTCGAGGCTTTTTGCGAGCTGCCAGGCTCCCTATGTGCCAATCAAAGGGTGCGACCCAAAGGGCTATAACTAACAGTACTCCGAGGGACAAGAACTTTGCCATCAAAGGATGTACTCTTTTGCCATCAAAGGACGTGCTCCATGGGACAGGAATATTACATCTGCCATCAAAGGATGTATTCCTAGGGACAAGAATTTTTCTTTTGCCATCAAAGGACATGCTCCAAGGGACAGGAATATTACATCTGCCATCAAAGGATGTATTCCTAGGGACAAGAATTTTTCTTTTGCCATCAAAGGACGTGCTCCAAGGGACAGGAATATTACATCTGCCATCAAATGATGTATTCCTAGGGACAAGAAGTTTTACTTTGCCATCAAAGGACGTGCTCCAAGGGACAGGAATATTACATCTGGCATCAAAGGATGTATTCCTAGGGACAAGAATTTTTCTTTTGCCATCAAAGGACGTGCTCCAAGGGACAGGAATATTACATCTGCCATCAAAGGATGTATTCCTAGGGACAAGAAGTTTTCTTTTGCCATCAAAGGGATTTGGCCCACCAAGGGACAGGAATATTACATCTGCCATCAAAGGTGGATCCCTAAGGACAAGAACTTATGAAGACCGGACCAGAAAAGACTTTATCGAGGCTTCATATGTGATCCGGAGCTCGCTAGTTTGGTCCCTTCTGCATAAAATAGTTTATTCAAAATATCTGAAATAATTTCACAGGACGTATACTTAGAAGAAAAAAGGTTGATCCCCCGGTTTACCGAGGGTGCCGGTTTATTCATTAATCATAATATATACATAGGATACAACAGAGCTCATAACTCAGGTGTAGTAGGGCCGCAGGAGAGCGATGTTCCACGACCTCTTTGTCTCTTCTTCCGATGTCCGTGATTCTTTATGTTCTCGAACGTCCAGCAGGTAATATGAACCATTGTGCAGATTCTTATTGACCACAAAGGGCTCTTCCCAAGGCGGGGATAGTTTGTGCATATCTGTTTGGTCTTGGATGAGCCAGAGTACCAAATCCCCTTCCTGGAACGTCCTGGTTTTAACCCGGCGGCTGTGATATCTACGCAAGTCCAGCTGATAAATCGCGGACCGCGCTACTGCTATGTCACGCTCTTCATCTAGCCGGTCCAAACTGTCCTGTCTTGCCGGTTCATTGACTGCTTCAACATATCACTTGGAAGGACCGTTTCAGCACCGTATACCATGAAGAAAGGTGTATAACGTGTGGACCGGTTCTACGTAGTATTGATGCTCCAGAGGACAGAAGGTAATTCCTCAACCCAGCACCCTGGTGTCCTTTGCAAGGGAGTCATAAGCCGGGGCTTGATACCTCGCAAAATCTCTTGATTGGCCCTTTCAGCTTGCCCATTGGATTGAGGGTGAGCTACAGAAGACACATCTAGGCGAATATGCTCCCTTTGGCAAAACTCTTCCATCTCTCCCTTAGATAAATTGGTGCCATTGTCTGTGATGATGCTGTGTGGAAAGCCAAACCGGAAAATTACCTTTTTGATGAATTTAACCGCTGTTGCCGCATCACACTTGCTCACAGGCTCTGCCTCAATCCACTTTGTAAATTTATCCACAGCAACCAGTAGATGAGTTTTTTGATCTTGGGATCATTTAGAAGGTCCAACCATATCAAACCCCCAAGTCGCAAACGGCCAAGTAATCGGTATCATCCGCAACTCCTGCGCTGGAACAAGAGCACGCCGTGAAAATTTCTGACAAGCATCGCACCTCCGGACTAGATCCTCCGCATCAACATGGGCTGTCAGCCAATAGAACCCGTGCCGAAAAGCTTTGGCTACCAAGGATTTTGAACCGGCGTGATGGCCACAATCTCCTTCATGGATTTCCCGAAGGATGTCACAGCCTTCCTCGGATGATACACATCGCTGAAATGCTCCGAAAACACTGCGATGATGAAGTTCCCCGTTTACAATTGTCATGGACTTGGACCGCCGGACTATCCGTCTTGCTTCGACCTCGTCGTCCGGCAACTCTCCACGGCTTAGATACGCCAAGTATGGGAGCGTCCAATCCGGAATGACATGAAGTGCCGCAACTAGCTATGCTTCCGGATCAGGAACGGCCAGATCTTCCTCCGTTGGTACCTGAACTGATGGACTGTGTAGCTCATCCAAAAAAGTATTCGGTGGCACCGGTTTACGCTGAGAACCCAGCCGGCTTAGAGCATCGGCCGCTTCATTTCTTCGCCGGTCTATGTGATCCACCTGGTACCCTTTGAAATATCCTGCAACTGCTTCAACTTCTCGTCTGTAAGCTGCCATGAGAGGGTCTTTAGAATCCCACTTGCCGGATCCTTGCTGTGCCACTAAATCTGAATCACCAAAACACTTGACCCGGCTCAAATTCATCTCCTTAGCCATCCGCAGGCCATGAAGCAATGCATCATATTCTGCTGCATTGTTAGTACAAGGAAACATTAGACGGAGGACATAACAAAACTTTTCACCTCACGGGGAAGTTAACACAACTCCAGCCCCCGAGCACTCTAATTGCCTCGAACCGTCAAAGTGAATAGTCCAGTATGTAAGATCCGGCTTCTCCTCTGGTGTCTGCAGTTCTGTGCAATCATTGATGAAATCCACCAATGCTTGAGATTTGATAGCGGTGCGTGGCACATACTTCAATCCGTGTGGGCTAAGCTCAATTGCCCACTTCGCCACTCTGCCAGTGGCTTCCCTGTTCTGGATAATATCCCCCAATGGAGCTGAGCTGACAACAGTTATTGGGTGGCCTTGAAAATAATGCTTCAACTTCCGGTTTGCCATGAACACGCCATACACCAGCTTCTGCCAATGCGGGTACCTTTGCTTGGATTCAATGAGAACCTCACTGACATAATAAACCGGACGTTGAACCGGATACTCCTTTCCTGCTTCCTTGCGCTCGACCACGATTGCCACGCTAACTGCCCGTGCATTGGCAGCGACGTATAACAGCAGCGGCTCCTTATCAACGGGGGCAGCAAGGACCGGTGGTTCCGCCAGTTGCCGCTTCAAATCCTCAAACGCAGCATTTGCCTCATCACTCCATATAAATCGGTCTGTCTTTTTTAGCATCTGATAAAGCGGGATTGCCTTTTCCCCCAGACGACTGATGAATCGGCTCAACGCTGTAATTCGGCCAGCGATACGCTGAACATCATTGATACAAGCCGGTTTAGTCAGGGACGTGATTGCCTTGATCTTCTCCGGATTGGCCTCTATCCCTCTGTTGGACACCAAGAACCCAAGGAGCTTGCCCGCCGGAACACCGAAAGCACACTTCTCCGGATTAAGCATCATTTTATAGGCCCGTAGGTTATCAAAGGTTTCCTTGAGGTCCTCTATCAATGTCTCCTCTTTCCTTGACTTCACCACGATGTCATCCACATAGGCATGAACATTTTTTCCTATCTGCCCCTTAAGACAGTTCTGCACGCAACGTTGATAAGTTGCTTGGGCACTCTTGAGCCCAAAGGGCATAGACACATAGCAAAAAGCACCAAAAGGAGTTATGAAGGCTATCTTCTCCTGGTCATTAGCTGCCATCTTGATCTGATGATATCCTGAATATGCATCCAAAAAACTTAGCCGCTCACATCCCGCCGTAGCATCAATGATCTGATCAATACGAGGGAGAGCAAAAGGATCGGTTGGACAAGCTTTGTTCAGATCTGTGTAATCCACACACATCGTCCACTTTCCATTTTTCTTTAACACCAGCACCGGATTAGCCAACCACTCCGGGTGAAAAACTTCAACTATGAACCCTGCGGCCAAAAGTCTAGCCACTTCTTCCCCTATAGCTTTACGCCTTTCTTCGTTGAAGTGGCATAAATACTGCTTGACCGGTTTATATTTCGGATCAATGTTAAGACTGTGCTCAGCGAGTTCCCTTGGTATACCTGGCATGTCAGAAGGTTTCCATGCAAAGATATCCCGGTTCTCACGGATGAACTCGATGAGCGCGCCTTCCTATTTAGGATCAAGGTTAGCGCTGATAGTGAATTGCTTGGATGAATCGCCAGCCACAAAGTCAACTTGCTTGGTTTCCTCTGCAGATTTGAACTTCAACGCCGGATCATGCTCTGTAGTTGGCTTCTTCAACGGGGACATATCCGCTGGATCAACATTGTCTTTGTAAAACTTCAATTCCTCCGTAGCACATACTGCCTTCGCATAAGCAGCGTCTCCTTCTTCGCACTCCAATGCAATCTTACGACTTCCATAAATCGTGATGGTTCCCTTGTGACCCGGCATCTTGAGCTGCAGATAAACATAACACGGTCTAGCCATAAACTTGGCATAGACCGGCCGCCCGAACAGGGCATGATATGGGCTCCGGATCTTTACCACTTCAAAGGTTATCATCTCTGACCTGGAATCCTGTTCATCTCCAAAGGTAACTTCTAGGTCAATTTTCCCAACTGGGTAAGCTGATTTACCTGGCACTACTCCATGGAATACCGTGTTTGACTGCCTTAGCTTCTTATCCGTCAGCCCCATGCGACGGAAAGTCTCGTAATATAAGATATTGATGCTGCTGCCGCCGTCCATGAGAACCTTGGTGAATTTGTAGCCACCCACCTGTGGTGCCACTACTAAGGCCAAATAGCCCGGATTATCAACCCGTAGCGGATGATCCTCTCTGCTCCATACAATAGGTTGTTCCGACCAGCGCATGAATCGTGGGGTTGCCGGTTCAACCATGTGGACCGCCCGCTTTAAGACTTTTTGATCTCGTTTGCACAAACTTGTAGTGAACACATGATACTGTCCACTACTCAGCTCCTTCGGATTACTCTGATATCCGGATTGCTGCTGCTGCTGACGCTGCTGATTGCTTTGATTGTTGTGATTACCCTGGCTCTGCTGTTGGTTGTTTTGGTTATTATAACCGCCCTAGCCATACTGATGGTTGCCTTGGTTATTGTAACCGCCCTGACCATACTGATGGTTGCCTTGGTTATTGTAACCGCCCGGACCATACTGATGATTGCCTTGGTTACTGTAACTATTGCTGTTGCCGTGATATCCTAATCCAGAGCCATTACCCTGATGACCCGGACCGTGAAAACCGGGGCCTGAACCGCCACCTGGTGGTCCGTTGTTGGATCTGGCCCGGTTCATGGCCTCCATCATGACCCGACATTCTCCCCAGGTATGTTTAGCTGGACGTTCCTCTGTGCCATGTTTCGGGCAGGGCTCGTTCAATTGTCGCCCCCAATTAATGAACTCTCCGCCATTTTGTGGAGATGGTTTACCCTTGTTCCGCTGGAAGTTTCCTTGAACTTTGGTATTGGCCACAAAGTCAGAGCCACCCTCTGCCTTTCGCTTACCGTTGAAGCTCGTTCCGACCGGATTAGCCTACACCGGCTTACCAGGTTTATTCGCTTTGCCGGATTTATCTCCATCTGCTTCTGGATATTTAGTGTTGTCGGAGTCCCCATACTTCACCAAAGCGCTCATGAGAGTTCCCATGTCATTGCAATCCCGTTTGAGCCGTCCCAGCTTCAACTTCAGAGATTCAAACCGGCAATTGTTTTCCAGCGTTACTATCGCCGTACTGGGGCTGATACCGTTCGAAGAGTGCAAGATTTCTGACACTCGCCGCACCCATGCACTCGTAGGCTCCTGCTCTCCTTGTATACATGCCGCTAGGTCCACCACTGACATTGGCTGCTTGCATGTGTCCTTGAAATTTTTAATAAACTGGCAGCGCAACTCCCCCCATGATCCGATGGAGTTAGGAGGTAAGCCCTTTAACCAGGTCCGGGCTGTCCCCTCAAGCATCATGGTAAAATATTTTGCGCAAGCCGCTTCGTCCACGTCTAGCATCTCCATAGCCATCTCATAGCTCTCAATCCAAGCCTCCGGAGCCAAATCTACTGTGTAATTAGGCACCTTACGTGGACCCTTGAAATCCTTGGGTAACCTTATGCTTCGTAAAGCAGGAATAAGACACTGTACTCCAAAGGAACTCGTCGTGACTCCCGTCTCCGCTGTGGTTGTGTGAACCGGCGTCGTTTGACGGATCTCCTCGCGGGCCGTAGGTCCGTCCGGTTTACCGCCTCCTGGGCTTGCGCCTCTGCGCCCGCCGGATTATCCTGTCTATGACGATGTCGCCTCCGTTCACTGCTGGACACCTCAGGTTCATCCCAATGCCTAGTATAACTCCGGCTATGGCGGGGTGTTGAATGAAGTCTCTCCCTGCTGTAAGAGTACGCCTGCTGCTGTGTCAACGCCGTGTTAAGCAGATCCTTGACCCTGCGTGCTTCCATTGCCACAGGGGATGTACCCTCAATGGGTAAAGCGGCCAGGCGTGAAGCGGCAGCGACAATGTTATCCAAGGGGTTCGAGTAGTGGCCAGGAGGGGTGGGGATGTGAGGGGTGTGCATAACCCGTCGATCTTGCTCCACAGTGGGTTGTCGTACCGGTTCACCGGTCACTGGGGCTCCCCTCTGGTTCGCCTCCGGATTATTGCTGGCTCCCACTCCTGGCGTCCCAAAGAGATTCATCGCCTCATGGACCGGCGGTAGACGAGACTGATGCCTTCTATCCCTTACTCCCTGTGCAGAGGCCTGATCCATCCTTAGCTGAAAAGCCTGAGAATCCAGCTCTGCCTGTCTTGTTGCTATCATAGCTTTCTCTGCATTTAGATCCTGCCTGGCTTGCTCGATCCAGCCCTTCAGCTGCAGGATTTCTGCATCGTGTTGCGCCTTGTCTGCGGGAGCCACCACGGCTACTGCCCGTGTTGTCAACTCCTCTACCAAGGTCGATAGAGCGTCAGAGGCCGAAGGAGCTTGGCCGCTCCCCCCTGCCCCGGCTGTGAACGCCCCAGTCACCATGGCCTGTGGCGTAGGTTGTGATCCGGCCATAAAGACAGCCATCCAGTTTGGCGGATCAAAGGGGTCCGGAATACTATCCCCGTCGGACACACCCTCAGACCGGCCGTCCCGCAACAGATACAAGGACTCAGTCTCTCCGGATGAAGATTCATCATCGGAATAGACAACCGTCTCGCCACCAGAATCCGATCCGTCCTCGGCTTGGACTCCATGTACTGCTCCTACAAAAACGCGCTTCATGGAAGGCTGAATCCGGGCCGATCTTGCACGCTGAGCCAGCTCGATGATGTCGGAGAAGATGTCCGGCTCAGGTCCCGGTTCACCAATCTTGCCGATGAAGACGTGGATGCTGCCGAAGGGGACCCGGTACCCGTATTCAATTGAATCGGCCTCCGGGCCCCAGCCTACGTCGTCGATGTAGATCCGGCCGCGGCAACTCTTGGTCATCCGGCCGACCGCGTATCCCTTGAGTCCTTCGAAGCTGCCCTTCAAGAACTCGAAACCAACGTGTGGAGGCCCCACGGTGGGGGCCAACTGTCATGGAATTAGCACGGCAGATGTCCGGTTTAACGGACTTAGTAATGGAACCATCGCATGGGTTAGCTTGAAGAGGTTAAAGCACACAAAGGACACAGAGGGTTTATACTAGTTCGGCCCCTTCGATGAAGGTAAAAGCCTACGTCTAGTTTGGTTTGGTATTGCTTGGGCGTCGATGAACAGGGAGCATATTTCTTGCCTGTCTCTCGATGGATTGTTGCTTGTCCTTTGAACCGTCGCCGGGTCGTCCCTTTATATAAGAGGCGACGCCCGGTCCGGTTTACAGAGTCCCGAGGCCGGTTCATAATCGTGTTCGCCTCGGTCTCTACTCTTATTTCCTTGTGTCTCAAGTTACATGACAAGACGGTTTACAAACCGTAAACTCTACACATGGGCCCTAAGTCTTCATGGGCCGTAATCTCTACTGAGTTTACAATTATACAACTATATTGCCATAATCCGGTTTACCCTAGCCGGTTTACACCTGCTAGTAATATCCCTGACATGGAGCGTCTTGTATAATTTGAGTCTTTGCTTGTTAGTTTGCCACGATCATCCTTGCTGGACAAACCTATTTGAGAGAGTTAAATATGGCCTAGAAATTATTAGAACACTCTATGTGCTTCACTTATATCTTTTGAGTTGAATAGTTTTTGCTCTAGTGCTTCACTTATATCTTTTAGAGCACGGTGGTGGTAATATTTTGTAGAAATTGTTGAAATCTCATGCTTCACTTATATCTATTTGAGAGTCCATTAAAACATCATGGTAATGTGTTTAGGCTAAAGAAACTAGTCTTCACATGATAAACATCCAATGTCAATGTAGTAAAATTTTCACACTAAGTGCATTGAATAGAATGAGATATTGGATGCTTGATAATTGTTTTGAGACATGAGGATAGTGATATTAGAGTCATGCTAGTGGAGTTATTATGAAATTGAGAAATACTTGTGCTAAGGTTAGTCATTCCCGTATCATGCATGTATGGTGAACCGCTATGTGACGAAGTTAGAGCATGAGGTATTTGTAGAGGGCCAACCTTTGTGTGGAGGTCGGGGTCACGCGATGGTTAACTCCTACCAACCTCCCCCCTAGGAGCATGCGTTGATTGCTTTGTTTTTGATGACTCGTAGATTTTTGCAATAAGTACATGAGTTCTTATGACTAATGTTGAGTCCATGGATTATACGCACTCTCACCCTTCCACCATTGCTAGCCTCTCTTGTACCGCGCAACTTTCGCCGGTACCATAAACCCACTATATATCCTTCCTCAAAACAGCCACCATATTGTTCCTCAAAACAGCCACCATACCTACCTATCATGGCATTGCCATAGCCATTCCGAGATATATTGCCATCAACTTTCCACTGTTCCATTCATATGACACACATCATATTGTCATAGTGCCATGCATGATCATGTAGTTGACATCGTAGTTGAGGCAAAGACACCATGCATAATTTTTCATATATGTCGCTCTTGATTCATTGCTTATGCCGGTACACCGCCGGAGGCATTCATATAGAGTCATACTTGTTGTAGTATCGAGTTGTAATTTCGAGTTGTAACAAAAAGTGTGATGATCATCATTATTAGAGCATTGACCCGTGTGAGGAAAGGCCAATAAAAAAAGGCCCAAAAAATAGAGAGGGGCTAATAAAAAAAGAGAGAAAAGCCCCTCAAAAAATGAGAGAAAAGAGAGAAGGGACAATTGCTACTATCTTTTTCCACACTTGTGCTTCAAAGTAGCACCATGATCTTCATTGTAGAGAGTCTCATGATTAGTTACTTTCATATACTAGTGGGAATTTTCATTATAGAACTTGGCTTGTATATTCCAACAATGGGCTTCCTCAAATGCCCTAGGTCTTCGTGAGCAAGCAAGTTGGATGCACACCCACTAGTTTCTTTGGTTGAGCTTTCATTCATATTTAGCTCTAGTGCATCTGTTGCATGGCAATCCCTACTCACTCGCATTGATATCTATTAATGGGCATCTCCATAGCCCGTTGGTACGCCTAGTCGATGTGAGACTATCTTCCTCCTTTTTGTCTTCTCCACAACCACCTCTATTCCACCCATAGTGCTATATCCACGGCTCACGCTCATGTATTGCGTGAAAGTTGAAAGGTTTGAAAAAATAGAGTATGAAAACAAATGCTTGGCTAAAATCGGGGTTGTGCATGATATGAATATTTTGTGTGATGAAGAGGGAGCATAGCCAGACTATATGATTTTGTAGGGATAACTTTCTTTAGCCATGGTATTTTGAGAAGACATGATTGCTTTGTTAGTATTACTTGAAATATTGTTATTTCTTATGTCAATATAGACTTTTATCTTGAATCTTTCAGATCTGAACATTCATGCCACAATTAAGAGAATTACATTGAAAAACTATATTGGTTAGCATTCCACATCAAAAAATCTTTCTTTATCATTTACCTACTCGAGGACGAGCAGGAATTAAGCTTGGGGATGCTTGATACGTCTCCAACGTATCTATAATTTTTATTGTTCCATGCTATTATTTATGAAGTCTTGGACGTTTAATGGGCTTTATCATTCACTTTTATATCATTTTTGGGACTAACCTACTAACCCAAAGGCCCAGTCCAGATTGCTGTTTTTTGCCTATTTCAGGGTTTTGCAGAAAAGGAATATCAAACGGAGTCCAAACGGAACGAAACCTTCGCGAGAGATATTTTTGGAGAAAATCATGCACGGAAAACATCATGACCAAGTCAGGGGACAGCTGGGATGCCCTCGAGGGTGGGGGGCGCGCCCCCCTTCCCAGGGCGCGCCCCCTGCCTCGACGCTGGCCCACACGGCCCCCGGTGCCCTCCTTCTTCCTATATATACCAACGTACCGCAGAAGCTCCATACGCAGAGAGAAAACCCTAATTCCACCGCCGTAGCTTCTGTTTCTGTGGAGATCCCATCTTGGAGCCTGTTTCGGGAGGGGGATCCATCACGGAGGCCTTCATCATCATCATCATCGCCCTCACCATGAGTTGTGAGTAGTTTACCACAGACCTTCGGGTCCATAGCTAGTATCTAGATGGCTTCTTCTCTCTCTCTGGATCTCAATACAAAGTTCTCCTCGGTCTTCGAGGAGATCTATTGGATGTAATCTCTTTTTGCGGTGTGTTTGTCGAGATCCGATGAATTGTGAGTTTATGATCAAGGTTATCTATGAAAGATATTTGGTTCTTCTCTGAACTTTTTATGTGTGCTCATAATATCCTTGCAAGTCTCTTCGAATTATTGGTTTGGTTTGGCCTACTAGATCTATAGTTCTTGCAATGGGAGAAGTGCTTGGCTTTGGGTTCAATCTTGTGGTGTCCTTTCCCAGTGACAGTAGGGGCAGCAAGGCACGTATTGTATTGTTGCCATCGAGGATAAAAAGATGGGGTATTCATCATATTGCTTGAGTTTATCCCTCTACATCATGTCATCTTTCTTAAGGCGTTACTCTGTTCTTATGAACTCAATACACTAGATGCATGCTGGATAGCGGTCGATGTGTGGAGTAATAGTACTAGATGCGGAATCGTTTCGGTCTACTTGTCTCGGACGTGATGCCTATATACAATGATCATGCCTAGATAGTCTCATAATTATTCACTTTTCTATCAATTGCTCGATAGTAATTTGTTTACCCGCCGTAGAATACCACTATCATGAGAGAAGCCACTAGAGAAAACTATGTCCCCCGGGTCTATTCTCAACATATCAATCTACATCTACTTTACTTTTTCCGCTTTTATTTGCTGTTTTATTAAACTAAAAATACCAAAAATATAATTATCATCTCTATCAGATCTCACTTTCGTAAGTGGCCGTAAAGGGATTGACAACCCCTTATCGCGTTGGCTGCGAAGTTCTTATTTGTTTGTGCAGGTGTGAGGGACTCGCGCGTGGTCTCCTACTGGATTTGATACGTTCGTTCTCAAAAATTAAGGGAAATACTTACGCTACTGTGGTGCATCTCCCTTTCCTCTTCGAGGGAATACAACACAAGCTCAAGAGGTAGTACTCCCATCCATCTACGCCTCTATTTCGCGAGCACCGAGACCACTAGTGCAGAACCAGGCTTTAGCACCGGTTCGTAGGGGCCTTTAGTGCCGGTTCTGTAACCGGCACTAACGGGTGGGGACTAAAGCCCCCACCCCTTTAGTACCGGTTCAGCACGAACCGCAACTAAAAGGCCACCACGTGGCACGAGCCAGCGGCGGGGTAGAGGATACCTTTAGTACCGGTTGGTATCACCAACCGGTACTAAATGTTGTAGGTGGTTTTGGTTTTTTTCCTTTAATTTTGTGTTATCAATTTAATTTAGAGATTTGTCTTACATTATAATGAGTTGTTAAATCACTATGTGAAAGTACCGGGATTAGCTAGTTTGAAGTGGATATGGATCGTCCTAAGTGATCAAGTAATATACTTGATCACTAGGACGATTCATATCGTCCACTTGAAATTAAGTAGCTAATCCGCAATACTCCTAGTGATTTAACAACTCATTATACTACTATCTAATCATCATAGTCGATCATTACCGCTATCTAATCACCGCCAACTCTAGCTTAAAGAAAAAACATTCATTTGTACCAGTAGCAAAGATATCATCGAGTTCAACATGATCATGAGATTATAATTAAGCGTTTATATATAAGACCCCAAAGGAAATCATTTTGAGATTATAAGTTCAGGACGAAGAACACGACATGAGATGCAAGTACTAAGAGCATGAACTAGCTATATAATCACTCCTACTGATCTCTCTCAGGTAAAATAGCATAGAACATGTGTAGCTCTCCCGATTCATCATATTGGAGCATGTAGATGAACCTGCCTCCTAATCGTGGGTTGCGCTTCTGATTGCTACCCCCTAGTACTTCTCTGCGATCGTTCAGAATTTTGCTCCAGTCTTTCACTATTAAGCATTGTTCGGTGCCAGAAATCCTGAATGCACTCATCTGCAATGTAGGATGTCTTGGCCGTAAGCTAACAATTGACAAGCGACCTCTATTACCGATCCACTGAGGCACAACTGTCATCGGGAGTCCCTATTAAAGAACATCATATAGTAACATACTTAGCAAAGAAGTTTACCTTGAAAAATAATGTATGCAAAAAAATATGCACTGAGGAAAAATAGTAAAAATATTACCATCTTGCGTAAATAGATGTGACCGTAGTTCAGTATGAGCACTATTGGTCGCACGTTTTGAGTACTAAGATTTTCAAATTCAGTAAAATAATTTCTCTTGACAGCATCAAGATCTTTAAGCCATGAAATATAATGACTTATCTCCTCGCAGTTTAGTTCAGCCTCGGGATAGTGGACGGTCCTGTCTACCAAGCGCTGGACATGTTTGCTTGAATGGAAATAAGCTGACAATATAAATTAGTTGTCAGCTAGTTATGAATACAATATCGAAGACATAAATATGGTTGAGAAACTCACATAATGGTAGAACTGGAGGCGTCTACACATCGACCCAAATATCTCTATTACCTTCAATATCATCTTCCGGACGAATATCAAAGGTGATAAGCATATCAGGCTCAAATGCATAAGCCTTGCATAGTGCTTGCCAAGTTTTGCATTCAAAGTAGGTGTACGTGTCTGCATTGTATAATTTGACGTCGAAGGTATAACCATGCTCGGTCTTCAAATAAACTCTCTTTACCTCCATAGTTTTGTTAGGACTGAAACCTATCTTATCCAAGACAAAAATTCTTGCATGGCAGGGGGTACGCTAGTAGAGAATAGTGAAAGTTTAAAATTATAAGTTGAAGCAAATAGTGAAAATTTAAAATTACAAAAAAGACTTGTCCTTGTGACTTACTGTATCCACGTCGAAGGTCTCATCCAGCTTGATGTTGAAGCGCCTATCATCAACTAGGAAATTTCTGTCGCACAGACCTCGCTGGTCTTCGCAGTGTTCGCACATAACGAAATTGTTTTCGTCATCAGAGGACATTTCCTATGTTCATAGGTGAAACATAGGTTGGTAAACACTTACTAGTTCAATTAATTCAATCAACTAGTACAATTAATTAATATAGCGCTAAAACCACTAATAGGCAAAACTAATTAAATCATCTATTGCGTCCGTACATCATCGAAATATTATCACTAATACATCTCGAATATAGTATCATACATATAACATCACTGATTAATAAAGCTAAAACCCTAGCGAACGACGGGTATCGGCGCGGGCGGTGGACACCCAAAGAGAAGAAACCATCACAGGATCATAGCTCCAGTGAGATCCCTGAAGAACCTGCCAGGTATTGTCGAACCTGCCCTCCAACACAACCATGTAGCGACGGACGTGCTCGTCCTCCTCGCTGGCACGGTGACGTACAACCTCCGCGGGGTCCTCAAGCCTCCGCACCGTCACTGGCCCACGCGCCCGCCACCAGAGAAGGTTCGGGTCAACAACGGGCTGGCTACTCACCGAGTTGCGCCCCCGGAAGGAAGCACCTCCCAGTACCAGCCCGGCGGAGCCCAGTCCCGAACATGACCCCTCTGATCAAGCAGGCATCCGTTGACTCGACGACGAGGATGCGGGATAGGCATCGTCGACGTCGATGCGGGAATATTGGTTGAACTAAAAGAATAAACTATGTCTATTAATTCAACTAGTTCTCTATTAATTCAACTAACTAGTTCAACTAATAAGCACTTAATATAAATAATAATGAACTAGTTCTTACTAAAAATAAACTAGTTCATACTAAAAATAAACTAGTTCTTACTAAATAACTAGTTCTTACTAAATAAGTACATTCTATCACTAAAACTATAAAAGCAGAAAATTCATCTAACATTTATATAACTAAGTAACATTTTTAAAATTCATCTAACATTTGTATAACTAAAAATATATTTAAAAAACTAAAATCTAAATATAATATGCTTGTGTGTGTACAGGGGGCGGCATGGGGCTCACAGCGCGGCGACAATCGGTGGCGGCGGCGGCAACGATCGACGGGGCGGCGACGGCGACGGGGCCGGGGGCGACAACGGCGACGACGACGGCGCGGGACGAGCAGGGGGCGGCGACGGGCGCGTGCGGGCGGCGGCGACGCGTGAGGAACGAGCGATTCGGAGAAGAAACTGAATTTCTGGATAGTATTGTTTATATAGGAGAGGTTTTTAGTACCGGTTGGAGTCACCAAGCGGTACTAAAGGCCAATTTTAGCCAGGCGAAGCGGTGGGAAATTAAGTTATTTCATTTTATATCTAACTAGCATTTCTATATCTAAAATTTATCCATCTAACATTGCCGCAAATATATCTAAAATTTCTATCTAACATTTCTATATCTAAAATTTTATATCTAACTAACATTTCTATATCTAAAATTATCTAACTAACATTTTATATCTAATTTAGCCCTTTAAAAAAAAACAGTAAATGAATGAAAAATACCAAATGAATTCAGAAATGGTTGATAATTGATGATGTGGATTTGAATGGTGCATTTTGAACACACAAATAGTCCGGAGTTCAAATAAGTTAAAAAAACTGCAATGCCTTTGTAACATATGAGTTTTCGTCCTAAACCATGATACCTCGAAAAAGATTGTCCATTTTGTACACGAAGTGCATCGAATTTTTGCTGTGACCCTCTCTAGTTTTTTGCACATGCCATGTGGGTGAAATGATGATACCATGCCAAGTTTCAACCTTTTCAGAGTTCATTTTGTAGTGCTTTTCAATTTCACGATCATTTAGCTCTCTAAAAACAAATCAGTAAATGAATGAAAAATACCAAATGAATTAAGAAAGGGTTGGTAATTGATGATGTGGATTCGAATGGTGCATTTTGAACACACAAAAAGTCTGAGGTTCAAATAATTTCAAAAAAATGCAATGCCTTTGTAACATATGAGTTTTCGTCCTAAACCCTGATACCTC
>LR738714.1:672877797-672943151 GCA_902687465.1 Secale cereale | reverse complement strand
TTTTGTAGTGCTTTTCAATTTCACGGTCATTTAGCTCTCTCAAAACAAATCAGTAAATGAATGAAAAATACCAAATGAATTCAGAAAGGGTTGATAATTGATGATGTGGATTTGAATGTTGCATTTTTAACACACAAAAAGTCTGGAGTTCAAATAAGTTCAAAAAAAAGCAATGCCTTTGTAACATATGAGTTTTCGTCCTAAATCCTGATACCTCGAAAGAGATTATCCATTTTATACACGAAGTACATCCAGTTTTTGCCGTGACCCTCTCTAGTTTTTTGCACATGCCATGTGGGTGAAATGATGATACCATGCCAAGTTTCAACCTTTTCAGAGTTCATTTTTTCAATTTCACGATCATTTAGCTCTCTAAAAACAAATCAGTAAATGAATGAAAAATATCAAATGAATTCAGAAAGGTTTGATAATTGATGATGTGGATTTGAATGGTGCTTTTTGAACACACAAAAAGTCTGGAGTTCAAATAAGTTCAGAAAAATGCAATGCCTTTGTAACATATGAGTTTTCGTCCTAAACCCTGATACCTCGAAAGAGATTGTCCATTTTGTACATGAAGTGCATCCAGTTTTTTCCGTGACCCTCTCTAGTTTTTTGCACATGCCATGTGGGTGAAATGATGATACCATGCCAAGTTTCAACCTTTTCAGAGTTCATTTTGTAGTGCTTTTCAATTTCACGGTCATTTAGCTCTCTAAAAACAAATCAGTAAATGAATGAAAAATACCAAATGAATTCGGAAAGGGTTGATAGTTGATGATGTCGATTTGAATGGTGCATTTTGAACACACAAAAAGTCTGGAGTTCAAATAAGTTCAAAAAAATGCAATGCCTTTGTAACATGTGAGTTTTTGTCCTAAATCCTGGTACCTCGAAAGAGATTGTCCATTTTGTACACGAAGTGCATCCAGTTTTTGTCGTGACCCTCTCTAGTTTTTTGCACATGCCATGTGGGTGAAATGATGATACCATGTCAAGTTTCAACGTTTTCAGAGTTCATTTTGTAGTGTTTTTCAATTTCACGGTCATTTAGCTCTCTCAAAACAAATCAGTAAATTAATGAAAAATACCAAATGAATTCAGAAAGGGTTGATAATTGATTATGTGAATTTGAATGGTGTATTTTGAACACACAAAAAGTCTAGAGTTGAAATAAGTTCAAAAAAATGCAATGCATTTGTAACATATGAGTTTTCGTCCTAAACCTTGATACCTCGAAAGAGATTGTCCAGTTTGTACACGAAGTGCATCGAATTTTTGCCGTAACACAAGAAGTCCAGAGTTGTAATAAGTTATTTAAAATAAAAATAAAAGGTGCAATGCTCGTTAATTAGCTTCAAGCCTTTCCGAATAGTGTAGAAAGCACTGCACATTGCTCCGTGCAATCTACACTATTCCTCAAGGCTTAAAGCTAAGCAACGTGTAGGTGAGCATTACACCGGTCCCACATTGTCTCTGCACTCACGGCTTATAAACCGCTCCTAGTGTCTCTCTCTTCGCGAGGTGGGACTAAAAATTCAGCTTACTAAGAAACTCTAGTACCAGTTCATGCCATGAACCGGTACTAAAGGTTCTTGTGGGGCCCAGCCTGACACAGCCTTATTAGTACCGGTTCATGGCATGAACCGGTACTAGAGGTTGCCCACGAACTGGTACTAATGATCTTCGTCCGCTAGCCGTTCGAACCGACACTAATCGTCACATTAGTATCGGTTCTCTTACAAACCGAGACTAATGTGCTTCACATTAGACCATTTTCTACTAGTGGACAATGCCGTGCGTCACCTCACGCATGGCGCCAGACATTTAACCATCTGTGTCTGCCATCCCGCGTCATTGTTTTGTCTGCCACCCACCACGGCTGCGTCCGCCACACACCACCGCTGTGTCTCTTTGTGAGTTGCTTGTAGTAGTGCACGTTTGGAGTATCTCTTGACTAGTGGCTGGGGCGCGCCCTTGCGCGCCTCCTGTGCCATCTTTTGCGCACTTGCCTTGGTGGTGTAGTTGTACACGTGCATATGCAGTCCAGAGGAGGTCAATTGTTAAAATATGGATATAGTTAACACAAGCTTAGTGATTCGAAAAAGAAAGAAGTTAACACAAACTTAGGAGAAAAGTGTTCAATCATCACACATAGCAAGGTAATAGGTGCATATTGTAAGATAGATCACAGTCTTACAAGGGGAATGGTAGAGCACAATATTGACTTGAAATCAAGGTCTAACATGCTCCAAAAGGCAGGCTATCTCCGAAAGAGAAGCAAAGTTCGTCAGACCATCATAGCATAGAATTATAAGTCTTGGAGATTAGGTAAAGATGATAGATAATTTATACATATAGACGACAGGTGCTGCTCAAGATGTTGCGTCTAGATACGATGGACGGTGAGGGAGAGACGGCGCCCTTGCGCTTGAAATGGAAGGCACATATGTCGCCCATCTGAACGTTGGCGTGGTGATGAAACCATCACCAGTTCATCGTGATGGTGGCCCTCTCGTCGGTTCCAAGCATGAAACGACTGTCGCAGCTCATGGTGCCGTCTCCGTGCTTGAGTGAAAGGGTGTCATCATCTTCCTGAATGTATTTCTGCAGCTTGTCCTCTGTGTACTCCACCTGAAAATACTGCCAAGAGAAAGAAAAGCAGTTAGTTCATGGCAAGACTGCTTCTCAAACATTTCCGGTGTAATTATAAGAAAGTATTAGAGTGAGAAAGAATTCGGCAAAGATTGGCTTTACAGATACACATGGAATATCCTTGTCATGCGTGTTAGCATGGCACTAAAGGATCAGTAGTGGTGTTGATAAATTTAAGTGAAAAACACAGGTATGCTGTGAGAATCAATACGCATGTTTTGTGTGAGAGAAATCCATAAAAAGTGACACTGTAATATGGAGTTATAAGTTTGTAGATCATGACCTTTTGAGGAAAAAAATGTGCGTAGTAACCAAGGTGTTATATTTGTAATATGGCTAGTGTAATTTCACAGGAACAATAAGCTAACAATATATATGTGGTCGATGGAGATGTCTAGATCATGACCAATATGACATTACACATCAGATGATTCAAAACAAGAAACAAGGGTAACAATAACGGAAAATAAACAACAATAGAACATGCATCATGGTGAAACTTGCATACTACAATACGAAACATGTATTCAGATGAACAATCTAAGCATCAAGAGCAGGTCGTCTGTTTGAGCATACCGTGCGCTGGCCTGGTTTGGCAGATGGTGCAGACATAGTACTTGATCTTTGGCTTCTTGTGCCAAAACATTGCGAAGAGTTTGTATGTTCATAGAGCTTCACTTCATTGCCCCAGAAGCAATGTTTCTCCTGCTCTTTAAAGTACTTGACGCCGTCAGGTGTGCCTGCATTTGTTTTGTGTTTTACGTCAGGTGCAGAACCAAGGAATTGTTTTAGAAAGGGCTCTGTGTGTGCTTACCACGAATAATGTAGTCGCAGGGCTCATCTTCGACCTGGTGTCCCTGAGCAAGAAATGTGAATAACTGGAAGTAAACTAAGATGGAAAAATAAATAAAGAAACGCAGCAGATAAAATGAACAGTTTCTAATGGAGGTCATAGTATATCAACGACTTAAATGGAATGTATCCATATGAGCATAGAGCGAAAAGAAGAGACGGAGAACTGGAAACAGAGAGACATGTTCATACAATATTTAATGTATCAGCTAGGTAGAGAACTATGTGCGACAGAACTACAAGGTCAACGGTCATACAATAGAATTAAAGAAGGGAGCAGTGTAGTGCAATAGACGGAAGAATATGATTGCTAGGTAAAATAGTCTGAATAACGAAAGCAGCTAGAATGAACTGCAGAATATAATGGTGTACAGAAACGCAGTGATAATAAAAGAGCTTCTGAATGCAAGTAAGAAGGTTTATAGTTGAAAGCAAGAGATGCAGGCTGACTATTGGTCATAGTGAAAGAATAAATAGGAGTCTAAATGAGAACAGGTTGACCGATGTCGAAGGGCCTGTAGTGTGCATTTTAGTGTTTATAATGGTGATGACCAAATGTCAAGTTCAGTACTGGTCGAGTTAATTGGCTATGAGGCATGTATGTGCGATGCCAGGTAGGTGGCCGCACTTTTCAGTCGTTTTTGGCCGCTGTGGGTAGGACATGTATATGGAACTGTTGGTCAACTTATGTGACAAACTGAATTTTGAATACAGTTCAACCTGGGCAATGAAGTAACAGTTATAGGAACAGCAGAAATGCATTACTGGCAATGTACATTCATAAAATAAATCAGAGATATTATTAGTGGTCTTACATGAACACAGAAGTAACGGTCTTACATCTTAGATGACTGCTGTCATGGACGAATACATCTAGAGATGATAGATTGCAGAGACTACATTTTCTAAATTCAAGCATCCAGAAAATGCAAAGAACCAACAAGAAGCCAAGACTCCTCGACTAAAATTCTGAATCTCAAGGAAACTTGCACAAAATCCAAGAAAAATCTCAAGGAAACTAACCACATTCTGAAACCTGAAATCTTTAGGACCAAACTACACAGAGATAAAATCTAATAGAACATGAACTCCATGTATCATATTCAAGTGGTAGGTAAAATAGAGATATCTTGTGTGCGTAGGGTAGAAAGCAATCGGCAACCTGAAACCATCTCAGAGGAACTGCTTGCTAAGAACCTCAACATACACTGACAAAGCCGCTTCTACATTCCCACAATCCTTGTCAATCCGTTGTCATTCATGTGCATCACCCGAAATCAATCAAATTTGTCTAAGAACAAAAAATAATATCTTGTGGAGAGGGACGATTCTAAGTTCCTAACCTTACATTCCAAATAGCTATCATACATAATGCTTCTTTTACTGCATTTTCTCGAGCAGGTAAATCTGTAGACAGAAGAAATGTGCACATACATGACATGCTGAAATTCAATTTTTTATATAACTTAGTATAGCGAAGGCAATGAGTAGTAGATGCATGATGTCAGTGTTGCTTTCCGGCCAAAAAAATGGAAGTGGATACAAGCGAATAGACACTAATTGTGTACATGTGGCACCGCACTACTAACAATGCTATAACTAATCGGTGATACGAAATAAGAGGAAGATTATTCACTTGCAGTTGCCTTGTTCACGGTACTCTGCTGCACACTGGTAATTATATAATTATATTTTCCACAATTTAGATTATTAAATATATGCAATTCTACCCTCATCTACACATCCAATCATCTAAGAATCGCTGAGTCTCCTCTTGATGCAAGCCATAATTTTGTTTCTCCGCAATTCAATAAATATATGCAACTCCACCTTCATCTACACACCCAATCAACCGAAACTCACTCAATCTCCTCCCGACGGAAGTGATAGCTACCTAAACTAAAAGCTTCCAAAACACCAAGGGAAACTAATTGAAATTGCAGTGGCTAGGTGAAATTAGACTTGAACATACCTATTGTGGTCAATATTTACTACTCACAAAAATGATTATGGCCGTCTTCTGTCCAAGGAGAAACCAGAGGAATCAACAATCCCCGAACAAACCCACAACAATATATGGTTATACACCTTGAATTTAACAAGTGTTTCCACTAGAGCAATTCCCGCAAAATGAAAGAACAACACACTATGAATAGGTAGACAAGGAAGACAATAGCCATCTAACTATATGATAGCTGTCACAGCATAACATATTGGAGAGATTACCTTGGCAGGCAATAGATGGTGATGATGTTGAGCACCTTGGATGGTGAGCACCCTCCTTCAGCAGATTGGATATCACATAGGGGGGTGAAGAAAGCCAGACAAGAGAAGCGATTCACGAACAGAGAGAGAGGGAGATGTTCTCCTGCAGCAGAGAAGAGAGGGAGCTTCACGTACAGAGCGCCAACTCCAAACCGGAAATAGAGAGAAGTGATGGAGAGGGCACCTTGTCCATGGCGTTGGCGCTAGGGTCAGAGCCGCAACGAGCACCCTCTTCAAGCGGCTTGAACCTGCATCGGGGCGCTCGCGCTGCAGTGGTTTACATAGGTACAGTGGTTTACATAGAAAGATCTATCAAAACCATACTCTGACTATCATAGACAAAAATGAGAAGGCCAGATGCATAAATCCCAAGTGACCATAGAATAAATACAGACTAAATCCCAAGTGACCATAGAATAAATACAGAGTCAAAGTGACAAAGCGTTAAGGATTTACCTTGCTGACATATTTGAAGTCTGAACACATAGTTGCTGCAGCATATATCATATGTGTCCGATCCATCAAGGTTTGAACTGTAACAAGGGTCTATTCTTCGAAAAGAAATCAACAGTCCAAATAAGGGAAGTAAACCATCCAGTACTAAGAGGGACTCACCATACCACAGTGTACCTATTATAAAACCGAGCATGGACGAACCAATGAGGAAGACTAAACAGACACAAAGAGGAGCAGCAGCACATCCTAAGCAAAAATTAACATCCAGTGCATTTCATGAGCGATTTTCAAAAGCACGGCTAAATCACATTTTACCTACTTCAAAAATACAACAAAAAGACATAGAATTTCTTCTAGCAATTCATCAAACAATTGGTGTGCACAACTACAACTGCACACACAGAATCTCCAAAGATGTCAAGGCTGTTAGCCTCTGCCACCTGAGAGGGATTTTACCGCCTCGAGCTCGAGCTTACGTGAGAGACGGAGGTAGTGGTGTAGAGGTGCAGATCAAAACATTGAGGAAACGAAGTGGAGACAAAAGCTCAGATGTACGGCTTGGCGCCGCTAGAACCGAAGGTCGGAGCCGGACGCCGTGCAGTCCATGGCGCACCCGACGCCGTGGTGGCTCCCGAGCCCGGGCCTCCATACCGGCGGTGTTGCGGTGCAGACGGGAGAGATTGCCCCACGATACGGAGAGATCGGCTGCCGCCGTCGCCACTCTTTCTTTTCTTCCCGCTCCCATCACCCCACGCACTGCACGAGCCTCCTCTGCTGCGCTTCCCCTGCGGAGAAGGAATGGGAAGAGGCGAGGGATCATGCTCACCTCATATCAATAATGAAACGATTTTTGAAGCCTACAATATCAACTTACCAGGTTCTCAATTCTTTCCCTCTCATCCTCACGAGAGGCCCGGTGGTCAGAGGTGAGTGCCTCGGCCGTTCCTGCCCGGCTGAGGACAGCACGGCAATCTCCAGTGTTGGACACGGTGAGGCCGCCCTTCTGGAGCAATGCCGTGACGCAGCATGCTCCCCCGCTCTCCTCCCTCTTGAGGAACTCTTCGTCCGTCTTCAGGAAACATTTCTTCACAGCCCCCTCAATTTCATCACTGTCACCACGGTCCACCTTCCTCAACTCCTCTGCCATGAACTTGGGCATATTTTGGGCAGCGAACTCTGCCGCATTCTTTCCGCCGTGGCCATCGAATACAGCAAACAACGCCTACAAGTTGGGGGTAAACGAGAAAGTTTAGTACTACTTCTAACAATTTTATTTCAGATAAAACGGCAGAAATTTCCATGTGGGGTTAAGGCAAATCAAAAGTATGTACTCCTATTTGGTAAAAATTGTGCAAGCAAATTCCTAAAGGAGAAGAGAGGTTGCATCGAGCGAGCTTACCACTTGGGGGTCTCCACCAAGCGCGACCTTGGCCACATGCCGGTCCTCCATCTCCACCCTTCTCCTCCCCCTCCCTCTTCGGCAGTAGGCCGCGAACTCGTCGCCCTCCTCCTCCACCTGGTTGCTCGGATCCGATTCCACGGCGGCCACAGCCGTCGCCGCGGCAGCAGCGGCCGCGGCGCCGTCGACCGGCACCATGAGCGGCGCCGGCCGCCGCCTCTTGAGCACCGATCCGGCGGAGGATGTCTTAGGCGACGGGGAGGCCTCCTCGCGGATCTGAGCGCGCAGCAGCCCGAAGGGGCAGAGCGGCGAGCCGGCGGTGGAGGGCGTCCTTGTGGTGGCGCCGGTGGCACATCAAAAATCGAAACCGCCGCCGCCGCCGCCTTCTCCTCCCACCCAATCCTCCCTCGAGGAACACGGCCGGTGGCGCGCTCGCAGCCTCGTCCCAGCCTCCTTCTCCTCCGCCCCACCTTCTCCTCCTCCTTCATCAAAATAGGCTCACACCCCACCTCTCTCCTTCTCCTCCTCCTTCGCCCCATCTTCCTAGTCGCTGGCAGCTGCTCTGCTGCCTCCTCCCGATGGCCAAGAATGGGGAAAGAAAAGAAAAGGGAGGTTGCGTGTTTTGGGAGAGGAAAGGAGAAAGGGCGTTCTCTTTCTGCTGTCTCTCTCTCTTTCTTCTAGACGAAGCAAACGAGGAGCAACGGGCCACTGAAATACGCATATGACGAGCACAGTAGATCGATCTTTTTTTGCAGAGATGTGGACGCGCCGAGACACCAATCCCTCGCTCCAATTGTCCATCGCCAACAGTAACGCCCCTGCCAACGTGGACATCGCTAGAAATCGCCCTTACCGCGACCATTAAAGTGTTTAATTTTTGTTAATTGTACTAGTACGTGATCCGGTCGTTTCTCGTGCCACTTAATTTGGTAGCATCTTAATCTCCTGGTTGCATCTTCGTGTATTTACTTGTTGGTAGCGGCCTGGTAAAAAAAAGAAAAAAGAAAGAAAGAAAAAAGGCAAAAAAGAAGAAGAAGAAGAAGAAAAAAGAAAAAAAACAGGCTGCCTACATATTTACTTCGATTTGTTTTCCAGGACACTCTTTGAGTGCTACAAGGTCGACCGATCATCACATTATCTGTTTGAGCCTCTTATACAACTGTGTGTCTCTCATTACTTCGAATATCAAATATTTTTTTCTCTAATTTTTCACTCACTTGATTCAGTATCCGGGCTTAGATTGTTTTATCTCTTACTAGTCGACTGCCAGCACTAGTTAGGAGTTTGAGCAATTATTCAGCTTGCATTACTTTTTGCTTAATTGTGCCACATATTGTGAGTTGAGGAAACCTTCGCCAAGCTCCACTTCCTATATTGTACCTTGTTCGGTCACTTGGTAAATCGCTATATCAATCTTTTGATAACTTTGACATCGCCAACGGCCGACAACCACTGCAGCACGGTAAGAACTGGTAAGAGCTTGGTAATTGCTCGCGAGTTGAGAGACATTTTCCACCGCCTCACCGTAGTTACTGTAGGAGCAATATACTTGTGATTTTGTTCTTGTTTCATCCTAACCATGGCAGGTGACGAAGACAACATGAAAGCCACGGTGGCACGACTTGAGGAGGATGTGCATGCATACACCGAGCGTTTCATAGCGTTCGAGGGAGCACTTGATAAGCGTCTCAAGTCGATCGAAGATGGCAACGAGACGTTCACTCAAACACTTGCAGCTATTATGAAACGTCTCGATGGCCAGGATGCACGTCTGGGTGTCGCCTCCACCGCCGCTCCGCGTCTTCCAACCACCAATGCAGGTCTACAATGAGCTTGTCGGGTACCCCTAGGAGACCCGAGGCACCCTCTTTCATACACTGATGCCGTCGAACAGCCCCGTCCTCGCAACGCCAACTTGATAGCCGGCGACATCCAAGATGACAACTATGATGGTGATTCTGAGGATCCTGATGCAGTTAATGATAACAATGATCGTGATCATCGTCGACTACACAATAATCAACAAGGTATGGGACGCCACCAGCGTCCTCAGGTACGTGGCCATGATGACTCTTTGGGTAGAATTAAATTTGTCATGCCTACTTTTGATGGAAAATATGATCCAGATGTTTACCTTGACTGGGAATTATTAGTAGATCAAAAATTTGCTTGCCATGATTTTCCTGATGATAAAAGAGTTAGGGCTGCAACTAGTGAGTTTAGTGATTTTGCTTCTGTTTGGTGGAGAGAACATTGTCGTAAACATCCTAATAATATTCCTGCCACTTGGGAAGCTTTGAAATTAATAATGCGTCACCGTTTTGTTCCTGGTTATTATGAACGTGACTTGCTAGATAAACTACAACACTTGAACCAAGGATCTAAATTTGTGGAAGACTATTATCAAGAATCGCAAATGGGCATGTTACGTTGTGGTTTAGTTGAGACTGAGGAAGCCTCTATGGCTAGGTTTTTGGGTGGATTGAATAGAGAAATTTATGACATACTTGCTTATAAGAATTATCATTCAATGACCCGTTTATTCCATCTTGCTATACATGCTGAACATGAAGTGCATGGTTGTTCGAGAATGTGTTCTAATTTTTCTGCAGGTCGTACTTCCACATGGGCGCCGTGCTCATCTGCTGCCCCGTCCACTCGCACCTCTACAACAACACCTGCAACCTCTCGACCAGGGCCTACTTCATCAACTTCGGCATCACACACTTCGGCACCAATGAAAAGTATTCAACCAACTCCAACAAAAAGTTCGTCATCATCTTCCATTTCCTCCAAAAGAACAAAGGATATCTAGTGCCACACTTGTAAGGGATTTGGCCATGTTATGAAGGAGTGTCCAAATAAGCGTGTATTGATCATTCGTGAAGACGGAGAGTATGACTCCGCTAGTGATTTTGATGATGACACATATGCCTTGCTTGCTGCACATGACGACGATGACACAAGACCGGCACAAGAGGAAGAACATGTGACCGCCGCCGACACAGATAATTACATGTGACACCCCGAGACCGGTGCGCCAGGTGTCAGCCAGTTATTCGTTGACTTTGCCATGTCATCTGCTTGTGTGTTGCCTCTTGACATGTCATCATGTCTGTTGCATCAACATGTTTTCGAATCTTGCATCCGCCCGAGTCCCCTCGTCCTTTCCGTTGTCCGTTCTGAGCCCAGACACACTCACACGCGCCCGCGGTGCCTCCGAATATTTATTTTGTGAGTGGCCGGAAAACGTTCTCGGAATGGGTTGAAACTTGGCGTGTGCTCTTATTATAGCATAGGCAGACCGCCTGTCAAGTTTCGTCGCGTTCGGAGTTTGTTTGATAGCCCAACGGTTAACTGTGTTAACCGTCGGAAGCCTTTGCCTTTTGGCCCAGCACCCCTTTCACACAGCCCACCTAGCCCATTCTAACCCCTCCATGCTCTTGGCCGTTCGATCACGATCGCGTGGCCGTGATCGGCTCCTTATTTGGACACTCCTAGCTCCCTCTAGCAATAAATATGTGCCCCCTCTCCATTTTCGCGCAGATCAAACCCTAACAATGCTCCTCCCCGCGCAGCCGGACATGTCCACTCTGCCTGGACATGTCCATCCCCACCTTCCACGTCACCCGGACCAATCCGGTGCTGACACGTCAGCTACGCCGCCGCCACATCACCGCCTCAATGCCTCCAGCCGCGCGGGCCAGTGAGCCCACCGCCGGCCCTTCGGGCCCGAACATCGTCGCGGCCGCCTGCCGGCAGGACCTCGCGCCCGCCTCCAGCCCCGGCCGCCGGCGCGCGTCACCGCCGCCGAGCCGCGCCCCCGCCGCCTCCGGCGACCTCGCCGCCGGACCTCGCGCCCCGCCACCACTATCTCCATCGTCGCCGCGCCTGTTGACCTCTGCCGCCGCGCTCCTCGCCGAATCCGGCGGCCCCAAGGCCGTTCGATCACAATCGCGTGGCCTCGAACGGCTCCTCATTTGGACACTCCTAGCTCCCTCTAGCTATAAATATGTGCCCCCCTCTCCATTTTCGCGCAGATCAAACCCTAACAATGCTCCTCCCCGCGCAGCCGGACATGTCCACTCTGCCTGGACATGTCCATCCCCACCTTCCACGTCGCCCGGACCAATCCAGTGCTGACACGTCAGCTGCGCCGCCACCGCGAGCCACTCACCCGCCGCCACGTCACCGCTTCCACGCCTCCAGCCGTGCGGGCCCGTGAGCCCACCGCCGGCCCTTCGGGCCCAAACATCGCCGCCGCCGCCTTCCCGCAGGACCTCGCGCCCGCCTCCAGCCCTGGCGGCCGGCGCGCGTCACCGCCGCCACGCCGCCGGGTGGCGCCCCCGCTGCCTCCGGCGACCTCGCCGCCGGACCTCGCGCCCCGCCGCCACTATCTCCATCGCCGCCGCGCCTGTTGACCTCTACCGCCGCGTCCCTCGCCGGATCCGGTGGCCCCAAGGCCGGACCCGTCGCTCCTCCGCCCCCCAGCGCCGTTCCCGGCCATCGCCGGCCGGCGCAAGCGCCGCCGTCGCCGGTGCCGGCAGGACAGCCGCCGCTGCATCCTGCCCTCATCGGATCGGGAACGACGACAGCCGAGCCGCCGCTCCCCTGGACCGCATCCCACCGACCGGGCCCAGCTCCAGTGCCTCCCTGCCAGCCCGCGGCCCAGCTCCTCCTCCTCCTTCTGCCATGGGCCGAGCCCACCTGGTGAGCCCCTTCTATCCCTCGCCCATGTGCGCTGTATGGCTATCTGTAGCTCGTTTTCCTCTGAAAAACTGCTAAGTCTTTTATTCTGTCAGCATTTTGTTGGATGTTTGCATAGTGATAACTTTTTGTGTGCTTATCCAAATTGAGTGTATGATATGTCAAAATGATCGTGGAGATGTGCTCTACACTTTGTTCCATTGTGCCATGCTCATTTGAGTTCATCTAGATGCTCTAATCTCTGTTGCAAGGGTGCTACTTGTTATAAACTGCTGCTACTTGTTATTTTGTTGCCATGTTTGAGATATGATAACTTGGTGCATGTTTATCCAAATGAGGCAAATGATATGTCAAAATGTTCATCATGAGATGCTCTACATGTTGGTTGCTGTAGCATGCATGTTAGAGTTCATGTTGCCATGTTTACCTCTGTTGCAAAAGTGCATGTGGCTGTTAGGTTTTGTAACTTGTTACGAGATGCCTAGTTGAGGAGCTCGTTGCTATTGATGTGTTTGTCCCCATGTCACATGCCTAGATGTTTTAGGATCTCCATGATGTGTTCTTTGCTGTGGTGCAAACCATGTGCTATGTTATGCTTTAAGATGACTTAAACATGCTCGCAAACATGCCATGATAATGTTACTGTTTTAACACTTAGTGAAATTTCACTAAGTCTGGAATCTGTTTTATCCTGATGCTATGTTTGCTTGATGCCCTAGGCAAATCCATGTTAGTTATGGGGTGGCCATTGATCATTCCTTGTTGTATATGTTGTTGTATATCCATTCATGCGCTTAATTGCTCATTTGACTTGCTGTATCTTATTTAATTCTTGCTCCCAAGTTGCTATAAAATATTACTGTCAGGTTTTAACGTCATGTTCAAAATGTTGTAGCTTGTTGCTATTGATCCATGCCTCCTATGGAGTTGCTCCAATGGAGTTGTTTGATGTAGGATATGTCTACTTCATGTCCATGCTTCTTGTCACCATGTTTGAGTGTTGTAGAGTATATATTTCTTGCTCCAAAGTTGCTATGTGGCTGTTAACTTCAGCTTGTTGTTATATCTTGTTTCATGTGTATCTTTTAGCCCGTTGCTCCGTTTTGGGTGTGCCTTATATGAAACTTGTGTGATTTTGCATGTAGAATCATAATATCTTATTGTTTTCATGTTTGGAGTGAGTTTGCTTGATGTTTGGGTGCATCTCACACCGTTGCCATGCTTATCTTGTTTTGATCATATCTTCTAGGCCGTAGCTCCGAATTAAATGAACTTTATATGAAACTCGACTAGAATTTTGTGTAGATCATCATGGTGCATGTTAACTTACTATTTAACAACTTGAACATAAGGTTTGTTCAGATCTGGAATAATTTCAAACTATGCATATGGGGACTACCGGATTTGTTATATGTAGTTTCCGGCCTCATTTAAACTTGTTGACTTGTGTTGTTTTTGAGTGCTTCCTGCCTTGCCATGTTTTGCATCTTATATATACTTGTCTTGCATCATACTTGCTTGAGCATATTGTCATGTTCTTGTGTTGTTTTTACTGTGCTTCCTACCTTGCCATGTATTGCTTCCTGTATAGACTTGTCTTGCATCATACCTTGCCATGTATTGCATCATATATAGACTTGTGTTGTTTTTATGTGCTTCCTACCTTGCCAGGTTTTTCTTCCTGTATAGACTTGTAGTGCATCCTATATAGAACTGTCTTGCATCATACTTGGTTGAGCATATTGTCATGTTCTTGTGTTGTGTGTTTACTGTATTGCTTGCTTCTTCTCGTTAGTGCTTGTTCCGTTGCGATCGTGAGGATTCGTTCGTCTACCCGTGGTTCTTCTTCAAGGCTTCTTCTTCGTCTTCTTCACGGATCCGTTCTTCTTCCTTGCGGGATCTCAGGCAAGATGACCATACCCTTGGATACCTTTACTATCATTGCCTTTGCTTAGTTGTCTCGATGCTATCGTTATATGTCGCGCTACCCATCTTATTGTCGGCCCCTCTCCTTGTTGCCATGAAACCTATAACCTTTGACACCTTCCTAGCAAAACCATTGTTTGGCTATTTTACCCGCTTGCTCAGCCCCTCTTATAGCGTTGTTAGTTGCAGGTGAAGATGAAGATCGTTCCAGGAGGGAACTTGTTGTTGGAATATCACAATATCTATTATTATTATTAACACACCTATATAATGGGCATGGGTGGAAGGCTTGGCCTTTTGCTTGGTGTTTTGTTCCACTCATGCCACCTTAGGCGTCGATAAACCGGCATTATGTTCCTTGATTTTGCGTTCCTTACACGATTTGGTATATGGGGACCCCTTGACACTTCGTCTTTGAATAAAACTCCTCCAGCAAGGCCCCACATTGGTTTTCATTTGCCTCATAATAACAACTTAATTAATTAATTAAATTTGCATAGGGGGTCGCGTCCCCGGGGATTCTTTCTACATAGCAGGGGGCCAGTGCTGATGGTGTTGGTCCCAAACAGGTAGACTGCGGGACCGCCTCGGGGAAACTCGAGGTATCTGGCTCCTGTAGGATGTCCCATCCGGTTGTGGCCTGAGACGAGATACGCGCGGCTACTGTCAGGGTGTCGGCACGCCGGGAGGTCTTGCTGGACTTGTTTTACCATTGTCGAAATGTCTTGTGCACCGGGATGCCGAGCCTGATCGGATTTCCCTAAGATAAGGGGTGATGATATTATATTTATCACTTCAGGTGATCGTGAGAGCTTGTGATGGGCTAAGTTCGGACACCCCTGCAGGGTTATGATCTTTAGAAAGACGTGCCCGCGGTTATGTGGCAGATTGGAATTTGTTAATGTCCGGTTGTAGAAAACTTGACAGAGGATCCGAAGTAAAACACACAACTGTGTGAGTAACCGTGACTGTCTCTTCTCATTTTGAGAAGAGGACACGGTGGGGTTATGTTTGACTCGTAAGTAGTTCAGGATCTTTAGCGATCACTACTAGTTTGCGACCGTTTGCGTAGATGCTCATCTTATTCTTGTACTCGTAAGTTAGCCACCATACTTTTGCTTAGCCGCTGCTGCAACCTCACCACTTTACCTCTTCCTACCCATTAAGCTTTGATAGTCTTGTTACCCATGGTTATGGGATTGCTGAGTCCTCGTGGCTCACAGATACAACAACAACAGTTGTAGGTGCAGGTTTCCGATGTCTAGACGTGAGAGCGTTGATCGTTGTGTTGGAGTTCTTTCTTCTTCTTCTTCTTTAGTCTTGGGTTTGGTTCCGGGTCGGCAGCCTGGGATAGCAGATGGTTGTCTTTGTGCTTTTCTTGTTTGTATCCGTAGTCGGATACCTTGTATTGATGTTGTATTCATGTGACTTGTATGTATTGTTGTATCCCCATGTATGTATGTAATGGTATGATGTAATGATATCCATCTTACTAAGCGCCGGAAATGCGGTTGTGCCCCAATCACGTAAGTGTCACGTGATCATGATAGAATCGCATCTTGGGCCTGACAAGTTGGTATCAGAGCCTCGACCGACCATAGGAGCCCCCTTGATTGATCGTAGCTTGGCCGTTGTTGAGTCTAGCAGAAAACTTTTTCGGAGTCTAGTTATATCGGAGAGTAGGATTTCTTTTTACTCCTCTGCCCCTTCGTCGCTCTGGTGAGTAATCTTGACGTAGGTGTTTGAATTGCTCCTCTTCCCCTTCAAATTTTTTTTAGGATCGCGTGGATAGTTTTCGTTCGTCGCGTTGTTAGTTCTTTCATCTGGTGCATCTCTCGTCAAGTGGATTCAACCCTCTTCTTCTTTGCAAGTTCAACCTCAGTTCTTTTCAACCAGTGTTGTTTTCCCCTTCCGAAGTTGTCTTTCTTTTTCCCACCCGCCCACCCCTTTTGTTTCTCGGAGTCGGAGTCCTTAATCGAGTATCCTTTCTACTCGTGTGAGTCTTGCTTTCTTTCATCAATTGTGTCAATCGGTGAATTCTCGTCTACCTCGTCATCCTTCATCTCTTTTCTTCTCCCGAAGGATTCTCCTCTCGATTCGATATTCTTCACTTCTATTCTTTCCGGTGGATCCAATTCAATTTGTTCTCGGTGTTCTTCATATTCTTTTTCCTCTGCTCAAGTGTGTTTTTCCCTGCTCGTTCGCCTCTCGCCATTTTATTATCCCGGAGTTCCGAAGAAATCTCAGCAGATTCGTCTGTATTCCAATTTATTCGAGGTTGTCACCTCATTCGAGTCCTTGAATCATTTCCGGTGCATTATCTCCTTTCGATCCTTTTCAACGGTGTTTTCTCTTCGGTGGGCTCATAACCCACAGGTCTTTTCCCAGGATCTTACCTGACTCTTCTAATTTCCCGGAGTGTTCCGAAATTCTTTTTCAAGTGTGACGTAAGTATGGATTCCATCAGTCATATGCCTTCTCCAAGATCGCTTTCAATTCTTTTCATGGTTGGTTCAACCTTTCTCTTTTCATACTTCCGGAGTATCTAAATAATTTTGGTGGTATTTCTCGTCATCATTTCAAGACCGACGAAGAGTTCCTCTAAATCTTGTCCATTCTCTCGACTGTTCGTCGTTATAGCTTCATGCTATCTTCTTACTTGTTCCGATTCGTGTCAAATTGTTTCTTCAACCATCCGGAGTATTTCATGAATTCTTTTTCATTGTGTTCCTCCGAAGGCCATCATTTCAGAAGATTTCTTCGTTCTCAGTTTTCAACTTCGTCCTTCAAATATTCTTCATCGATGCCTCTTCGTTCGTCTCCCATTTGTCCGGTGCTTGTTCAAGTATTCTTTAATCAGTTCACAATCTCTTCGTTCTCATCATTCTAATTTTCCGCAAGTGCTTTATTCTTCCCGGAGATTCATTCTCTTGTCTTCACTCGATTTCATTCCTTACGGTGGTCATTCTCGTTCTTCACTCGATTGTAATTCTTCTCGGTGGTTTGTTCTTTTTCATCACTCGATTAATTCTTCCCGGTGGTTCGTTCTTTTCTTCACTCGGCCTTAATTCTTTACGGTGGTTCTCTCAAGAGTTCTTTTCCGGTGCTATCATATCAATCCATTCATTATTCCAATTCTTACCGGTGTTTCATGAAGATTTTCGCAAGTTCGCGAGATATCCCTCTTTAATCATTTCAACGGGAATAAGTTGTATGCGAATCCATTGCTTCTCATCAATTTAATTGGTGGAGGATAAGCATAACATAATTCTTATTCTTTTCATCAAGTTGTTCATTCCTTCCTTCGGAGTTTATTCTTGATAAATAAATTCTAGTTCCAAGTGCTTTCATATTTTCTTTCCGGAGTTCAAGATTTCCCGGCCTTCTTGTCGGAACCCCGACTAGTCATCGCAAGGCTTTAATCTTATTCTTTTCGCCCGTCATTTCTATTTCATCAACCTTTTATTTTGCTACCGGAGTTCCTCATGGTGATTCTTCAGGAGATAATTCATTCTTCAAATATTCAAGTAATTCTTCTGGAGCAGCTCAAGCATTCTTATTCATTCGCCTCTCGAGTGCAATTTAATTCTCCGTATTCTTTTGAAGTGGAGTTTTGCATTTCTTCCTTCATCTCATATATTCATCTTTTGGTAGTGGCATAATTCACCTCAAGTTTTGAGATGTTTTAATAATTCCACATCAAGCTTATTCTTTTGTTGTTGATTTTCTCAACAACTCTGTTAAAGCTTTTCTTTCAAGATGCTTTCAAAGTCTTTCGCGCTCGAAGTTGTTCTTCTCTTATCCGTTCTTCTCATTCACTTTGTTAATTCTTTCGAAGGCATTGTGTTGTTGCTCTCGTCAAGTATCATTTCATCTTTTCAAGTTCTTGTTCCATTTCATTCATGTTCAACCGATGTGTTAATTATTTCAGTTTCAGCCGGAGTGCTGCCCGAATTCCTTCGTGGAGATTCCTTTTCTATCTCTTTTTAACCGGAGTGGTTTCGAATTCATTCTTATTCCTTCAACCTTTTGGGTTCTCGTCATATTCCTTCTTCCTCTTGTCTAACAAAGTCTGTGCAACTTTGTTTATCTCCGTTGTATCCTTCTTTCATATTGTTAAACCACTCGATATTCTTTGGGTTCACTCTTTTGTCCTCGAAGAACTTTGTTCTTCCTTTTCCCTTCCGTCTCGTTCCTAAGATCTCGGGACGAGATCTCTTGTTAGTAGGGGAGTGTTGTGACACCCCGAGACCGGTGCGCTAGGTGTCAGCCAGTTATTCGTTGCCTTTGCCATGTCATCTGCTTGCGTGTTGCATCTTGCCATGTCATCATGTGTGTTGCATCAGCATGTTTTCGAATCTTGCATCTGCCCGAGTCCCCTCGTCCTTTCCGTTGTCCGTTCTGAGCCCAGACGCACTCACACGCGCCCGCGGTGCCTCAAAATATTTATTTTGTGAGTGGCCGGAAAACGTTCTCGGAATGGGTAGAAACTTGGTGTGTGGTCTTATTATAGCATAGGTAGACCGCCTGTCAAGTTTCGTCGCGTTCGGAGTTCGTTTGATAGCCCAACGGTTAACCGTGTTAACCGCCGGAAGCCTTTTGCCTTTTGGCCCAGCACCCCTTTCACACAGCCCACCTAGCCCATTCTAACCCCTCCATGCTCTTGGCCGTTCGATCACGATCGCGTGGCCGCGAACGGCTCCTCATTTGGACACTCCTAGCTCCCTCTAGGTATAAATATGTGCCCCCTCTCCATTTTCGCGCAGATCAAACCCTAACAATGCTCCTCCCCGCGCAGTCGGACATGTCCACTATGCCTGGACATGTCCATCCCCACCTTCCACGTCGAACGGACCAATCCGTTGCTGACACGTCAGCTGTGCCGCCACCGCGAGCCACTCACCCACCGCCACGTCACCGCCTCCACGCCTCCAGCCGTGCGGGCCCGTGAGCCCACCGCCGGCCCTTCGGGCCCGAACATCGCCGCCGCCGCCTGCCCGCAGGACCTCGCGCCCGCCTCCAGCCCCGGCCGCCGGCGCGCGTCACCGCCGCCACGCCGCCGGGCCGCGCCCCCGCTGTCTCCGGCGACCTCGCCACCGGACCTCGCGCCCCGCCGCCGCGCCTGTTGACCTCTGCCGCCGCGCCCCTCGCCGGATCCGGTGGCCCCAAGGCCGGATCCGTCGCTCCTCTGCCCCCCAGCGCCGTTCCCGGCCATCGCCGGCCGGCGCAAGCGCCGCCGTCGCTGGTGCCGGCAGATCAGCCGCCGCTGCATCCTGCCCTCGTCGGATCGGGAAGGACGACAGCCGAGCCGCCGCTCCCCTGGACCGCATCCCATCGACCGGGACCAGCTCCATTGCCTCCCTGCCAGCACGCAGCCCAGCTCTTCCTCATCCTTCTGCCATGGGCCGAGCCCACCTGGTGAGCCCCTTCTATCCCTCGCCCATGTGCGCTGTATGGCTATCTGTCGCTCGTTTTCCTCTGAAAAACTGCTAAGTCTTTTATTCTGTCAGCATTTTGTTGCATGTTTGCATAGTGATAACTTTTTGTGTGCTTATCCAAATTGAGTGTATGATATGTCAAAATGATCGTGGAGATGTGCTCTACACTATGTTCCATTGTGCCATGCTCATTTGAGTTCATCTAGATGCTCTAATCTCTGTTGCAAGGATGCTACTTGTTATAAACTGCTGCTACTTGTTATTTTGTTGCCATGTTTGAGATATGATAACTTGGTGCATGTTTATCCAAATGAGGCAAATGATATGTCAAAATGTTCATCATGAGATGCTCTACATGTTGGTTGCTGTAGCATGCATGTTAGAGTTCATATTGCCATGTTTACCTCTGTTGCAAAAGTGCATGTGGCTGTTAGGTTTTGTAACTTGTTACGAGATGCCTAGTTGAGGAGCTCGTTGCTATTGATGTGTTTGTCCCCATGTTACATGCCTAGATGTTTTAGGATCTCCATGATGTGTTCTTTGCTGTGCTGCAAACCATGTGCTATGTTATGCTTTAAGATGACTTAAACATGCTCGCAAACATGCCATGATAATGTTACTGTTTTAACACTTAGTGAAATTTCACTAAGTCTGGAATCTGTCTTATCCTGATGCTATGTTTGCTTGATGCCCTAGGCAAATCCATGTTAGTTTTGGGGTGGTCATTGATCATTCCTTGTTGTATATGTTGGTGTCTATCCATTCATGCCCTTAATTGCTCATTTGACTTGCTGTAGCTTATTTAATTCTTGCTCCCAAGTTGCTATAAAATATTACTGTCAGGTTTTAACGTCATGTTCAAAATGTTGTAGTTTGTTGCTATTGATCCATGCCTCCTATTGTAATGCCCCGGATGTAAAACTTTCCCTTTTGGGCAATATATGTATCTTTGGCTTCATCAATTCCATTTCGGGTTCTTTGTCTTTTCGGGTTTTCGTTCTTTTGTCGTGTGCGTGTGTTCATTCATTCATATCATGTAGTCATGTGCATCGCATTGCATTTGTGTTGTTGTTTGCATCCGGTCCCACTCATTCCTTTCCGTTGCCCGTTTCGAGTTCCGGAGCTCTCCCACGTGTCCGTGGCATCCCCGAGGCCTACTTTGGTGTTTGGCCGTGTAACGTTTCCGGTTTAGCGTGAGACTTGTCGTGTGTTGTTGTTTTGGTCTGTGTAACCCGCCTGTCAAATCTCGTCGCGTTTGGAGTTCATTTGGTGCTCCAACAGTTATTCTCGTGGGCTGAAAGTACCTCCTCTTTGAGGCCCAAGACACCCCTCCAACAGCCCACCAATCCAACCCAGACCCCTCCCTTCATCTAGGCCATCCAATTCTGATCGCGTGGACGAAAACCACACCTCATTTGGACAACCCTAGCTCCTTGTGCCTATATATTTGTCCAACTTCCCCAATTTTTGCCCTAGAAACCCTAGTGCCCATCATCTCCTACCTCTTCATCTTCAACCTCCAGACCGGAGCTCGCCGGAATCCTCGCCGGAGTTTCTCACCGCCGCCGACCTTCTCCGTCTCCGGCGCCGCGCCGCCCGGCCCCGCCGCCCTCGGGCCCCGCCGCCGCCGCGCCGCCCGGCCTCCGCCGCCGCGCCGGCCCCGCGCCGCCGGCCCGGCCAGGCCCCGCCGGCCCCTACCTCTCCCCGCCGGAGAGTTCCCGAGGGAGCTCAAGGTCGCTCGAACCGCCGCCGCCTGGATCGGATCGGGGAGGAGCCCCGATCGATCCGCCGCCGCCTCGTCAGCCCTAGCGAGCCAGGCTCCCGCAGGCGCCAGGCCCAGCCCGCTCGTCAGATCTGCCGCCAGGCGCCTTCGATCGGGAGTCCCGATCTCCCCGATCCCAGTTCCAGCGCCGCCGGGCCAGCTCCCTTCGCGGGCCGGCCACTGCCCCAGGCCCAGCAGCAGTCCGCCCCGCCAGGCCTCCCTCCGCCGGCCTCCATCGCGGGCTGAGCCGATCCTGGTGCCCGCCGGCCCAATCTGCGAGCCTCTGCGCCCGCGTCGCCCGATACGCCAGCACCCGAAGCCCGTTAGGCAGATCCGGCCCGATCCGCTTCGGATCCGCCGCCCGGCCCGTTTGACTCCGCAGATCCGGCCCGTTGCCCGTTTGACTGAGGTAGTCCCTCCGTTTTCCACTAAGTCTGTAGAATTTTTAGTTGTCTGATGATGTTTTGTAACATGGATAACTTTTTGTGTGATGGTCCGATTTGAGTGAATGATATGTCAAAATGTTCGTGGAGACATGTACTACGTTTTGTTCCATTGTGCGATGCATGTTTGAGGTCATCTAGATGCTTAAATATCTGTTGCAAGAGTGCTACTTGTTATAAACTGCTGTTAGTAGTTGTTTTCATGCCATCTTTGCAATGTGATAACTTGGTGCATGTTTATCCAAATGATGCAAATGATATGCCCACGTGTTCATCATGTTATGCTCTACATGTTGGATGCTTTAGCTTGCATGATAGATTTCATCTTGCCATGTTTATCTCCTTTGCAAAGTGCTATGTGGCTGTTATGTCGTTAAACTTGTTACGAGATGCCTCGTAGAGGAGCTCGTTGCTATTGATGTGTTTGTCCCCATGATGCATGCTTATATGTTTTGGATTCACCATCATGTGTACTTTGCTGTGGTACTTACCACTTGTCTTGATATGCTTTGAGGTGACTTAAACTTGCTCTCAAAGATGCCATGATGAAACTGCTGTTTCAACACTTCGTGAAATTTCACTAAGTCTGGAATCAGTAATTTCCAGATGCCATGTTTGCTTGTTGTTCTAGGCCAATCCATGATAGTTTTGGGGTGACTCTTGATGATTCCTTGTTGTATATATTGTTGGCTATCCATTCATGCTCTCACATGCTTATTTGGGTGGCTGTAGCATATTTAACTTTTGCTCCCAAGTTGCAACAAATTACTGCTTGTCAGGATTTTGTTGTCAAGTTCAATATGTCTTAGCTTGTTGCGATTGATCCATGGCTCCTTTGGGGATGCTCCAATGGAATTGTTTGCTGTAGAGTATGTCTAGTTTATGTCCATGCTCATTGCCATGATGTTTGAGTGTTGTAGGCCATTTATCTCTTGCCCCGAAGTTGCTATGTGGGTGTTATTTCCAGCTTGTGCATGTTTATTGTTTCGGGTGTAACTTTTAGCCCGTTGCTCCGTTTTGAGCAAGTCCTATATGAAACTTGTGTGATGTTTCATGTAGATTCATAATATCCTATTGTTATCATGTTTTGAAGCATTTTTTGCTTGATGCATATTGTTGTGCTATAACACTGTGCTTCCTATGTAGACTTTCTGTGCTTCCATAGTGCATCTGTTTTGCTTCCATAGTGCATTAGTCATGCATCCAGTAATTTTTCTGCGCATTGCATCTTGTTTGATTCGTTGCCTTGTGTTCTTGTGTTTGAGTAGAGTCGGAAGCTGAGACCGAGTACGAGTACGAGCACGAGGTTACTACCAAGGTTGAGAACGAGGACCCCTCTTACGATCCCATCGACAACTCTTCAGGCAAGATGACCGAACCCTGATAACATTACTATCTTTGCCTATTGCTAGAAGTCTCGATCTATAGTTTTGCCTCGATGCCCATGTTTTCCTGTCAGCCTCCTCTTTGTAACCATGACCCTGTTTAACCACCCTACTTATGCAAACCATTGATTGGCTATACGTAGGCTTCGCTCAGCCCCTCTTATAGCATTGTTAGATGCAGGTGAAGATTGAAGATTCTTGCTTCTTGTTGAAGCTTGTTGGGATATCACACTATTTAAATTATTAAATGAAATCATCTATATATTGGTAATGGGTGGAAGGCTAAGCCTTTTGCTTGGTGTTTTGTTCCACTCATGCCGCTAGGAACCGTATAAACCGGTGTTATGTTCCTTGATTATGCGTTCCTCACACGGTTGGGGTTATGGGACCCCCTCGATAAACCGCTAAGTGCTAAGTCTTTTCCAGCAAGTCCCAACATTGGTACTATTTGCCTAATAACTAAAAACTTGCATAGGGAGTAATTAACCCTCTTCTTAATCAACAACCCCGGGCCAGTGCTCCACATGAGTGTTGGTCCGAAATGAGCAGACTGCGGGGCCACCTCAAGGAAACTCGAGGTCTGGTAAAAACCCGTAGGATGACTTATCCGATCGTGGCCTGAGACGAGATATGCGCGGCAACTATCAGGGTGTCGGCACGCCGGGAGGATTTGCTGGATTAGCCTTACCTTAGTCGGAGTATCTTGAGCACGGGATTCCGAGAATACTCGGGTCTTCCCACCTTGGAGTTGCGACTCCGCGGATCGTGGGCTTGTCATGGGCCAAGTTGGAACACCCCTGCAGGGTTATGAACTTTCGAAAGCCGTGCCCGCGGTTATGTGGCAGATGGGAGCTTGTTAATATCCGGTTGTAGAAAACTTGACACCATGTTCCAATACACTACCAGCGTGAGTACCGTGACGGTCATTTTCCGAAAGGGATTCGGGAAGTGAACACGGTGGGGTTATGTTTGACTTGCTAGCTAGGATCACTTCGTGATCATCTCTCGACCGAGGCACCTTCTCTTCTCGCTCTCTTTTACGTAAGCTAGTGCTAGTGCTGCTGCAACCTCTTGTTCTTTCTTCAGCCTTGTTCCACACCCAGGGCTTAAATAGTCGTGTTACCCGGGAACGGGATTGCTGAGTCCTCTGTGGCTCACAGTTACTTCAACACACCAGATGCAGGTACGATGGTGAGCTACATAGGCGATGGCACTAGGCTAGACTGGGAGTACGAAGAGGAGCGTAGCCGTTACTACGTGAACTATCCGGTTGATCAGTAGAGCTTCTACTAGGATTCTATCTAGACATGTGGTTTAATGTTATGTTTGGTATCTTGTCATTTGGATCTTTACCCTTAGATGGGCTGTGATGTTTAACTGAATGATGTTTGAACATGTAATGTATTTGTGTGATGTGGCGAGTGTAAGCCAACTATCTTTTCAGTTTTCCATCCCTATTTTTACATGAGATGTGCAAAGGTACCAGACTTGCGATCATTCCAGAATGGGCTTATATCTTTAAGTCGTGCCTCGACACGTAGGAGATATAGTCCCATCCTGGGCATTACAAGTTGGTATTCAGAGCCTTCTCCGACCTAGAAGCCCCCACTGATTGATCGAATCGTTGACGGTCGAGTCTAGGCACACACTTAAAAGTTTTGAGTCCTATATTTATATCGGAGAGTAGGAATTCTTTGCTCCTCATCTCTTTTCACTCTGGTGAGGACTCCTGACTACTACTCTTGCCTTTTCTACTTTCAAAAATTGCACCAAATTTTTTTTACGAATCTCGCGAGTATTGTTGGATTGTTTCGATGTCTTTGTGACGAGAATATTGTTCTCGATGCCTCCTGACATTAGGGGTTGTGGCAGTGTCCCGGGTAGTTGAGCTTCGGGGTATTGTCGTCACAAGCATATCGCGACAGTACTAGAATACTTAAGACGGCCGACATCGAAAACTCTCCTATACGGTTAGTGGCAAGATAACCCCGACATCACCCAGTATTGGGGAGGTAGTTCGGGAGTATTGCCATAGCTTTGTATAGTGGATGCTTTTCGAAGGTCCGAGGTAGACAGTTTCCGAGAAAGACTGGTTATGTGTTGAAGGATGGATACAGCTGGATGTAGGATTAGAGTTGAGTGCGCGATGCTTCCCCTGTATCCCCAACACCTGATTGCATAACTGGAAACTTTCGGAAATTAATAGGTGGGTTTATCCAGTAGATCGTAGGCATTCTTCCAACGAATGCAGGTTAGCGAGTTCGGGGTTCTACATTGAGTAAAGTGGTTTTATGGCCGATGTTCCGATCGGGAGTTGCATCTTAAAGGGTCCTTGGCTATGCTGATCTGGGGATTGCAAAACCCTTTCGTAACACGTTCCATAATCTTACAGCACAAAGATGTCGAACGAAGCTCCTATCTTGTGTTTGTTCCATCCGTACCTTGTTGTTTTTCTTATTTACCTTTTGTCTCACAGTGGCTTCTCGTGAAGATTGTTGTTATCATTAAACTGATAATTTCATTCGTTCCTCTTGTTCGAATGATTCTTGTGAAGACTATGTTGCATTTCTATCCGTTGTTTCAGCTTATATCTTCTTTCAATCAATTGCTGATTGGTGGTCATCTGTTTGAGGATGGCTCCGAAACGGGTTCCCAACGCTAACCTAGAGGGTGAAGAGGTTCCAGATCGTCCTCCTTCCGCTCCTCCTCCGTCTGAGGCTTGGAGAGCGATTATGCAAACTACAAATCAGAACACCCAGATGTTGATGCAGATGATGCAGCAGATGCAAGCAAATCAGGCAAATCAGGGTGCTCCAGGGAACCAAGGCAATTTCTTCAACCAGCAGCACCATGCTACGCTCAACCAGTTCTTGTCCAATTAACCAAAGGCTTTCAGTTACTGTGTCGACCCTCTCGATGCTGAAGATTGGATTACCGATATCAAGAAGCATTTTGAGTGCAGCAACGTAAGGCCTGAGGACTATGTGAAGTTTGCAGCCTTCCAACTCAAAGACCAAGCAGCTGACTGGTGGCAGCAGTACAAAGACTCCAGAGAAGGGCGTGTGATCTCTTGGGAGGATTTCTGCAAGGACTTTCGCTCTCACCACATTCCAACAAGTGTCATCGAGGATTTCTGCAAGGACTCCAGAGAAGGGCGTGTGATCTCTTGGCAGCAGTACAATTCCGCAACCTGAAGCAAGGCTCAATGACTGTCTATCAGTATAATGTCAAGTTCCAAAATCTCACCCGCTATGCCAAGCAAGACATACCAGATGCCAAGAGCAAGATCTATCAGTTCCGTGGAGGTCTCAAGGATGAACTTCAACTTGCTCTCACCTTGTTCGAGCCTGATGAGTTTGACAAATTCTATAACATGGCGCTTAAGCAAGAGGCAGCCCAGCTCAAGATGGAAGCTTCCAAAAAGAGGATTCGAGATGCTGTTCACTCCTCCTCATCTTCTCAAGTCGTCGCGAAACAACAGAAATTTTGGCTTCCTCCTCCTCCTGTGATCCGAGCTCCCTACAACAACAACAAGAACTCAAGTGGTCGTGGTTTCTCCCACCCACCCAACCCAAGCAACCAGTCGAAGAATCAGTTTCAGTCTCAAGGTTCCAAGTCAAGTGGTTCTCATTTCTGTCCTCTCTCAGAAGTGGTCTGCAACAAGTGCACTCAGAAAGGTCACTATGCTAACAAGTGCCCCAACCCAAGGCGCCTTCCGCCTCCTCCACCTGTCAGCACAGCTATTGTCAAGCATAATCCAAAGGCAGCAAGGGTGAATCTGATGAATGCAGCGCAAGCGGAGAATTCTTCTGATGTGATTTTGGGTAACCTTTCAGTGAACTCTATCCCTGCAAAAGTATTGTTTGATTCTGGTGCTTCTCTCAGTTTCATATCAAGGCCATTCTTTACCAAGCATAATTTCACTTCGGCATTTCTTGATAAGAAGTTGCAAATTATTTCTCCGGGCAAGTGCATGACTTCAAATTTGAGGGCTCCGAATGTATCTATTCGCATGGGTGATTATCGCTTTCTGGCTAATCCAGTGGTTCTCGGCAATTCCGACATTGACCTCATCCTCGGGAAGGATTGGCTTTCTCAGCATGATGCTCAGATTGATTGTGCAAACAAGGAAGTCAAGATTACTCATCCTGATGAAGATGTGATTATCTTCGCCTCCAGGGATAACACAATCAGGCTTTTCTCTCTCAATGACAAGGGCGAAATGAATGCCATATCTCAAATTCCGGTGGTTAGCGAATACCAAGACGTCTTTCCTGAAGAACTTCCAGGCATGCCTCCACACCGTCAAGTGGAATTCGTCATTGAACTCGAGCCTGGTACCGAGCCAGCATGCCGGCGTCCGTAGAAGCTCTCTCCCAAAGAGTTGAAGGAGTTGAAGAAGCAGCTTGATGAACAGGAGCGTATGGGTCTGATCAGGCCTAGTACGTCTCCTTGGGGCTGTTGGGTCTTATTTGTCAAGAAGAAGGATGGCACGGAGCGCCTCTGCGTCGATTACCGGCCATTGAACAAGAAGACAATAAAGAACAAGTATCCGCTCCCCAACATCAACGAACTGTTCGAGCAGCTCAAAGGAGCTAAAGTGTTCTCTAAGCTTGATCTCCGAATGGGCTATCACCAGATTCGCATTCGAGAAGAAGATATCCCCAAGACTGTCTTCAGAACGAGTTACGGCTCATATGAGTATACAGTCATGTCTTTTGGTCTCGCCAATGCTCCACCTACCTTCTCGAGAATGATGCACTACATTTTCAACCCCTACACCGGCGAGTTTGTGCTTGTGTATCTGGATGACATTTTGTATTTTCCAAGAATGAAGAAGATCACGAAAAGCACCTCCGTCTCATTCTCGACAGACTCCGTGAACATAAGTTCTACGCCAATTTCTCCAAGTGCGAATTTTGGCTCGATAAGGTCTTGTATCTGGGCCTTATCATCTCCGTTGACGGTATTGCGGTAAACCCCGAGAAAGTTGAAGCAATTGTCAACTGGGAAGCTCCTCAGAACGTCAAGCAACTCCGAAGCTTTCTTGGTCTTGCCAGCTATTGCAGAAGGTTCGTTGAGAACTTCTCCAAGATTGCCAAGCCTCTTTCCAACTTGCTGCAGAAGAATGTCAAGTACTACTGGTCTCCAGATTGTGAAGTGGCATTCAAAACTCTCAAAGAAAAGCTCGTCTCTGCTCCAGTTCTTACTCCTCCAGATGAGTCCAAGCCCTACGAAGTATTCTGTGATGCTTCTCTTCAAGGACTTGGTGGTGTGCTTATGCAGGACAAGAGAATTGTGGCATACACTTCTCGTCAGCTGAAGCCAAGTGAGAAGAACTACCCCACACATGATCTTGAACTAGCAGCTGTGGTACATGCTCTGATTACGTGGAGACACCTTCTGTTGGGCAGAAAAGTCGACATCTTCACCGATCACAAGCGCTTGAAGTACATCTTCACACAGCCGAATCTGAACCTCCGCCAGATTCGTTGGGTCGAAATGATCCAAGAGTATGATCCCACCATCGAATACAGACCTGGCAAGGCGAATGTGATTGCAGATGCTTTGAGCAGAAAGGCATATTGCAACAGTCTTCTTATCAAGCCGTTCCAGCCTGAGCTTTGTGAAGCATTCAGGAAGCTCAACCTCCAAGTTGTTCCGCAAGGTTTTCTTGCAAATCTTCAAGTTGCTCCTACCTTGGAAGATCAGATCCGTGAGGCCCAACTCAGTGATGCTATGTGATGTCTACTTCACGCTTCTATTCCTGTAGACAGTGTTGGGCCTCCAAGAGCAGAGGTTTGTAGGACAGCAGCAAATTTCCCTTAAGTGAGTAACCCAAGGTTTATCGAACTCAAGGAAGTGGAGGTTGAACGTACCCCTTTCAAGCAACCCTGCAATCAAGATACAATAAGTCTCTTGTGTCCCCAACACACCTAATACACTTGTCAGATGTATAGGTGCACTAGTTCGGCGAAGAGATGTTAAATGCAAGTGATATGGATGGCAAGAGATGTATTTGTAAATCTGAAATAAAAATGGCAGCAAGCAAACATGTGGTAAACGTGAGCACAAATGGTATTGCAATGGTGGAATCAAGGCCTGGCTTCATACTTTCACTAGTGGCAACTCCCAACAACATTGACATAGTCTAATCACATGATATTTCCCATAAAACACACAATGGAGACGCACTCGGAGGTCATTCCTTTGTGGTCAAGAGAGGACGAGAATTATGTAGGGCTACAAAAGCACACCTCAAAGTTCGCAGTTCTCAATCTATGGATTTCCCAATGTCACCGCGGCCATCCAAAGAGAGTACCACAATCACCACAACATATCTCCAGGATAGTCAAAGACAAGCACCAAGAGACTCTCAATCTTCAATCAACACACAAAAGAGGAAATCACTCATGAAAATATTCTTCTAATCCATGTCCAATAGACCGCTGTCACCTTGGTCTCGGGGATTATACTAGATAAAGACAAGTGAGTACATCAATTCAATACATAGAGGAAGGGGAACTATCATGGGATCACCCTAGATTGACATAGCCTATGATCACAACGAAGATCACATCATGGGAGAGAGAATTGACCACTTAGCTACTGGTAGAAACCTCAGCCCCGAGGAGGAACTACTCCCGCATCATGGAGGGAGGAAGCAACGTTGATGGAGATGAATCCGGGGGCACTTCCCCGTCCCGGCAGGATGCCGGCACAGGAATTCTGGTCCCCCGAAACTTGGTGGCGATGGCGGTGGAGATCGGAATTGCTTCTGGAGAAAAGGGTTCTGGAATCAGGGTTTCCGCGACGGGTGGTAAATATATGCCAAAGGGGGTCACCAGAGGCGGAGAGGGGGGGCCAGGCGCCCCCCCGGCACGGCCAGGGGTGGGGCCGCATGGGCTGCCCCTGGCTCCCCTCTGGCCCCACTTCTCGCGCGTGGAAGCTTCTGGAGCGCTGATTTTTTATATATTTTTCCCGGAATTTTTCTGGCAATTTAAGTAATGGGAAAACCTGAAATACAAAAACATCAGAGAACAGAAACTGGCACTGGGGTGCACTGAGTTAATAGGTTAGTCCAAATATGATTAAAAGTGTATGGAAGTGCATAAATATCATAGCAATATCACACAAAAGAAGCATGGAGCAAGCAGAAATTATAGATACGTTTTGGACGTATCAACATCCCCAAGCTTAATTCCTGCTCGTCCTCGAGTAGGTAAATGATAACAAGCATAATTTTTGTGGTGACATGCTACCAAAGAGTCTTTCAGAATCACATGACAAATGCTTATTGAGATAATGAATCTTTAGTAATTAAGTTGCCTCACGAGAATATCACAAAGAACTGAAAGTTTACAATATGATACTGAAACACCCAATAGATTTGTAGTGAGCATGGTGTGCAAACATGACAAAGTGATGCCTTGCTTTCCCCCTTTAGTGAAGCAAAACATAAATGCAGGAGCACCTCCGAAGTTTAAGTGACGACTAGATACAATGATTTTAGAATAAGCGTTATCACAATCATGCAGAAGACAATGGTACTTTGGGACAATGCACATTACACTCAGAATGACAATCATGCTCTCAATAGTTGGTGCTTTGAAGAAAGAAGGTGGAGACTCTCGAACCGTGGATTTTGATGGCAAGGTTGAAAACCCGTGGCTGGAAGCAAAGACTAAAGATGTACCAGAGCTCTTGGTTTTGAAAACAGAGGTAAAAATGATTTTTGGGAGGTGCATATTTCGTCGACGAATGTTAGTAGACAACCCAATCACTTCTCGAACTGGACAAGTTTCGAGGAACGGCTCCCGCACGGGGACGATCACATCCCCTTAATCTCCTTTGTTTATCACTGCCAAAAGTTTTCTGATTTCTCATGAACAAAGCGTGAAGGAGGGTTTGTTTGTTGTATTATCTATTATGAGCCGGGCGCACTCATGCCAGTTCCTCCTTGTATTAGGGGTTTGCAGATTAGACATGCAATCCCGGGGTAACATTTGTCCAACATAAGAAGATCATGAATTACCTACTACTTCCTCATGAGCTTAAACAGAGGCACAAAAGAGAAATGCTTTTGAATAATTTTGAGATGGTACAAGAAAGTCTTCGTTAGGAGTGGCAAGTAAATACCATATATAGGAAGGTATGGTGGACTCATATGGCATAACTGGTTTCAAGGATTTTGGATGCACAAGCAGTCAGACCACTTAGTACAGGTGAAGGCTAGCAAAAGACTGGGAGCGACCAACTAAGAGAGCAATGACGGCCATAATCATGCAAAGCGACAAAGCAACATTGAATCGGGCATGGAAGTTATATCACTACTCAGAAATTAAAGATCATCAAGGCTTGATAGACTTTCTTTACAGTCTTAAATATGCATGAGCATATGCCAAGTCAATCAAAATAAATTCTTGGAGGAAGATATCACTAAACCATACCACATCATAGGCAAACAAATCATGCTGGTACTTCAATAACACATTAAGAACCCCCAGCTATTTGAGACTAACCATAAGAAAACATGAACTACTAAGCACCATTATGCACATAGCATTTTTATCATAGACACATCAACCAGTGCCACAAAAGCCAACTCTCTTAACAAGATAAGCATGATAACTCAAGAGAGTTCCAGAAGCAACAACCTAAACAAAAGCTCTTAAAAAGATAAGCATGAAAACTAAGAGCTAAGCATGACAGCAGCTATGAAAAGATAAAGGACACACACAAGAAGATACGCATGCAAGCCTATGTTGTGTTCTACAGTGGAGTGGAGCGTGTTTCTCTCCCAAACAATGAAGGCTAGGATCCAACTTGTTATGAAAGCAAGCAAAGCTAAAGAAAACTAAAAAGGAAACTAAGAGCAAGACGCTCCAAGCATAGCACATAACGCATGAAGTGATTAAAATATAGTGGAACGAAAGACGAACTGATAATTGTTGATGGAGAAGGGGATGCATGGGGGCATCCCCAAGCTTAGACGCTTGAGTCTTCTTGAATATTTCTTGGGGGTGCACGGGGGCATCCCCAAGCTTGAGCGTTTGACCCTCCTAAATCTTCTTTTATCATCTTCCCTCGCACACTTGAAAACTCCCTTCATACATAACTCATCATAATCTGATTAGCGAGGTTAGTACCCCTAATAAAATAATTTTTCCCTACTGGAAATAAGGATAATCTTGAAGAGCTACTGTTTCTCAAGATTGCCAAAAGGTTTTTGCAAAGAAAAAGCAAGCTCAAGGTTTGCAAAACGAAGAAAAGGCAAAACAGGACAGAATCTGTGAAAAACAGACCAGCAGGTAGTAAATAATTTTTTCGGGGCACTTCTGCAACTCAAATCAAAAAAATCAGAACAGACGCCCGAAAGACAATTGTATAGAGCACGCTGTCAACAAAATTAAGATAAAAAAGATGAGCTGGTGATTTTATACGAATTTTTCTGTCCAAGGACAGAATCTGTTTTCTGGACTGCACGTCACAACTTTTCAACTTTCTTGCAATCGGAGGCTAAACTTGGAACAAAGCTGAAAAATAAAGATACAATGATGTTGCTACAGTAGTAACAAACATCAAGACCACTAAAAACTGAAAGAACAAACTGAAAGCAAATATAACAAGGGTTGTCTCCCTAGAGCTCTTTCTTTATAGCCATAAAGATAGGCTTAAGACTTTAATGGTGCTCTCGTAGGAATAAGAGTTGAAGAACAAAAGAGAGCATCAAGAAGCAAATACCAAACACATTTAAGCCTAACATGCTTCCGATGCATAGGAATCTTGTAAGAAAACAAATCATTGGAGCATAAAACAGCTAGCATAGAAAGGGAAAACAAGTATAACTTCAAAACTTTCACAATATAGAGGGGGAACTTCTTATTATTAAGATATTTAGAACCATGTCTCCCTCTCTTATTATAAATTTCAGTGGCATCATGGATGAACTCAACAATATAACTATCACATAAGGCATTATCTCCATGATCCAAAAGCATAAAAGTGTCATTACTCTTCATATAAGCAAAATCTTTCTTATTAGGAATAGTGAGAGTAAGACTATCATAACCATCATGGTAATCATCGTATTTAGGAGGCATATCATAATCATAATAAATTTTATCCTCAATAGTAGGTGGACTGAAAATATCATATTCATCATTGTAATCATCATATATAGGAGGCATAGTATCATCAAAGTAAATTTTCTCCTCAAAAGTTGGGGGACTAAAAATATCATGTTCATCAAACGTGTCATCCCCAAGCTTAGAGCTTTCCATGTCATTAGCAATATCGATATTCAAAGAAAGCATACTAATAACATCACCACCATCATGATTGTTATGCAAATAATAAAGTTCCATAGGTTTTTTAATTTTCTCTTCAAACACATCTTGTCCCAAAGCAAGGTAGAGCTTATAAAGCTCTCTCATATTTTTGTTGTTTTCCATTAAGCAAAACTAGTGAAGATAAAAACAAGAAACAAAAAGAGTTAATTGCAAGATCTAGAGAAGGTACCTTCACTTACCTCACTTCCCCGGCAACGGCGCCAGAAATAGCTTGATGTCTACTTCACGCTTCTATTCCTGTAGACAGTGTTGGGCCTCCAAGAGCAGAGGTTTGTAGGACAGCAGCAAATTTCCCTTAAGTGAGTAACCCAAGGTTTATCGAACTCAGGGAAGTGGAGGTTGAACGTACCCCTTTCAAGCAACCCTGCAATCAAGATACAAGAAGTCTCTTGTGTCCCCAACACACCTAATACACTTGTCAGATGTATAGGTGCACTAGTTCGGCGAAGAGATGTTAAATGGCAAGTGATATGGATGGCAAAAGATGTATTTGTAAATCTGAAATAAAAATGGCAGCAAGCAAACATGTGGTAAACGTGAGCACAAATGGTATTGCAATGGTGGAAACAAGGCCTAGGCTTCATACTTTCACTAGTGGCAACTCCCAACAACATTGACATAGTCTAATCACATGATATTTCCCATAAAACACACAATGGAGACGCACTCGGAGGTCATTCCTTTGTGGTCAAGAGAGGACGAGAATTATGTAGGGCTACAAAAGCACACCTCAAAGTTCGTAGTTCTCAATCTATGGATTTCCCAATGTCACCGCGGCCATCCAAAGAGAGTACCACAATCACCACAACATATCTCCAGGATAGTCAAAGACAAGCACCAAGAGACTCTCAATCTTCAATCAACACACAAAAGAGGAAATCACTCATGAAAATATTCTTCTAATCCATGTCCAATAGACCGCTGTCACCTTGGTCTCGGGGATTATACTAGATAAAGACAAGTGAGTACATCAATTCAATACATAGAGGAAGGGGAACTATCATGGGATCACCCTAGATTGACATAGCCTATGATCACAACGAAGATCACATCATGGGAGAGAGAATTGACCACTTAACTACTGGTAGAAACCTCAGCCCCAAGGAGGAACTACTCCCGCATCATGGAGGGAGGAAGCAACGTCGATGGAGATGAATCCGGGGGCACTTCCCCGTCCCGGCAGGATGCCGGCACAGGAATTCTGGTCCCCCGAAACTTGGTGGCGATGGCGGCGGAGATCGGAATTGCTTCTGGAGAAAAGGGTTCTGGAATCAGGGTTTCCGCGATGGGTGGTAAATATATGCCAAAGGGGGTCACCAGAGGCGGAGAGGGGGGCCCAGGCGCCCCCCCGGCGCGGCCAGGGGTGGGGTCGCGTGGGCTGGCCGCCTGGGCTGCCCCTGGCTCCCCTCTGGCCCCACTTCTGGCGCGTGGAAGCTTCTGGAGCGCTGATTTTTTATATATTTTTCCCGGAATTTTTCTGGCAATTTAAGTAATGGGAAAACCTGAAATACAAAAACAGCAGAGAACAGAAACTGGCACTGGGGTGCACTGAGTTAATAGGTTAGTCCAAATATGATCAAAAGTGTATGGAAGTGCATAAATATCATAGCAATATCACACAAAAGAAGCATGGAGCAAGAAGAAATTATAGATACGTTTTGGACGTATCACTATGGTGCAGAAAGTGAAACATGGTATTGCAAAGGGTACTCCTAAATACAAGTGCTACCGCGTTGATGAGAGAGATACCTTGTTCTTCGAGGACAGACTCGTGGTTCCAAAAGGTGATCTCAGGAAGCTCATAATGGAAGAAGCACATGATTCCCTCCTTTCCATTCATCCTGGCAGTTCCAAGATGTACCAAGACCTCAAGCAATCTTACTGGTGGACTCGCATGAAAAGGGAGATTGCCCAATTCGTGAATGAATGTGATGTCTGGAGAAGAGTGAAGGCAGAGCATCAACGTCCAGCCGGTCTTCTCCAACCTCTTCCTATTCCCGAGTGGAAATTCGACCACATTGAAATGGATTTCGTCACTGGCTTTCCTAAGTCCAAGAGAGGGAATGATTCTATCTTCGTGGTGATTGACAAGCTTACCAAAGTCGCTCACTTCCTTCCAGTCAAAGAATCCATCAATGCAGCTCAACTGGCAGAATTGTATACTTCCAGAATTGTGTCTTTACATGGCATTCCTCAAGTTATCTCCTCAGACCGTGGAAGTTTGTTCACTTCAAAGTTCTGGGACTCCTTTCAGTCCGCCATGGGCACTAAGATCAGGTTCAGCACCGCATTTCACCCTCAGACTAGTGGTCAAGTCGAGCGAGTGAATCAGATTCTAGAAGACATGCTCAGAGCCTGTGTCATATCTTTTGGCATGAAATGGGAAGATTGCCTTCCATTTGCCGAGTTCTCTTACAACAACAGCTTTCAAGCAAGTGCCGGCAAAGCTCCGTTTGAAATCCTCTATGGCAGAAAGTGCCGTACCCCTCTCAACTAGTCCGAGACGGGTGAACGTCAACTTCTTGGCAATGACTTGATCTCAGAAGCCGAAGAAATGTGCAAAGTCATACGTGAGAATCTCAAGGCCGCTCAGTCGCGTCAGAAGAGCTACTATGACGGCAAGCATCATGATTTGGCCTTCAACATTGGGGATCATGTCTATCTCCGTGTTTCTCCGATGAAAGGAACCCAAAGATTCGGTATCAAAGGAAAGCTTGCTCCTAGATACGTCGAGCCTTTCAAGATCCTTGGCAAAAGAGGCGATCTAGCCTATCAACTTGAGCTCCCTTCCAACTTCGCCAATGTTCATGATGTGTTTCATGTGTCTCAACTCCGCAAGTGCTTCAAGACTCCTGAACGCATGATTCCGTTTGAAGAGATTGATCTTCAACAAGACTTGTCTTACCGAGAGCACCCAGTTGCTATTCTCAAAGAAACCGAGCGCAAGACCCGCAACAAGTCCATCAAATTCTTGAAAGTCAAGTGGTCACACCATACCGACCGAGAAGCTACGTGGGAACGAGAAGATCATCTTTGTTCCGAGTACCCTTCCTTTTTCCAGTCCTAGATCTCGGGACGAGATCTTTTTGTAGTGGAGGAGAGTTTGTAATGCCCCGGATGTAATACTTTCCCTTTTGGGCAATATATGTATCTTTGGCTTCATCAATTCCATTTCGGGTTCTTTGTCTTTTCGGGTTTTCGTTCTTTTGTCGTGTGCATGTGTTCATTCATTCATATCATGTAGTCATGTGCATCGCATTGCATTTGTGTTGTTGTTTGCATCCGGTCCCACTCGTTCCTTTCCGTTGCCCGTTTCGAGTTCCGGAGCTCTCCCACGTGTCCGTGGCATCCCCGAGGCCTACTTTGGTGTTTGGCCGTGTAACGTTTCCGGTTTAGCGTGAGACTTGTCGTGTGTTGTTGTTTTGGTGTGTGTAACCCGCCTGTCAAATCTCGTCGCGTTTGGAGTTCGTTTGGTGCTCCAACAGTTATTCTCGTGGGCTGAAAGTACCTCCTCTTTGAGGCCCAAGACACCCCTCCAACAGCCCACCAATCCAACCCAAACCCCTCCCTTCATCTAGGCCATCCAATTTTGATCGCGTGGCCGAAAACCACACCTCATTTGGACAACCCTAGCTCCTTGTGCCTATATATTTGTCCAACTTCCCCAATTTTTGCCCTAGAAACCCTACTGCCCATCATCTCCTACCTCTTCATCTTCAACCTCCAGACCGGAGCTCGCCGGAATCCTCGCCGGAGTTCCTCACCGCCGCCGACCATCTCCTTCTCCGGCGCCGCGCCGCCCGGCCCCGTAGCCCTCGGGCCCCGCCGACGCCGCGCCGGCCCCGCGCCGCCGGCCCGGCCAGGCCCCGCCGGCCCCTGCCTCTCCCCGCCGGAGAGTTCCCGAGGGAGCTCGAGGTCGCTTGAACCGCCGCCGCCTGAATCGGATCGGGGAGGAGCACCGATCGATCCGCCGCCGCCTCGTCAGCCCTAGCGGGCCAGGCTCCCGCAGGCGCCAGGCCCAGCCCGCTCGTCAGATCCGCCGCCAGGCGCCTTCGATCGGGAGTCCCGATCTCCCCGATCCCAGTTCCAGCGCCGCCGGGCCAGCTCCCTTCGCGGGCCGGCCACTGCCCCAGGCCCAGCAGCAGTCCGCCCCGCCAGGCCTCCCTCCGCTGGCCTCCATAGCAGGCCGAGCCGATCCAGGCGCCCGCCGGCCCAATCCGCGAGCCTCCGCGCCCGCGTCGCCCGGTCCGCCAGCACCCGAAGCCCGTTAGGCAGATCCGGCCCGATCCGCTTCGGATCCGCCGCCCAGCCCGTTTAACTCCGCAGATCCGGCCCGTTGCCCATTTGACTGAGGTAGTCCCTCCGTTTTCCACTAAGTATGTAGAATTTTTAGTTGTCTAATGATGTTTTGTAACATGGATAACTTTTTGTGTGATGGTCCGATTTGAGTGAATGATATGTCAAAATGTTCGTGGAGACATGTACTACGTTTTGTTCCATTGTGCCATGCATGTTTGAGGTCATCTAGATGCTTAAATATCTGTTGCAAGAGTGCTACTTGTTATAAACTGCTGTTAGTAGTTGTTTTCATGCCATCTTTGCAATGTGATAACTTGGTGCATGTTTATCCAAATGATGCAAATGATATGCCCACGTGTTCATCATGTTATGCTCTACATGTTGGGTGCTTTAGCTTGCATGATAGATTTCATCTTGCCATGTTTATCTCCTTTGCAAAGTGCTATGTGGCTGTTATGTCGTTAAACTTGTTACGAGATGCCTCGTAGAGGAGCTCGTTGCTATTGATGTGTTTGTCCCCATGATGCATGCTTATATGTTTTGGATTCACCATCATGTGTACTTTTCTGTGGTACTTACCACTTGTCTTGATATGCTTTGAGGTGACTTAAACTTGCTCTCAAAGATGCCATGATGAAACTGTTGTTTCAACACTTAGTGAAATTTCACTAAGTCTGGAATCAGTAATTTCCAGATGCCATGTTTGCTTGTTGTTCTAGGCCAATCCATGATAGTTTTGGGGTGACTCTTGATGATTCCTTGTTGTATATATTGTTGGCTATCCATTCATGCTCTCACATGCTTATTTGGGTGGCTGTAGCATATTTAACTTTTGCTCCCAAGTTGCAACAAATTATTGCTATCAGGATTTTGTTGTCAAGTTCAATATGTCTTAGCTTGTTGCTATTGATCCATGGCTCCTTTGGGGATGCTCCAATGGAATTGTTTGCTGTAGAGTATGTCTAGTTTATGTCCATGCTCATTGCCATGATGTTTGAGTGTTGTAGGCCATTTATCTCTTGCCCCGATGTTGCTATGTGGCTGTTATTTTCAGCTTGTGCATGTTTATTGTTTCGGGTGTAACTTTTAGCCCGTTGCTCCGTTTTGAGCAAGTCCTATATGAAACTTGTGTGATTTTTCATGTAGATTCATAATATCCTATTGTTAACATGTTTTGAAGAATTTTTGCTTGATGCATATTGTTGTGCTATAACACTGTGCTTCCTATGTAGACTTTCTGTGCTTCCATAGTGCATCTGTTTTGCTTCCATAGTGCATCAGTCATGCATCCAGTAATTTTTCTACGAATTGCATCTTGTTTGATTCATTGCCTTGTGTTCTTGTGTTTGAGTAGAGTCGGAAGCTGAGACCGAGTATGAGTACGAGCACGAGGTTACTACCGAGGTTGAGAACGAGGACCCCTCTTACGATCCCATCGACAACTCTTCAGGCAAGATGACCGAACCCCGATAACATTACTATCTTTGCCTATTGCTAGAAGTCTCGATCTATAGTTTTGCCTCGATGCCCATGTTTTCCTGTCAGCCTCCTATTTGTAACCATGACCCTGTTTAACCACCCTACCTATGCAAACCATTGATTGGCTATATGTAGGCTTCGCTCAGCCCCTCTTATAGCATTGTTAGATGCAGGTGAAGATTGAAGATTCTTGCTTCTTGTTGAAGCCTTTTGGGATATCACACTATTTAAATTATTAAATGAAATCATCTATATATTGGTAATGGGTGGAAGGCTAAGCCTTTTGCTTGGTGTTTTGTTCCACTCATGCCGCTAGGAACCGTATAAACCGGTGTTATGTTCCTTGATTATGTGTTCCTCACACGGTTGGGGTTATGGGACCCCCTCGATAAACCGCTAAGTGCTAAGTCTTTTCCAGCAAGTCCCAACATTGGTACTATTTGCCTAATAACTAAAAACTTGCATAGGGAGTAATTAACCCTCTTCTTAATCAACAACCCCGGGCCAGTGATCCACATGAGTGTTGGTCCGAAATGAGTAGACTGCGGGGCCACCTCAAGGAAACTCGAGGTCTAGTAAAAACCCGTAGGATGACTTATCCGGACGTGGCCTGAGACGAGATACGCGCGGCTACTATCAGGGTGTCGGCACGCCGGGAGGATTTGCTGGATTAGCCTTACCTTAGTCGGAGTATCTTGAGCACGGGATTCCGAGAATACTCGGGTCTTCCCACCTTGGAGTTGCGACTCCGCGGATCGTGGGCTTGTCATGGGCCAAGTTGGAACACCCCTGCAGGGTTATGAACTTTCGAAAGCCGTGCCCGCGGTTATGTGGCAGATGGGAGCTTGTTAATATCCGGTTGTAGAAAACTTGACACCATGTTCCAATACACTACCAGCGTGAGTACCGTGACGGTCATTTTGCGAAAGGGATTCGGGAAGTGAACACGGTGGGGTTATGTTTGACTTGCTAGCTAGGATCACTTCGTGATCATCTCTCGACCGAGGCACCTTCTCTTCTCGCTCTCTTTTACGTAAGCTAGTGCTAGTGCTGCTGCAACCTCTTGTTCTTTCTTCAGCCTTGTTCCACACCCAGGGCTTAAATAGTCGTGTTACCCGGGAACGGGATTGCTGAGTCCTCTGTGGCTCACAGTTACTTCAACACACCAGATGCAGGTACGATGGTGAGCTACACAGGCGATGGCACTGAGCTAGACTGGGAGTACGACGAGGAACGTAGCCATTACTATGTGAACTATCCGGTTGATCAGTAGAGCTTCTACTAGGATTCGATCTAGACCTGTGGTTTAATGTTATGTTTGGTATCTTGTCATTTGGATCTTTACCCTTAGATGGGTTGTGATGTTTAATTGAATGATGTTTGAACATGTAATGTATTTGTGTGACGTGGCGAGTGTAAGCCAACTATCTTTTCAGTTTTCCATCCCTATTTTTACATGAGATGTGCAAAGGTACCAGACTTGCGATCATTCCAGAATGGGCTTATATCTTTAAGTCGTGCCTCGACACGTAGGAGATATAGTCCCATCCTGGGCATTACACCTATGGAGTTGCTCCAATGGAGTTGTTTGCTGTAGGATATGTCTACTTCATGTCCATGCTTCTTGTCACCATGTTTGAGTGCTGTAGAGTATATATTTCTTGCTCCAAAGTTGCTATGTGGCTGTTAACTTCAGCTTGTTGTTATATCTTGTTTCATGTGTATCTTTTAGCCCGTTGCTCCGTTTTGGGTGTGCCTTATATGAAACTTGTGTGATTTTGCATGTAGAATCATAATATCTTATTGTTTTCGTGTTTGGAGTGTGTTTGCTTGATGTTTGGGTGCATCTCGCACCGTTGCCATGCTTATCTTGTTTTGATCATATCTTCTAGGCCGTAGCTCCGAATTAAATGAACTTTATATGAAACTTGACTAGAATTTTGTGTAGATCATCATGGTGCATGTTAACTTACTGTTTAACAACTTGAACATAAGGTTTGTTCAGATCTGGACTAATTTCAAACTATGCATATGGGGACTACCGGATTTGTTATATGTAGTTTCCGGCCTCATTTAAACTTGTTGACTTGTGTTGTTTTTGAGTGCTTCCTGCCTTGCCATGTTTTGCATCTTATATATACTTGTCTTGCATCATACTTGCTTGAGCATATTGTCATGTTCTTGTGTTGTTTTTACTGTGCTTCCTACCTTGCCATGTATTGCTTCCTGTATAGACTTGTCTTGCATCATACCTTGCCATGTATTGCATCATATATAGACTTGTATTGTTTTTCTGTGCTTCCTACCTTGCCAGGTTTTGCTTCCTGTATAGACTTGTAGTGCATCCTACATAGAACTGTCTTGCATCATACTTGGTTGAGCATATTGTCATGTTCTTGTGTTGTGTGTTTACCGTATTGCTTGCTTCTTCTCGTTAGTGCTTGTTCCGTTGCGATCGTGAGGATTCGTTCGTCTACCCGTGGTTCTTCAAGGCTTCTTCTTCGTCTTCTTCACGGATCCATTCTTCTTCCTTGCGGGATCTCAGGCAAGATGACCATACCCTTGGATACCTTTACTATCATTGCCTTTGCTTAGTTGTCTCGATGCTATCGTTATATGTCGCGCTACCCATCTTATTGTCAGCCCCTCTCCTTGTTGCCATGAAACCTCTAACCTTTGACACCTTCCTAGCAAAACCATTGTTTGGCTATGTTACCCGCTTGCTCAGCCCCTCTTATAGCGTTGTTAGTTGCAGGTGAAGATGAAGATCGTTCCAGGAGGCAACTTGTTGTTGGAATATCACAATATCTATTATTATTATTAACACACCTGTATACTGGGCATGGGTGGAAGGCTTGGCCTTTTGCTCGGTGTTTTGTTCCACTCATGCCACCTTAGGCGCCAATAAACCGGCATTATGTTCCTTGATTTTGCGTTACTTACACGGTTGGGTATATGGGGACCCCTTGACACTTCGTCTTTGAATAAAACTCCTCCAGCAAGGCCCAACATTGGTTTTTATTTGCCTCGTAATAACAACTTCATTAATTAATTAAATTTGCATAGGGGGTCGCGTCCCCGGGGATTCTTTCTACATAGCAGGGGGCCCAGTGCTGATGGTGTTGGTCCCAAACGGGCAGACTGCGGGACCGCCTCGAGGAAACTCGAGGTATCTGGCTCCTGTAGGATGTCCCATCCGGTTGTGGCCTGAGACGAGATACGCGCGGCTACTATCAGGGTGTCGGCACGCCGGGAGGTCTTGCTGGACTTGCTTTACCATTGTCGAAATGTCTTGTGCACCGGGATGCCGAGCCTGATCGGATTTCCCTAAGATAAGGGGTGATGATATTATATTTATCACTTCAGCTGATCGTGAGAGCTTGTGATGGGCTAAGTTGGGACACCCCAACAGGGTTATGATCTTTCGGAAGCCGTGCCCGCGGTTATGTGGCAGATTGGAATTTGTTAATGTCCGGTTGTAGTAAACTTGACAGAGGATCCGAAGTAAAACACACAACTGTGTGAGTAACCGTGGTTTAGCGATCACTACTAGTTTGCGACCGTTTGCGTAGATGCTCATCTTATTCTTGTACTCGTAAGTTAGCCACCATACTTTTGCTTAGTCGCTGCTGCAACCTCACCACTTTACCTCTTCCTACCCATTAAGCTTTGATAGTCTTGTTACCCATGGTTATGGGATTGCTGAGTCCTCGTGGCTCACATATACTACAACAACAGTTGCAGGTGCAGGTTTTCGATGTCTTGACGTGAGAGCGTTGATCGTTGTGTTGGAGTTCTTTCTTCTTCTTCTTCAGTCTTGGGTTTGGTTCCGGGTCGGCAGCCTGGGATAGCAGATGGATGTCTTTGTGCTTTTCTTGTTTGTATCCATAGTCGGATACCTTGTATTGATGTTGTATTCATGTGACTTGTATATATTGTTGTATCCCCCATGTATGTATGTAATGGTATGATGTAATGATATCTATCTTGCTAAGCGCCCGAAATGCGGTTATGCCCCAATCACGTAAGTGTCACGTGATCGGGATAGAATCGCATCTTGGGCCTGACATTACATGAGTCTTATATCACATCGTGTACTTAGTGCTCGGATTGTCAAAGCAAAGAATGATCAACGTCGCAACCTCTTCCACATCAAAGGAGTCGTCAAGGATCGTTTCGTTCGCATAATCATTGATGGAGGGAGTTGTAACAATTTATCAAGCATTGACATGGTCGAGAAGCTCTCCCTACCTTCCCGACAACATCCACAACCTTACTACATTCAATGGTTTAATGATGGTGGAAAGGTAAAGGGAACATGCATGGTGAGAGTTCCTTTTTCTTTAGGTTCATACCATGATACTATTGATTGCGATATTGTGCATATGCAAGCTTGTTCTATGTTACTAGGAAGGCCATGGCAGTATGATAAACAATGTTTACATGATGGTAGAACCAATCAGTACACTCTCACACATAAAGAAAAGAAAATTATTCTACACCCTATGTCTCCTGAGCAAATTTTAAAAGATGATCTTGCTAGGGCTAGTAGAAACACAAATATTGAGCGTACTAAATCTGAAAATCAAAAAGTTGTTGATGAGTTAGAACAATTTAATAAGATGCACAAATCTGATCCTAGGACATCTAAAGAAATTAAATTGAAAGGTGCTTCTTTCTTAGCTACACGTGCTGAAATTTCTGAGTTAGATGCTCAAACTAATGAATGTTATGCTCTTATATGCAAAGAAGTTTTGTTTTCCTTTGAGGATATGCCTCCTTCTTTGCCTCATGTTGTCGCTAACCTTTTGCAGGAGTATCATGATGTTTTTCCAAAGGAAGTACCACCAGGGCTGCCACCTATGAGAGGAATTGAACACCAAATTGACTTAATATCTGGCGCCTCACTTCCCAACTGTACGTTGTACCGGACTAATCCAGAGGAGACCAAGGAGATTCAGTGACAAGTTCAAGAACTACTCGAAAAAGGTTACATTTGTGAATCCCTTAGTCCATGTGTTGCCCCAATTTTACTTGTTCCTAAAAAGATGGTACTTCATGTATGTGTGTTGATTGTAGAGCCATCAATAATATTACAATTCGATATCATCATCCTATTCCTAGATTAGATGACATGCTTGCTGAACTCAGTGGCTCAGTTGTGTTTTCTAAAGTAGATTTGCGTAGTGGCTACCATCAAATTCGTATGAAACTAGGTGATGAATGGAAAACTGCTTTCAAGACTAAATTTAGTTTATATGAGTGGTTAGTTATGCCTTTTGGATTGACTAATGCACCTAGTACATTCATGAGACTAATGAATGAAGTTTTGTGAGCTTTCATTGGACGATTTGTGGTAGTATATTTCGATGATATTTTGATTTATAGCAAGTCACTAGAGGAACACTTGGACCATTTACATGTTGTTTTTTCTGCTCTGTGTGATGCACAGTTATTTGGTAATATCGAGAAGTGCACTTTTTGCATGGATCGAGTCGCTTTTCTTGGCTATGTTGTGACAGCACAGGGAATTGAAGTTGATAAAGCCAAGGTTGAAGCGATCCAGAGTTGGCCGACCCCTAACTCGGTCACACAGGTACGGAGTTTTCTCGGACTTGCTGGGTTCTACCGGCGGTTCGTGAAGGATTTTAGTACCATCGCAGCGCCGCTCAACGAGCTCACAAAGAAAAATGTGCCATTTGTTTGGAGTGACGCACAAGAAGAAGCCTTCACTATTCTTAAAGATAAGCTTACACACGCCCCTTTGCTGCAATTACCTGACTTTAAGAAGATGTTTGAATTAGAATGTGATGCTAGCAGCATTGGTTTAGGTGGTGTTTTATTGCAAGAAGGCAAACCAGTAGCATAATTTAGTGAAAAACTCAGTGGGCCTAGTCTGAATTATTCAACATATGATAAAGAACTTTATGCACTAGTTCGGACTTTGGAGACATGGAAGCATTATTTATGGCCTAATGAGTTTGTCATACATTCTGATCATGAATCACTCAAGCATATTAGAAGTCAAAGCAAACTGAACCGTAGACATGCCAAATGGGTTGAATTTATTGAATCTTTTCCTTATGTTATTAAGCACAAGAAAGGGCAAGAAAATGTTATTGTTGATGCATTGTCTAGACGCTATACCATGTTATCACAACTTGACTTCAAAAAATTTGGACTTGAAACTATAAAACAGCAATACACTAATGATGTCGATTTTAAAGATATATTGCTCAATTGCAGAGAGGGTAGAACTTGGAACAAGTTCATCCTTAATGACGGATTTGTTTTTTGTGCTAATAAGTTATGCATCCTAGATAGCTCTGTTCGTCTTTTGTTGTTACAGGAGGCGCATGGCTGAGGACTTATGGGACATTTTGGCGTCAAGAAGACAGATGACATCCTTGCTGGTCATTTCTTCTAGCCAAAAATGAGAAGGGATGTGGAGAGATATGTCACACGCTGCACGACATGCCAAAAAGCTAAGTCATGATTGAACCCACATGGTTTATGTATGCCTCTTCATGTTCCTAGAACTCCTTGGGAAGATATATCTATGGACTTTGTATTAGGACTGCCTAGAACACGACGGGGGAGGGATAGTATATTTGTTGTTGTCGATAGATTCTCTAAGATGGCACATTTTATACCTTGTCATAAAAGTGACGATGCTACTCACATTGCTGATTTGTTCTTTCGCGAAGTAGTTCGTTTGCATGGTGTGCTGATGGCTTCTCGCCCCTCGTTGGTTACCCCAAGTGGAAGGTTTGAGATGCAGTGTAGCGGTAGTTTTCCCTTGGCAAAGATACCAAGGATCGAATTCCCCTGAAACTCCAAGATTCAACAAGAAGGTGTCAACTGCTAGCGGCGCAACTAGCGATCGATCGGACCTGCACACAAATACAAATAACTTTGCTCCCAACGAGTACAGAGAGGTTGTCAATCCCTCCGGCCTTGTCGTTTACAAAGGATCAAACGCAAGAGATAATAGTGATAGGTATTATTGCAACTAGTAAGTAAAAACAGAAAGTAAATAGCGGATGTGATCAGTGATGGTAATATGGACCGGGGTCCCATGATGTTCACTAGTGATGTCTCTCTCCCAAAAGACGATAAAACAGCTAAGCGAGGTAAACAAATTACAGCTGGGCAATTGACAGGATTATGTGCGCAAACCAATGCTAACTATGCTGCAAGAAAGGTAGAGGCTCAAAAGCATGGGCGGTACGCCAAGGTAAGTAGACCGAAATCCATCTGCATCTACTACTAATCATCCACCTTGAGATACCTATCCAGAACATCTCGCTGGTATTAAGTTGCGAGTCCCACCCATAGTGTAAACTCAAAGCAACAGACAACTGCATTAAAAGAACTTTGCGTAAAGTAAACAATCCTTGCACCCGCGAGTACAAGCACCGTTGTTTTCCCCCTTGTGGCAACAGCACATCCCCTAGACTCATGTTTCTATCACTCAAGCTAGTCATCGAGGGGCATGAACCCACAATCAAGCATAACGTTCCCTCTTGGAGTTACTACCTACTACTTGGCCAAAGCAATAAACAGCAATGGAGAACATGCAAGAATTACTCAAGAACATAAATATAAAAGAGGTAAATCAAATATATTACTCACACACAATCTGAACATAATCTCATAATCCATCGGATCCCAGGAAACTCATCATAGCAACAACATAAGGATTACATATGTGCCTCGATCATGTAGGGCAGCTCACGAGGTCTAATCGGTGAACAACAAAAAGGGGAGGAGAACATCACATAGCTACTGGTGATGGACCCATGGTCCAAGGGAGACTACTCACAACTCATCCGGGAGGCGTCCATGGTGGTGGAGAGGCTCCCGGTGGTGATCCTCCCCTCCGGCAGGGTGCCGGGAAGAGTTCTCCTGGTGCTCCCGATCTTGGAAGCGCGGCGGCGGCGGAACAGAGATGAGATCGCGAAAAAGAGTTCTGTCCTCGAGGGTTTCGGGACGCGGTGTAAATATATGCCAAAGGGGGGCGTCAGAGGAGGCCTGGGGGGCCCAGGCGCCCTGGCGGCGCGGCCAGGAGGGGGGGTGCGCCCTCTGGCCGCCTGGAGCCCTGGTGGCCCCCCTCCGGCCCTACTTTGGCCACATGGAAGCTTCCGGAACGCTGATTTTTTATATATTTTTCCCGGAATTTTTCTGGCAGTTTACGTAATGGGAAAACTTGAAATACAAAAACAGCAGAAAACAGAAACTAGCACTGGGGTGCACCGAGTTAATAGGTTAGTCCAAATATGATCAAAAGTGTATGGAAGTGTATAAATATCATAGCAATATCACACAAAAGAGGCATGGAGCAAGCAGAAATTATAGATACGTTTTGGACGTATCAACATCCCCAAGCTTAATTCATGCTCGTCCTCGAGTAGGTAAATGATAACAAGCATAATTTCTGTGGTGACATGCTATTAACCATATAAGAACTTTTCACAGTCACATGACAAATGCTTACTGAGACAATGAATCTGTAGTAATTAAGTTGCCTCATGAGAAAATCACAAAGAACTGAAAGTTTTACAATATGATACTGAAACACTCAATAGATTTGTAGTGAGCATGGTGTGCAAATATGACAAAGTGGTACCTCGCTTGCCCCTTTAGTGAAGCAAAACATAAATGCAGGGGCACCTCCAAGGTTTAAGTGACGGCTAGATACAATGATTTCGGAATAAACGATATCATAATCATGCAGAAGACAATGGTACTTTGGGAAAATGCACATTACACTCAGAATGACAATCATGCTCTCAATAGTTGGTGCTTTAAAGAAGCTGGAGACTCTCGAACCATGGCTTCTATTGGCAAGGTTGAAAACCCGTGGTCGGAAACATAAACTAAACATGTACCAGAGCTCTTGGTTTTAAAAACAGAGGTAATAATTATTTTTTTAGAGATGCATATTTCGTCAACGAATGCTAGTAGATAACTCAATCACTTCTTGAGCTGGACAAGTTTCGAGGAACGGCTCCCGAATGAGGACGATCACATCCTCTTAATCTCCTTTGTTTATCACTGCCAATGTTTTCTGATTTCTCATGAACAAAGCGTGAAGGAGGGTTTGTTTGTTGTATATTTTCTTAATGAGCCGGGCGCACTCTATGCCAGTTCCTTCTCGTATTAAGGGTTTGCACATTAGACATGCAATCCCGGGGTGAAGCTTGTCCAACTTAAAAAGATCATGAATTAACTATTACTTCCTCATGAACTAAAACAGAGGCACAAAAGAGAAATGCTTTTTTTGAATAATTTCGAGATGGTACATGAAAGTCTTCGTTAGGAATGACAGGTAAATACCATGTATAGGAAGGTATGGTGGACTCATATGGCATAACTGGTTTAAAGGATTTGGATGCACAAGCAGTCAGTCCGCTTAGTACAGGCGAAGGTTAGCAAAAGACTGGGAGCGACCAACTAAAAGAGCAATGACGGTCATAATCATGCAGAGCGACAAAGCAACATTGAATCGGGCATGGAAGTTATATCGCTACTCAGAAATTAAAGATCATCAAGGCTTGATAGACTTTCTTTACAGTCTTAAATATGCGTGAGCATATGCCAAGTCAATCAAAATAAATTCTTGGAGGAAGATATCACTAAACCATACCACATCATAGGCAAACAAATCATGTTGGTACTTCAATAACACATTAAGAACCCCCCGGCTATTTGAGACTAACCATAAGAAAACATGAACTACTAAGCACCATTATGCACATAGCATTTTTATCATAGACATATCAACCAGTGCAACAGAAGCCAACTCTCTTAACAAGATAAGCATGATAATTAAAGAGAGTTCCAGCGACCAACTAAACAAAAGCTCTTTAAAAAGAAAAGCGTGAAAGCTAAGAGCTAAGCATGATAGTAGCTATTGAAAGACAAAGAACATACACAACAAAGATAGACATGAAAATTCTATGTTATGTTCTAGGTTGAAGTGGAGCGTATTTCTCTCCCACACAAAGAAAGCTGAGTTCCAACTCGTTATGAACAGCAAGCAAAGCTAAAGAAAACTAAAAAGGAAACTAAAATCAAGACGCTCCAAGCATAGCACATAACACATGAAGTGATAAAAATATAGTGGAACGAAAGACGAACCGATAATGTTGATGGAGAAGGGGATGCACGGGGTCATCCCCAAGCTTAGACGCTTGAGTCTTCTTGAATATTTCTTGGGGGTGCATGGGGGCATCCCCAAACTTGGGCGTTTGACACTCGTGAATCTTTTTATCATCTTCCCTCGCACACTTGAAAACTCCCTTCATACATAACTCATCATAATCTGATTAGCGAGGTTAGTACCCTTAATAAAATAATTTTTCCTTGCTGGAAATAAGGATATTCTTGAAGGTCTACTGTTTCTCAAGATTGCCAAAAGGTTTTTGCAAAGAAAAAGCAAGCTCAAGGTTTGCAAAACGAAGGAAAGGCAAAACAGGACAGAATCTGTGAAAAACAGACCAGCAGGTAGTAAATGATTTTTTCGGGGCACTTCTGCAACTCAAATCAAAAAACTCAGAACAGATGCCCGAAAGAAAATTGTATAGAGCACGCTGTCGAAAACATTCAGACCAAAAAGATGATCTGGTGATTTTATACGAATTTTTCTGTCCAAGGACAGAATCTGTTTCCTGGACAGCACGTCGCAACTTTTGAACTTTCTTGCAATCAGAGGCTAAACTTGGCACAAAGCTGAAAAGTAAAGATATAATGATGATGCTACTGTAGTAACAAACATCAAGACACAACAAAAGCAAAATAAAATTTTATTCATTGTGGGCTGCCTCCCAAAAGCGCTTTCTTTATAGCCATAAAGATAGGCTTAAGATTTTAATCATGCTCTCGTAGGAATAAGAGTTGAAGAACAAAAGAGAGCATCAAGAAGCAAATACCAAACACATTTAAGCTTAACATGCTTCCTATGCATAGGAATATTGCAATACAATAATTCATTGAAGCACAAAGCAATAAGCATAGGAAGACAAAACGAGTGCAGCTTCAAAACCTTCAACATAAAGAGAGGGAACTTGGTATTATTGAAATATCTATAAGCATATGTTCCCTTCTCATAATAATTTTGAGTGGGATCACGAATAAACTCAACAATATAAGCATCACATAAAGCATTGTTACCATGATCCACATGCAAAAAGGTATCATTACTCTTCATATAAGCAAAATCTTTCTTATTAGGAATAGTGAGAGTAAAGCAATCATAACCATCATGGTAGTCATTGTATTTAGTAGGCATATCATAATCATAATAAATTCTATCCTCAATAGTAGGTGGACTGAAAACATCATATTCATCTTCAAAAGTTGGGGGACTAAAAATATCATGTTCATCAAACGTGTCATCCCCAAGCTTAGAGCTTTCCATGTCATTAGCAATATTGATCTTCAAAGAAAACATACTAATAACATCACCACCATCATGATTGTTATGCAAATAATAAAGTTCCATAGGTTTTTTAATTTTCTCTTCAAACACATCATGTCCCAAAGCAAGGTAGAGCTTATAAAGTTCTCTCATATTTTTGTTGTTTTCCATTAAGCAAAACTAGTGAAAAGACATAAAGAAAACTGAAAGGTAAACTAACAAGACTAAAAAGCAAAGATAAAAGATAGCGTGCAACTCCCCTATCTTGAAGAGTGGAGTCCCCGGCAACGGCGCCAGAAAACTTTGCTTGATGGCTTCTCGCCCCTCGTTGGTTACCCCAAGTGGAAGGTTTGAGATGCAGTGTAGCGGTAGTTTTCCCTTGGCAAAGATACCAAGGATCGAATTCCCCTGAGACTCCAAGGTTCAACAAGAAGGTGTCAAATGCTAGCGGCGCAACTAGCGATCGACCGGACCTGCACACAAATACAAATAACTTTGCTCCCAACGAGTACAGAGAGGTTGTCAATCCCTCTGGCCTTGTCGTTTACAAAGGATCAAACGCAAGAGATAATAGTGATAGGTATTATTGCAACTAGTAAGTAAAAATAGAAAGTAAATAGCGGATGTGATCAGTGATGGTAATATGGACCGGGGTCCCATGATGTTCACTAGTGATGTCTCTCTCCCAAAAGACGATAAAACAGCTAAGCGAGGTAAACAAATTACAGCTGGGCAATTGACAGGATTATGTGCGCAAACCAATGCTAACTATGCTACAAGAAAGGTAGAGGCTCAAAAGCATGGGCGGTACGCTAAGGTAAGTAGACCGAAATCCATCTGCATCTACTACTAATCATCCACCTTGAGATATCTATCCAGAACATCTCGCTGGTATTAAGTTGCGAGTCCCACCCATAGTGTAAACTCAAAGCAACAGACAACTGCATTAAAAGAACTTTGCGTAAAGTAAACAATCCTTGCACCCGCGAGTACAAGCACCATTGTTTTCCCCCTTGTGGCAATAGCACATCCCCTAGACTCATGTTTCTGTCACTCAAGCTAGTCATCGAGGGGCATGAACCCACAATCAAGCATAACGTTCCCTCTTGGAGTTACTACCTACTACTTGGCCAAAGCAATAAACAGCAATGGAGAACATGCAAGAATTACTCAAGAACATAAATATAAAAGAGGTAAATCAAATATATTACTCACACACAATCTGAACATAATCTCATAATCCATCGGATCCCAGCAAACTCATCATAGCAACAGCATAAGGATTACATATGTGCCTCGATCATGTAGGGCAGCTCACGAGGTCTAATCGGTGAAGAACAAAAAGGGGAGGAGAACATCACATAGCTACTGGTCATGGACCCATGGTCCAAGGGAGACTACTCACAACTCATCCGGGAGGCATCCATGGTGGTGGAGAGGCTCCCGGCGGTGATCCTCCCCTCCGGCAGGGTGCCGGGAAGAGTTCTCCTGGTGCTTCCGATCTTGGAAGCGCGGCGGCGGCGGAACAGAGATGAGATCGCGAAAAAGGGTTCCGTCCTCGAGGGTTTCGGGACGCGGTGTAAATATATGCCAAAGGGGGGCGTTAGAGGAGGCCTGGGGGGCCCAGGCGCCCTGGCGGCGCGACCAGGAGGGGGGGCGCGCCCTCTGGCCACCTGGAGCCCTGGTGGCCCCCCTCCGGCCCTACTTTGGCCGCATGGAAGCTTCCGGAACGCTGATTTTTTATATATTTTTCCCGGAATTTTTCTGACAGTTTACGTAATGGGAAAACCTGAAATACAAAAACAGCAGAAAACAGAAACTGGCACTGGGGTGCACCGAGTTAATAGGTTAGTCCAAATATGATCAAAAGTGTATGGAAGTGTATAAATATCATAGCAATATCACACAAAAGAGGCATGGAGCAAGCAGAAATTATAGATACATTTTGGACGTATCATGTGCCAAATACAATTGTTTCCGATCGTGACACAAAATTTTGTAGCCACTTTTGGAGGGTGTTGTGGACAAAATTGGGGACTAAGCTTTTATTTAGTACTACATGTCATCCTCAAACAGATGGTCAAACTGAAGTGGTTAATTGAACATTGTCTACTATGCTTAGGGCTGTTTTGAAAAGGAACTTAAAAATGTGGGAAGAATGTTTACCTCATGTAGAGTTTGCTTATAATCGTTCAGTTCAATCTACCACAAAGTTATGCCCCTTTGAGATTGTTTATGGATTTATACCTCGTGCGCCTATTGATTTATTACCTATTCCATCTTCGGAGAAGGTAAACCTTGATGCTAAAGAACGTGCTGATCTAGTATTGAAAATACACGAGACGACTAAGAAAAATATTGAACGCATGAATGCCAAGTATAAACTTGTTGGTGGTCAGGGTAGGAAAAGTATTGTATTTGAACCAGGTGATTTAGTATGGTTACATTTGCGAAAATACCGCTTCCTTGATTTACGAAAGTCAAAATTAATGCCTCGTGCGGATGGACCTTTTAAAGTGCTTGAGAAAATTAATGAGAATGCATATAAGCTTGATTTGCCTGTAGAATTTTGGGTTAGTCCCACATTTAATGTTGCAGATTTAAAGCCTTATTTGGGTGATGACGATGAGATACCGTCGAGGACGACTTCGATTCAAGAAGGGGGGATGATGAGGACATCTCTTCTACTGTTACCCCCGCCACGACTCCTACACGGTTATTCCACTTGGTCCTATTACTAGAGCACGGGCGAGACAAATTAATGACCAGGTACTATCGCTCCTTTGTACATATGATTTAACTAATGAGAATATAATATTACACTCATGTTTGGATTTGCTTGTACTTAGGAATAAAGGAAAGATTAAAGATGAAGACAATATGGGTTCAGATCAAATGGAGCAAAGCTCTTGCATGCATGTGATGGCTTCTCGCCCCTCGTTGGTTACCCCAAGTGGAAGGTTTGAGATGCAGTGTAGCGGTAGTTTTCCCTTGGCAAAGATACCAAGGATCGATTTCCCCTGAGACTCCAAGGTTCAACAAGAAGGTGTTAACTGCTAACGGCGCCAGATATTAGCAATCAACTGGACCTGCACACAGATACAAATAACTTTGCTCCCAACGAGTACAAAGAGGTTGTCAATCCCTCCGGCCTTGTCGTTTACAAAGGATCAAACGCAAGAGATAATAGTGATAGGTATAATTGCATCTAGTAAGTAAAAGCAGAAAGTAAATAGCGGATGTGATCAGTGATGGTAATATGGACCGGGGTCCCATGATGTTCACTAGTGATGTCTCTCTCTCAAAAGACGATAAAACAGCTATGTGAGGTAAACGAATTACAGCTGGGCAACTGACAGAATTATGTGCGCAAACCAATGCTAACTATGTTGCAAGAAAGGTAGAGGTTCAAAGCATGGGCGGTACGCCAAGGCAAGTAGACCGAAATCCATCTGCATCTACTACTAATCATCCACCTTGAGATATCTATCCAGAACATCTCACTAGTATTAAGTTGCGAGTCCCACCCATAGTGTAAACTCAAAGCAACAGACAACTGCATTAAAAGAACTTTGCGTAAAGTAAACAATCCTTGCACCCCGCGAGTACAAGCACCGTTGTTTTCCCCCTTGTGGCAACAGCACATCCCCTAGACTCATGTTTCTGTCACTCAAGCTAGTCATCGAGGGGCATGAATCCACAATCAAGCATAACGTTCCCTCTTGGAGTTACTACCTACTACTCGGCCAAAGCAATAAATAGCAACGGAGAACATGCAAGAATTACTTAAGAACATAAATATAAAAGAGGTAAATCAAATATATTACTCAAACACAATCTGAACATAATCTCAAAATCCATCGGATCCCAGCAAACTCAACATAGCAACAGCATAAGGATTACATATGTGCCTCGATCATGTAGGGCAGATCACGAGGTCTAATTAGTGAAGCACAAGAAGGGGAGGAGAACATCACATAGCTACTGGTCATGGACCCATGGTCCAAGGGAGACTACTCACAACTCATCCGGGAGGCGTCCATGGTGGTGGAGAGGCTCCCGGTGGTGATCCTCCCCTCCGGCAGGGTGCCGGGAAGAGTTCTCCTGGTGCTCCCGATCTTGGAAGCGCGGCGGTGGCGGAACAGAGATGAGATCGCGAAAAAGGGTTCCGTCCTCAAGGGTTTCGAGACGCGTGTTAAATATATGCCAAAGGGGGGCATCAGCGGAGACCTGGGGGGCCCAGGCGCCCTCCCGGCGCGGCCAGGAGGGGGGCCGCGCCACCAGGTTGCCTGGAGCCCTGGTGGCCCCCCTCCGGCCCTACTTTGGCCGCAAGTAAGCTTCCGGAACGTTGATTTTTTATATAATTTTTCCGGGATTTTTCTGGCAGTTTACGTGATGGGAAAACCTGGAATACAAAAACAGCAGAAAACAGAAACTGGCACTGGGGTGCACTGAGTTAGTAGGTTAGTCCAAATATGATCAAAAGTGTATGGAAGTGTATAAATATCATAGCAATATCACACAAAAGAGGCATGGAGCAAGCAGAAATTATAGATACGTTTTGGACGTATCAACATCCCCAAGCTTAATTCCTGCTCGTCCTCGAGTAGGTAAATGATAACAAGCATAATTTCTGTGGTGACATGCTATTAACCATATAAGGACTTTTCATAGTCACATGACAAAAGCTTACTGAGACAATGAATCTGTAGTAATTAAGTTGCCTCATGAGAAAATCACAAAGAACTGAAAGTTTTACAATATGATACTGAAACATCAAATAGATTTGTAATGAGCATGGTGTGCAAATATGATAAAGTGGTACCTCGCTTGCCCCCTTTAGTGAAGCAAAACAAAAATGCAGGGGCACCTCCAAGGTTTAAGTGATGACTAGATACAATGATTTCAGAATAAACGATATCATAATCATGCAAAAGACAATGCTACTTTGGGATAATGCACATTACACTCAGAATGACAATCATGCTCTCAGTAGTTGGTGCTTTAAAGAAGGTGGAGACTCTCGAACCGTGGCTTTTGTTGGCAAGGTTGAAAACCCGTGGTCGGAAACAAAGACAAAGCATGTACCAGAGCTCTTGGTTTTAAAAACAGAAGTAAATTTTTTTTTTGATATGCATGTTCCGTCAACGAATGCTAGCAGATAACTCAATTACTTCTCGAGTAGGACAAGTTTCGAGGAACGGCTCCCGAATGAGGACGATCACATCCTCTTAATCTCCTTTGTTTATCACTGCCAAAGTTTTATGATTTCTCATGAACAAAGCGTGAAGGAGGGTTTGTTCGTTTATATTATTTTTTAATGAGCCGGGCGCACTCTATGCCAGTTCCTTCTCATATTATGGGTTTGCACATTAGACATGCAATCCCGGGGTGAAGCTTGTCCAACTTAAAAAGATCATGAATTAACTACTACTTCCTCATGAGCTAAAACAGAGGCACAAAAGAGAAGTGCTTTTTTGAATAATTTCGAGATGGTACATGAAAGTCTTCGTTAGGAATGGCAGGTAAATACCATGTATAGGAAGGTATGGTGGACTCATATGGCATAACTGGTTTAAAGGATTTTGGATGCACAAGCAGTCAGTCCACTTAGTACAGGCGAAGGTTAGCAAAAGACTGGGAGCGACCAACTAAGAGAGCAATGACGGTCATAATCATGCAGAGCGACAAAGCAACATTGAATCAGGCATGGAAGTTATATCGCTACTCAGAAATAAAAGATCATCAAGGCTTGACAGACTTTCTTTACAGTCTTAAATATGCGCGAGCATACGCCCAAGTCAATCAAAATAAATTCTTGAAGGAAGATATCACTAAACCATACCACATCATAGGCAAACAAATCATGTTGGTACTCCAATAACACATTGAGAACCCCCCAGCTATTTGAGACTAACCATAAGAAAACATGAACTACTAAGCACCATTATGCACATAGCATTTTTATCATAGACATATCAACCAGTGCAACAGAAGCCAATTCTCTTAATAAGATAAGCATGATAACTAAAGAGAGTTCCAGCGACCAACTAAACAAAAGCTATTTTAAAAAGAAAAGCATGAAAAACTAAGAGCTGAACATGATAGTAGCTATTGAAAGACAAAGAACACACACAGCAAAGATAGACATGAAAATTGTATGTTATGTTCTAGGTTGAAGTGGAGCGTGTTTCTCTCCCACACAAAGAAAGCTGAGTTCCAACTCGTTATGAACAGCAAGCAAAGCTAAAGAAAACTAAAAAGGAAACTAAAAGCAAGACGCTCCAAGCATAGCACATAACACATGAAGTGATTAAAATATAGTGGAACGAAAGACGAACTGATAATTGTTGATGGAGAAGGGGATGCACTGGGGCATCCCCAAGCTTAGACGCTTGAGTCTTCTTGAATATTTCTTGGGGGTGCACGGGGGCATCCCCAAGCTTGAGCATTTGACACTCCTGAATCTTTTTATCATCTTCCCTCGCACACTTGAAAACTCCCTTCATACATAACTCATCATAATCTGATTAGCGAGGTTAGTACCCATAATAAAATATTTTTTCCTTGCTGGAAATAAAGGTATTCTTGAAGGTCTACTGTTTCTCAAGATTGCCAAAAGGTTTTTGCAAAGAGAAAGCAAGCTCAAGGTTTGCAAAATGAAGGAAAGGAAAAACAGGACAGAATCTGTGAAAAACAGACCAGCAGGTAGTAAATGATTCTTTCGGGGCACTTCTGCAACTCTAATCAAAAAACTCAGAACAGACGCCCGAAAGACAATTGTATAGAGCACGCTGTCGAAAAACTTCAGACCAAAAAGATGATCTGGTGATTTTATACGAATTTTTCTATCCAATGACAGAATCTGTTTCCTGGACAGCACGTCACAACTTTTGAACTTTCTTGCAATCAGAGGCTAAACTTGGCACAAAGCTGAAAAGTAAAGATACAATGATGATGCTACTGTAGTAACAAACATCAAGACACAACAAAAGCAAAATAAAACTTTATTCACTGTGGGCTGCCTCCCAAAAGCTCTTTCTTTATAGCCATAAAGATAGGCTTAAGACTTTAATGATGCTCTCGTAGGAATAAGAGTTGGAGAACAAAAGAGAGCATCAAGAAGCAAATACCAAACACATTTAAGCCTAACATGCTTCCTATGCATAGGAATATTGCAATACAATAATTCATTGAAGCACAAAGCAATAAGCATAGGAAGACAAAACAAGTGCAGCTTCAAAACCTTCAACATAAAGAGAGGGAACTTGATATTATTGAAATATCTATAAGCATAGGTTCCCTTCTCATAATAATTTTCAGTGGGATCACGAATAAACTCAACAATATAAGCATCACATAAAGCATTGTTACCATGATCCACATGCAAAAAGGTATCATTATTCTTCATATAAGCAAAATCTTTCTTACTCCCTCCATTTTTGTATACAAGGCCACTATCAAAGTTACAATTTGCAACTATACAAGGCCACTAACATCAATCGAGATAAAATTGATGAGGTTTGCCTCGTACTAGCAACCGAGAACATTAATACCATGTGCATGCATGCGGGAGTTAAAGGTTGGTTTGCATGCACCACATTAATCAACCAATCAGGAATGAGAGAGTTGTCTTGTTGTGTGTTGGAAAGAAAAATACACATTAATTAACACATCAAGCGAGGAGAAAAGACTAGTTTTCAGAAGTCATTAATTTCTACCTTGGTACCTGTAATATGGGTTTGTGGCCTTGTATACAAAAATGGAGGGAGTATTAGGGATAGTGAGAGTAAAGCAATCATAACCATCATGGTAATCATTGTATTTAGGAGGCATATCATAATCATAATAAATTTTATCCTCAATAGTAGGTGGACAGAAAACATCATATTCATCATTGTAATCATCAAAGTAAATTTTCTCTTCAAAAGTTGGGGGACTAAAAATATCATGTTCATCAAACGTGTCATCCCCAAGCTTAGAGCTTTCCATGTCATTAGCAATATTGATATTCAAAGAAAGCATACTAATAACATCACCACCATCATGATTGTTATGCAAATAATAAAGTTCCATAGGTTTTTTAATTTTCTCTTCAAACACATCATGTCCCGAAGCAAGGTAGAGCTTATAAAGCTCTCTCATATTTTTGTTGTTTTCCATTAAGCAAAACTAGTGAAAAGACATAAAGAAAACTAAAAGGTAAACTAACAAGACTAAAAAGCAAAGATAAAAGATAGCGTGCAACTCCCCTATCTTGAAGAGTGGAGTCCCCGGCAACGGCGCCAGAAAACTTTGCTTGATGGCTTCTCGCCCCTCCTTGGTTACCCCAAGTGGAAGGTTTGAGATGCAGTGTAGCGGTAGTTTTCCCTTGGCAAAGATACCAAGGATCGATTTCCCCCGAAACTCCAAGGTTCAACAAGAAGGTGTCAACTGCTAACGACGCCAGATACTATCAATCAACTGGACCTGCACACAGATACAAATAACTTTGCTCCCAACGAGTACAGAGAGGTTGTCAATCCCTCCGGCCTTGTCGTTTACAAAGGATCAAACGCAAGAGATAATAGTGATAGGTATAATTGCAACTAGTAAGTAAAAGCAGAAAGTAAATAGCGGATGTGATCAGTGATGGTAATATGGACCGGGGTCCCATGATGTTCACTAGTGATGTCTCTCTCCCAAAAGACGATAAAACAGCTATGTGAGGTAAACGAATTACAGCTGGGCAATTGACAGAATTATGTGCGCAAACCAATGCTAACTATGTTGCAAGAAAGGTAGAGGTTCAAAGCATGGGCGGTACGCCAAGGCAAGTAGACCGAAATCCATCTGCATCTACTACTAATCATCCACCTTGAGATATCTATCCAGAACATCTCGCTGGTATTAAGTTGCGAGTCCCACCCATAGTGTAAACTCAAAGCAACAGACAACTGCATTAAAAGAACTTTGCGTAATGTAAACAATCCTTGCACCTGCGAGTACAAGCACCGTTGTTTTCCCCCTTGTGGCAACAGCACATCCCCTAGACTCATGTTTCTGTCACTCAAGCTAGTCATCGAGGGGCATGAACCCACAATCAAGCATAACGTTCCCTCTTGGAGTTACTACCTACTACTCGGCCAAAGCAATAAATAGCAACGGAGAACATGCAAGAATTACTTAAGAACATAAATATAAAAGAGGTAAATCGAATATATTACTCAAACACAATCTGAACATAATCTCACAATCCATCAGATCCCAGCAAACTCAACATAGCAACAGCATAAGGATTACATATGTGCCTCGATCATGTAGGGCAGCTCACGAGGTCTAATTAGTGAAGCACAAGAAGGGGAGGAGAACATCACATAGCTACTGGTCATGGACCCATGGTCCAAGGGAGACTACTCACAACTCATCCGGGAGGCGTCCATGGTGGTGGAGAGACTCCCGATGGTGATCCTCCCCTCCGGCAGGGTGCCGGGAAGAGTTCTCCTGGTGCTCCCGATCTTGGAAGCGCGGCGGCGGCGGAACAGAGATGAGATCGCGAAAAAGGGTTCCGTCCTCGAGGGTTTCGGGACGCGTGTTAAATATATGCCAAAGGGGGCATCAGCGGAGACCTGGGGGGGCCAGGCGCCCCCCGGCGCGGCCAGGAGGGGGCCCGCGCCACCAGGGCGCCTGGAGCCCTGGTGGCCCCCCTCCGGCCCTACTTTGGCCGCAAGGAAGCTTCCGGAACGCTGATTTTTTATATAATTTTTCCGGGATTTTTCTGGCAGTTTACGTGATGGGAAAACCTGAAATACAAAAACAGCAGAAAACAGAAACTGGCACTGGGGTGCACTGAGTTAGTAGGTTAGTCCAAATATGATCAAAAGTGTATGGAAGTGTATAAATATCATAGCAATATCACACAAAAGAGGCATGGAGCAAGCAGAAATTATAGATACGTTTTGGACGTATCAGCATGTCACACGTCCTATCCACCAAGCATGTCACGTACGCATGCATGAAGTGCACCAGGACGAGAGACTTGGATTAATGGCCCAACATCACCACGTGGGTGGGCCCTAGAGCTTTCGGCCACGCCACCAGGTGCTTGCCGCAAAGTTCACGAAGACCAGCCACGTACGGCCTCGAACAGTCCGATTTGTGGACAACAGATACCGCCTTCGACCGGAAGCAGTAGTTAATAAATAGCTAGTATAGGTTAGGGTTTAGGCTCGGGTTTTATTGTATTGTCTAGCTTTCGCTACTATTCGCATCTACGAGACGTGTAGGACTACCACCTTGTCAGATCTACAGTGGAACCCCAATTTTTCATCTAGTTCGTGTGCTCACTTTTTCATCCGCAATTTCAAATTGCAATTCTTTGTTCTTGCCGGTTCTTCGGTTACTTGTAGGAACTCGAACCTCGTTGTTCAGGTTGATCGTGCCTACGGAGAGATCAATAACCATCGGATATTGGTTTAGCGATTGTCGGGCGTATCGTCGGGTACAGTATAGCCGGATCATCAAGGTCAAAATCCACCAAATCGATAATTATCCCCACTCTCATCGAAAGATCGGGCAACCGTCACATCACTTTGCCTTCCTATGCTAGTTGATTATCGTTCCCATAAGTTGTTTGCTCACAAAATCCCTATGCATAGGAAGTGGTTTAGACTTAAATGTGCTAGTTATATTCTTCATGATGCTCCCTTTATGTTTCAATTCTTATCTTTTATGCGAGCATCATTGAAATCATCATGCCTAGCTAAAAGGCATTAAAGAAAAGTGCTTGTTAGGAGACAACCCAATATTTAACCCTACTATTTTTGTGTGTTCACATGATTAAGCTACTGTAGTAATCATGTTTTGTAGCTTTTGTTTCAATAAAGTGCCAAGTAGAACCTTTGGGAAGACTTGGGTGAAAGTCTTTGCGATCTTGCTGTAAAAAACAGAAACTTCGCGCTCACGAGATTAGCTGCCATTTTTTAAAGAAGGGCGCTTTTGAGTTGATTCTTTTTGCAGAAGATTAATAAAAAAATTCCTCACGTCCACCAATTTATTCAGAATTTTTAGAGTTACAGAAGTATTCGAAAGTTACAGATTGCGACAGATTGTTCTGTTTTTCACAGATTCTGTTTCCATTGTGTTGTTTGCTTATTTTGATGAATCTATGAGTAGTATCGGAGGGTATGAACCATAGAGAAGTTGGAATAAAGTAGATATTACACCAATATGAATTTAGAATGAGTTCACAACAGTACCTAAGTGGTGGTTTTATTTTCTTATACTAACGGAGCTTACGAGTTTTCTGTTGAGTTTTGTGTTGTGAAGTTTTCATGTTTTGGGTAAAGATTCGATGGACTATGGAATAAGGAGTGGCAAGAGCCTAAGCTTGGGGTTGCCCAAGGCAACCCAAGGTAATATTCAAGGACATACAAGAGCCTTAGCTTGGGGATGCCCCAGGAACGCATCCCCTCTTTCGTCTTCGTCTATCGGTAACTTTACTTGAGGCTATATTTTTATTCACCACATGATATGTGTTTTTCTTGGAGCGTCAATTTATTTTCTTTTCTTTTGCTTGTTGTTTGAATAATATCCCAAGATCTGAAATTATTAAATGTTGGAGAGTCTTCACATAGTTACATAATTTATTCGACTCCTCATTGATCTTCACTTATATCTTTTGGAGTAGTTTGTCGTTTGCTCTATTACTTGATACGTCTCCTATGTATCTATAATTTTTTATTGTTCCATGCTATTATTTATGATGTTTTGGATGTTTAATGAGCTTTTTCATAGACTTTTATATTATTTTTGGGACTACCCTACTAACCCAAAGGACCAGTCCAGATTGCTGTTTTTTGTCTGTTTCAGGGTTTTTACAGAAAAGGAATATCAAACGGAGTCCAAACAGAATGAAACCTTCGGGAGAGATATTTTTGGAGAAAATCATGCACGGGAGACTCGAGAACCACGGAGTAGGGCACTCGTGGCGCCCACGAGGGTGGGGGCGCGCCCCCTGCCTCGTGGGCCCCACGTTTGGCCCCCGGTGCCCTCCTTCCTCCTATATACCTACGTACCCCGAAACCATCAGAAGAGGAGAGAAAACCCTAGTTCCACCGTCGTAACCTTCTGTTCCTGTGAGATCCCGTCTTGGGACCTGTTCCAGAGCTCCGCCGGAGGGGGGATCTACGACGGAGTGCTTCTACATCATCATCATCGCCTCACCATGAGTTGTGAGTAGTTTACCACAGACCTTCGGGTCCATAGCTAGTATCTAGATGGCTTCTTCTCTCTCTTTGGATCTCAATACAAAGTTCTCCTCGGTCTTCGAGGAGATCTATTCGATATAATCTCTTTTTGCGGTGTTTTTGTCGAGATCCGATGAATTGTGGGTATATGATCAAGATTATCTATGAGAAATATTTGGTTCTTTTCTGAACTCTTTATGTATGATTATAATATCCTTGCAAGTCTCTTCGAATTATTGGTTTGGTTTGGCCTACTAGATCTATAGTTCTTGCAATGGGAGAAGTGCTTGGCTTTGGGTTCAATCTTGCGGTGTCCTTTCCCAGTGACAGTAGGGGCAGCAAGGCACGTATTGTATTGTTGCCATCAAGGATAAAAATATGGGGTTTATATCACTAAGTTAGAGTTTATCCCTCTACATCATGTCATCTTGCTTAAGGCGGTACTCTGTTCTTATGAACTCAATACACTAGATGCATGCTGGATAGCGGTCGATGTGTGGAGTAATAGTAGTAGATGCAGAATCGTTTCGGTCTACTTGTCTCGGACGTGATGCCTATATATAATTATCATGCCTAGATAGTCTCATAATTATTCCATTTTCTATCAATTGCTCGACAGTAATTTGTTTACCCGCCGTAGAATATCGCTATCATGAGAGAAGCCACTAGAGAACACTATGGCCCCCGGGTCTATTCTCAACATATCAATCTACAATTTACTTTAGTTTTCCGCTTTTACTTTCTGTTCTTATATCAAAAAATACCAAAAATATCAAACTATCATCTCTATCAGATCTCACTTTCGTAAGTGACCGTAAAGGGATTGACAACCCCTTATCGCGTTGGCTGCGAAGTTCTTATTTGTTTGTGCAGGTGCGAGGGACTCGTGTGTGGTCTCCTACTGGATTGATACCTTGGTTCTCAAAAACTGAGGGAAATACTTACGCTACTGTGTTGCATCTGATGGGCCTCTAACCCCTCGTTGGTTACCCCAAGTGGAAGGTGTAAGATGCAGTGTTGTGGAAGTTTTTCCCTTAGCAAAGATGCCAAGGATCGAATCCCAGAGACTCCTAGGTTCAACAAGTAGGTGTCAACTGCTACGGCACCAGATATTAGCAGTCAACGTGGACCTGCACACAGATACAAATAACTTTGCTCCCAACGAGTACAGAGAGGTTGTCAATCCCTCCGGCCTTGTAGTTCACAAAGGATTAAACGCAAGTGATAGTAGTGATAGATAATGTTTTGCAATAGTAAATAAAAGTGAAAAGTAAATAGCGGATGTGATCAATGATGGTAATATGGACCGGAGTCTCATGATGTTCACTAGTGATGTCTCTCTCCCAAAAGACGATAAAACAGCTATGTGAGGTAAACGAATTACAGCTCGGCAATTGACAGGACCACGAACGCAAACTAATGCTGACTAGATTGCAAGAAAGGTTGAGGTTCAAAGCATGGGCCGTACGCCAAAGTAAGTAGACCGAAATCCATCAATATCTACTACTAATCATCCACCTTGAGATATCTATCCAGAACATCTCGCTGGTATTAAGTTGCGAGTCCCACCCATAGTGTAAACTCAAAGCAACAGACAACTGCATTAAAAGAACTTTGCGTAAAGTAAACAATCCTTGCACCCACGGGCACAAGCACCGTTGTTTTCCCCCTTGTGGCAAAAGCACATCCCCTAGACTCATGTTTCTGTCACTCAAGCTAGTCATCGAGGGGCATGAACCCACAATCGAGCATAACGTTCCCTCTTGGAGTCACTACGTATTACTTGGCCAAAGCAATAAATAACAACGGAGAACATGCAAGAATTACTTATGAACATAAATATAAACGAGGTAGATCAAATATATTACTCAAGATCAATCTGAACATAATCTCATAATCCATCGGATCCCAGCAAACTCATCATAGCAACAGCATAAGGATTACATAGGTGCCTCAATCATGTAGGGCAGCTCACGAGGACTAATTAGTGAAGCACAAGAACGGGAGGAGAACATCACATAGCTACTGGTCATGGACTCATGGTCCAAGGGAGACTACTCACAACTCATCCGGGAGGCGTCCATGGTGGTGGAGAGGCTCCCGATGGTGATCCTCCCCTCCGGCAGGGTGCCGGGAAGAGTTCTCCTGGTGCTCCCGATCTTGGAAGCGGCGGCGGCGGCGGAACAGAGATGAGATCGCGAAAAAGAGTTCCCATCCCGAGGGTTTCGAAGGAAGCTCTAAATATATGCCAAAGGGGGGCACCAGACGGGGCTCGGGGGGCCCAGGC
>LR738714.1:672861948-672877702 GCA_902687465.1 Secale cereale | reverse complement strand
TGTACTTCGGGCACAAGGAAGTTTCCGGAACGCTGATTTTTTATATAATTTTTCTGGATTTTTCCTGGCAGTTCTCGTAACGTGAAAACCTGAAATACAAAAACAGCCGAAAACAGAAACTGGCACCGGGGTGCACTGGATTAGTAGGTTAGTCCAAATATGATCAAAAGTGTATGGAAGTGTATGAATATCATAGCAATATCACCCAAAAGTGGCATGGAGCAAGCAGAAATTATAGATACGTTTTGGACGTATCAGAGCACTATTGGTATTCGATGCATGAGGCTTGCAACTTATAGGATGTCTTATGCATGACACACGGTATATTTTCATGTGAATGATAAAGAACACACGGTATATTTTCCGAAGAAGACCGACAGGAGGCATGCCCTCAACTCTATAGTGAATATCGAGACCGTGAAAATTGGAGAATGGGACTGTCCACTACATGTGCCTCACAGATACAAAACTATCATGGTAGGGACAATGTCCATCAAGGTAAAAGTTCAGTGATTACTTCGTAGGAGGTGAGACTTTTTGTTCTATATACCGCTTGTTTGTTGGTAAGACTTGATCAACCTTACTAGTGAACGTGTTTTATATGGATAAAAAGTTGAGCTTGCTATGTTTTCATTTGTTTTTAGTGTTGTCCTACTTGCTGTACCAAGTATCTATGTTTTTGAAGCTTCACAATACTACTAACTGCTTCAAGTTTTCAGAGAGTTTCGCAGCTTTTTGAACTTCGAAAAAATTTCAACAGTGAAGTTTTCGGAAAAACTCCAGAAAAATTATATTAAAAATTTCCACAACGGGAGAGACCCGGAAAGTCCTGGGGCCAGCCGGGGGGGCCACCAGTGGCCCAGGCGGCCAGCTGGCGCGGCCCAGCCCCTGGCCGCGCCCACAAGGCGCCTGGGGCCCACGGGACCCCCCTCCAGGTACTTCTTCTTCCCCTCTCTCTCTCTTTTTCCAGAAACCCGAGTTCTGGTCGTGTTCTTCTAGTTCTTGCTGTTCTTGGGGGCGATTCTTCGATCTCTCTCTACAGCCCATCATTTGAGCTGAAATTTTGAGCAAATACTCCCTGGTATGTGACTCCTCCACCCCTCCAATTAGATTTTTGATTGGTGGCCTCATTTGTGAGTATTTAGTAGTTCTTGATGATGTGGAGATGAGCTTGCATGCATGTGTAGAAAGTTGTTTTCCAAGTTTTGATGCAAGTTTATGCCTTGGGCAAGTGAGTTGAGTAGTTTGCCTTAGCTCACTTTGTTTTAATCCTCGATTTTGTAAATTATAAAAAAAATCAGAAATGAGTTTGTTAGGAAGGGCAAAATGATGGCTTGAGAAGAGGAGGCCCGCACACTCCGATCGAGTCACTAGAGCCGCAGCTTCACCATCGACCGTTAGGGTGAGCTATAATGAGGATCATGTGCCCCTGGAGTTGTTGGAAGACACAAGTCCAGCACATGCGATGACATTTCCATGTGATGAATTCATGGAAGCTGCGGGAATCAAGGATGAGTTTTATAATCTTTGTGCTAATACAGGTTTGACACGACTCGTCACGAGCCATGTTACTCAGTATCAGAAACTCACCTCCGGTTTCATTAACAGTTTTAGATATAATCCTGATTCAGGTGCTATTGAGTTTAAAATTTATAATGATCTTATCACCATGACTCTGGGAAATTTTTGTGAAGTAATAGGTGTGCCGAACGTTGGGAGGACGGCAAGGATGGCCACGCAGCCCTCCAAGCTGAAAACCGTCATCAACTCTCTCTGCAGTATGGGTACGAGGGATATTCATCGGTCGAAGATCTCCAGCATCTTGTTTCCTCACCTCAGGTATTTTGCATATTATATTGCTAGAGGGGTGTTAGCTCGTGACAACACGAGCAACATTTCTGCTCCGGATATTGCTATCCTGGCAGCAGCCCTCTCAGGGAGGTCTGATTATAATATTGGTACCTTAATTGCTCGACGCCTTGCTATGAACGGTAACAAGGGGGACTTATATGGTGGCATTTATGCCACCCTTATTTTAGAGCATCTTGGAGGCACCCCACACCCTGATGATACTCCTTTTACTTATTTAAGTTTTGATCTTGCTGCTATGAAAAGGCATAAGTTTGTTACCATGGGTTCTGAACTTGATAACCTTGTTTATATCTTGTGTTTCGGAACTACCGCGGAACGCGAGATCCGTCTACCTGCACCTCTTTTGTTTAATTTTTCTCGCAGGAACGGATGGTCCTTTGATGTTGTCCAGTTCGATGAGTTCATGGTCCAGCATCAGTTCCACAACCCCATGGAGGGGGTTGTGCCCGACGAGGAGAGGCACGGTGAGATACCACATTTTCAGGATGAGACCGCCACCGAGTTTGGTGAAGGGTCTTCCTCTGTTTGGCGCTCGGAACCTTCTTCGTGGGAGACTCCGAGGAGTTCGGTGTACGCGCCATCATCCTTCTACGACCCTTGGTCTCACCACCATACCCCTGGAGCAGGAGGCTCCTGGGGGCAGTAGCTGCTACCAACTTAGGCCAAAAGCCTAAGCTTGGGGGAGTACGTGCCCTTCTCACTTTTTCATTGTATTATCCGTTTTATTCGCTTTGATCTTTTCGAAGTTTTTGCCCATTCTTCTTTATTCCTCTATTTGCAAAAACAACAAAAAGATTTTCTCTTTCTTTTGCTTTTTATTCAACTTTTGAAAAACTCAAAAAGATTTCCTTTCTCTCTTTAGTTTGCTTTGTTTTCAGAGATCAGCTCAAGCCCGTGATGGCATTTGATTATATTTCCTACGTTCGATCGTGCAAGTGACAAGCAGTAATGATGAAGATCGACTGAAAGGAAGCAACAAGGAAGACCGGTATGAACTCTTTCTGTTTCTACTTTTGTACATATGCCTGTACTTATGATCTAGAGACCAGCTTGTAGCGACATAGTGCTATGTTTACAATGCTTTTTCAGTGGTTCATGCTTTCCAGTCTTTTGCCTGTACTTATGACCGTTATTGCTCTCTAGTTGGTCGCTTCCCAGTCTTTTGCTAAACCTCCACCCGTACTAAGCGGAATGACTGCTTGTGCATCCAAAACCTTTAAACCTGTTATGCCATATGAGTCCACTATACCTTCCTATACATGGTATTTACTTGCCATTCCTAACGAAGACTTTCATGTACCATCTCGAAATTAATCAAAAGCATTTCTCTTTTTGTGCCTATGTTTTAGCTCGTGAGGAAGTAGTAGTTAATTCATGATCTCTTTAAGTTGGACAAGTTTTACCCCTGGATTGCATGTATAATGTGCGAACCCCTAATATGAAAAGGAACTGGCATCGAGTGCGCCCGGCTCAAAAAGATAATATAACAAATGAACTTGGGAGATCAGAAAACTTTGGCAGTGATAAACAAAGGAGATTAAGAGGATGTGATCGTCCTCATGCGGGAGCCGTTCCTCGAGACTTGTCTAGCTTAAAAGGTGGTTGAGTTATCTGCTAGCGTTCGTTGACGAAATATGCACCTCTCAAAAACATATTTACTTCTGTTTTTAAAACCAAGAGCTCTGGTACATGTTTAGTTTTTGTTTCCGATCACGGGTTTTCAACTTTGCCAATAAAAGCCACGGTTCGAGAGTCTCATCTTCTTTCTTCAAAGCACTGACTAGGAGAGCATAATTTTCATTCTGAGTGTAATGTGCATTGTCCCAAAGTATTACATTGTCAGAGCATACTTGTGATCTGATTTATTCTGAAATTCTTAGTTCTAGTCTCCTTTAAAACTCTGGAGGAGTCTCTGCATTTATGTTTTGCTTCACTCATGGAGGCTAGCGAGATACCACCTTAATATGCTCAAGCTATGTGCAATGTGATCTTGTCTTGATTTTCGGTAATATATTGTTTACTCCTGATTATTTGTGACTGGTCACTTGAAAGAAGGATTGCTCCTTGCATCTCTTTTCATAGTACATGCTTATATACATCTAATGAAGCAAAAGAGTTTGTCAAAGTTTTCTTTGTCGCGTCCAATTCGTTGAACTGAATTGCTTGAGGACAAGCAATATGCTAAGCTTGGGGGAGTTGATACGTCTCAAACGTATCTACTATTCCAAACACTTTTGATATTGTTTTGACCTCATTCTTGCATGATTTGGACTAAACTAACCCGGACTGACACTGTTTTCAGCAGAGCTGCCTGTATGGTTTCTTTGTGTGCAGGAAAACGGATTTTTAAGCATCTCAGAAAAATCCACAAAAAATCACGAAAAATCCACACACCCGAGGAAACCAAATGCCAGAAGTGGGGCCAGAGGGGGGCCAGGGGGTGCCCAGGCGCCCTGTGGGCGCCCCCCCCCCCCTGGGCCGCGCCGGGGGGGCGCCTGGGTGGGGCCCACACCCCCTGGTGCCCTACTTTAGCCCGTATTTTTCCTCCCGACGAAGAAACCCCAGATCGGAAGTTCTTTCGATGTTTTTCGTCGCGGAGCCGCCGCCACCCTCCGTTCTTCTTCGGGAGGGCTAATCTGGAGGCTGATTTGGCCTCCGGAGAGGGGAGATCGTCGCCATCGTCATCATCATCACCACTCCATCATCCCTCCATGACTTCCCCCTTCATGTGTGAGTAATTCCCCTGTTGTAGGCGAAGGGGATGGTAGGGATTGGATGAGTTAGATCATGTAATAGTTCGTCAGATTGTTGGGGGCATGTTGCCTATCATCTAGTATGGTGTTTATCATCTTTGCTACAACTTGTTATTCTTAATGCTTGACACTTAGGGCCCGAGTGCCATGATTTCAGATCTGAACCATATGTGTTTGCATGAATATATTTGTGTTCTTGATCCTATCTATGAGTTGTATGCACCTGTTACGGTTCGGAACCGGCGATCCCAAAAGTGACAGCTTGGGACACCAAAGGGGATGGTCCGTAGTTTGAGGATTACATGTATCCATTGAGTTCATTGCTTTGTTCCGGTGCTCTTTGACAGGAGCACCTTAATATCCATTAGTTCCTTTTGGCCCCGTTCGTAGCGGGATGGTAGGACAAAAGATGTTGTGCAAGTTCTTATTACAAGCACGTACAACTACCTACGGGATACATGCCTAATGTTTGATATTTGCCTAGATGATCATTACTTTTCCGTGTGCCGTGCCCCAAGTTAGAATCTATCTCATCCATGCAGCGCCCAACCATCCATCTCCCTAGCCTACAGTATTTTAAACCTTGCCTGTCACTAGTTGCTACTTCTGCCATTTACTACTGCTATTTACTTTTGCTGTTTTACTTTTACTATTACTATCATTACTATCATATCACTGTTACCACTTATCTTTTGTTGCAAGTTAGTATATTTCAGGTGCGGTTGAATTGATAACTCAACTGTTAAAGCTTATAAATACTCTTTGGCTCCCCGTGTGTCGAATCAATAAATTGGGTTATTCTTACCCGTGAAGACTATCTCGATCCCTTACGGTTGAGGGTTATCAGATGTCTAGAGACCCCCCGCACTAGCACGCTTAACCTTGCCTTTACAGAGCATATCACTAATGTTCTCATCAAAGCTAGGGAGGAGAAACTTAGAGTAGAAGCCTCCATACCTAGAAAGCTAGAAGATGGTTGGGATCCTATGATAAAAATTAAATTGAATGACTTCTCTTGTTATGCATTATGTGATGTTGGAGCTAGTACCTCTGTTATGCCCAAAAGAATATATGATATGCTTAAATTGAAACCTTTTGATTCTTGTTCATTTGGTGTTCGTCTCGTTGATTCTTCCATAAAGAAACCTTTGGGGAGGATCGACGATATTCTTATCGTTGTCAATGATAATTATGTGCCCGTTGATTTTACTATTATGGATATTGAATGTGATCCTTCTTGTCCAATTATTTTGGGACGTCCCTTTTTGTGCACCGTTGGTGCTATCATTGACATGAAAGAGGGTAATATAAAATTTCAGTTTCCTCTCAAGAAAGGGATGGAACACTTCCCTCGAAAGAAGATCAAGTTACCTTTTGAGTCCGTTGTACGGGCTAGCTATTCTTTTACTCTTGATAAAACTTGATCTATATGCATTATGCCTAGCTTAAAGGCATAAAAGAAAGCGCTCTTGGGAGGCAGCCCAATGAATAAAATTTTTGCTTTTGTTGTGTCTTGATGTTGTTTACTGCTGTAGCATCATCATTGTATCTTTGCTTTTCATATTTGTGCCAAGTATAGCCTCTGATTGCTAGAAAGTTCAAAAGTTGTGAGGTGCTGTCCAGGAAACAGATTCTGTCCTTGGATAGAAAAATTCGTATAAAATCACCAGATCATCTTTTTGGTCTGAATTTTTTCGACAGCGTTCTCTATATAATTTTCTTTCGTGCGTCTGTTCTGAGTTTTTTAATTTGAGTTGCAGAAGTACCCCGAACAGATCAATTACTACCTGCTGTTCTGTTTTTCACAGATTCTGTCCTGTTTTGCCTTTCCTTCATTTTGCAAATCAAGAGCTTGCTTTTTCTTTGCAAAAACCTTTTGGCAATCTTGAGAAACAGTACAACTTCAAGAATATCCTTATTTCCAGCAAGGTGCAATTATTTTATTAAGGGTACTAACCTCGCTAATCAGATTATGATGAGTTATGTATGAAGGGAGTTTTCAAGTGTGCGAGGGAAGATGATAAAAAGATTCAGGAGTGTCAAGCGCTCAAGCTTGGGGATGCCCCCGTGCACCCCCGAGAAATATCCAAGGAGACTCAAGCGTCTAAGCTTGGGGATGCCCCCGTGCATCCCCTTCTCCATCAACATTATCAGTTCGTCTTTCGTTCCGCTATATTTTTATCACTTCATGTGTTATGTGCTATGCTTGGAGCGTCTTGCTTTTAGTTTTATTTTTAGTTTTTCATAACGAGTCGGAACTCAGCATTCTTTATGTGGGAGAGAAACACGCTCCACTTCTACCTAGAACATAACATAGAATTTTCATGTCTATCTTTGCTGTGTGTGTTCTTTGTCTTTTAATAGCTACTATCATGCTCTGCTCTTAGTATTCATGCTTATCTTTTCAAAAAGCTTTTGTTTATTTGGTTGCTTGAACTCTCTTTAATTACCATGCTCACCTTATTAAGAGAGTTTGCTTCCGTTGCATTGCTTAATATGTCTATGATAAAGATGCTACGTGCATAATGGTGCTTAGTAGTTCAGGTTTTCTTATGGTTAGTCTCAAATAGCTGGGGGGTTCCCAATGTGTTATTGGAGTACCAACTTGATTTGTTTGCCTATGATGTGGTATGGTCTAGTAATATCTTCCTTCGAGAATTTATTTTGATTGACTTGGCGTATGCTCACGCATATTTAAGACTGTAAAGAAAGTCTGTCAAGCCTTGATGATCTTTTATTTCTGAATAGCGATATAACTACCATGCCTGATTCAATATTGCTTTGTCGCTTTGCATGATTATGACCGTCATTGCTCTCTTAGTTGGTCGCTCCCAGTCTTTTTGCTAACCTCCACTTGTACTAAGCGAACTAACTTTGCAATACATAGCTCATGGGAAAGTAGCTTAAAAACTATTGTGGTAAAGAATATGTTGCTTATGTATCTTATTTCTTATAAGTTGCTTGCTGAGCGGTAACCATGTTTCTGGGGACGCCATCAACTATTACACTATTGTTGAATATCATGTGAGTTGCTATGCATGTTCAACTTGTCTGAAGTAAGGGTGATTTGCCATGGGTTTAATGAGTATGCATATTGTTAGAGAAGAACATTGGGCCGCCAACCAAAGCCATGTATCATGGTGGAAGTTTTAGCTTGGACATTAATCCTCAATCTCTTATGAGAATATGCTTATGCGTTAAAGAGGAGTCCCTCATCTATTTTCTATGTTGCCCCGGTATGGATGTCCTCAAGTTGAGATCTATCAAAAACGAGAAATCAAATGCAATTTATCTCCTTGGACCTTTGTACAGGTGGCATAGAGGTACCCCTTTGTGACACTTGGTTGAAACATATATAATGCAATGATAACCCATGGAAATCCGAGCTAATTAGGACAAGGTGCGAGCACTATTGGTATTCGATGCATGAGGCTTGCAACTTATAGGATGTCTTATGCATGACACATATGAAGTACTACTACCGTTGACAAAATTGCTTCTATGTTTTCAAAATAAAAAGCTCTAGCACATAACCATTCTTTTACTTTTATGTTAAAGCACCAACTACTGAGAGCATGATTGTCATTCTGAGTGTAATGTGCATTGTCCCAAAGTAGCATTGTCTTTTGCATGATTGTGATATCGTTTATTCTGAAATCATTGTATCTAGTCATCACTTAAACCTTGAAGGTGCCCCTGCATTTATGTTTTGCTTCACTAAAGGGGGAAAGCTAGATATCACTTTATCATATTTGCACACCATATTCATTGCAAATCTTTTTGATGTTTCAATATCATATTGTAAAACTTTCAGTCATTTGTGATTTTCTCATGAGGCAACTTAATTACTATAGAATCATTGTCTCAGTAAGCTTTTGTCATATGACTATGAAAAAGTCCTATATGGTTAATAGCATGTCACCAAAGAAATTATTCTTGTTATCATTTACCTACTCGAGGACGAGCAGGAATTAAGCTTGGGGATGTTGATACGTCCAAAACGTATCTATAATTTCTGCTTGCTCCATGCCACTTTTGGGTGATACTGCTATGATATTCATACACTTCCATACACTTTTGATCATATTTGGACTAACCTACTAATCCAGTGCACCCCGGTGCCAGTTTCTGTTTTCGGTTGTTTTTGTATTTCAGGTTTTCATGTTACGAGAACTGCCAGGAAAAATCCAGAAAAATTATATAAAAAATCAGCGTTCCGGAAACTTCCTTGCACCCGAAGTACAGCCGGGAGGGGCACCAGGGCTCCAGGCGCCCTGGCGGCGCCTCCCCCCCCCCCTGGGCCGCGCCGGGGGGGCGCCTAGGCCCCCCGAGCCCCGTCTGGTGCCCCCCTTTGGCATATATTTAGAGCTTCCTTCAAAACCCTCAGGACGGGAACTCTTTTTCGCGATCTCATCTCTGTTCCGCCGCTGCCGCCGCTTCCAAGATCGGGAGCACCAGGAGAACTCTTCCCGGCACCCTGCCGGAGGGGAGGATCATCATCGGGAGCCTCTCCACCACCATGGACGCCTCCCGGATGAGTTGTGAGTAGTCTCCCTTGGACCATGAGTCCATGACCAGTACCTATGTGATGTTCTCCTCCCATTCTTGTGCTTCACTAATTAGTCCTCGTGAGCTGCCCTACATGATCGAGGCACATATGTAATCCTTATGCTGTTGCTATGTTGAGTTTGCTGGGATCCAATGGATTATGAGATTATGTTCAGATTGATCTTGAGTAATATATTTGATCTACCTCTTTTATATTTATGTTCATAAGTAATTCTTGCATGTTCTCCGTTGTTATTTATTGCTTTGGCCAAGTAGTAGGTAGTGACTCCAAGAGGGAACGTTATGCTCGATTGTGGGTTCATGCCCCTAGATGACTAGCTTGAGTGACAGAAACATGAGTCTAGGGGATGTGATGTTGCCACAAGGGGGAAAACAACGGTGCTTGTGCCCGCGGGTGCAAGGATTGTTTACTTTACGCAAAGTTCTTTTAATGCAGTTGTCTGTTGCATTGAGTTTACACTATGGGTGGGGCTCGCAACTTAATACCAGCGAGATGTTCTGGATAGATATCTCAAGGTGGATGATTAGTAGTAGAGATTGATGGATTTCGGTCTACTTACTTTGGCGTACCGCCCATGCTTTGAACCTCAACCTTTCTTGCAATGTAGTCAGCATTGGTTTGCGTTCGTGGTCCTGTCAATTGCCCAGCTGTAATTCATTTACCTCACATAGCTGTTTTATCGTCTTTTGGGAGAGAGACATCACTAGTGAACATCATGAGACTCCGGTCCATATTACCATCATTGATCACATCCGCTATTTACTTTTCGCTTTTATTTACTATTGCAAACATGATCTATCACTACTATCATTTGCGTTTAATCCTTTGTGAACTACAAGGCCGGAGGGATTCACAACCTCTTTGTACTCGTTGGGAGCAAAGTTATTTGTATTTGTGTGCAGGTCCACATTGACTGCTACTATCTGGCGCCGTAGCAGTTGACACCTACTTGTTGAACCTAGGAGTCTCTGGGGATTCGATCCTTGGCATCTTTGCTAAGGGAAAAACTTCCACAACACTGCATCTTACACCTTCCACTTGGGGTAACCAACGAGGGGTTAGAGGCCCATCATGATCGCACCTTGTCCTAATTAGCTCGGATTTCCATGGGTTATCATTGCATTACATATGTTTCAACCAAGTGTCACAAAGGGGTACCTCTATGCCACCTGTACAAAGGTCCAAGGAGATAGATCGCATTTGATTTCTCGTTTTTGATAGATCTCAACTTGAGGACATCCATACCGGGACAACATAGAAAATAGATAATGGACTCCTCTTGAATGCATAAGCATATTCTCATAAGAGATTGAGGATTAATGTCCAAGCTAAAACTTCCACCATGATACATGGCTTTGGTTGGCGGCCCAATGTTCTTCTCTAACAATATGCATACTCATTCAACCCACGGCAAATCACCCTTACTTCAGACAAGACGAACATGTATAGCAACTCACATGATATTTAACAATAGTGTAATAGTTGATGGCGTCCCCAGAAACATGGTTACCACTCAGCAAGCAACTTATAAGAAATAAGATACATAGGCAACATATTCTTTACCACAATAGTTTTTAAGCTACTTTCCCATGAGCTATGTATTGCAAAGTTAGTCTGCTTAGTACAGGTGGAGGTTAGCAAAAGACTGGGAGCGACCAACTAAGAGAGCAATGACGGTCATAATCATGCAGAGCGACAAAGCAATATTGAATCAGGCATGGTAGTTATATCGCTACTCAGAAATAAAAGATCATCAAAGCTTGACAGACTTTCTTTACAGTCTTAAATATGCGTGAGCATACGCCAAGTCAATCAAAATAAATTCTTGAAGGAAGATATTACTAAACCATACCACATCATAGGCAAACAAATCAAGTTGGTACTCCAATAACACATTGGGAACCCTCCAGCTATTTGAGACTAACCATAAGAAAACCTGAACTACTAAGCACCATTATGCACGTAGCATCTTTATCATAGACATATTAACCAATGCAACGGAAGCAAACTCTCTTAATAAGGTGAGCATGGTAATTAAAGAGAGTTCAAGCAACCAAATAAACAAAAGCTCTTTGAAAAGATAAGCATGAATACTAAGAGGAGAGCATGATAGTAGCTATTAAAAGACAAAGAACACACACAGCAAAGATAGACATGAAAATTATATGTTATGTTCTAGGTAGAAGTGGAGCGTGTTTCTCTCCCACATAAAGAAAGCTGAGTTCCGACTCGTTATGAAAAACTAAAAAGAAAACTAAAAACAAGACGCTCCAAGCATAGCACATAACACATGAAGTGATAAAAATATAGCGGGACGAAAGACGAACTGATAATGTTGATGGAGAAGGGGATGCACGGGGGCATCCCCAAGCTTAGACGCTTGAGTCTCCTTGAATATTTCTTGGGGGTGCACGGGGGCATCCCCAAGCTTGAGCGCTTGACACTCCTGAATCTTTTTATCATCTTCCCTCGCAGACTTGAAAACTCCCTTCATACATAACTCATCATAATCTGATTAGCGAGGTTAGTACCCTTAATAAAATAATTGCACCTTGCTGGAAATAAAGATATTCTTGAAGTTCTACTGTTTCTCAAGATCGCCAAAAGGTTTTTGCAAAGAAAAAGCAAGCTCTTGATTTGCAAAATGATGGAAAGGCAAAACAGGACAGAATCTGTGAAAAACAGAACAGCAGGTAGTAATTGATCTGTTCGGGGTATTTCTGCAACTCAAATCAAAAAACTCAGTACAGAAACACGAAAGACAATTATATAGAGAACTCTGTCGAAAAAATTCAGACCAAAAATATGATCTGGTGATTTTATACGAATTTTTCTATCCAAGGACAGAATCTGTTTCCTGGACAGCACCTCACAACTTTTGAACTTTCTAGCAATCAGAGGCTATACTTGGCACAAATATGAAAAGCAAAGATACAATGATGATGCTACAGAAGTAAAAAACATCAAGACACAACAAAAGCAAAAAAATTATTCATGTGGGCTGCCTCCCAAAAGCGCTTTCTTTTATGCCTTTAAGCTAGGCATAATGCATATAGATCAAGTTTTATCAAGAGTAAAAGAATAGCTAGCCCGTACAACGGACTCAAAAGGTAACTTGATCTTCTTTCGAGGGAAGTGTTCCATCCCTTTCTTGAGAGGAAACTGAAATTTTATATTACCCTCTTTCATGTCAATGATAGCACCAACGGTGCGTAAAAAGGGACGTCCCAAAATAATTGGACATGAAGGATCACATTCAATATCCATAATAGTAAAATCAACGGGAACATAATTATCATTGACAACAATAAGAACATCGTCGATCCTCCCCAAAGGTTTATTTATGGAAGAATCAACGAGATGAACACCAAAAGAACAAGAATCAAAAGATTTCAATTTAAGCATATCATATAGTCTTTTGGGCATAATAGAAGTACTAGCTACAATATCACATAAAGCATAGCATGAGAAGTTGTTTATCTTAATTTTAATCATAGGATCCCAACCATCTTCTAGCTTTCTAGGTATGGAGGCTTCTACTCTAAGTTTCTCCTCCCTAGCTTTGATGAGAGCATTAGTGATATGCTCTGTGAAGGCAAGATTAAGCGTGCTAGTGCGGGGATCTCTAGACATCTTGTGAAGGAAATCAATAACTTCGGTAAGGGTGCAATTATCAAAATCAAGGTCACGAGCATCAAGTAAAGTGGTAGTGGTGTCCTTAAGGTTCACTTGTTTTGTAGCTTCTATAGTCATAGCATCACCATTAATAGGTCCAGTGGGACCAGGAGTACATTGGGTGCTAAGAGTTTGGATATCCTCAACAACTTGGATAGTAGCAACAGTGTGGTGGGTAGGAAGGCTCTTAATTCTTTCCTCTTCCTCCCTTTGTCTAGCCCATCTTTCTTTAAGTTTAGCCATCATCCTAATATTTTCATTAATTTGCACTTGAGTAGCATTAATAGGAGTGACCTTCCTCTCCTCAAGAGGAGAAGTTTTAATTTTAAGCAATTCTATCTCATTGGCTAAGTGGTCTACCTTCAAAGAGAGATCATCTAGTTTATATAGTTTTTCTCCTACACTCTTATTAAAGGCTTTTTGGGTAGTGATGAAATCTTTAAGCATAATCTCTAGTTCAGTATTAGAGTTCTTGGTGCTAGGATAAGCATTGTTGTTCCCATAAGAATTAGAGGAGAACGGTCTAGGATTGCTACCAAAATTACTCCTATAAGCATTGTTGTTAAAATTGTTTCTAGAGATAAAGTTCACATCTACTTGTTCTTGAGCAATCAAAGAATTTAAAGGAACATCACGAGGATCAACAGTAGATTGCTTCGAAAGTAGAGACATGATCAAGTCAACTTTTTCATTTAAGGAGGAAATCTCCTCGACAGAGTTTACCTTCCTACCTGTTGGAGCTCGTTCGGTGTGCCATTGGGAATAGTTGGTCATCATCTCGTCGAGAAGCTTCGTGGCAGCACCAAGTGTAGTTGACATAAAGGTTCCTCCCGCGGCCGAATCTAACAAGTTCCGCGAGGTAAAGTTCAAGCCTGCATAAAAAGTTTGGATAACCATCCAAGTAGTCAAACCGTGAGTAGGGCGGTTCTTGATAAGAGATTTCATACGTTCCCAAGCTTGGGCAACGTGTTCATTATTCAATTGTTTAAAATTCATTATGTTACTTCTAAGTTGGATAATTTTAGCAGGTGGATAGTATTTTCCAATAAAAGCATCTTTGCGCTCGTCCCATGAATCTATGCTATTTCTAGGCAAAGACTGAAACCAAATTTTAGCTCCTCCTCTCCAGGAGAAAGGAAAAAGCTTAAGCTTAACAATATTACCATCTATTTCTTGGTACTTTTGCATATCACAAAGTTCAACAAAGTTGTTTAAGTGTAAAGCAGCATCATCTCAAGCACCGGAGAATTGATCTTTCATGACTAAGTTCAGTAAAGCAGGTTTAATTTCATATGAAGGTGCTGAAGTGGCAGGTGTAGTGATAGGTGTGCTGATAAAGTCATCGTTGTTGTGAATAGTGAAGTCACACAACTTGGTGTTCTCGGTGGAACCCATAGTAGCAAGCAAGCAAGATAACTATTTTTGTGATTTTCGATAAAGGATACTAAAGCAAAAACTGAAAGGTAAACTAACAAGACTAAAAGCAAAGGTAAAAGATAGCGTGCAACTCCCCTATCCTGAAGAGTGGAGTCCCCGGCAACGGCGCCATAAAAACTCCTTGATGGGCCTCTAACCCCTCGTTGGTTACCCCAAGTGGAAGGTGTAAGATGCAGTGTTGTGGAAGTTTTTCCCTTAGCAAAGATGCCAAGGATCGAATCCCCAGAGACTCCTAGGTTCAACAAGTAGGTGTCAACTGCTACGGCGCCAGATATTAGCAGTCAACGTGGACCTGCACACAGATACAAATAACTTTGCTCCCAACGAGTACAGAGAGGTTGTCAATCCCTCCGGCCTTGTAGTTCACAAAGGATTAAACGCAAGTGATAGTAGTGATAGATAATGTTTTGCAATAGTAAATAAAAGTGAAAAGTAAATAGCGGATGTGATCAATGATGGTAATATGGACCGGAGTCTCATGATGTTCACTAGTGATGTCTCTCTCCCAAAAGACGATAAAACAACTATGTGAGGTAAACGAATTACAGCTGGGCAATTGACAAGACCACGAACGCAAACCAATGCTGACTACATTGCAAGAAAGGTTGAGGTTCAAAGCATGGGCGGTACGCCAAAGTAAGTAGACCGAAATCCATCAATATCTACTACTAATCATCCACCTTGAGATATCTATCCAGAACATCTCGCTGGTATTAAGTTGCGAGTCCCACCCATAGTGTAAACTCAAAGCAACAGACAACTGCATTAAAAGAACTTTGTGTAAAGTAAATAATCCTTGCACCCGCGGGCACAAGCACCGTTGTTTTCCCCCTTGTGGCAACAGCACATCCCCTAGACTCATGTTTCTGTCACTCAAGCTAGTCATCGAGGGGCATGAACCCACAATCGAGCATAACGTTCCCTCTTGGAGTCACTACGTATTACTTGGCCAAAGCAATAAATAACAACGGAGAACATGCAAGAATTACTTATGAACATAAATATAAAAGAGGTAGATCAAATATATTACTCAAGATCAATCTGAACATAATCTCATAATCCATCGGATCCCAGCAACTCATCATAGCAACAGCATAAGGATTACATAGGTGCCTCGATCATGTAGGGCAGCTCACGAGGACTAATTAGTGAAGCACAAGAACGGGAGGAGAACATCACATAGCTACTGGTCATGGACTCATGGTCCAAGGGAGACTACTCACAACTCATCCGGGAGGCGTCCATGGTGGTGGAAAGGCTCCCGATGGTGATCCTCCCCTCCGGCAGGGTGCCGGGAAGAGTTCTCCCGGTGCTCCCGATCTTGGAAGCGGCGGCGGTGGCGGAACAGAGATGAGATCGCGAAAAAGAGTTCCCGTCCCGAGAGTTTCGAAGGAAGCTCTAAATATATGCCAAAGGGGGGCACCAGACGGGGCTCGGGGGGCCCAGG
>LR738714.1:672844640-672861878 GCA_902687465.1 Secale cereale | reverse complement strand
ACGCTGATTTTTTATATAATTTTTCTGGATTTTTCTTGGCAGTTCTCGTAACGTGAAAACCTGAAATACAAAAACAGCCGAAAACAGAAACTGGCACCGGGGTGCACTGGATTAGTAGGTTAGTCCAAATATGATCAAAAGTGTATGGAAGTGTATGAATATCATAGCAATATCACCCAAAAGTGGCATGGAGCAAGCAGAAATTATAGATACATTTTGGACGTATCAGCATCTCCCTTTCCTCTTCGAGGGAATACAACACAAGCTCGAGAAGTAGCAAGAAGAATTTCTGGCGTCGTTGCCGGGGAGGCATACGCAAAAGTCATATACCAAGTACCTATCACAAACCCTTATCCTTCGCATTACATTTTTGCCTCTCGTTTTCCTCTCCCCCACTTCACCCTTGCCGTTTTATTTGCCTTTCTTCTTCCATGTGTTTACCATTCGCCTTTCTGTCTGCTTGTGTTGCCATGTGCCTTCTATTTGCTTGCATCTTTGCTTGCTAAAAATCTATTGTTATGGATCACCTTAAAGTGTTCTACTTGGATCATCTTCGATCCTTATGCTCTCGTGCTGAAACCCCAACTAGCCTAGTTGATGAGAAATCTTTAGATGAGCATGCTCATTTTGTGCGTCACGATTTGTCTGAAAAGGGAGACTCTTATGGGATCAAATAAACAGATTGTTGTGTTATGCTTGGAATCTTTGTGAAATTTGTGATTTTACTTATTGCTCTAAGAACCCTCAAAAACACCTCCCCTACCTATGTGAGTTAAATGATAATGAAATCTTATCCTCTTATGTAAAGGGTGTTTATAGTTACTACGATATCGAACAAATTGAAGAATTTGTTGCTTTTAAGGGTGCTTATGAAGTTGCTTCTTTGATTGAAAAGTATGATATTACTCTCTATGAATCTGAAAAATTTGACATACTTAAATATTACTTTGAAAACTATGCTCGTAATGTCTATGTCAAAGAATCTATTGAAAGAATGACTGCTGCTTTGAAAGAAAATAATGATATGCATGAATCTATAGATAATTATGATTCCGATGATTTGACTGAAATATCCCTTGATGAACATGACGCTTGCTATTCTTGTGGCAATGATGCCAATATTTATGAAGATGAATTTGCTATGGTTCCTTATGTTAAACATGAGATCGTTGCTATTGCACCCATACTTGATAGTTCCTTCGATGAAACGTATGATTGCGATGATGTTATTATAAATTCTATTTATATAAATTGTGTTAATGATATGCAAAACCCTAAGCTTGGGGATGCTTGTTTTGCTATGGCTACTACTTGTTGCAATGATCATGATTGGGGTGAATCTTCTTATGATCTTGAAAATTTATTTAACCCCCGTGACAAATATGGGATTGATAATGTTTGCAATAATATTGAAAGTGGGTTTGGAAGAGTGTCAACTTTAGATCCCACATATTTGGTGAATATTCAATCTTATGGAATTTTTGATAAAAGTGGGTTTGGAGAGGTCATGACTTTAGTTAATGTTAATCCCACTATTTTGGAAGAGTGTCAACTTTGCATGCATATGGATCGTGTTGAGAATATGTTATGTGATAGCTATATTGTTGAATTTGATTATGATCCTACATGCAATTATTATGAGAGAGGAAAATATGGCTGTAGAAATTTTCATGTTACTAAATTACCTCTCGTTATGTTGAGATTGCTATTGTTTCTTTCTTCTTCCTTGCATATGCTAGATCTTGCTTGTCTTGCTAATTAGTTTTCCTATAAAATGCTTATGCATAGGAAGTATGTTAGACTTAGATGTGTTTTTCACATGTTTTATGATGCTCTCTTTGTGCTTCAATTCTTGTCTTTCATGTGAGCATCATTGAAATATCAATGCCTAGCTAGGGGCGTAAAACGATAGCGCTTGTTGGGAGGCAACCCGGTTTTTTTTTGTTTTTGCTTCTGTTTAGGAATAAATATTGAATCTAGCTTCTATTTAGATGTGGTTTTGTGTTTTTTTAGTGTTTGTGCCAAGTAGAACCTTTGGGAAGACTTGTGTGGAGTTTATGTGATCTTGCTGTGAAAAACAGAATCGTTAGCGCTCGCTAGAATGGTCACCAGATTTTACTGGAGCGTGCTATTTAGTTGATTCTTTTTGCAGATGATTAATGGACAAATTCCTCACGTTTACCAATTTAGTTTGATTTTTTTTGGAGTTACAGAAGTATGCGAAACCTGCAGATTACTACAGATTGTTCTATTTTTGACAGATTCTGTTTTTCGTGTGTTGTTTGCTTATTCCGATGCATCTATGAGTAGTATTGGGAAGTATGAATCATAGAGAAGTTGAAATACAGTAGGTTTAACACCAATGTAAACAAAGAATGAATTCATTGCAGTACCTGTCGTGGAATTAGCACGGCAGATGTCCGGTCTAACGGACTTAGTAATGGAACCATCGCACGGGTTAGCTTGAAGAGGTTAAAAGCACACAAAGGACACAGAGGGTTTATACTAGTTCGGCCCCTTCGATGAAGGTAAAAGCCTACGTCTAGTTTGGTTTGGTATTGCTTGGGCATCGATGAACAGGGAGCAGATTGCTTGCCTATCTCTCGACGGATTGTTGCTTGCCCCTGAACCGTCGTCCGGTCGTCCCTTTATATAGGAGGCAACGCCCGGTCCGGTTTACAGAGTCCCGAGGCCGGCTCATAATTGTGTCCGCCTCGGTCTCTACTCTTTCTTCCTTGTGTCTCAAGTTACATGATAGGACGGTTTACAAACCGTAACCTTTACACATGGGCCCTAAGCCTTCATGGGACGTAACCTCTACTGTGTTTTTAGTTACACAGCTACATTACCATAATCCGGATCTCCCTAGCCGGTTTATACCTGCTAGTAATATCCCAGACATTAGGCCCCAGAATGACTTGAACTTGTTCATGTCAGTCTTCTAAACCTTGCATAAACTTCCTTCCTGTATCTTCTCTGTTTTGTAAACCGGCTATGACGTCATCCCTGGAAATCATTTGATTCGATCATGGCATCACCTCCGCATTTATTGCGCACAGCCGTTTTGTTACCTTTGTTTAAAGGTCATCCCGAAAATCGAGGCAACAAGAGAATCTTTATCCAATCTCTGACTTCCTCGAATCCTGCGCTTGCCGTTTCGTCTCTCAACCTTTATAAATACCGCCGCATCTCTGCCTTTCTTCCTTCCGCTCGTCTTCTTCCTCCGTCGCCCGAAGCTTCTCCGCTGTTCTCGAGCTCGTCGCCATCGTCGACCAGGCCGCTGCATCAACCTGAACCGCGTCCAGATTACTCCGCCGTCGTCTCTTCCATTCTCAGGTATTCCTTTTCCCTCGCTGCAGATCTGTAACTTAGGGTTTCTCCATTGCTTCTGCCATGAGACCTCGAAGCTCTGACTGTTCATCCTACGGGCTGTTTTCTGCAGTAGATTCGAATCCTTAGTTTATTTCGAACGCGCCCCTGCTCCGCAGTTTTATGCTTAGATTCATATTTCCAAGTTCGCCCTTAGATTCATTTGCTCTTGTAGAAAGACCTCCGCAGTTCCTCTGTGATAGACCTGCGTAAATTTCATCTTTTTCTTACCGCTCAGATCTATTTTACTTTAGCCTTCTGTAGAAACCTGTTTCTTCGTCTTGATAGATCTGTAAGACACTCGTCGGTTTAGTTAATTATACATTGCTTCTGCAACGCTTCAATCATGAACCCGACGGTTTAGCTTCTTTTCTTTTTCGTTATCATAAACCGGTAGCAGCTCGTTTCCCGCTTGCTTCCGGGTTGTCAATGCCATTAGCCTTATGTCTAAACCGTCGATGTAATTTAATAACATGATCCGGTCTATCCTTCAGTATTTGAATAATCCAAATTTTGCACTTTACTTTTTCAGCGCTTTCCTTCTGCCAATATGTCTGCCAAGCAGTTTGTTTCTTGCAACTGGGTCCCTTCCCGCATTACGGAAGAGGACTTAGCTAATGCTGCTACAATTGGTACACTGGGCCCTCAAGCAGTTCTGAAATGGCGGGCCCCAGGGGATGAATGCCCCCCTACCCCCAAAGAAGGGGAAATTATTGTCTTCTTTGATCATATAGCCAGGGGCTTTAGTCCCCCCGGTTCAAAATTCTTCCGGGACGTGTTGGCCGCTTTTCAGCTTCATCCTCGGGACATAGGTCCAAATTCTGTATCAAACGTCTGTAATTTCCAAGTCTTCTCTGAGGTATACCTTCAAGAAGAACCGTTAGTGGATTTGTTCCGGGACTTTTTCCACTTAAACCGGCGGACTGAGTTCACTGCCGGACCACATCAAGAACTGCGTGGTGTATGTATTCAGAAGAGGAGAGATGTAGTTTTTCCTCATGCTGCTCTCCATACACACCCCAAGGATTGGAATCAATCATGGTTTTATTGCAAGGATACCTCGCCTGAGGGAGAGAACCCACTGTCGGGTTATCATGAACATCGTCTTCCTGAAGATCATCCACTGCCGCAGCGTCTTAGCTCCTGAGAACGGCCCCGGTTTGCCCCTCAACTCGCCAAACTCAAAGCCTTTATGGCCAACGGATTGACTGGAGTTGACTTCGTGCGTTGTTGGCTTGCCTGGAGTATTCTCCCTCTGAGTCGGCGCTCTGGTTTGATGTGTCAGTATATCGGAAAGCCGGATGATCCTCAGCGCTATACCGACGTCATGCTTCCTGAGAAGGAAGTTATTGAAACTGCTAAGAAAATGCTCAACATCTCCTTGGAGGAATGTAGCCAAACCGGATTGGCCCCATATTACAAGAAGAACAAATTGCCAGCAGTAAGTCTTAACCTCTCCTGTTTGCGTCTAATCCGTCCATATGAATTACTCCTTGTATTTATTTTTCCCTTTCTGCATAGGCCGACGATCCGTTTTGGAAGAGAAAATCTCAGGACAAGTCAGGTAAACAGCCACGCCGAAAAACCTTTGCTGTTAAGAAGAAAAAGGCAGCTGCTGGCTCCGGTTCACATGTTGAAGAAGATGATCCGTATTCTGAGGTATGAGTTGATCCTGATATGCTTTGATCTCTTTTATCCAGATTTATATTAACAGTGTCTTTTCACAGGATTTGGCTGAAGCTGATAAAGCGGCCGAAACTGAGGTAATCCTTCTTTCTTCAGATTCTGAACCGTCGGTGCCCAAGATTCGTAAGGCATCTCAGAAGTACCCTTTTTCTCATCCTTACGCTCAATTGGACCCCAGTTTTCTTTTGAAGAAGCAGCAACACGAAGCCCGCCGGACTACACGCCATAGTGGCCATGTAGTCGAGTCTTCCGGAATATCTCTCACTCCGGCCCGGAGGCGCCGCTCTGAGGTTTTACTTTCTCCAACTCTTTTTCATCCCAAGGCCGGATTTATATGCAAACCACTTAAACCGTCTGATCCTAATTATCAAGAGACACCTTTATCATCTTCCGGCGAATCAACTGCCACACAGGTCCCATGTAACATCCCAAAATTTTCCAAATTTTGGAATGTTAATAAAAAGTTATTATTGAGTGAGTCGTTGTGATTGTCAAGTAAAAAAAATTGAGACTTGTTAAAAAAATTCAAATTGAATTTCCTTGTTTTGGACTCCTATGAAATGTTTTCGAAACCACAAATAAAATGGAGTGAGAATAAAATGACTTTCTCAAAATGTGGTGGAAGAATATTTTATGTGATGTTCTTTCATTTTTTTTATTTGGATTGGATCATATTTGGAGTTTCATTGTCATTCAATATTTCCAATTATCCAAATAAAATTTAATGAGAGAAGATAATGTGACTTCTCCAAAAAAAAAAATTTGAAAATATTTAATACTGAAACTATTGTTCGTGGACTCTAAATAATATTGAGATTAATGTAAACATTTCTATTTTCTGTTGTAAGTAAATTGTGTACACGTACATGAGTAATTAACCAAATTTTGTCCTAAGCCCAACTGAACAAGCCCACCTCACTTCTAGTTTTTTTCACTTTTCTCTTCCCCATGGGCCTACCTTCCCACTAAGGCCCATCTCCCTTTCTGGTAATGAAAGCCCGGGCGTTGGGTCTTCTTCTTCCTCACGTACACCTACACCTACAGAACACCCCAGCCATGGCAGTATCATGTCATGCCTAGCGCCACCCCCTCCCCTCACAACTCTCTCCTTGCCCGAACCCCTCTCCTTCGGGAGCTTATACCCCTCTCCATAGTCGTGAATTGCTCGCCGGAGTTGCTTGACATTGCCGCTGTTCGTGGAAGATTCCGGCGAGTCCAAGGTGAAGCAGACCTTCTAACTTTTCTATCCTTCATATCTCGATCTTGCGCATCTTATAGATATGGTTTTCTGTCCAAATTCATAGCCGGAGCACGAGCTTCACGTTGTCCACGTCCGGCCGAAGTTCCGCCCAACTCCGGCGACATATAGCAGCCACCTAAGGACGAACCAGGAGCTTGCGCCGTGCCCCGGAGACTCGCCCCGACTTCCTCATCCTCGTTCACTTCTCGACCATTGCCGGAGACCGCTGCGTTGCTTCACATCTGAGTCACCACCACCAGCCATCTCCATCTCCGGTGAGGCCACTCCTCCTTTTCTGTAAAAAAAACGAAACAGTACAAGCCTACCAGATTCTGCCACGTGGCGAGTCTTTTTCTTATTCCCGTTTCTATTACAGAAATTTAGGCCAACTTCGAAAAATCACATCTTTTAAACCGCTTATCCAAATTTGACAAATAAGATATCCCTAGGTAGCTGCGGACCTCTAGTTTATTATAAAATTTTGAAATCTCATTTTTACGCAGATTAAATTTAGTTTTGATTTAAATGAGAATTTGAGTATTTTTACTATATCTTTTATTCTGTAATTGATATGAAAAGATTTTACATATGAAAATTGGTCCTTGGAACCATACCAATCTGCTAGGACTCATAGAATAATTTTTCAGTAAGGTTTATTACTGTTTTAACACAATACCTTAATTTTGACCTTCTTGATCATCAATTAATAAACTTGTGAAACTAAAATTTGTTTCATTGTTTGAACCATTAGATTGAACCGTAGAAAACTTTTTTTTGGTTAGTTGTAGTCATCATAACAATTTAGAGTTAGAAAATAATTAATTAGTTTATTGACATGAACTATATGACATACATAGGAACCGATCAAATTGCATAAACTTGAATCATATGGTAATACTTGCTAGGGTTGTTTGGCATGAATTGTTTGTTGGATGGTTTTGCTTGAGCACATGTTGTGTGAATATTTTATGTGTGGAGTGTCTTACTTAAGTACTTTATTGCGTTAGATTGCGACGAGTGCGAAGGCGAATTATACGAGGAGGTAGAACCGTGTTGCTGCGAGTCACAAGGCAAGTTGCAATTTGATCATACATTGTCCTATGATTTTGGAATATGCATGATCTATTTAAAATTTACTACTATGCATGTTTTACTAAAAAAATTTGCAAAGCACTATTGCTAGCTAAAGCCATAGGAACTTGTAGCTATGCTTAGCCATGCTTACAAAGAAAAAGGGTTGGGAATCAAGTTTTAAACGATCAAACTTGCTCAACGTTTTGTGGAAACTTTTGAAAATAAAATTATATATATTATTTTATTTCTACTCTCTGGGCGGAATGGTATTGACGGGAGCGTCTACAAGTGATTGCGCCCATCGGGGTCTTGCAGTGATTGCGCCCGACTGGGGTCTTGCACACAGGTTTTGGTGGGGACCGCCGTCCAGGGGACCGAGATCTTCCAAGTACAGTTTGATGTAGCTTCCAGTACAGCCACATGCTACTATGGGCTCTGGCTTAGCTTAGTACTAACGGGAAACCCTTACCTCAGGACCGCCATCGGAGAGGGGCTTTCATTGCCTAAGTTGCGGGCGGCTTGGTGAGGTATAGGGGGCTGTTACGGAAAGGCTTTGTCACAATCTTCTCCTAGTCATACGCCCAAGTGTGTAATGGTAAACGGGGTTGGTTGTGTCATGTGGGGAACGTGTACGACCTCTGCAGAGGGTTAAACCTAATCGATTAGCCATGCCCCCGGTTACGGGCAATTTGAGCAACTGAAGACTTGGACTGAAGAAGAATCTCCCCTCTCTTTTCTAAACATCTATTTTAAGGGTTAGTTGAGGATTGAGCACAGTGATTGTGTTTCACTTCAACTATATAAATGTTTTACTAAAATCGGAGAATGAACTTTGGTGCGTATATCCAAAGTCTCGCTCCAACCTTTTCTACTAAAAATTATTTTACTTCAAAAGAATTTTGCAAAATTTTAGTATAGGACAAAATTGGCTTTACGCAAAGGAAACCTCCACCAATACTTACCCTGCATATATACATATTCTGTTAAACTTTCCTTTGCAACTTGCGAGTACATTCCACGTACTCATCTGCACCTGTCATGTGCAGATCTTAGTAGGTTAAGAGACGATAGGATTACGGTCTACACTCAACGAGCCCAGTGGCGTTGATGGAGCCTAACTTAGAGACTATGTGTGATTCCGCTATATTATATGCCAGCATTGAGCTGTAACAATGGTATGTATTTGTTTAATTTTGGATCAACCATTATAGTAAAATGATGTATGTTTTACTTGTATTCATTCTTGTTGCTGTGTGTGCTAGCTATGATCCAGGGATAGCACAGTAAGCACAGAGACTTGGATTTCGTTAAATCCGGGCCAGCTTGAGCTGTGACTAAGGTATGATTTATATATATATATATATATATATATATATATATATATATATATATATATATATATATATATATATATATATGGATCTACCGTTGTAGTAGAATGATGTATGTCTTACTGAAAATCATTTTTGTTACTGTGTGTGCTAGCTATGATCCAGGGATAGCACAGTAAGCACAGAGACTTGGATTTTGCGAAATCCGGGACGTTACAAAATGGTATCAGAGCATACGTTGACTGTAGGACGTGACCCTAGAAAATGGCTTAGAAATAGGAAGAACTTGGTAGGAACAACTTATATTTTCAGTGGTATTAATAGCCATCTTGTATCCTCTTCTTTTCTTTACTAAGTTCTCGTCTACTTTCAAAAACTTAGATGACCAATCCCCTGACGACCATGACACTGATATGGATTTTCAAGAGCCTAAAGGTTACTTCGTGGAAATGATGGTAAAACGAATGCATCTCCAATACTGATGTTTACATCCAAGAGGTTGAGAGGTTGAGAAGAACCAAAGACACTCGGTTAAGATAAGTATGAAGAAGCTTAGGATTTGCCCCTATCATGGAATATCCCACACATTTCTAATTGTATCCAAGCCACCATGAGAGTTGTGAAATAAAACGAAAGAGTGCGAGTAGTGTACCCGACCATGCCAACTCATGTGAATGAGGGTACCATAGGAATTGTTTGAATGAAATCTATGAGTGAAATTTGGAGTTTGTTGGATTTCTTCGCCCTCGATTTGATTTGATTTTTTTTGCCATTTGAGTTGTGTGAATTAGAATCTTGCGTTATTAGGATATGCATCTCGTAGGTATGTATTGTTTATTCAACCTTGAGAGGTGCAAGTTATGCAGGATTAACAGAAGAGAAGGAAGTGAAGACTTTCAAGAAATGAAGGATCGAAGACTTTGTAACGAAACCGTAGTAAACGATCTTATTATAATCGTTAGAAAACGATGAGACACGAGTTCTTCAATGACTGATTGTAGGTATATTCCTTCTCCTTACTATCCAAAACTATCTCTTCTCTGACCAAACCATAAAATCCATAGACCGATGGAGTTATTTTGATGGCACTGGTGACCCGTTTAGAAATAGAAGAGTGGATTTAGAATAATGAAGAAGTAATGGAAGAAGCCAAGGTAAACCCAAAGAAGAAGGTGAAGTATGATTCTCAGTGTTTCATTCGAGAGAATGACACTTGGTTGAAGACCCTTATAGCCATCGATGAATCACAAAAAAAAAAGCAATCGCTTGGAAACAGTTCAAGTTCTAATTTTACGGATACAAGTTTTAAAGCAGCCCATGTAGGATAATCGCCACCCAAATGTGTTTTATTAGTGTTGCAGGTGAAGACCTCTTAAAGAGGAGTGAGGAAGACTGAGTGCTAGAACACGCGGTTCACCAATCTACATATGGGGTAATGATTTGAGTACGGGATGGATTGATCACCATACCGGAGACTCTTATTATATACTTTCATATGTTTGATGGGTAAGTCGGAGAGACCTGAGAACCTAGTTTAGTGTCGATGCGACAATCCTAAAAACATAGAACGGTAAGACATATTATCCTTATAGATAGGCAGTCGTGCCTAACGTACGGTGAGGAAGGATGTGAATATCTTCAAGGAGTTCTATCGGAAGCTATCGACCACCATGAGAGTCTCGATAGGTAGTTCTGGAATTTATGGATTTTGTGAAAGACTTTTATTTTGAGGAAAAGCCCAGTTCTAAATCACAAGAGCTCGATGAAGAACCATCATGGAATGAAGAAATTGTGGAATCCCCCACAAGTTTGTTTTTAAGGGTGGTAGCTTCTCACACCCTGAAAGGATATTTGTTACCAAGCCCCAACATGGCTAAGACCAACGATGGTGTCTAACGCTTCAGGATATGTTGAATTGACAGTGATAATTGTACCAACGAAAGATATTCTTGCAAGCTGGAGGAGAAGAATAAACCGCAAACTTGTAGATGATATGACCAAACCCTGGGGAAGTAACCCAAAGAACCCAAACACTAACCTATTTCTTGCTAGCCTCTCCAAATCTCGAGGACGAGATTTCTTTTAAGGGTGGTAGTTTGTAACATCCCAAAATTTTCCAAATTTTGGAATGTTAATAAAAAGTTATTATTGAGTGAGTCGTTGTGATTGTCAAGTAAAAAAAAATTTGAGACTTCTTAAAAAAATTCAAATTGAATTTCCTTGTTTTGGACTCCTATGAAATGTTTTCGAAACCACAAATAAAATGGAGTGAGAATAAAATGACTTTCTCAAAATGTGGTGGAAGAATATTTTATGTGATGTTCTTTGATTTTTTTATTTGGATTGGATCATATTTGGAGTTTCAATGTCATTCAATATTTCCAATTATCCAAATAAAATTTAATGAGAGGAGATAATGTGACTTCTCCAAAAAAAAAATTTGAAAATATTTAATACTGAAACTATTGTTCGTGGACTCTAAATAATATTGAGATTAATGTAAACATTTCTATTTTCTGTTGTAAGTAAATTGTGTACACGTACATGAGTAATTAACCAAATTCTGTCCTAAGCCCAACTGAACAAGCCCACCTCACTTCTAGTTTTTTTCACTTTTCTCTTCCCCATGGGCCTACCTTCCCACTAAGGCCCATCTCCCTTTCTGGTAATGAAAGCCCAGGCGCTGGGTCTTCTTCTTCCTCACGTACACCTACACCTACAGAACACCCCAGCCATGGCAGTATCATGTCATGCCTAGCGCCACCCCCTCCCCTCACAACTCTCTCCTTGCCCGAACCCCTCTCCTTCGGGAGCTTATACCCCTCTCCATAGTCATGAATTGCTCGCCGGAGTTGCTTGACATTGCCGCTGTTCGTGGAAGATTCCGGCGAGTCCAAGGTGAAGCAGACCTTCTAACTTTTCTATCCTTCATATCTCGATCTTGCGCATCTTATAGATATGGTTTTCTGTCCAAATTCATAGCCGGAGCACGAGCTTCACGTTGTCCACGTCCGGCCGAAGTTCCGCCCAACTCCGGCGACATATAGCAGCCACCTAAGGACGAACCAGGAGCTTGCGCCGTGCCCCGGAGACTCGCCCCGACTTCCTCATCCTCGTTCACTTCTCGACCATTGCCGGAGACCGCTGCGTTGCTTCACATCTGAGTCACCACCACCAGCCATCTCCATCTCCGGTGAGGCCACTCCTCCTTTTCTGTAAAAAAAACGAAACAGTACAAGCCTACCAGATTCTGCCACGTGGCGAGTCTTTTACTTATTCACGTTTCTATTACAGAAATTTAGCCCAACTTCGAAAAATCACATCTTTTAAACCGCTTATCCAAATTTGACAAATAAGATATCCCTGGGTAGCTGCGGACCTCTAGTTTATTATAAAATTTTGAAATCTCATTTTTACGCAGATTAAAATTTAGTTTTGATTTAAATGAGAATTTGAGTATTTTTACTATATCTTTTATTCTGTAATTGATATGAAAAGATTTTACATATGAAAATTGGTCCTTGGAACCATACCAATCTGCTAGGACTCATAGAATAATTTTTCAGTAAGGTTTATTACTGTTTTAACACAATACCTTAATTTTGACCTTCTTGATCATCAATTAATAAACTTGTGAAACTAAAATTTGTTTCATTGTTTGAACCATTAGATTGAACCGTAGAAAACTTTTTTTTGGTTAGTTGTAGTCATCATAACAATTTAGAGTTAGAAAATAATTAATTAGTTTATTGACATGAACTATATGACATACATAGGAACCGATCAAATTGCATAAACTTGAATCATATGGTAATACTTGCTAGGGTTGTTTGGCATGAATTGTTTGTTGGATGGTTTTGCTTGAGCACATGTTGTGTGAATATTTTATGTGTGGAGTGTCTTACTTAAGTACTTTATTGCGTTAGATTGCGACGAGTGCGAAGGCGAATTATACGAGGAGGTAGAACCGTGTTGCTGCGAGTCACAAGGCAAGTTGCAATTTGATCATACATTGTCCTATGATTTTGGAATATACATGATCTATTTAAAATTTACTACTATGCATGTTTTACTAAAAAGTTTTGCAAAGCACTATTGCTAGCTAAAGCCCTAGGAACTTGTAGCTATGCTTAGCCATGCTTACAAAGAAAAAGGGTTGGGAATCAAGTTTTAAACGATCAAACTTGCTCAACGTTTTGTGGAAACTTTTGAAAATAAAATTATATATATTATTTTATTTCTACTCTCTGGGCGGAATGGTATTGACGGGAGCGTCTGCAAGTGATTGCGTCCATCGGGGTCTTGTAGTGATTGCGCCCGACTGGGGTCTTGCACACAGGTTTTGGTGGGGACCGTCGTCCAGGGGACCGAGATCTTCCAAGTACAGTTTGATGTAGCTTACAGTACAGCCACATGCTACTATGGGCTCTGGCTTAGCTTAGTACTAATGGGAAACCCTTACCTCAGGACCGCCATCGGAGAGGGGCTTTCATTGCCTAAGTTGCGGGCGGCTTGGTCAGGTATAGGGGGCTGTTACGGAAAGGCTTTGTCACAATCTTCTCCTAGTCATACACCCAAGTGTGTAATGGTAAACGGGGTTGGTTGTGTCATGTGGGGAACGTGTACGACCTCTGCAGAGGGTTAAACCTAATCGATTAGCCATGCCCCCGGTTACGGGCAATTTGAGCAACTGAAGACTTGGACTGAAGAAGAATCTCCCCTCTCTTTTCTAAACATCTATTTTAAGGGTTAGTTGAGGATTGAGCACAGTGATTGTGTTTCACTTCAACTATATAAATGTTTTACTAAAATCGGAGAATGAACTTTGGTGCGTATATCCAAAGTCTCACTCCAACCTTTTCTACTAAAAATTATTTTACTTCAAAAGAATTTTGCAAAATTTTAGTATAGGACAAAATTGGCTTTACGCAAAGGAAACCTCCACCAATACTTACCCTGCATATATACATATTCTGTTAAACTTTCCTTTGCAACTTGCGAGTACATTCCACGTACTCATCTGCACCTGTCATGTGCAGATCTCAGTAGGTTAAGAGACGATAGGATTACGGTCTACACTCAACGAGCCCAGTGGCGTTGATGGAGCCTAACTTAGAGACTATGTATGATTCCGCTATATTATATGCCAGCATTAAGCTGTAACAATGGTATGTATTTGTTTAATTTTGGATCAACCATTATAGTAAAATGATGTATGTTTTACTGGTATTCATTCTTGTTGCTGTGTGTGCTAGCTATGATCCAGGGATAGCACAGTAAGCAAAGAGACTTGGATTTCGTTAAATCCGGGCCAGCTTGAGCTGTGACTAAGGTATGATTTATATATATATATATATCTGGATCTACCGTTGTAGTAGAATGATGTATGTCTTACTGAAAATCATTTTTGTTACTGTGTGTGCTAGCTATGATCCAGGGATAGCACAGTAAGCACAGAGACTTGGATTTTGCGAAATCCGGGACGTTACATCCCAACTCTAAAAATTGTCCTTGGGTAAGTCCTTTATCCCATCTGGTTTACCTTTGTATTTGCCTTTATGATTCTAATTTATTTTTCAATTCCTTTCAGCAAACCCAAACCTAGCAAAAAGGCAAAGGCTAGCAAAACGGTTGCTGAGATTGCTACTGATGATCCGGTAGCTGATCCGGACACAGTCATCCCTCCGGAAAACGAGCCTACAGTTCAGCTTGACGATCCTGCTCTCATGGATCATGATTATGTTGCTGCTCCTTGAAATCCCAATGCTGAAGATGTTCATGAACCGGCAAGCCCTGTCCAGGTCAGCCCTCCTCGGACTAGTCCAGCTCCTATTAGTCCGGCTCATACTGCTGCCCCTTCACAGCCAAATACTTCTTCCTCTCCGGATGTTCAAATAATCGGAACTGGTTTTACCGCTCCTGCTGAGCCTATCGTTTTAGCCAAGCATACTGCTAAAGCGGAGAAGCTTCAGCAAGAGAAGGGCAAATGGAGCACCGATTTATCCAATTATGCTGATCTGAGTGCCCAGGAGCTTTATTCCGGGTACTTGAACCGGCTTCATACCAGTCGGGACGATGAAGCGGGCTTGGTCAATATGATGAAGGACAAATACGAGGTATCTTACTTGTCTTTTGCTTTTGCCTTCTTTGTATTTCTGTCTATATCATGGTAGCCCCCAAGTTCCGGTTTAGCTTTGTTGGAAGGTGAACCGGTACTTCGAAATGTGAGCAAATAATCTTACATTAGCCCCCAAGTGCCAGGGGCATAACTTGTTTTATGTGCCTGGGACTTGTCTGAATCTTTCTTTCGATGCTTCAACTGCCCATTAGCCCCCAAGTGTCAAGTAGATAACTTGCTTTATGTGCTTGAGACTTTGTCTTCAATTGTCACCCTTTGATACTTCAACTGCCCATTAGCCCCAAGTGTCAAGTGGATAACTTGGTTATGTGCTTGAGACTTGTCTGAATCATCAATTATTTCACTTGATTTTCTTGCAGGCTGACTTGACCTGGAGGGCTGAAGAAATAACTGAGCTCCGGAACAGACTTGCTGAGACTGAAACTTCCGCTGCCAAGGCCAAAAAAGACCTTGCGTTGAGCTTAACCATTGCTGAACAATTGAAGAAATATTTTGAAGCGGAACAGACAACCTGGGAAGTACAGAGGAATGCTCTGGAGAAAAGAGCAAAAGATGCTGAAGAGGCCCTCAACCCGGTGACGCAAGAGCTCACCGGTTTAAAGCAGCAGATAGAGCTTATGACCTCTGCCGTCTTTGGTAAATACTTAACTTGCACGTGCTTTCATCTCTGCAATCTTTATTCCGCTCCGGTTTAACTGTGATAATCATATGCAGGGCGCCGCGTCACCCATCTTGGGGATGATCTGCGGAAGAAACTCAAGGCCTCTTATACTCTGGTTGAGCAGCTGTATTCCGGCGCTCAAAGGATTATAAGTGCGATGTCTTTAGTTAAACCGGCCCCCACCACTATCCAAGGCACTTTGGAGAAGCTTTCTATCTTGCCTGTACGCTTGGAAGAGGTGAAGAAATCTGCTGCGCAGGCCGGTTCTCTTGTAGCGCTAACCAGAGCCAAGGCGTGGGTTCCAGACTTTGATCCGGAAGAAGCCATGAACGGGTATCCCAGCACCAAGGAAGATGGATCGGCCTTCTCTGGCAAAGATCTTCATGATTTGACTAAGGAGATGTGTCCTCTTGCTAGCAAGCTTGCTGATGAATCGGATCTGTCCAGGTATCATCCGGCATATGACTTAAAGAATGAGCGGGTGGATCGGCCGGTTTATGATACCGAAAATCTAATCCCGCAGTACGCCCCCATACTTTCGCCCCAGATGTTGATCCGTCAGGTCTCATTACTGAAGAGATGTACTTCCGTGCCTTATCCAAGATCGATTGGCGTGCTCCTGATTTTCAGGCGCTTCAAGAGGATGAAGAAGCTGCGGAACAAGTTGATCCTCAGCCTTCGCAGCAGGAAGAAGCATAAGCCGCTCAGTTTATCTTTTAGCTGCTGTATTATTTTGTCGAGAAAAACTGTAATCCGTTCATGCTTGTTGTGCCTTGTAATAGGATAGCTTGAAACATTGTCCGTCTTGATCCGGATGTCAGATGTTTGATTAGGCATTTTGCGAATCTTAATCGCTTGTCTGCCATGGTTGATCTTTATATTATCTGTATCTGCATAGATAACACTAAAAATATGTCCTAGTGGTTTACCGCTGGACCGATTAAATCGCTCTCACATATATATCAAACGAGTGTCTATTTTATACCCAAAAATAACTTCATACCTTTGATTAAGTATGCATGATATCCTTAATCCGGTGGATATTTGTAGTTTCTGAGGAAACTCTTGGCTTTGTTGGGGTGAACCCAATAGTTAATCCGGGTTTATAGGAACTACCGGTTTAAATAATGCTGGAGCTCTGTGTCCAGACTTTTGAAAATGTGTGGTCAACTTTGAAGTTGGCCAACTCCGGATTAAAAAACCATAAGAAACACATGAAAAATCACAAACACCAAAAACACAGGTTTGCAAATAAGACCATGTAGTCGAGGCTTTTTGCGAGCTGCCAGGCTCCCTATGTGCCAATCAAAGGGTGCGACCCAAAGGGCTATGACTATCAGTACTCCTAGGGACAGAACTTTGCCATCAAAGGATGTACTCTTTTGCCATCAAAGGATGTACTCCAAGGGACAGGAAATATTGCATCTGCCATCAAAGGATGTACTCCTAGGGACAAGAAATTTTCTTTTGCCATCAAAGGGTATGTATCTTCCAAGGGACAAGAATATTACATCTGCCATCAAAGGAAGTACCCTAGGGACAAGAACAGATTTTCTTTTGCCATCAAAGGGTATGTATCTTCCAAGGGACAGGAATATTACATCTGCCATCAAAGGAAGTACCCTAGGGACAAGAACAGGGTTTTTTCTTTTGCCATCAAAGGGAATGATCAACCAAGGGACAGGAATATTACATCTGCCATCAAAGGAAGGTTCCCTAGGGACAAGAACAGGTTTTT
>LR738714.1:672809498-672844301 GCA_902687465.1 Secale cereale | reverse complement strand
CCATCAAAGGGAATGATCAACCAAGGGACAGGAATATTACATCTGCCATCAAAGGAAGGTTCCCTAGGGACAAGAACTTTTCTTTTGCCATCAAAGGGATTTGGTCCTCCAAGGGACAGGAATATTACATCTGCCATCAAAGGTGGATCCCTAAGGACAAGAACTTTTCTTTTGCCATCAAATGGATTTGGTCCACCAAGGGACAGGAATATTACATCTGCCATCAAAGGTGGATCCCTAAGGACAAGAACTTTTCTTTTGCCATCAAAGGGATTTGGTCCACCAAGGGGCAAGAATTTTTGCATTTGCCATCAAAGGTGGATCCCTAAGGACAAGAACATTATGTAGACCGGACCAGAAGAGACTTTATCGAAGATTCATATGTGATCCGTAGCCCCCTAGTTTGGTCCCTTCTGCATAAAATAATTTGTTCAAAATATCTGTAATAATTTCACAGGACATATACTTAGAAGAAAAAAGGCTGATTCCCCGGTTTACCGAGGGTGCCGGTTTATTCATTAATCATAATATATACATAGGATACAACAGAGCTCATGGATCAAGTGTAGTAGGGCCGCAGGAGAGCGATGTTCCACGGCCTCTTTGTCTCTTCTTCTGATGTCCGTGAGTCTTTGTGCTCTCGAACGTCCACCAGGTAATATGAACCGTTGTGTAGATTCCTACTGACCACAAAGGGCCCTTCCCAAGGTGGGGATAGCTTGTGCATATCTGTTTGGTATTGGATGAGCCGGAGTACCAAATCCCCTTCCTGGAATGTCCTGGTTTTGACCCGGCGGCTGTGATATCTGCGCAAGTCCTGCTGATAAATCGCGGATCGTGCTGCTGCTATGTCACGCTCTTCATCTAGCCGGTCCAAACTGTCCTGTCTTGCCTGTTCATTGGCTGTTTCAACATAAGCCGTCACTCGTGGTGAATCATGGCGGATATCGCTTGGAAGGACCGCTTCAGCACCGTACACCATGAAGAAAGGTGTATAACCTATGGACCGGTTCGGCGTAGTATTGATGCTCCAGAGGACAGAAGGTAACTCCTTGACCCAGCACCTTGGTGTTCTTTGCAAGGGAGTCATAAGCCGGGGCTTGATACCTCGCAAAATCTCTTGATTGGCCCTTTCAGCTTGACCATTGGATTGAGGGTGGGCTACAGAAGATACATCTAGACAAATATGCTCCCGTTGACAAAATTCTTCCATCTCTCCTTTAGATAAATTGGTGCCATTGTCTGTGATGATGCTGTGTGGAAAGCCAAATCGGAAAATTACCTTTTTGATGAATTTAACCGTTGTTGCCGCATCACACTTACTCACAGGCTCTGCCTCAATCCACTTTGTAAACTTATCCACAGCAACCAGCAGATGAGTTTTTTGATCTTGGGATCGTTTAAAAGGCCCAACCATATCAAGCCCCCAAGTCGCAAATGGCCAAGTAATTGGTATCATCCGCAGCTCCTGCGCTGGAACAAGAGCTCGCCGTGAAAATTTCTGACAAGCATCGCACCTCCGGACTAGATCCTCCGCATCAGCATGGGCTGTCAGCCAATAGAACCCGTGTCGAAATGCTTTGGCTACCAAGGATTTTGAACCGGCATGATGGCCACAATCCCCTTCATGAATCTCTCGAAGGATGTCACAGCCTTCCTCGGATGATACACACCACTGAAATGCTCCGGAAACACTGCGATGGTGAAGTTCTCCGTTTACAATTGTCATGGACTTGGATCGCCAGATTATCTGTCTTGCTTCGATCTCATCGTCCGGCAACTCTCCACGGCCTAGATACGCCAAGTATGGGAGCGTCCAATCTAGAATAACATGAAGTGCTGCAACTAGCTGCGCTTCCGGATCAGGAACGGCCAGATCTTCCTCCGACGGTACCTGAACTGATGGACTATGTAGCTCATCCAAAAAAGTATTTGGTGGCACCGGTTTACGCTGAGAACCCAGCCGGCTTAGAGCATCAGCTGCTTCATTTCTTCGCCGGTCTATGTGATCCACCTGATACCCTTTGAAATATCCTGCAACTGCTTCAACTTCTCGTCTGTAAGCTACCATGAGAGGGTCTTTAGAATCCCACTTGCCGGATACTTGATGTGCCACTAAATCTGAATCACCAAAACACTTGACCCGGCTCAAATTCATCTCCTTAGCCATCCGCAGGCCATGAAGCAATGCCTCATATTCTGCTGCATTGTTAGTACAAGGAAACATTAAACGGAGGACATAACAAAACTTGTCACCTCGCGGGGAAGTTAACACAACTCCAGCCCCCGAGCCCTCTAACTGCCTCGAACCGTCAAAGTGAATAGTCCAGTATGTAAGATCCGGCTTCTCCTCTGGTGCTTGCAGTTCTGTCCAATCATTGATGAAATCCACCAATGCTTGGGATTTGATAGCGGTGCGTGGCACATACTTTAATCCGTGTGGGCTAAACTCAATGGCCCACTTCGCCACTCTGCCAGTGGCTTCCCTGTTTTGGATTATATCCCCCAATGGAGCTGAGCTGACAACAGTTATTGGGTGGCCTTGGAATTAATGCTTCAACTTTCGGTTTGCCATGAACACGCCATATACCAGCTTCTGCCAATGCGGGTACCTTTGTTTGGATTCAATGAGAACCTCACTGACATAATAAACCGGATGTTGAACCGGATACTCCTTTCCTGTTTCTTTGCGCTCGACCACGATCGCCACGCTAACTGCCCACGCATTGGCAGCGACGTATAACAGCAGCGGCTCCTTATCAACGGGGGCAGCAAGGACCGGTGGCTCTGCCAGTTGCCGCTTCAAATACTCAAACGTGGCGTTTGCCTCATCACTCCAAATAAACCGGTCTATCTTTTTTAGCATCTAATAAAGCGGGATTGCCTTCTCCCCCAGACGACTGATGAATCGGCTCAACGCTGTAATCCGGCCGGCGATACACTGAACATCATTGATACAAGCCGGTTTAGTCAAGGACGTGATTGCCTTGATCTTTTCCGGATTGGCTTCTATTCCCCTGTTGGACACCAAGAAACCAAGGAGTTTGCCCGCCGGAACACCGAAAGCACACTTCTCCTGATTAAGCATCATTTTATAGGCCCGAAGGTTATCAAAGGTTTCCTTGAGGTCCTCTATCAATGTCTCCTCCTTCCTTGACTTCACCACGATATCATCCACATAGGCATGAACATTTTTCCCTATCTGCCCCTTAAGACAGTTCTGCACGCAACGCTGGTAAGTTGCTTGGGCACTCTTGAGCCCAAAAGGCATAGACACATAGCAAAAAGCACCAAAAGGAGTTATGAAGGCTGTCTTCTCCTGATCTTCAACTGCCATCTTGATCTGATGATATCCTGAATATGCATCCAAAAAACTTAGCCGCTCACATCCCGCCGTAGCATCAATGATCTGATCAATACGAGGGAGAGCAAAAGGATCGGTTGGACAAGCTTTGTTTAGGTCTGTGTAATCCACACACATCCTCCACTTTCCATTTTTCTTTAATACCAGCACCGGATTAGCCAACCACTCCGGGTGAAAAACTTCAACTATGATCCTGCGGCCAAAAGTCTGGCCACTTCTTCCCCTATAGCCTTGCTCCTTTCTTTGTTGAAGCGGCGCAGATACTGCTTGACCGGTTTAAACTTCGGATCAATATTAAGACTGTGCTCAGCGAGTTCCCTCGGTATACCTGGCATGTCAGAAGGTTTCCATGCGAAGATATCCCGGTTCTCATGGATGAACTCGATGAGCGCGCTTTCCTATTTAGGATCAAGGTTAGCGCTGATAGTGAACTGCAGGGATGAATCGCCTGGCACAAAGTCAACTTGCTTGGTTTCCTCTGCAGACTTAAACTTCAACGCCGGATCATGCTTTGTAGTTGGCTTCTTCAACGGGGACATATCTGCCGGATCAACATTGTCTTTGTAAAACTTCAACTCCTCCGTAGCACATACTGCCTCCGCATAAGTAGCATCTCCTTCTTCGCACTCCAATGCAATCTTGCGACTTCCATGAACCGTGATGGTTCCCTCGTGACCCGGCATCTTGAGCTGCAGATAAACATAACACGGTCTAGCCATAAACTTGGCGTAAACCGGCCGTCCGAACAGGGCATGATATGGGCTCCGGAATTTTACAACTTCAAAGGTTATCATCTCTGACCTGGAATCATGTTCATCTCCAAAGATAACTTCTAGGTCAATTTTCCCAACTGGGTAAGCTGATTTACCTGGCACTACTCCATGGAATACCGTATTTGACTGCCTTAGCTTCTTATCCGTCAGCCCCATGCGACGGAAAGTCTCGTAATATAAGATATTGATGTTGCTGCCGCCGTCCATGAGAACCTTGGTGAATTTGTAGCCACCCACCTGTGGTGCCACCACTAAGGCCAATTGGCCCGGATTATCAATTCACGGCAGGTGATCCTCTCTGCTCCATACAATAGGTTGTTCCGACCAGCGCAGGAATCGTGGTGTTGCCGGTTCAACCGTGTGGACCGCCCGCTTTAATACTTTTTTATCCCGTTTGCACAAACTCGTAGTGAACACATGATACTGTCCACTACTCAGCTCCTTCGGATTACTTTGATATCCGGATTGTTGCTGCTGCTGACGCTGTTGATTGCCCTGATTGTTGTGATTACCCTGGCCCTGCTGTTGGTTGCTCTGGCTATTGTAACCGCCGTGACCATGATGATGGTTGCCTTGGTTATTGTAATCGCCCTGACCATATTGATGATTGCCTCGGTTATTGTAACCATTGTTGCCGCCATGATATCCTGATCCGGAGCCATTACCCTGATGACCCGGACCATGAAACCCGGGGCCTGAACCGCCGCCCGATGGTCCGTTGTTGAATCTGGCCCGGTTCATGGCCTCCATCATGACCCGGCATTCTCCCCAAGTATGTTTAGCTGGACGTTCCTTTGTTCCATGTTTCGGGCAAGGTTCGCTCAATTGTTGCTCCCAATTAATGAACCCTCCGCCGTTTTGTGGAGGCGGTTTACCCTTGTTGCGCTGAAAGCTCCCTTGAACCTTGGTATTGGCCACAAAATCAGAGCCACCCTCTGCCTTTTGCTTACCGTTGAAGCTTGTTCCGACCGGATTAGCCTGCGTCGGTTTACCAGGTTTATTTGCTTTTCCGGATTTATCTCCATCCGCTTCTGGATACTTAGTGTTGTCGGAGTCCCCATACTTTACCAAAGCGCTCATGAGAGTCCCCATGTCATTACAATCCCGTTTGAGCCGTCCCAGCTTCAACTTCAGAGACTCAAACCGGCAATTGTTTTCCAGTGTTACTATTGCCGTACTGGGGCTGATACCGTTCGAAGAGTGCAAGATTTCTGACACTCGCCGCACCCATGCACTCGTAGGCTCCTGCTCTCCTTGTATACATGCCGCTAGGTCCACCACTGACATCGGCTGCTTGCACGTGTCTTTGAAATTTTTAATAAACTGGCGGCGTAACTCCCCCCATGATCCGATGGAGTTAGGAGGTAAACCTTTTAACCAGGTCCGGGCTGTACCCTCAAGCATCATCGTGAAATATTTTGCGCAAGCCGCTTCATCCACGTCCAGCATCTCCATAGCCATCTCATACCTCTCAATCCAAGCCTCTGGAGCCAAATCTGCTGTGTAGTTAGGCACCTTACGTGGACCCTTGAAATCCTTGGGTAACCTTACGCTTCGTAAAGCGGGAATAAGACACTGTACTCCAAAGGAACTCGTCGTGACTCCCGTCTCCGTTGTGGTTGTGTGAACCGGCGTCGTTTGGCGGATGTCCTCGCAGGTCGTAGGTCCGGCCCGGTTTACCGCCTCCCGGGCTTGCGCCTCTGCGCCCGCCGGATTATCCTGTCTGTGACGATGTCGCCTCCGTTCACTGCTGGACACCTCCGGTTCATCCCAATGCCTAGTATAACTCCGGCTGTGGCGGGGTGTTGAATGAAGTCTATCCCTGCTGTAAGAGTATGCCTGCTGCTGTGTCAATGCCGTGTAGAGCAGATCCTTGACCCTGCGTGCTTCCATTGCCACAGGGGATGTCCCCTCAATGGGTAAAGTGGCTAGGCATGAAGCGGCAGCGACAATGTGATGGCTTCTCGCCCCTCGTTGGTTACCCCAAGTGCAAGGTCAGTGTAGCGGTAGTTTTCCCTTGGCAAAGATACCAAGGATCGAATTCCCCTGAGACTCCAAGGTTCAACAAGAAGGTGTCAACTGCTAACGGCGCCAGATATTTAGCAATCGACTGGACCTGCACACAGATACAAATAACTTTGCTCCCAACGAGTACAGAGAGGTTGTCAATCCCTCCGGCCTTGTCGTTTACAAAGGATCAAACGCAAGAGATAATAGTGATAGGTATAACTGCAACTAGTAAGTAAGAACTGAAAGTAAATAGCGGATGTGATCAGTGATGGTAATATGGACCGGGGTCACATGATGTTCACTAGTGATGTCTCTCTCCCAAAAGACGATAAAACAGCTATGTGAGGTAAACGAATTACAGCTGGGCAATTGACAGGATTATGTGCGCAAACCAATGCTAACTATGTTGCAAGAAAGGTAGAGGTTCAAAGCATGGGCGGTACGCCAAGGCAAGTAGACCGAAATCCATCTGCATCTACTACTAATCATCCACCTTGAGATATCTATCCAGAACATCTCGCTGGTATTAAGTTGCGAGTCCCACCCATAGTGTAAACTCAAAGCAACAGACAACTGCATTAAAAGAACTTTGCGTAAAGTAAACAATCCTTGCACCCGCGAGTACAAGCACCGTTGTTTTCCCTCTTGTGGCAACAGCACATCCCCTAGACTCATGTTTCTGTCACTCAAGCTAGTCATCGAGGGGCATGAACCCACAATCAAGCATAACGTTCCCTCTTGGGGTCACTACCTACTACTTGGCCAAAGCAATAAACAGCAACGGAGAACATGCAAGAATTACTCAAGAACATAAATATAAAAGAGGTAAATCAAATATATTACTCAAACACAATCTGAACATAATCTCATAATCCATCGGATCCCAGCAAACTCATCATAGCAACAGCATAAGGATTATATATGTGCCTCGATCATGTAGGGCAGCTCACGAGGTCTAATTAGTGAAGAACAAAGAGGGGAGGAGAACATCACATAGCTACTGGTCATGGACCCATGGTCCAAGGGAGACTACTCACAACTCATCCGGGAGGCGTCCATGGTGGTGGAGAGGCTCCCGGTGGTGATCCTCCCCTCCGGAAGGGTGCCGGGAAGAGTTCTCCTGGTGCTCCCGATCTTGGAAGCGCGGCGACGGCGGAACAGAGATGAGATTGCGAAAAAGGGTTCCGTCCTCGAGGGTTTCGGGACGCGGTGTAAATATATGCCAAAGGGGGGCATCAGCGGAGACCTGGGGGCCCAGGCGCCCCCCGGCGCGGCCAGGAGGGGGGCCGCGCCCCCAGGGCGCCTGGAGCCCTGGTGGCCCCCCTCCAGCCCTACTTTGGCCGCATGGAAGCTTCCGGAACGCTGATTTTTAATATATTTTTCCCAGAATTTTTCTGGTAGTTTACGTAATGGGAAAACCTGAAATACAAAAACAGCAGAAAACAGAAACTGGCACTGGGGTGCACTGAGTTAATAGGTTAGTCCAAATATGATCAAAAGTGTATGGAAGTGCATAAATAACATAGCAATATCACACAAAAGAGGCATGGAGCAAGCAGAAATTATAGATACGTTTTCGACGTATCACAATGTTATCCAAGCGTTTGAGTAGTGGCCAGGAGGAGTGGGGATGTGAGGTGTGTGCATAACCCGTCGATCTTGCTCCGTAGCGGGTTGTCGGACCGGTTCACCTGTCACTGGGGCTCCCCTCCGGTTCGCCTCCGGATTATTGCTGGCTCCCGCTCCTGGCATCCCAAAGAGATTCATCGCCTCATAGACCGGCGATAGACGAGACTGATACCTTCTATCCCTTACTCCCTGCGCAGAGGCCTGATCCATCCTGAGCTGAAAAGCCTGAGATTCCAGCTCTGCCTGTCTTGTTGCTATCATATTCTCCGCATTTAGATCATGTTTGGCTTGTTCGATCCGGCCCTTCAGCTGTAGGATTTCTGCATCGTGCTGCGCCTTGTCAGCGGGAGCCACCACTGCTACTGCCCGTGTTGTCAACTCATTTATCAAGGCGGATAGAGCGTCAGAGGCCGAGGGAGCTTGGCCGCTCCCCCCTGCCCCGGCTGTGAACGCCCCGGTCACCGTGGGCTGTGGCGTAGGTTGTGATCCGGCCATAAAGACAGCCACCCGGTTTGGCAGATCAAAGGGGTCCGGAATACTATCCCCGTCGGACACACCCTCAGACCGGCCGTCCCGCAACAGATACAAAGACTCAGTCTCTCCGGATGAGGATTCATCATCGGAATAGACAACCGTCTCACCACCAGAATCCGATCCGTCCTCGGCTTGGACTCCATGTATTGCTCCTACGAAAATGTGCTTCACGGCAGGCTGAATCTAGGCCGATCTCACACGCTGAGCCGGCTCGATGATGTCGGGGAAGACGTCCGGCTCAGGTCTCGGTTCACCAATCTTGTCGATGAAGAAGTGGATGCCGCCGAAGGGGACCCGGTACCCGTATTCGATTGAATCGGCCTCCGGGCCCCAGCCTGCGTCGTCGATGTAGATCCGGCCGCGGCGACTCTTGGTCATCCGGCCGACCGCGTAGCCCTTGAGTCCTTCGAAGCTGCCCTTCAAGAACTCGAAACCATCGTGCGGAGGCCCCGCGGTGGGCGCCAACTGTCGTGGAATTAGCACGGCAGATGTTCGGTTTAACGGACTTAGTAATGGAACCATCGCACGGGTTAGCTTGAAGAGGTTAAAAGCACACAAAGGACACAGAGGGTTTATACTAGTTCGGCCCCTTCGATGAAGGTAAAAGCCTACGTCTAGTTTGGTTTGGTATTGCTTGGGCGTCGATGAACAGGGAGCAGATTGCTTGCCTGTCTCTCGACGGATTGTTGCTTGCCCCTGAACCGTCGTCGGGTCGTCCCTTTATATAGGAGGCAACGCCCGGTCCGGTTTACAGAGTCCCGAGGCCGGCTCATAATTGTGTCCGCCTCGGTCTCTACTCTTTCTTCCTTGTGTCTCAAGTTACATGATAGGACGGTTTACAAACCGTAACCTTTACACATGGGCCCTAAGCCTTCATGGGCCATAACCTCTACTGAGTTTTTAGTTACACAGCTACATTACCATAATCCGGATCTCCCTAGCCAGTTTATACCTTCTAGTAATATCCCTGACAGTACCCTTGAGTGGTGGTTTGCTTTCTTATACTAACGGAGCTCACGAGATTTTTGTCTAAGTTTTGTGTTGTGAAGTTTTCAAGTTTTGAGTATTGCTTTGATGGACTATGGAACAAAGAGTGGCAAGAGCCTAAGCTTGGGGGTGTCCATGGCACCCCAAGGTAAAATTGAAGGACAACCAAAATCCTAAGCTTGGGGATGCCCCGGGAAGGCATCCCCTCTTTCGTCTTCATCCATCGGTAACTATACTCACAGCTATATTTTTATTCACCACATGATATGTGTTTCACTTGGAGTGTCTTGTATAATTTGAGTCTTTGCTTGTTAGTTTTCCACAATTATCCTTGCCGGACACACCTATTTGAGAGAGTTAAATATGCCTAGGAATCTATAGAACACTCTATGTGCTTCACTTATATCTTTTGAGTTGAATAGTTTTTGCTCTAGTGCTTCACTTATATCTTTTAGAGCACGGTGGTGATAATATTTTGTAGAAATTGTTGAACTCTCATGCTTCACTTATATCCTTTTGAGAGTCTATTAAAACAGCATGGTAATGTGCTTAGGCTATAAAACTAGTCTTCACATGATAGACATCCAATATCAATGTAGTAAAAACTTTCACACATTTGTGCATTGAATATAATGAGAAGTTGGATGCTTGATAATTGTTTTGAGATATGAGGATAGTGATATTAGAGTCATGCTAGTGGAGTTATTATGAAATTGAGAAATGATTGTGTTAAGGTTAGTGATTCCCGTAGCATGCACGTATGGTGAACCGCTATGTGACGAAGTTAGAGCAGGAGGTATTTGTAAAGTGTCAACCTTTGTGTGGAGGTCGGGGGCGCGCGATGGTTAACTCCTACCAACCTCCCCGCTAGGAGCATGCGTTGCTTGCTTTGTTTTGATGACTCGTAGATTTTTGCAATAAGTATATGAGTTCTTTATGACTAATGTTGAGTCCATGGATTATACGCACTCTCACCCTTCCACCATTGCTAGCCTCTCTTGTATCGCGCAACTTTCGCCAGTACAATACACCCACTATATATCCTTCCTAAAAACAGCCACCATATATATTCCTCAAAACAGCCACCATACCTACCTATCATGGCATTTCCATAGCCATTCTGAGATATATTGCCATGCAACTTTCCACCGTTCCGTTCATATGACACGCTTCATATTGTCATATTCCAATGCATGATCATGTAGTTGACATCGTATTTGTGGCAAAGCCACCATGCATAGTTTTTCATACATGTCACTTTTGATTCATTGCACATCCCGGTACACCGCCGGAGGCATTCATATAGCGTCATGCTTTGTTCTAGTATCGAGTTGTAATGAAAGTGCGATGATCATCATTATTAGAGCATTGTCCCATGTGAGGAAAGGCTAAATCAATAAAGCCCCTCCAAAAAAAAGAAAAAAAGAAAAAAAGAAAAAAAGAAAGGCCAAAGAAAAAACAGAAAGGCCCAAAAAAAGAAAAAAGAAAAAGAAAAAAAGGGGACAATTGCTACTATCTTTTTCCACACTTGTGCTTCAAAGTAGCACCATGTTCTTCATGATAGAGAGTCTCATGTTTAGTCACTTTCATATACTAGTGGGAATTTTCATTATAGAACTTGGCTTGTATATTCCAACGATGGGCTTCCTCAAATGCCCTAGGTCTTCATGAGCAAGCAAGTTGGATGCACACCCACTAGTTTCTTTTGTTGAGCTTTCATACATTTTTAGCTCTAGTGCATCTGTTGCATGGCAATCCCTACTCACTCACATTGATATCTATTGATGGGCATCTCCATAGCCCGTTGATACGCCTAGTTGATGTGATACTATCTCCCTCCTTTTTTTCTTCTCCACAACCACCACTCTATTCCACATAGTGCTATGTCCATGGCTCACGCTCATGTATTGCATGAAAGTTGAAAGGTTTGAAAGAATAGAGTATGAAAACAAGTGCTTGGCTGAAATCAGGGTTGTGCATGATATGAATATTTTGTGTGATAAAGAGGGAGCATAGCCAGACTATATGATTTTGTAGGGATAACTTTCTTTAGCCATAGTATTTTTAGAAGACATGATTGCTTTGTTAGTATGCTTGAAGTATTATTATTTCTTATGCCAATATATACTTTTGTCTTGAATCTTTCAGATCTGAACATTCATGCCACAATTAAGAGAATTACATTGAAAAACTATGTTGGTTAGCATTCCACATCAAGAATTTTGTTTTTATCATTTACCTACTCGAGGACGAGCATGAATTAAGCTTGGGGATGCTTGATACGTCTCCAACATATCTATAATTTTTTATTGTTCCATGCTATTATTTATGATGTTTTGGGTGTTTAATGGGCTTTGTCATACACTTTTATATTATTTTTGGGACTAACCTACTAACCCAAAGGCCCAGTCCAGATTGTTGTTTTTGCCTGTTTCAGGGTTTTGCAGAAAAGGAATATCAAGCGGAGTCCAAACGGAATGAAACCTTCGGAAGAGATATTTTTGGAGAAAATCACGCACGGGAGACTTGAGAACCACGGAGCAGGGCACACGTGGTGCCCACGAGGGTGGGGGCGCGCCCCCTGCCTCGTGGGCCCCACGTTTGGCCCCCGATGCCCTCCTTCCTCCTATATATACCTACGTACCCCGAAACCATCAGAAGAGGAGAGAAAACCCTAGTTCCACCGCCGTAACCTTCTGTTCCCGTGAGATCCCATCTTGGGGCCTGTTCCGGAGCTCCGCCGGAGGGGGGATCTACCACGGAGTGCTTCTACATCATCATCATCGCCTCACCATGAGTTGTGAGTAGTTTACCACAGACCTTCGGGTCCATAGCTAGTATCTAGATGGATTCTTCTCTCTCTTTGGATCTCAATACAAAGTTCTCCTCGGTCTTCGAGAGGATCTATTCGATGTAATCTCTTTTTGTGGTGTGTTTGTCGAGATCCGATGAATTGTGGGTTTATGATCAAGATTATCTATGAGAAATATTTGGTTCTTTTCTAAACTCTTTATGTATGATTATAATATCCTTGCAAGTCTCTTCGAATTATTGGTTTGGTTTGGCCTACTAGATCTATAGTTCTTGCAATGCGAGAAGTGCTTGGCTTTGGGTTCAATCTTGCGGTGTCCTTTCCCAGTGACAGTAGGGGCAGCAAGGCACGTATTGTATTGTTGCCATCGAGGATAAAAATATGGGTTTTATATCACTAATTTGAGTTTATCCCTCTACATCATGTCATCTTGCTTAAGGCATTACTCTGTTCTTATGAACTCAATACACTAGATGCATGCTGGATAGCAGTCGATGTGTGGATTAATAGTAGTATATGCAGAATTGTTTTGGTCTACTTGTCTCGGACGTGATGCCTATATATAATGATCATGCCTAGAGAGTCTCATAATTATTCTCTTTTCTATCAATTGCTCGACAGTAATTTGTTTACCCGCCGTAGAATATTGCTATCATGAGAGAAGCCACTAGAGAACACTATGGCCCCCGGGTCTATTCTCAACATATCAATCTACAATTTACTTTACTTTTCCGCTTTTACTTTATGTTCTTATATCAAAAAATACCAAAAATATCAAACTATCATCTCTATCAGATCTCACTTTCGTAAGTGACCGTAAAGGGATTGACAACCCCTTATCGCGTTGGCTGCGAAGTTCTTATTTGTTTGTGCAGGTGTGAGGGATTCGCGCATGGTCTCCTACTGGATTGATACCTTGGTTCTCAAAAGCTGAGGGAAATACTTACGCTACTGTGCTGCATCTCCCTTTCCTCTTCGAGGGAATACAACGCAAGCTCGAGAAGTAGCAGTACTTCACTTATGTCTTTTTAGAGCACGGCGGTGGTTTTATTTTGAAGAAATATAAGAACTCTCATGCTTCACTTATATTATTTTGAGAATCTTTTAGAACAGCATGGTAATTTGCTTATGTTATGAATGTAGTCCTAATATGATGGGCATCCAAGAGGGATATAATAAAAACTTTCATATAAAGTGTGTTGAATACTATGAGAAGTTTGATGCTTGATGATTGTTTTGAGATATGAGGATGGTGATATTAGAGTCATGCTAGTAGAGTAATTGTGAATTTAAGAAATACTTGTGTTGAGGTTTGCAAGTCCTGTAGCATGCACGTATGGTAACCATTGTGTAAAAAAATTGAAGCATGAAGTATTTCTTTGATTGTCCTCCTTTGTGTGGAGGTCAGGATCGCGTAATGGTTAACTCCTACCAACCCTTCCCCTAGGAGCATGCGTGTAGTGCTTGGTTTATATGACTTGTAGATTTTTGCAATAACTATGTGAGTTCTTTATGACTAATGATGAGTCCATGGATTATACACTCTCACCCTTCCACCATTGCTAGCCTCTCTAGTGCCGTGCAACTTTCGCCGGTACCATACACCCACCATATAACTTTCTCAAAACAGCCACCATACCTACCTATTATGGCATTTCCATATCCATTCCGGGATATATTGCCATGCAACTTTCCACCGTTCCGCTATGACACGCTTCATCATTGTCATATTGCCTTGCATGATCATGTAGTTGACATCGTATTTGTGGCAAGACCACCATGCATAATTTTTCATACATGTCACTCTTGATTCATTGCACATCCCGGTACACAGCCGGAGGCATCCATATAGAGTCATATTTTGTTCTAGTATTGAGTTGTAATCTTTGAGTTGTAATTAAATAGAAGTGTGATGATCATCATTATTAGAGCATTGTCCCGGAAAAAAGGCCAAATATAAAAAGGGAAGGCCCCCAAAAAAAGGGACAATGCTACTATCTCTTTTCCACACTTGTGCTTCAAAGTAGCACCATGATCTACATGATAGAGAGTCTCTTGTTTTGTCACTTCCATATACTAGTGGGAATTTTTCATTATAGAACTTGGCTTGTATATTCCAACAATGGGCTTCCTCAAATGCCCTAGGTCTTCCTGAGCAAGCAAGTTGGATGCACACCTGAAAGGATCGAGATGGACCTAGAGGGGGGTGAATAGGTACAATCACTAATTTTAATTGTTACTTAACAATTTTAGGCAATAATGCGGAATATGAAATTTAGCCTAACAATTGTAAGTAAGATGCTAAACAAGCTAAGCTAGTAACACAAGTATGTAAGTAAGGTAACACAATAAGATACAAGTAAGAACTTAGAGACAAGTAACCACAAGTAGAAAGTTAGGGTTAGGAATAACCGAAACTTCGAGAGACGAGGATGTATGCCGATGTTCACTTCCTTTGAGGGAAGCTACATCACCGTTTAGAGAGGTGGGAGTTACCACGAAGGCACACCAACTCCACAAAGGCTCACCCTATTCTCTCTTTGAGATATCACCACGAAGGCGATTCCCAACCACTAGTGGTAGGCCTTTAGGTGACCTCCAACCCCTCACAAACTTTCCGGGGGTAATCACAATTAGAGATGGCAATGGGTACCCATTACCCACATACCCTGCGGGTAAAAACCCTATTAGGGTAAGGGTATGGGACAAAAACTTACCCATGGGTATATAAATAGGGAAATGTTAAACCCATCGGGTAGAGCAGGTGTGGGTATGGGATCATATACCCATCCCCACATACCCATGTACCCATATAAAATCTATATGAACTCAAAATTATCTCTACACTTTGTCATGAATTTGTGAACTCAAAATGTATGACTATATGATGATGTTTTGATGTGTTGTTGTTTACAAAAAAGTTATGTTGTTTATTAAATATGTTGTTGTTTATGACCTGTTGTTATTTGAAAGTGCGTGTTGTTGTTATAATTTGTCATTGTTCATAGATTATAATTATATGTTATTGTTTACGACTGAGTTATTTAAACTAATGCTTTGCAAACATGGGTAATTCTATCCCGCGGGTACCCATCTACCCTGTCGGGTAACGGGCATGGGAAAAAATTGTACCCATCGATGGGTATGGGTAAGGGTGATGGGTACGATCAGGGGAGACGGGTAAGGGTATGGGGTGGCTCCACCCATACCCAAACCCTGCGGATGCCATCCCTAATCACAATGTTTGATTCCTCTCCGAAAGACTCCTACCGCCAAGGAGTCTCCAAAATCCAAGAGTAACAAGAACGATGGGAAAAGCTCAAGACTTGCTCAAATCACAAATTCCTTTGGTGCAAAGAAGGGGAAGGAGTGGATCTATCACTTGATTGGACAACTTCTCACAAATGCCTTCAAATCCTTTTAGGATCTAAGATTTGGCGTATGAGAGTGAGAGAGAGTGTAAATGTGTGCTTGAGTAAGCTCAAAGTGAATGGTCAACCTCATCTTGTGGAAGCAGAAGACTGTATATAGTCATAGTAGAGAACAGACAGTTGTGATAGAAAACGCACTGTTAGTGTCGGACGTCCGGACAACACCGGACGTCCGCTGGCACAGGTAGCACCGGACGTCCGCAGAAGGTCGGTCGTCCGGAGCCTGGAGATTCACCAGATAGGACCACGTAGTACACAACATACACAGTCGGACGTCCGGTGACCGGACGTCCGGAGGGTTTCAGACTTCCTCTATTTTCATTCTGTGAAGGTGTACCGGACATCCGGAGTGTGCCAGAAGTCTGGTAGGCGCTGAGGGACCGGACGTCCGGAGTGTGTCGGTCGTCTGGTGATCGGTCGTCCGGTGGAGAACGGAAAACCGCTATTTAGCTTCTGTTGTGAAATACCGGACATCCGGAGACTGCCGGACGTCTGGTAGGTTGTGAAGGTCCGGACGTCCGGTGATAACAGAGCACTGATGGCTTCTCGCCCCTCGTTGGTTACCCCAAGTGGAAGGTTTGAGATGTAGCGTAGCGGTAGTTTTCCCTTGGCAAAGATACCAAGGATCGAATCCCGTGAGACTCCGAGGGTCAACAAGAAGGTGTCAATAGCGCCAGAGACTTTTGCTTGACAGGACCTGCACACATATACAAATAACTTTGCTCCCAACGAGTACAGAGAGGTTGTCAATCCCTCCGGCCTTGTCGTTTACAAAGGATCAAACGAAAGAGATAATAGTGATAGGTATGACTGCAACTAGTAAATAAGAACAGGAAGTAAATAGCGGGTGTGATGAGTGATGGTAATATGGACCGGGGTCCCATGATGTTCACTAGTGATGTCTCTCTCCCAAAAGACGATAAAACAGCTAAGCGAGGTAAATAAATTACAGCTGGGCAATTGACAGGATTATGTGCGCAAACCAATGCTAACTATGCTGCAAAGAAAGGTAGAGGCTCAAAAGCATGGGCGGTACGCCAAGGCAAGTAGACCGAAATCCATCTGCATCTACTACTAACCATCCACCTTGAGATATCTATCCAGAACATCTCGCTGGTATTAAGTTGCGAGTCCCACCCATAGTGTAAACTCAAAGCAACAGACAACTGCATTAAAAGAACTTTGGGTAAAGTAAACAATCCTTGCACCCGCAAGTACAAGCACCGTTGTTTTCCCCCTTGTGGCAACAGCACATCCCCTAGACTCATGTTTCTGTCAGTCAAGCTAGTCATCGAGGGGCATGAACCCACAATCAAGCATAACGTTCCCTCTTGGAGTTACTACCTACTACTTGGCCAAAGCAATAAACAGCAACAGAGAACATGCAAGAATTACTCAAGAACATAAATATAAAAGAGGTGAATCAAATATATTACTCACACACAATCCGAACATAATCTCATAATCCATCGGATCCCAGCAAACTCAGCATAGCAACAGCATAAAGATTACATATGTGCCTCGATCATGTAGGGCAGCTCACGAGGTCTAATCGGTGAAGAACAAAGAGGGGAGGAGAACATCACATAGCTACTGGTCATGGACCCATGGTCCAAGGGGGACTACTCACAACTCATCCGGAAGGCGTCCATGGTGGTGGAGAAGCTCCCGGTGGTGGTTCTCCCCTCCGGCAGGGTGCCGGGAAGAGTTCTCCTGGTGCTCCCGATCTTGGAAGCGCGGCGGCGGCGGAACAGAGATGAGATCGCGAAAAAAGGGTTCCGTCCTCGAGGGTTTCGGGACGCGATGTAAATATATGCCAAAAGGGGGTCACCAGAGGAGGTAAGGGGGGCCCAGGCGCCCCCCGGCGCGGCCAGGAGGGGGGCCGCGTGGGCAGGCCACCTGGGCTGCCCCCGGCTCCCCTCTGGCCCCACTTCTGGCGCGTGGAAGCTTCCGGGGCGCTGATTTTTTATATATTTTTCCTGGAATTTTTATGGCAATTTAAGTAATGGGAAAACCTGAAATAGAAAAACAGCAGAAAACAAAAACTGGCACTGGGGTGCACTGAGTTAATAGGTTAGTCCAAATATGATCAAAAGTGTATGGAAGTGCATAAATATCATAGCAATATCACACAAAAGAGGCATGGAGCAAGCAGAAATTATAGATACGTTTTGGACGTATCAACATCCCCAAGCTTAATTCCTGCTCGTCCTCGAGTAGGTAAATGATAACAAGCATAATTTCTGTGGTGACATGCTATCAAAGAATCTTTCACAGTCACATGACAAATGCTTACTGAGATAATGAATCTTTAGTGATTAAGTTGCCTCATGAGAATATCACAAAGAACTGAAAGTTTTACAATATGATACTGAAACACCCAATAGATTTGTAGTGAGCATGGTGTGCAAACATGACAAAGTGATACCTCGCTTGCCCCCTTTAGTGAAGCAAAACATAAATGCAGGAGCACCTCCGAAGTTTAAGTGACGACTAGATACAATGATTTCAGAATAAGCGATATCATAATCATGCAGAAGACAATGGTACTTTGGGACAATGCACATTACACTCAGAAAAACAATCATGCTCTCAATAGTTGGTGCTTTGAAGAAAGAAGGTGGAGACTCTCGAACCGTGGATTTTGATGGCAAGGTTGAAAACCCGTGGTTGGAAGCAAAGACTAAACATGTACCAGAGCTCTTGATTTTTAAAAACAGAGGTAAAAATGATTTTTGGGAGATGCATATTTCGTCAACAAATTCTAGTAGATAACTCAATTACTTCTCGAGCTGGACAAGTTTCGAGGAACGGCTCCCGCACGGGGACGATCACATCCCCTTAATCTCCTTTGTTTATCACTGCCAAAAGTTTTCTGATTTCTCATGAACAAAGCGTGAAGGAGGGTTTGTTTGTTGTATTTTTTATGAGCCGGGCGCACTCTTGCAAGTTCCTTCTCGTATTAGGGGTTTGCAGATTAGACATGCAATCCCGGGGTAAAACTTGTCCAACTTAAAAAGATCATGAATTAACTACTACTTCCTCATGAGCTAAAACAAAGGCACAAAAGAGAAATGCTTTTGAATAATTTTGAGATGGTACAAGAAAGTCTTCGTTAGGAATGGCAAGTAAACACCATATATAGGAAGGTATGGTGGACTCATATGGCATAACTAGTTTCAAGAATTTTGGATGCACAAGCAATCAGTCCGCTTAGTACAGGTGAAGGCTAGCAAAAGACTGGGAGCGACCAACTAAGAGAGCAATGACAGCCATAATCATGTAGAGCGACAAAGCAACATTGAATCGGGCATGGAAGTTATATCGGTACTCAGAAATTAAAGATCATCAAGGCTTGATAGACTTTCTTTACAGTCTTAAATATGCATGGGCATATGCCAAGTCAATCAAAATAAATTCTTGGAGGAAGATATCACTAAACCATACCACATCATAGGCAAACAAATCATGCTGGTACTTCAATAACACATTTAAGAACCCCCAGCTATTTGAGACTAACCATAAGAAAACATGAACTACTAAGCACCATTATGCACATAGCATTTTTATCATAGACATATCAACCAGTGCCACAGAAGCCAACTCTCTTAACAAGATAAGCATGATAACTCAAGAGAGTTCCAGAAGCAACCAACTAAGCAAAATCTCTTTAAAAAGAAAAGCATGAAAACTAAGAGCTAAACATGACAGTAGCTATTGAAAGACAAAGAACATACACAGCAAAGATAAGCATGAAAATCCTATGTTGTGTTCTAGGTTGAAGTGGAGCGTGTTTCTCTCCCACACAAAGAAAGCTGGGTTCTAACTCGTTATCAACAGCAAGCAAAGCTAAAGAAAACTAAAAAAACTAAAAGCAAGACGCTCCAAGCATAGCACATAACACATGAAGTGATTAAAATATAGTGGAACGAAAGACGAACTGATAATTGTTGATGGAGAAGGGGATGCACGGGGGCATCCCCAAGCTTAGACGCTTGAGTCTTCTTGAATATTTCTTGGGGGTGCACGGGGGCATCCCCAAGCTTGAGCGTTTGACCCTCTTGAATCTTTTTATCATCTTCCCTCGCACACTTGAAAACTCCCTTCATACATAACTCATCATAATCTGATTAGCGAGGTTAGTACCCATAATAAAATAATTTTTCCTTGCTGGGAATAAGGATAATCTTGAAGGGCTACTGTTTCTCAAGATTGCCAAAAGGTTTTTGCAAAGAAAAAGCAAGCTCAAGGTTTGCAAAACGAAGAAAAGGCAAAACAGGACAGAATCTGTGAAAAACAGACCAGCAGGTAGTAAATAATTTTTTCGGGGCACTTCTGCAACTCAAATCAAAAAACTCAAAACAGACACCCGAAAGCCAATTGTATAGAGCACGCTGTCAGAAAAATTCAGACCAAAAAGTTGATCTGGTGATTTTATACGAATTTTTTTGTCCAAGGACAAAATCTGTTTCCTGGACAGCACGTCACAACTTTTGAACTTTCTTGCAATCAGAGGCTAAACTTGGCACAAAGCTGAAAAGTAAAGATACAATGATGATGCTACTGTAGTAACAAACATCAAGACACAACAAAAGCAAAATAAAATTTTATTCGTTGTGGGCTGCCTCCCAAAAGCGCTTTCTTTTATGCCTTTAAGCTAGGCATAATGCAAAAAGATCAAGTTGTATCAATTGAACCATCATCAAGATCATCAAAAAGCTCTTCAATAGTACAACTAGTCTTAAGAGGACTTTCAAATAAAGGCCTAATAGAGATACTTCTAGGGAGAATACCAAAAGGTAAAAAGTCAATGGAAGATTCATTTATAAATTTATCAAAGAGAGGTGTTTCTTCCAAAGTCTTCACAGTTTCAACCCCTTTGGCAATAGGTGGATTACTTTTGGAACGAGGAGCCTTTGGAACGTAAAAGAACTTAGGCTCCTTCTTTGCCGGAGTTTCTACCTTTTTGGTTTTGATTGAGGAGAAAGTAGTTCCTAAAGTGTCAAAGATTTCCTCAATCTTGTCTATCCTAGAAGAATCCAAGTCATGGGATTTGATGGTCTCAAAAGTTTTGAGAATTTTATGCATGGAGCTATCAAGCCTATTCAAATTCCCTTGGATCTTACGATCCAACTCATTTACCTTATTAATGTTTGGCATCTCTAACTCTATCGTTTCAAGTTTTTTCATAATGTGAGCTAGGGTAATGTCCTCTTGAATGCTAACAAGAGGGGGATTTCCAACAAGATTTTCAATAACACTAAGAGATTCCCAAACTGGGGCTTCTAGGAAATTTCCAATGATAGCAGAATCTAGAATAAACCTATTCCAAGAAGTAATTCCAACATAAAAATTTCTAAGCAGGATAGTAGTAGATTGCTTCTTGGTGGCTCTTTTATGAGAATCATTAATTCTATACCAAGCATCTTTTAGACTTTCCCCACTTCTTTGTTTAAAGGTGAGAACTTCTGCCTCACCAAAGGCAAAAGGACCAGACATAATGCCAACTAAAAAGCGAGATAACTATTTTTGTAATTTTTGGTAAAAGACACTAAAGCAAAAACTGAAAGGTAAACTAACAAGACTAATAAGCAAAGATAAAAGATAGCGTGCAACTCCCCTATCTTGAAGAGTGGAGTCCCCGGCAACGGCGCCAGAAAACTTTGCTTGATGGCTTCTCGCCCCTCGTTGGTTACCCCAAGTGGAAGGTTTGAGATGTAGCGTAGCGGTAGTTTTCCCTTGGCAAAGATACCAAGGATCGAATCCCGTGAGACTCCGAGGGTCAACAAGAAGGTGTCAATAGCGCCAGAGACTTTTGCATGACAGGACCTGCACACAGATACAAATAACTTTGCTCCCAACGAGTACAGAGAGGTTGTCAATCCCTCCGGCCTTGTCGTTTACAAAGGATCAAACGCAAGAGATAATAGTGATAGGTATGACTGCAGCTACTAAATAAGAACAGGAAGTAAATAGCGGGTGTGATGAGTGATGGTAATATGGACCGGGGTCCCATGATGTTCACTAGTGATGTCTCTCTCCCAAAAGATGATAAAACAGCTAAGCGAGGTAAACAAATTACAGCTGGGCAATTGACAGGATTATGTGCGCAAACCAATGCTAACTATGCTGCAAAGAAAGGTAGAGGCTCAAAAGCATGGGCGGTACGCCAAGGCAAGTAGACCGAAATCCATCTGCATCTACTACTAATCATCCACCTTGAGATATCTATCCAGAACATCTCGCTGGTATTAAGTTGTGAGTCCCACCCATAGTGTAAACTCAAAGCAACAGACAACTGTATTAAAAGAACTTTGCGTAAAGTAAACAATCCTTGCACCCGCAAGTACAAGCACTGTTCTTTTCCCCCTTGTGGCAACAGCACATCCCCTAGACTCATGTTTCTGTCACTCAAGCTAGTCATCGAGGGGAATGAACCCACAATCAAGCATAACATTCCCTCTTGGAGTTACTACCTACTACTTGGCCAAAGCAATAAACAGCAACGGAGAACATGCAAGAATTACTCAAGAACATAAATATAAAAGAGGTGAATCAAATATATTACTCACACACAATCTGAACATAATCTCATAATCCATCGGATCCCAGCAAACTCAGCATAGCAACAGCATAAAGATTACATATGTGCCTCGATCATGTAGGGCAGCTCACGAGGTCTAATCGGTGAAGAACAAAGTGGGGAGGAGAACATCACATAGCTACTGGTCATGGACCCATGGTCCAAGGGGGACTACTCACAACTCATCCGGGAGGCGTCCATGGTGGTGGAGAAGCTCCCGGTGGTGGTTCTCCCCTCCGGCAGGGTGCCGGGAAGAGTTCTCCTGGTGCTCCCGATCTTGGAAGCGCGGCGGCGGCGGAACAGAGATGAGATCGCGAAAAAGGGTTCCGTCCTCGAGGGTTTCGGGACGCGATGTAAATATATGCCAAAGGGGGTCACCAGAGGAGGTAAGGGGGTGTGACGCCCGAAGACCGACATCCCAGAAGATTCCAGAAGATTCTAGATGTTCCGGGTTGCCCGTGTGTTTCTTTTGTGCTTGCGTTTTTTTATCTTGCATTGCATCATGTCATCATGCCATCATGTCATTTGCCTTTTGCATCTCAACCTAAATAAATCGTGTGGACCTTCGGTCCATTTAAATCGAGGGAAGGATGACTTCTCTTTATAACATATAAAGGCCTCTCAATATTATTAGGGAGCTATATTAATAAATATTCCATTTGTTTGGAATTAACCGCAACACACTTGCATATTTTTCCCATGCCTCTTAATTCAAGTTTCACCCTCAAACCTCCCTCTAATTCTTTTCCGTTGTTTCGAGGTTCCTCCGAAAATGTGAACATTTTTGGACACTTCCGAAACCATGTCATAGTTCAAACCATTTGAATTAAAGTCAAATGAGTTTGAATTACATCTTTCGTCACGCCTATCCTATTTTTCGTGGACCGTGCACCTTTTTACGAGTCCGGGGGAAATGTCCTCTTGCCCCAGATTCCATCCCTAACCTCTATTGTTTCTTTCTATCTATTCCTTGTTTTTTTTAAATAAGGAGAGAGCCAGCAGCCCAGGGCGCCGCCTCTTGGGCCCGAAGAAACCAAGCCGGCCCATCAACTCCTCCCGAGGCCCAGCCTCCAGCGCTCACTAACCCTAGCGCAGCTTCTCCCATCGCTCGTCCCTCTCCCTCATCCCGCTTTCTCCCTTGCGCCGCCACGCTCGCGCAGGCGACCGATTCCCTCGAGCGCCCTGACCCCTCGAGCCCGATCCTCCCACTCACCCCATCGCCCCTTTCGCCCGCATCTCCCTCTCGCAAGATGCCCGATCCCCTCGATCTGCCGTGCTCTCGCCCGAACCCATCGGTCCCCTCAGCTCCCTCTACGCCTGTCTCCCTCCTCCGCGATCTCCCGCGCCGGCCTGGAGCCGCGCCCCTCCGTCGCCGTCCGGCGCGCCAGGCCGCACCACCATGGCCGAAAACCAGCGAGGCCGGCCTCCCCGCTCGACCGGCCAGGCCCGAGCGCCTCCCTCCTCCGTCGCCTGGTGCCGCACCCCGCATCCATCTCCAGCGTGCCGTCCTGCTGCCTCCACGCCTCTCCAGCGCCGCGTCGCGCCCCCATCTCCTCGTCTCTTCCTCGGCAGGTCCGGCCAGAGACAGCCGCGCCCCAGGGCCGCTGGTAAGAGGCTGCAGCAGCCTTCGCGCCGGCGCCCCGTCCAGCGCCTCCTCAAGCTCTGCCCGATCCTACCTGAGACCGCCGCCGCATCAAGTCCCTACTCCAGCCCCGCGAGCTGGCAGCGCTCCTTCGTCCTCCGGCCGCCCCGCGTCTGCTTCGCCAAGGCCGCGTCCACGAGCAGCTTCACCGCGACGGCTCCGTCCTTTTTCCAGCTCGTCGCCGACCGCAGCCTTTTTTTCCTTTTTTTGGTTCTTTTGTTGCTGTTGTTGTTATCTCAAGTAACCATGTAACAGCAAGCATATCTTCTTTTGGACCCGAACAACTACCGTCTCGGAGACGCACCGTGTACCACTACTTACGTCTACCGTCGCCCGAACGACTACCGTCGCCGAGACCGCTAGTACATCTACGAACTCGACGCCCGAACGACTACCGTCGCCGAAGACCGCGAGTGCAACTACTTCCCTCTACGGAACGGCTACTTCCTCTCCGAACGTGAACGCCTTCTTCCTCTACGTCTCGAACCGCCCCGAAACGCACGCTTCAAAGGTATAACGAGACGACCCCGTGGATGACTCGTGGAATGCTTGTTGTGTTGTATGAAATGTTTCCCGTGTGTGCTTCGCGCCCGTTTCATCTTTTGTCGTGTTCCTCGGTTGCCTCGTCGCCGACTCGTGGGAACCCGGTGACGGGATCGCCCCACCTTTCATCTCGTTTGACTCACTCACGCCATCTTTCCTTTTGCACCGGACTCTCAACGAGTTACCGGAACCGATATGGTGACGTTGCATCATTTTCGGAATTGTTGCCGTGGCACCTTTTTCCTTCCACCACGGTGACAAATGCTTCTTATCTCTTCATGTTAATGTTTAACTAAATTGCATAAACTTGATCATGTCATCCGCATCATGTTAACAACATTATAAATGTGTGAATTGTTGTTTGTTTATATTTACTAAACATGCTCATGAGGATTTTCCGGATATGTTGTTGTTATTCTCCGGCCTCATTTAAATTGCCTAAATAGGTAGTTTACTTTATGCTTCACCTCTTGCCATGTTAAAAACAATTAATCTTGTCTTGTAATTAAATGAGAGTCAACTAAATAATTAAATGTGGTGTTTCGTCAATATGCAACTCGTTGCATATTGAGCTCCACTTAACTTGTAGTTTTGTTTGTGCACCTTGCCATGCCATGCATATTTAAACCGGACATGCATCATACTTGGATGTGCATCGTATGCCATGTTTATGCTTGTGTGTTTACCGTGTTGTTTCTTTCTTTCTGGTTGCTTCTCTTGTTAGCTTCGGTTTCGTTCCGGAGTTGTGAGGATTCGCTCGACTGTGTTGCTTCGTCTACTTCGTGGATCCGTTCTTCTCCCTCGTGGAATTCCAGGCAAGATGACCGAACCCGGATACCATTACTATCTTTGCCTATTGCTAGAGTATCGCTCTTTTGTATTTTGCCTCGATGCCCATGTTTTCCTGTCAGCCTCCTATTGTAATCATGAACCTGTTTAACCACCCTACCTATGCAAACCGTTGAATGGCTAAGTACGCTTCGCTCAGCCCCTCTTATAGCATTGTTAGTTGCAGGTGAAGATTGAAGATGCTCGCTTCATGTGAAGTCTTGTTGGGTTATATCACACTATATAAATGCTTAAAATGAAATCATCTATATATTGGCAAGGGTGGAAGGCTAAGCCTTTTGCTTGGTGATTTGTTCCACTCATGCCGTTAGGAACCGTATAAACCGGTGTTATGTTCCTTGATTATGCGTTCCTAACACGGTTGGGGTGTATGGGACCCCCTCGATAAACCGCTAAGTGCTAAGTCTTTTCCAGCAAGTCCCAACATTGGTACTATTCGCCTAATAACTAATAAAACTTGCATAAGGGTCTTGCAAACCCTCTTTTATTTTTAATTCAACAACCCCGGGCCAGTGCTCCACATGAGTGTTGGTCCGAAATGGGTAGTCTGCGGGGCCACCACGAGGAAACTCGAGGTTTGGTAAAAACCTGTAGAATCGCCCATCCGGTCGTGTCCAGAGACTAGATACGCGCGACTACCTATCAGGGTGTCGACACGCCGGGAGGATTTGCTGGATTAGCCTTACCTTAGTTCGGAGTATCTTGAGCACGGGATTCCGAGAATACTCGGGTCTTCCCACTTTTGGAGTTGCGACTCCGCGGATCGTGGGCTTGTGATGGGCCAAGTTGGAACACCCCTGCAGGGTTTGAACTTTCGAAAGCCGTGCCCGCGGTTATGTGGCAGATGGGAACTTGTTAATATCCGGTTGTAGAAAACTTGACACCATGTACCAATACACTACCAGCGTGTGTACCGTGACTGTCAATTTCCGAATAGGGATTCGGGAGTTGAACACGGTGGGGTTATGTTTGACGTGTTGTAGATAGGATCACTTCGTGATCATCTTTCGACCGAGGCACTTCTCTTCTCGCTCTCTTTTACGTAAGTTAGTGCTAGTTGCTGCTGCAGACTCTTGTTGTTCCTTCACCTCTTATTCTTTCTTCAGCCTTGTTCCACACCCAAGGCTTAAATAGTCGTGTTACCCGGGAACGGGATTGCTGAGTCCTCTGTGGCTCACAGTTACTTCACCACACCAGATGCAGGTTCAGCCGAGTTTGATGCAGGAGATGGACCAGTTCTTCACCCGGAGTTCGATGTAGAGTTTGGCCGTTTGCTTGTGACATTTCGACGATCAGTAGTGGTTCTTCTACTAGGATTCGATCCTGACCTGTGGCTTTATGTTGTTTTGGTATCTTTCTTTGGATCTTCACCCGTAGTCGGGTTGTGATGTTTTGAATGATGTCTTGCTTATGTAATGTATTGTGTGAAGTGGCGAGTGTAAGCCAACTATCTCCTTTTGCATTTTAATCCCTCTTTTACATGAGTTGTGCAAAGATACCAAACTTGAGATCGTTCTAGGATGGGCTTATACCTTTAAGTCGTGCCTCGACACGTAGGAGGTATAGTCCCATCCTGGGCATTACAAGTTGGTATCAGAGCCTTCTCCGACCTAGAAGCCCCCACTGATTGATCGAATCGTTGACGGTTGAGTCTAGACACACACTTAAAATGTTTTGAGTCCTATATATATATCGGAGAGTAGGATTTCTTTGCTTCTCATCTCTTTTCACTCTGGTGAGGACTCCTGACGACTACTCTTGCCTCTTCTACTTTCAAAAATTGCACCAAATTTTTTTAAGGATCACGCGAGTATTGTTTGGATTGTTTCGATGTCTTTGTGACGAGAACATTGTTCTCGATGCCTCCTGTCATTAGGGGTTGTGGCAGTGTCCCGGGGAGTTGAGCTCCGAGGTGTTGTCATCACAAATCCATCGCGGCAGTACTAGAATACTTAAGACGGCCGACATCGAAAACTCTCCTATGCGGTTAGTGGCAAGATAACCCCGACATCACCCAGTACTGGGGAGGTAGTTCGGGAGTATTGCCATAGCTTGTATAGTGGACGCGTTTCGAAGGTCCGAGGTAAACGGTTTCCGAGAAAGACTGGTTATGTGTTGAAGGATGGATACAGCTGGATGTAGGTTTAGAGTTGATTGCGCGGTGCTTCCCCTGTATCCCCAACACCTGATTGCATAACTGGGAACTTTCGGAAATTAATAGGTGGGTTCATCTAGTAGTTCTAGGCATTCTTCCAACGGATGCACGATATGAAGTTCGGGGTTCTACATTGAGTGAAGTGGTTTTATGGACTTGTTCTGATCGGGAGTTGCATCTTAAAGGTTCCTTGGCTATGCTGATCCGGGGATGACAAAACCCTTTTGTAACACGTTCCATGAGCTTTCAGCACGAATATGTCGGACGAAGCTTCTATCTTGTATTTGTTCTATCTGTTCCTTGTTCCTTTTTTATTTACCTTTTGTTCTCCAAGTGGCTTCTCGACAAGTTAATGTACCTACGGAATTCATTCGTTCAATTCTTTGCTCGGATGATATTGTGAAGATGATGCTGCGAAATATCTACCCTTTGTTTTTGTTTTGATTCTGGTATTCGAGTTGCTTCGATGTCAAATGTTGATTCCATACCTTCCTAATCGGTGTTCTCATATTTTTATGGGAGTGCTAATTCCTCTTGATCATCGAGATGGTCATGTTAAATTCTTTCCAACCGGTGTGCCTTCTCTTCAAGTTATTCCATACGGACGTCGTTGAGAAATCTGACGATTTGTCTGTTTCATTCATCCCAAGTTGTCTTTGTTTTACCCACCCTTCCACCCTTCTTCTTCTCGGAGCAAGAATTCTCAAATGAAATATCCATTTTATTCATGTGATATTTCTTCATTCTTTTCCTTCAATGTTCTTATCCGGTGTTTTATCGTGAAGATGCTCAAGAGCTTCAAGTTCATCATTCTTTTGTTCTCAATTCTGCCGGTGGATGTAATTCAAGATTTCGGTGTTGATCTTATCCTTTTCCTCATTTCACAATGCTTTCTTATTCCGGTGCACCAATTAATCATTCTCCTCTTGCTATTCATATCCGGAGTGCTGAAGATTCATAATTCCATTCTTAATCCGTTCTAACTATTTTGAGCTTTGTCTCCTTATTCAAGCCATTTAATTCAACCGGTGCAATATCTCTTAAGCAATCTTTTCCAACGGTGATTTCTTTGAGTGGGCCCTAACCCACAGGTTTTTTTCCCAGGATCTTACCTGACTCTTGTAATTTCCGGAGTTATTCTAAAATTCTTTTCAAAGTGTGACGTAAGAATGATTCCCATCAGTCACATGCCTTCTCCAAGCTTGTTTTTAATTATTTCCATCTTTAGCTCCACCTTCCATCTTTTATTTTTTCCGGAGTGCTCAACAATTCTTCATGGCATTTCTCGTCTTCATTCTCAACATTCGGAGACCGGAGAAGTGTTTCTCTTAAACCTTGGCCCGTTCTCTCCAAGATTCGTGGTTCTAGCTTCATGCCATCCTCATTATTGTTTTGATTGTGAGGATTCTTTTTATACCCGTCCGAAGCATTTCATGAATTCTTTTCTTTGTGATCCTCCGAAGGCCATCATTTCAGAAGATTCTTCATTCTCAGTTTTCAACTTCGTCCTCCAAATATTCTTCATTGATGTCTCTTCGTTCGTCTCCTAATTCTTACGGTGGTTCTTTCAAGATTACCCTTCCGTTGTTATCGTTTTTATTCACTCGTTCTTTTCATAATCCTATCGGTGGTTCGTTAAAGTTTGACCCAAGCTTATGCGAGATCTCTCTTAATTCTTTCCAATGAGAATAAGTAGTATGCCAAATCCTTTGGTTGTCATCAATTTAAATTGGTGAAGGAGATGCATGACATAATTCTTATTCTTATTCCTTCAAGGTGATTTAATTCTTTTGTCTGGATCTTGTTCATCATATCATATTCTCGGTCCTAAGTTGTTCATCTTGTTTTCCGGAGATCCAAATTATTTCAATCATATCATTTCAAGCTGCTTCTAATTCATCGCAGGCCTTGAATCTTATTCTTTTCATTTTTCACTTCTCATGCTTTCATTACCGGAGTTTTCATGGTGGTTCATCAAGATTTAATTCATCCTCGAAGTCTTCATCAAGATTATTGTTGGAGCTCAAGCATTCTTCATCATGCTTTCCAATTACAATTCTTTCTACCTTAGCTTTTCAGAAGGTGTTATGACATTCTTGACAATTCCTTCATGTTTTATGATTCATGAGCTATCAAGAATGAGATATTTAAAACCATCATTTTCCTTGTTCACGAGATCTTTCCAACCCTTCAATTCATTTGTTGGAGTAATCTTGGGTTGTATTGCACCTAAAAGCTTTCCTTGAGAATTGTTGCTATCATGGTGCTTATAATGACCCAAGTTCTTCATTTATCATTCCGGTGAAATAAGTTCTTCGTCTCCTTGTTGATCTCAATCCAATCAATTGTTTAAGTTAGTGGCTGGTTATCACCTCTTAATTTTGAGATGTTTTCCATAAGCCCACAAGAGCTTATTCGTTTCGTTGTTGATTTTTCCATCAACTCCGTTCAACCCTTCTTCGTAAGGATGATTCATATTCATTTTGAGAGAAGTTGTCATTTTTCTTCTCCATTCTTTTCTTTCATTGATCTATATTCTATTCTTTCATTCCGGATGCATTGTGATATTGCCCTTTTTGGTCCCATAATCTCGTTTTGTCAAGATCATGTTCTTTTCTTTGTTTATCTATCTAACTGGAGTGTTGTGCCCAACATTCTAGTTCCGTCATCTTATCTAGTTTTGCCTCTCTTTTCAACCGGAGTGCTATCTGAATCTTTCTTACCCCTTGTGCCATTCTTTTTTTGTTCCGGAGGCTGTGTGTTGTTGTTTTCATCAAGTATCTTCCCAACTTGGCAAGTTCATGTTCAATTCCTTTCATTTTCAGACGGAGTGCTGCCCAAATTATTTTGTTCTTATTCCTTCTCAATCTTGGTTAACCGGAGTGGTTTCGAAATTCTTCGTCATCCATGAGCTCTTATTTCACGTCTTTCAACCTGCAAGGTTCTCATTGTGTTCCTTGTTCCTCCTTTTACCGGAGTGTTTCATCTTCGTTCATCTATGTTGTATTCTTCTTTCATCTTGTTTAACCTCTCAAGGTTCTTTGGTTTCACACGTCTGTCAAAGAAGCAACTTTGTTTTACCTCTTCCTCTTCCGTTTTTAACCGGTGCTATCTCTAGGATCTCGGGTCGAGATCCTCTGTTAGTGTGGGAGAGTTGTGACGCCCGAAGACCGACGTCCCAGAAGATTCCAGAAGATTCCAGATGTTCCGGGTTACCCGTGTGTTTCTTTTGTGCTTGCGTTTTTTTATCTTGCATTGCATCATGTCATCATGCCATCATGTCATTTGTCTTTTGCATCTCAACCTAAATAAATCGTGTGGACCTTCGGTCCATTTAAATCGAGGGAAGGATGACTTCTCTTTATAACATATAAAAGCCTCTCAATATTATTTGGGAGCTATATTAATAAATATTCCATTTGTTTGGAATTAACCGCAACACACTTGCATATTTTTCCCATGCCTCTTAATTCAAGTTTCACCCTCAAACCTCCCTCTAATTCTTTTCCGTTGTTTCGAGGTTCCTCCGAAAATGTGAATATTTTTGGACACTTCCGAAACCATGTCATAGTTCAAACCATTTGAATTAAAGTCAAATGAGTTTGAATTACATCTTTCGTCACGCCTCTCCTATTTTTCGTGGACCGTGCACCTTTTTACGAGTCCGGGGGAAATGTCCTCTTGCCCTAGATTCCATCCCTAACCTCTATTGTTTCTTTCTATCTCTTCCTTGTTTTTTTTAAAATAAGGAGAGAGCCAGCAGCCCAGGGCGCCGCCTCTTGGGCCCGAAGAAACCAAGCCGGCCCATCAACTCCTCCCGAGGCCCAGCCTCCAGCGCTCACTAACCCTAGCGCAGCTTCTCCCATCGCTCGTCCCTCTCCCTCATCCCGCTTTCTCCCTTGCGCCGCCACGCTCGCGCAGGCGACCGATTCCCTCGAGCCCGATCCTCCCACTCACCCCATAGCCCCTTTCGCCCGCATCTCCCTCTCGCAAGATGCCCGATCCCCTCGATCTGTCGTGCTCTCGCCCGAACCCATCGGTCCCCTCAGCTCCCTCTGCGCCTGTCTCCCTCCTCCGCGATCTCCCGCGCCGGCCAGGAACCGCGCCCCTCCGTCGCCGTCCGGCGCGCCAGGCCGCACCATCGTGGCCGAAAACCAGCGAGGCCGGCCTCCCCGCTCGACTGGCCAGGCCCGAGCGCCTCCCTCCTCCGTCGCCTGGTGCCGCACCCCGCATCCATCTCCAGCGCGCCGTCCTGCTGCCTCCACGCCTCTCCAGCGCCGCGTCGCGCCCCCATCTCCTCGTCTCTTCCTCGGCAGGTCCGGCCAGAGACAGCCGCGCCCCAGGGCCACTGGTCAGAGGCTACAGCAGCCTTCGCGCCGGCGCCCCGTCCAGCGCCTCCTCAAGCTCTGCCCGATCCTACCTGGGACCGCCGCCGCATCAAGTCCCTGCTCCAGCCTCGCGAGCTGGCAGCGCACCTTCGTCCTCCGGCCGCCCCGCGTCTGCTTCGCCAAGGCCGCGTCCACGAGCAGCTTCACCGCGACGGCTCCGTCCTTTTTCCAGCTCGTCGCCGACCGCAGCCTTTTTTTCCTTTTTTTTGGTTGTTTTGTTGCTGTTATTGTTATCTCAAGTAACCATGTAACAGCAAGCATATCTTCTTTTGGACCCGAACAACTACCGTCTCGGAGATGCACCGTGTACCACTACTTACGTCTACCGTCGCCCGAACGACTACCGTCGCCGAGACCGCTAGTACATCTACGAACTCGACGCCCGAACGACTACCGTCGCCGAAGACCGCGAGTGCAACTACTTCCCTCTACGGAACGGCTACTTCCTCTCCGAACGTGAACGCCTTCTTCCTCTACGTCTCGAACCGCCCCGAAACGCACGCTTCAAAGGTATAACGAGACGAACCCATGGATGACTCGTGGAATGCTTGTTGTGTTGTATGAAATGTTTCCCGTGTGTGCTTCGTGCCCGTTTCATCTTTTGTCGTGTTCATCGGTTGCCTCGTCGCCGACTCGTGGGAACCCGGTGACGGGATCGCCCCACCTTTCATCTCGTTTGACTCACTCACGCCATCTTTCCTTTTGCACCGGACTCTCAACGAGTTACCGGAACCGATATGGTGTCGTTGCATCATTTTCGGAATTGTTGCCGTGGCACCTTTTTCCTTCCACCACGGTGACAAATGCTTCTTATCTCTTCATGTTAATGTTTAACTAAATTGCATAAACTTGATCATGTCATCCGCATCATGTTAACAACATTATAAATGTGTGAATTGTTGTTTGTTTATATTTACTAAACATGCTCATGAGGATTTTCCGGATATGTTGTTGTTATTCTCCGGCCTCATTTAAATTGCCTAAATATGTAGTTTACTTTATGCTTCACCTCTTGCCATGTTAAAAACAATTAATCTTGTCTTGTAATTAAATGAGAGTCAACTAAATAATTAAATGTGGTGTTTCGTCAATATGCAACTCGTTGCATATTGAGCTCCACTTAACTTGTAGTTTTGTTTGTGCACCTTGCCATGCCATGCATATTTAAACCGGACATGCATCATACTTGGATGTGCATCGTATGCCATGTTTATGCTTGTGTGTTTACCGTGTTGTTTCTTTCTTTCCGGTTGCTTCTCTTGTTAGCTTCGGTTTCGTTCCAGAGTTGTGAGGATTCGCTCGACTGTGTTGCTTCGTCTACTTCGTGGATCCGTTCTTCTCCCTTGTGGAATTCCAGGCAAGATGACCGAACCCGGATACCATTACTATCTTTGCCTATTGCTAGAGTATCGCTCTTTAGTATTTTGCCTCGATGCCCATGTTTTCCTGTCAGCCTCCTATTGTAACCATGAACCTGTTTAACCACCCTACCTATGCAAACCGTTGAATGTCTAAGTACGCTTCGCTCAACCCCTCTTATAGCATTGTTAGTTGCAGGTGAAGATTGAAGATGCTCGCTTCATGTGAAGTCTTGTTGGGTTATATCACACTATATAAATGCTTAAAATGAAATCATCTATATATTGGCAAGGGTGGAAGGCTAAGCCTTTTGCTTGGTGATTTGTTCCACTCATGCCGTTAGGAACCGTATAAACCGGTGTTATGTTCCTTGATTATGCGTTCCTAACACGGTTGGGGTGTATGGGACCCCCTCGATAAACCGCTAAGTGCTAAGTCTTTTCCAGCAAGTCCCAACATTGGTACTATTCACCTGATAACTAATAAAACTTGCATAAGGGTCTTGCAAACCCTCTTTTATTTTTAATTCAACAACCCCGGGCCAGCGCTCCACATGAGTGTTGGTCTGAAATGGGGAGTCTGCGGGGCCACCACGAGGAAACTCGAGGTTTGGTAAAAACCTGTAGAATCGCCCATCCAGTCGTGTCCTGAGACTAGATACGCGCGGCTACCTATCAGGGTGTCGACACGCCGGGAGGATTTGCTGGATTAGCCTTACCTTAGTTCGGAGTATCTTGAGCACGGGATTCCGAGAATACTCGGGTCTTCCCACTTTTGGAGTTGCGACTCCGCGGATCGTGGGCTTGTGATGGGCCAAGTTGGAACACCCCTGCAGGGTTTGAACTTTCGAAAGCCGTGCCCGCGGTTATGTGGCAGATGGGAGCTTGTTAATATCCGGTTGTAGAAAACTTGACACCATGTACCAATACACTACCAACGTGTGTACCGTGACTGTCAATTTCCAAATAGGGATTCGGGAGTTGAACACGGTGGGGTTATGTTTGACGTGTTGTAGATAGGATCACTTCGTGATCATCTTTCGACCGAGGCACTTCTCTTCTCGCTCTCTTTTACGTAAGTTAGTGCTAGTTGCTGCTGCAGACTCTTGTTGTTCCTTCACCTCTTATTCTTTCTTCAGCCTTGTTCCACACCCAAGGCTTAAATAGTCGTGTTACCCGGGAACGGGATTGCTGAGTCCTCTGTGGCTCACAGTTACTTCACCACACCAGATGCAGGTTCAGCCGAGTTTGATGCAGGAGATGGACCAGTTCTTCACCCGGAGTTTGATGTAGAGTTTGGCCGTTTGCTTGTGACGTTTCGACGATCAGTAGTGGTTCTTCTACTAGGATTCGATCCTGACCTATGGCTTTATGTTGTTTTGGTATCTTTCTTTGGATCTTCACCCGTAGTCGGGTTGTGATGTTTTGAATGATGTCTTGCTTATGTAATGTATTGTGTGAAGTGGCGAGTGTAAGCCAACTATCTCCTTTTGCATTTTAATCCCTCTTTTACATGAGTTGTGCAAAGATACCAAACTTGAGATCGTTCTAGGATGGGCTTATACCTTTAAGTCGTGCCTCGACACGTAGGAGGTATAGTCCCATCCTGGGCATTACAAGTTGGTATCAGAGCCTTCTCCGACCTAGAAGCCCCCACTGATTGATCGAATCGTTGACGGTTGAGTCTAGACACACACTTAAAATGTTTTGAGTCCTATATATATATCGGAGAGTAGGATTTCTTT
>LR738714.1:672776263-672798533 GCA_902687465.1 Secale cereale | reverse complement strand
GGAGGCGTGGTGGAGGTCGGGGCGACGGGGCGAGGGGCGATGGGGCAAGGGGCGGCGGCGGGTCGTCGGGAGAGAGAGAGAGAGAGAGAGAGGTCGGGGTGGGGCTCGGCCCGTTAGTTAGGTCAACTCTTTGCCGTCTGCCATCCTTTGCCGTCTGCTTTTTTGCTCTTTGCCGTCTGCTAGCAGACGACAAAGAGGGGAGCCGTTAGGTTTTTTCTATGCAGCTCGTTAGTGAGGCCCACCTCTCTCTTTGCCGTAAGCCAGCTGACGGCAAAGAAAGCGGACGGCAAAGAAGTGGCTGACGACAAAGACCTTCTTTGCCGTCAGCCAGCAGACGGCAAATAAGCTAATTCCAGTAGTGTAGGGGGTGTGGGAGGCGCGCACGCGAGAGAGAGCGTGCGCGCAAAGTAGAGGGGTCGGCTCGGATGAAGAAGAGTATACGTTTCCATGGAAGGAAGAGGATAAGAGGGTCGACGGAGCGGCGGGTGGGTCCCACGGGTCATATGGATGGGGGACACGGCCAACACAACGTTAAGGATCAGTCGACTGAAATGGAGGGCTTTCCACAAAATACAAATAAAAAAGGTAAACGTTTAGGAACGACACGACGGCCGAACCTTTCGGTCGGTCGCTTTCTCGCGCGAGGCGCTGATGCGTGGGGCCTTGCAGCAGTTTTTTTACGCGATCTACTTTCTTCACGCGGATGCCCGACGAGCGCGGCGGCCGGCGCAACGAGCGCGAGCGGTCAGGGCGACGAGCGCGGGCGGCGCCATGGCCGGCAAGTGCGGTGAGGACGGGGCAACGCTGCTCCTAAGAAAAAAGGCGACGAGTGCGACGACCGGGGGCGGCTAGGTCGACAAGCTCGTAAGCCATGGCCGTGCTCGTCGGGGGCCAAGCACCAGCGCTACTACGACAGGGGAGGCATCACCTGCGAGCTCACAGGCAGGGCGACCATGGCACACGAGCTCGAGGTGGACGTCGAGCTGAGAGCACAATGGAGACACCCCTGATGTTGCGACCGACGTTCTGAAAAGCTACAACCGATGCGGCGAAAAGCTTCAACCAGTGGCGGCAGATGCTGGAACCAACCACTGCCACAATAAAAGGCTACATCCGGCATCGCACAAAGCTTCAACCGGCGTTGAAAAAAGCTTCAAACGCTGAAATGCCGATGCTAGGGGGCTGACTACTGCCAACAGAGAAAAGCTTCAAGGTGTCGCAAAAAGCTTCAACCGTAGATGATAAAGATTCAACCGTAGTTGCTTTTTGCTACCACCGGCAAAGTTTTTTGCTACATCCATCAAGACGGAGCTGCGACCTCGTGACGGCGACGACGATTTTGCTGCAACCACAGTAGGATTTTTCTACTACCGCCAAAGTTTTTTGCTACTCCATCTAGGCGGAGCTGCGACCTCGCGACGGCGGTGAGAAGATTTTTGGATTTTTGCTGCAACTATAGTTTAATTTTGCTACTACCGGTGAAGTTTTTGCTACATCCATTCAAAACGGCGTTGATTGACTGGTAGCTGTCGTCGACGCAATTCCTTGCAGCTCTCATCAACGGCGAGCGGCGGTGACGGAGCTACAACCGGCACCGTCGAGAGCTGCAACCGCAGGTGTGGCTGTTGCATGGGTTCAGGCGACGGCAAGGACGACCAGCGAGGATGGGGACCGGCGACGAGTCGTTCGCGAGGGATGGGGACCGGCGACGAGGGAGACCGACGGGGGCCGGCGACAAGGACGGCAACCGGAGGGGACAAGAGGCGCGGCGCTCCTCGAGCGAGGCCATGTGGATCTAGCCCAAGTGCTCGAGGAAGAAGAAGTTAGGGACGATTCATTTTTTTTACCTGAATCCAACGACCCGCGCGGCTCAGATCCAATGGCATGAGCTAGACCGGCTGAAACTTTCGGCCGGCGCGCCGGCGCCTATCAGTGCCCATAAAAAAATGAGTAAAATGCATCATAAGTCCTAAAACTATCTTAGGTGTATCAGTTTAGTCCTATAACTTTGAAACTGTAGTTTTAGGTCCTAAAACTATTGGAGGTGTGTCGTTTTAGTCCTATAACTTTTTGAAACTACAGTTTTAGGTCCTAAAACTATTAGAGGTGTGTCGGTTTACTCATATAACTTCAAAACCGCAAGCCATCGGTGGCATGATGGCTTGAGCTCCAGCGAGGAGAGTAGACAGGTCATCTCAATCGCACCCCGCAGTAGCAGAACGACACGTCACACAATGCCCAATTGCTACCCACAAGTGGCTGGTGCTGGGGTTGCGTCACTCTCGTCAACTTTTGCGCCAACTTCGCTGTTTTCACGCACTCCACGCATTTCTCCGGCAGCAGCGACAATTCTCCATCTATGGTCATGCTCGTGCCTAGACAACAACATGCATGACCACCTCTATGACAGGGGTGTCGGGCAACGACAATGTCATGATACAGAGGGAGTGCTGAGATGTCATCCTCCATCGTGATTGGCTTGGGGTCTCCTTGTCAGCACAACGAGGGAGAGGGATGTTGAATGCCTTAGGTCTCCCTAGCGGCCGCGCCAAACCTCTCAGCAAGGCTGCAGCTCATGGCCACACAAGTGGTGGGCGTGCAGGTTGCAACACACACTGCGAAGTGGAAGCGTATGGACCACTTTTAGCAAAGTAACCATATATAAAGGGCCGATTTGAAAACATGCACCATACATGCTGGCCATGCAACCTTAGGGCCTGAGATGAACAAACATACTTAGTTTTGGGACAAAAAATTACAGTTTCAAAGTTATAGGACTAAATTGACACACCTCCAATAGTTTTAGGACCTAAAACTGCAGTTTTAAGGTTATAGGACTAAACTGACACACCTCCAATAGTTTTAGGACTTATGATGCATTTTACTCTAAAAAAAATTGACAATTGCTGCCCCTGCACGCTCGCGAATCCGGTGCCGCCGTCACTTTCCCGTCTCCTTCCTCCATCTTCCTTCCTGGTCAAATCCATCGATTCCAGAAGCCTCCTCCTTCCCCGCGAAGCAAACCAGCAGGCAGCAGCCCAGCCCAGATCCAAACCCCCGTCCAGAATCATGCCCCCACGAATCCCCTCTCGGCAACCCTAGCCTCGCTCCATGCCCTCCCGGAACCCTCGCCGCCGCTGACGACGATGAGGTCGCTCCGCCGGGTCCTCCTCCCGCTCGTCCTCCTCTCGGGCCTCGCCTTCCGCGGGGCCCGCTTCGAGGACGACGCCGCCGCCGCCCCTGCCCCGCTCCTCCTCCCGCTCCCCCTGCCGCCGCAGCAGCCGGCGCCGCCCCTCGCGCTCCCCGCCGGCGGGGGGCGAGGGGATAAGGCGGGCTCCACGGAGATCGTCCCCGTGGAGCAGCCGTCGCTCGGGGAGCTCCTGGTCAGGCCGCCGCGCCGCCGGCCGGTGCCGTCCAACGCTGTAAAGAACCCGGATGTAGGGCCCGGCATCAGGTGAGCTAGCTCGTGTCCCCGTCCCACACCCCTAAGCGCCACTCGCGTTGCGTTGCTCAGCATGGCTTGCCCTCTTTATCGCTCCCTGGCCTCTGAAGCCGTGCTGATGGAGAAATGAATTATGGTAGGTATTGGTGCAATGCTTTTATCATGTTTTCAGCTGTTCGCGTAATCTTATTTCGCGCTGCATTTGAGTGGAGAAGAGGAAAAAACTGGATGTCTAGCTGCCTTGTTAAGTAGTATAAGTGTGCCAGCAAGAGTTACACTGTGTTCAGATGAATCTTGGAAGTACTAGTTCATGGATGGCGCCTCACTAGATTTTAGGGTGCTCTGGTGTGGAGGGAGCTTTTGCTCTTCTATTCCCAAAGTGGGAGGCTTAGGTAATAATAAGATGTTGAGTTTCTCTACCAGATTAGCTACTCTTTTTGTTTGGGATCCATGGTGTATTTTCTCTATTGATCTATCAGTTAGCCTGTCAAGTAGCTGGCAGTTTTTGTGGCAATTTGCTGATCTTTCATGTGATTAATTTTATAGCAACTTGCAGATCTGCCCTCTGATTCAATTTTATAGCAACTTACAGACCTGTCCTGCGATTGACTGGAGTTCTTTGCTTGTTTTGTGAACAGCTCTGAACTGCGATTTTATGACAATGGCACAATTCAACTCGTGGACCGTCTATCAGAATCTCCTCTGTGGCAGTTCTCCACAGGACCACCTCTGTCCAAGCACATTACTACCACAAACTCTGATTTGAGCTATCTCATATATCCTTTGGACGAGTCTGATCTCGTGGAAGTTCATAATGGCACCGGTGTGGTATGCTTTGCACAAGTATGCTAGTTCTCCAAGTACTTTTTGATAAAAAATTATGTTTCTCATCCATGGCTTATTCCTGTAGAAACTTCCCTGGGAACTGGAAGAGTTTATCGCTAGAACTCCATACATACGGGATTCTGTGGTTACTATTGGATCAAAAGCCTCGACAACTTTTGCCGTTGATGCTGATAGTGGTGAGATCATTTACAAGCATAGTCTGCCAGCCGCCTTGAATGAGTTAGCAGTCCCGGTTGGAGAAGCACCATCCAAGTTAGATGTTGGTAGAAGTTCTAACGTCATCGTGGTTGTGAGAACTGATTATTCTCTCAGTGCATCAGATCTTGGTGTACATTTGTTTAACTGGACACGATCTTCTTTCTCTGCAAACTACTATGTTAAACAAAGCCATCCAAATATGCTTGAACAATCATCCTGTTTGCAAGAAAATATTCCGTGCATTAGGACTGATGGTGTACCGCTCAAACTTACTTTACCTGATTCCAGTACAGCGGCCAATGCGCTTGTCTTGCAAGATGTGAACAAAGTTACCACTAGGGATGGTGCTGATGCTTTGAGACAACTTCAAACTTTGGTGATTCCACAACAAACTGCTAGCAAGTCTGTTGTAGCCCTGAATGGCACTCTGAATCAAACTGTTGATGGTGCTGTTGGTCATCTTGTCCCTGCTGACCCCCAAACGAACAGGTTCACTAATAATGCTTATGGATTGCTATTTCCGGTGCTTACCTTATTGTTGGTCCTTACTTGGCTGGTGAGGTTGGCCTATTCAAGCAAATCTTGCAAGCAATTCATGAGTGTACTTATGAAGCCATTTGTTCGTGAACAGAAATCAATAGACCTTAGAGGGAAGTCAGAGGGAACATCTAAGAGAAGGAAAACACGGAAGAAAGATGGAAGGGCCAATAGCACAGAGATCGGTTCAGCATCTGACAAAGAGAGCAGTGGAACTGGTGGGTCAAATGAGATGCTGTATGCACTCCCTGATGGCCTTGACGGATGCCAGATTGGAAAACTACGTGTTCACAAAAAGGAAATTGGTAAAGGGAGCAATGGCACAGTTGTCTTTGAGGGTTCCTATGATGGACGTGAAGTTGCAGTGAAACGCCTGCTTCGTTCACACACTGATATAGCCCAAAAAGAGATTCAGAATCTTATTGCATCTGATCGTGATCCTAATATTGTTAGACTGTATGGCTGCGACCAGGATGACAATTTTGTGTATATCTCCCTTGAGAGGTGCCGCTGCAGCTTGGCTGATCTGATCCAACAGCATACAGATCCATCTTTTTCAGATGTTGAGAAAATAGATGTAGAACTTTGGACGCAGGATGGACTTCCTTCGCCACAACTCCTAAAGCTGATGAGGTATTGAACTTGTGTCTTTCTATATTATCCACTAGAAATGTTGGTTGCGTATGAACATAATTCCAACACCTTCTCCCTTGAGGTGTATCAGCCACATCGATGTCTGAAAAGTTCTAAATACCAACCTGATTTCAGGTCAATGTGCATGCTTGGTGATATCACCATTTGTAGGTGTATGCCATTGCTATTTTACATGAACACGTGGAACAGTTTAATGGCAAATAGCCCTTGAGCCTACCCCTTTATATCTCTTTCATACGATACTGCATTCCCTGCTCTCAAGATAATGCAGTTTCGACTAATCGAATTACGTTAGTGCTGAATTGCGAAGGAATATGGTCCAGCTTGCTGGTGCTGTGCTATCCGGTGCTATGGATATAGTAAATTAGTGTATTGTATTTATAGATCGTAGTGTACTATTTCTGTTATGGCTCTTAAGATAGATGTTGCTAATTAGTTATTACTCCCTCCGTTCCTGAATATAAGTCTTTTTAGACATTTCAAATCGAATACAACATACAGATGTATGTAGACATATTTTAGAGTGTAGATTCATTCATTTCGCTCCATATGTAGTCACTTGTTGAAATATTTACAAAGACTTATATTTAGGAACGGAGGGAGTAGAAGATAAACGTTGCTAACTAGTTAGACGAACAGAGCATAAATTGGCTACATTTCAATTGTGGAAGATCCAAAACTCGAAAGAAGCTTGCTAATATATGTTTTGGCATACTCCCTCTGTTTGGCTTAATAAGGCCTATTGGTTTTTAAGTTTGATTAAGTTTGTAGGAACAAATATCAACATCTATAACACCAAATCAACATCGCTAGATCTATCATGAAATATCATTTCATAATGTATTTATTGGATTGTAGATTTTTATATACCCCCCCTCCCCCAATCTGGTTAGAGGGCCTGTCTCAAAAAATTTGGATTTTTATTATATTAGTCCCACTTTGAGTCTCATTGAATTAAAGTTCTTTGAATCACACGGCTCATTTAATCCATGGAGATGAGAGAGAGGGAATTAGAGGCCATGTATGCACTGTTATTATGCATGCGCCATATGGATCCAATTAGAGGGGAGGGTGTTGCATTTATTGCTTTGGGAGTCGAACATGTGAGACATATTTTAATGGGCAGTATTGAACTCATGAAACTCGTGCCCTCTAATCACCATCTACCTTGATTGCTGAGAATTTTGAGATAGGCCCTTTAAACCGGAAGAGCGGTAGTATTTTTTTACAAACTTGGTCAAACTTTATCAAGTTTGACTTATGGCAAGATTTGTAGACCTTACAAACCTGAATCCAGGAGTACTTGTTATGACCCCAGCACATCCAGATATACCACCACATTTGTACGCAGTACTTAACATATACTTGAGCAAATAATGCCTGCTATATCATCACTAGCTGCAATCTACTATAGCTTCGTCAGTATTCTTCTATTTCTTGCTTCTTGAAATTTTGATAATACCCATGATTTTGTTAGCCAGTGCATCCGCTGCCGTGCCTGTATGATCGCTCCTATCTTATTTATTTTTATGCATCTCACTGGTATCTTGTAAATTTTCTTATGCAGAGATGTTGTCGCTGGTATTGTGCATTTGCATAGTTTAGGAATCATACATCGCGATTTGAAGCCTCAGAATGTCTTAATAAGTAAGGAGGGATCTCTCAGTGCAAAGCTTTCTGATATGGGTATCAGTAAGCGTTTGCAAGAGGATATGTCGTCTCTTAGTCATCATGGCACTGGTAAGCAAGATTAAACCCTACTTGCATTTGTTCAATAATAGCACTCTTTTCTTTTTAAAGTTGCTGTTTAATTGCAGGATATGGAAGCTCTGGTTGGCAAGCACCCGAGCAGCTTCGTCGTGCTAGTCAGACTCGTGCAATGGATTTATTTAGTTTGGGTTGCCTTATTTTCTATTGTATCACTAAAGGCAAGCATCCGTTTGGTGAGTACTATGAACGGGACATAAACATTATAAACGGTAACTTTGATCTATTTGTGGTGGATCACATACCAGAAGCAGTGCATCTTATTTCTCTGTTGTTACAACCAAAACCAGATGAGAGGTAAGAATTTAGGTCAATGTACATTCTTGCTGTGCTGAACACATAGTATCCTATTTCTCTGTGCAAGGCTTACAGTTTTTTTTTACTGAAATTCACTTTTAACATGTAAACAGACCTACGGCGATGTATGCGATAAATCATCCTCTCTTTTGGAGCCCTGAGTTGCGACTTTTGTTTCTAAGAGATACCAGTGATAGAATTGAGAAAACCACTGAAACTGACCTCCTTAATGCTATGGAAAGCATAGGGCATCAAGCTTTTGGTGGAAAATGGCGAGAAAAGTTGGATGATGGCCTGGTTGCCGACGTGGGTCGTTATAGGAAATATAATTTCGAGTCAACTCGTGACCTTCTCAGGTTGATTAGAAACAAGTCGGGGCATTACAGAGAGCTTCCAGCTGATCTCAAGGTTCGTTATGCTGCACCTCTTGTCGCATTTGCTCTTGTTTATTCTATATGTTTATGGCTATATTATTCGCTGGTCAAACTGGTATGGTGAACTTCAAATGTTGTTGTTTTACTGTATTAACATGCACAATCGTAGGTCCTTGTAACATATTAAATGAGTTATAGTCATGGATGTTCCATGAGATGTCACCTAACTAGATAATTGTTCATTTGTTTGTATCATTCAAAATGTCCAAGATACCCTCTGTGTCCACAAAGTTTCTATTTTACATTTTCTAATTTAAAACTTAGTATGTAAATTCCAAGTTACAAAAACAGTCCAAAAAGATCTGATCTCCATGCTACGGCTTTTTGGGTCCAAAGTGGACTTCTGTTTATTCTTTCCATGGTTAGTGAGCAAAATGCTCACCGTGGCCTATTTCTCCCCATTCACTGTCTCTGTTTCTCCTCATGGCAACCATGTGAATGCTCCTGAGCACAACCTTGACATGCCTATGGTGTGTTCTTGTTCTAAATTTAATCATTCCATCATGATCTGGCATGAGTTAATTCTCGAGGTAAGGTTGAGGATTCGCTAAAGTTGCTGTCAGTGGTGGCGGTGGAGTGGTGTAGGATCAAGGAAACCACCTAGAGTGGGTGGATAGATAGATTATGATTCTCTTAAGCTAAAACATGTGTTTAGCACAATTAAAGGAAATATGTTTAAAAAGATTATGATTCTCTTAAGCTAAAACATGTGTTTAGCACAATTAAAGGAGATAAGTTAAAAAAACTTTTGCATTTTAAACAGTCAGTAGTCAGTTACACCTATGAAGTCTATAGGTGCACTGACAACCTAATTCGAGTTAAACTGTTTGCGATCTATAATAAGCAAACCATAAATGCAGACGAGCAAGAGAAGAGAACCCAAAGATGAACATGATACTGTTTTTTGGCTTTGGCGGACTCCTTATTCGATGCTTAGGTAAGCCGATAAATAAATCCTTCCAAACAGGCACACTGAATCCGCTAGCGGCAGCACATGTCCACCCTAGACAATTTACAACCTTCATACAGTGACGTGTCTCGTCATGACCGTCTTGTATAGATCACCACCGGGCGTCATCCAAGCTGTCTAGCTTCCAGTAGTGATAAGTTGGTGATGCTCGCTTGAAGTTGATCATGTGTCAACATTGCTCAACTGGGTGCTGCCTTTTTCTTTTCCTAATGACAGTGAGCTGCAAACTAAGCTTACCTCAGTTGGTTAGGTTTCTTCTGGTGGATTCAGCCTACCTAGGTCCAAGCCCTATACTTGGTACGGGTGAATATTTTCCTTGATCTATTTCATGCTTTTCGGCTCTATCCTTTCAGTGGTATGATGTGACCGTTGACTACGAGGTGCCTATGGCGACTAAGACAATCTTAAGATCTGTCAGCTAAGGTGTATGTGCATGCGTTCATAGTGGTAGGGTGTGTGTGTGTGCGTGTTGTGAGTGTCTGCATCTGTAATGTGTCTCTTCAAAAAAATAAAATTAATGAACTAAATAGTACAAAGAATGGAGATGAATTAAGGGCCCAATGATGGCGACTGAGTGCCAGAATATGCCCACACACATGCAAATAAAAATAGCTATTACTCTTATTGAAGATGAAATTTAGAACTGGTTGAACAGCCTCATCCCTTGCAGTAGCAGCTAGTTGCACTGAACAATACAATAGTCAAGTATGGCTGTTAAAGAGTTATAAATCTGGCTAACTCAACAGTTCATTGAGGGGCTCAAGAAATTGTTCTCTGCCCAGGCTGCTACAAGCACGTCAATCTGGGACACCTGGTCAGACCGCAATATCGATGCCGGTTATATCGTTCTTGGCAGAACAGAGTTTTGACTGGCAATCATTGCCCTCCAAACCATGCCTTCTCACACCCAGTTAAGGCCTCTTTGTTTCGCAGGATTTGTAAAACGCAGCAATAGGCAAAACATAGGATTGGAGTAGCATGCCATCTTCAGTACCACATGATTAGTATGGGCATTTGAGAAGTGTAGGATTCTTCACTTGAGGTTGGAGTGGATGGAAATTTTCCTATGAAAACTAGTACAAATGAATTCTAAGGAAAAATTCCTATGGATTGTAACCCTACGAATCAAACAACCTACATAGGAAAAAAAAATCCTACTGATTAGAATCCTTCAAAATTCCTGTAGAAACCCTTTGAATCAAAGAGGAAACTGGGGAATAATAAGTCTTGAACAAGGGCTTCCATAGAAAAAAGCTTCCTTCAAGAGTGCATTTGGTTGCTGGTCTCCCCACTATGGGGTCACGGAGAGTGGTTAATATTTGGTTACTACATGACGGCGTGCCAGCGTTTACATCAAATGCTGGTCAGTCCGGGCACAAGGAATTTTGTTGAACTTTTACAAGTTCAAGCTAAGCAAACCAAGTGATCGATAAATGTCATATGTGGCATTCCATAACTATGAAGCACTTAGGTTGGCGCAACGATTTCACTGTTAATGTACCACAGCACTAACATGGGTAGCAACCTGGTCTTCCGCCCCACCAAACTCCTAAGACCAGGAAATTCTGTGAAATGACCCTAAGCTTTATTGCCACCTTTGCATCAGGTATAGTTGAGAAGATTTAACTCCCATCATTTACATCTGTTGGTCTTCAATGTCCTATAGCAATCTTCAGGGACGGATAATGCTTGTTATTGTTCTAGTCCCCTGTGAGCTCAGCTTTGTGTTTCCTACCCCCTGCACTCCCGAGAAGCTAAACGTTTTCATCAATTTTCAGGAGTTACTTGGGTCACTGCCCGAGGGATTTGATCGATATTTCTCAAGCCGATTTCCAAAGCTGCTGATTGAAGTGTACAAGGTCATGTCAGTTTATTGCAAGGATGAAGAAGATTTCAGGAAATATTTCATTGGGATGTCGGCATAACTAAAGCAGATGTCGTCCCTCTACTGTATGCACTAACAGCCTTCTCCTAGCAAAATGTATGTACATGTGATATGTATCATATTATCATTGAAAGAAATTATAAGAGATCTCAGTTATTAATCTGTACATTGTGTCATTGTAGTCCGCAGAACTGTATTATTATAGTGTCGCTTGTAAAAGAAAAGGATTATTGTCCATACAAATAAATCAATGGATTTTCAGAATATCTCATGACATATTGAGTTTTATGAGGGAAACTATTAATCTCAAGCTTCGAGGGAAACTCTACCGAGTTTTATTGATTACAAGAAATGTTCAAAGGACATATTACAATTACAATATCATGCAAAATGCCAAGCGAGACATGGCGCTAAAGCATGTTTTGCCGAACTATCAGCTTGATGATTATTGCTTCTTGTTCGCTCGATGGTCTTCATGGACTCAGGAGGCAGGTACTGCTGACCTGTCCTGAATGTCTCGTGCATAGTCAGATGCTACATATAGTAGTTTAGACGACAATTATAGATCTTTGGGTTTCAGTTGGAAGATTATTAATTTTGCGTCAATTGGTAAAAGAGTGTTTCTGATCAACTGTTCATTTCATCTCGCCGAGGTCACAAGTTCTGATCAACAATGGTGGTCCGGAGCACCTAGCTCAGCTGCTCCTGCGCGAGCTCATATGTGGCTCTGGGATCCAACGGTCAAAAAATACACAATTGAATAGTATCATTTTGGCTTGCTTTTTGCGACATTATTCATGCTGAATCTGTCTTGTGTTTTCTTTGTGTGTTTTCAATTTTGATTTGAACTTTTTTACTGTTTGTAGAGTCATGTATTACGAACACTCACAATTTTTTCGGATTTTTTTTGAAACATTTAAATATGTTCTTAATAGATAGTAGCATGGTAGCACCCAAATGTGTGGTACCACCCGGAGGAAATTGCACGTTCACGCATATCGTCTACTTTTCAGATTTGTTGCACATAACACCTTCTATTGGTATAAAAGTTGCCCCTAGCTCTAATCCATTATTTGATCTTGTTCACATGATCTCTAACAGGTGAGCCCCGCTTTTAAGTGTACATGTGGCAAAACACATGCCACCTTAGCCGGCTTGGACTATTTTTCTTCTTCTTCTTCTGAATTTCTCCCAAACTATGGTGATGTAGGGTGGAACCCTAGATGGCCGATCTTTCACGAAATGGAGGGGATCCCACGATGAACACGAAGAACACGAGAGGGGAACACAAGGGGAAACACGAGAGAAACACTCAAACCAACAAGAACAAGTCACACATATGCTAGATCCTCGAAACACAAAGAGATACAAGATCCATAATCAACAAGGGACGATACAAAAGGTAACCGGTTCTTCTCCGTGAGGAGGTCTTGAGATATCCCGCGGGATCTTCTCCGTGAAGGAGGTCTTGAATCCGTGTGGATCTTCTCCGTGGAGGGGCCGCAGTCACTCACAAGGAGATAAACCACTAGATGAGCAAAGCTCTAGGTATCAAATGAGCTATCACTAAGCTAACCCTCACTAGGAGGAGGTGGAGGAGTATATATAGTCTAGGGCCACGAAGGGGTAAGTGGGAGAGGGATACATGGGCCTCTGGCCCGATAACTGTGCGCAGACAGCATGTAGCGGACGTCCGACGGCTACCGGACGTCCGGTGGCTCGCGAGGGTCCGGTCGTCCGGAAGTCTTCGGACTTCCGCTATTTTCCTTCTGTCGTCGAAGTCACGGACGTCCGGTGGCCTCCGGTCGTCCGGTCGCCTGGGAGTCGCCGGTCGTCCGGTAGAGGCCGGTCGTCCGGAGCCGGAAGCTTTTCCAGCAGCTTCTCTTGATCCTTGTACTTGGTGTCCTCGCCGTCTTGTCCAATGCTCCTAACTGTTCCATGGCCTCCCTCTTGGTTCCTGGTCATGCATAACACATATATTTGAGGTAGTAGCCATGTCTCACATGTAGAAAGTGGAGGTTCGGAGAGGAGCGAGTGAACCTTGTGTCCAATTGTGTGTAGTTGAGGTCTCGTCGAAGTGAACATGGGGATGATCAAGGGATGCTCCGCATCATCTCCCCTCCCTTGGGAAAGATCCGACCTCGGATCAAAAAGCTCATCACCATGGAAACGGTTGTCGTGGACGGACTTGTAGTTGGACCGAGATGAAGACTTGGCGTAATCCAAGTAGTCCAAGGTGTCGTCGGAGTGGTATACATGCAAGAAGGGCAAACACAAACGACACTCGGAAATACAATGGTTAGCGCACAAGTGTCTATCATGTAAGAATGGGTCCGTGTGACAAATTTGGGCATGGCAAGGCACAAGATGCTTATCGAAAAGATGTACAATGACATGTAAAGCATTCATGTGATCAAATGCATTTGAGGTGCACACAAATGTGTTGTGAATGTGATCAATGCAACCATTGTGCAAAATGATGTCATAGTGTGTTGGTTTATCAAGAGCATGAACATGGTAATGGATGCTCAATATGTGTATGTTATCATGCAATTGATGGAGGACAAGATGATCATGATGTATGAATATGCCATCAAGAAAGATCACAACAAATTTGCTAAGGAAATGCACAAGCTCATATATCATGGATGACATGGGGATACAAAATGCAACAAGGCAATCATAATGTGAGTCAATCCATGGGCAAGATGCAAATTTGTTATGGGAATGATATGTCCATGGAGCATGGCATGTGAGCACACAATCAACAAATATGAAGTTTTTGGTGCAATGTGTCAAAGGGGTTTTGACATACCAATGCTCGATGTCGTGGCAAGAGTGGTAGACCGGTGGTGCATGCATATGGTCCATCTTCAATGTCGGTCCTCCATCTCGTAGATGTATCATGTAGATAACAAGAAGGAAGCAACAATGAAAGTATGGCCCATCCAATATGCATATGTGAGGATGGCTCACAAAGAAGGAATTCACCTTATGTATGTTCTCGAAGGTGTTGGTGTCGCGCAACGTGTATGCCTTCACATGCCCAAGATGCCTCGTGATGGTACCGCATTGTGAATCCTTCAAAATGAAAGAACATGAAAAACACTCGGAAAAACAAATGAGGTTAGCCATAATGCAAAACCTAGCATTCGTGCGGGAAAATACCCAACAAGTGCTTGCATCATTCTTATCATAAGAAAGGACAAGGTAATGTTGCATGGCATGTAAGCATATGATGCGATAACAACCAAAGGCATTAGGCTCAAACAAGCAAGCATGCATCACAAATATGGTGTCCAAGTCTCCAAGATCAATAAGCATAGCATTGTTGCACTCAATACAAGTGTTGAGAGATGCAACTAGTGGAGACAAATGACAATGATCAAGATATATCATGTGAGTGGCATGGACATATATGTCATCAACCCAAGAAAGCATGTAAGAGAGGAACATGGGTGATGCAACATAGCAAGCAATCTTAGCGATCAAGTCAAACAAGCTAGTAGTGCGAAGATGCAATGTACTAGAGGTAATCATGGCAAGCATGTCATGTGTGCAAATTGTAGGCATGAATAATGCACATGGCATAGCACAAGCATGAAAGCAAGATATGAGCAAAATAGGATCAATGTATTGGCGAGAGGCCATATGTAAATAGCAATAGGGCATCATGACTCTCCCAACACAACAAGCATCAAAAGCGTGGGGCACAAAGAAATCATGGTAGTGGCTATAAGTATCTCCACCAAGCATGCAAATACACATATAAGTAGCATAATGGTGAATCATGTGTAAAGGCAAGCAAGGGTCACAATTGCATGGCAAAGTCATAGCAAGAGGCATAACATGCAAAGTGAACACGATAGTATGGGCATAATGTGATAAGTGGCAAATAGCCCATAGCCGTGTGAGAGCTAAGTAAAAGATATGCACGTAGTGGTTGCACGAAGAGAATGGTGGTAAGGAGATTCCGCGGAATCCCAAATCATCGTTGCTCTCAAGAGCTCTTTTCGTCAACTCATGGGATTGTGAGGTTGACAAATGTTCATGAGTACCTACACAAAACAAAGACAAAGGAAAAATTGTGTGTGCATGGTATATGTACACATCATCCATCATGATGCGCACGTGCATGTGTTGGTTAGCACAAAATAGCCAATGCTCAAATAAATGAGATGCGTGATATAGAAACATGTCATCCATCATGAGAGGTTTGTTGTTATGTATGACATAATGGAGACTCACATGGTGTAATGCATCATGACAAGTAGGTAGAGCATTGTTATTCATGTAATGCATATGGTGCACACAATCATGGTAATCATGCAAGGTATGGAATGCATCAAGATCTCCTAGTATGCATGAGGAGACTATGGGGGTCTCCTCATGAGCATTATTGGAAAGTTCCCATGGAGAATATTGACAACATCCATAACAAAGCATATTTGGAACAATGTGATCATGGCATGGCATAGTAGATGAATTGCGCAAGTCATGTAAAGGAAGCATGGCAATATCATCGCAAGAGAAACACAAGCCAATGACCATCATCTTGTCATCTATGCCACAAGTGCAAATATGATTTACTTTAATTTGGCATGCATAGTTACTATGTTGAGATTGATATGAAACAATATGAGAAATCTCACTCATAGCATATGACAAGTTTAGAGGGTTGTCGAACATGATGTGACCAAAAGAATTTTCACAAGAGATCCTATGGAGCATAGCATCACAACTAGGCAACTCAACATGCTCATCATCATATTCATCATAAATAGGTAAGTCATGACATGATGAAGTCGCACTAGCATGAAGCATGGCAATAGGTGTGTCAACATCATGCAAGCAATCATTGTCAATATAGTCCACTAGTGGGACAAGAGAAGCACCATCACCTATGTTACCTTTGGAGTTCCACTCATGTGGTGTAGGTGAGGTGTTCAAGATCCGATTGTTCTCATTTTCCTCTTGATGGAACCATGTGGGTGGTGCATCTTCTTCCACCATGGCCATCGGGTTGTCCATTGGAGGGACGGACTCATCGAGGGTAGGCATGTCCTCTTGTAGTTGACCTAGCACTGAAGAAAACACACTCGGAGTAGAGGTTAAGTCATTAGAAATCATATCGGCCTCACATGCCGTATCAAAGACCTCACTCACTAAGTGTTGTGGCTCACTCACTCCCTCATGGATGCTCTCACTTGTATGGTTGGTGGAGTCACTCAAATGGCTCTCAACCTCACATAGGAGAAGTGGCATGTTCTCATGTATGGGGCTAGTAGTGGTCACTCTCATCCTTTCAAAGGAAATGCTCTCAATGTCACATATGGTGGAGTCACTCGTATCACTCATGTGGTGGTGGCTCTCCTCACATGGGAATTGGGGCATCTTGTCATATGTGGATGTCGAAGAGGTGTAGGTGCAATAGTCTCCATGCTCAACTTCCTCATCCGTAATGCCTCCAAAGATGAATGCCGTAGGGGGTGGCAAATCATCACTCTCCTCCGAGGTCAAAGAGAAGGTCTCATGCTTGCTCGCGTAGCTTGACCTTGAGTAGTAGTCCAATATGGGCGCCGTCTTCATGGTGTCGAAGAGGTTCATGCTCGTCGCCTTGGTCGAAGGGGATGGCCCATGCTCGACCTTCTTGTCGCCGTCTTGATGTGGGGAGCTTCCGAAGATGGAAGTGTCGCCCTCGCTCGTAGGTGGTCGCCTTGTAATTGGAGATGTCGATGTAGGCGAACTCACGGGAAGTAGGCGAAGATGCCGTACATCCAAAGGCGAAGATGCCTTGATAGCACTTGGCGAAGATGCCGAAGTGGTGGTTGTAGCCGTAGCTCCGTCTTGGGTAAGCTTGTCTCGCGGTCTTCTTATGTTCTCTTGAAGCTTGGGCTTGGCGTGAAGTAGAGCGTCTTCGGACTTGTAGGTATGCGCTTGTCGAGCATCTTCATGATGATGATGTCATTGTCGTGCTTGAGCTCTTGGTAGATGTCGTTCGTCGTCGTTGTGCACATGATGCTTGGAGGTGACTTGCCCTTCATGACGATGTCGATGGTCGCCATGGCGGTGTGGACGTGGAAGACTTGCACTTGCATCATGTTTGCGCTCCGAAGACTTGTGACTTGAACGTCGCCGCCGAGAGGATGACGAAGGGGAAGAAGACTTGTAATCGACCACCAAGTGTCGGAGCTCCGCCATTTGTTTGTTGAAGGAGTCGCACAAGTCGTCGAAGGAAGCCATTGTCCTTGTCTCGGAGTGTCGTAGTTCGATGGCAATGTTGCCCAAGCACTCTTGCATTTCTCGTTGTAGTCCGATGGTTTTCGCGTGGATGTCCTTGTTCGCGTCGTCGATGTCGAAGACCGGAGATGAAATGCCTTGCCTATCCATCACAAGACGCTAGCAAGTATGAGTGGGAGAAAGAGAAGAACTAGACCAAATGTACCTTGACCGATGTTGAAGATGGATCAATGATCACTCAAATGTGGAACAAGGAAATAGCACAATTGGTACCAATTCTTGTCGGTTTCTCACACCTACACAAGTAAAGCTTATGGTGGAGCTCGGTGAGGATAGTGGCACAAAAAATTGATGTGAAATGTTAGCAAGAGTCAATAAAGTTGAAAAAGATTCACAAATTCGCAAGTGAAACAAGTAGACCAATAGCAATATGGGTGGCACACGGAAACACACACACGGATAGATAGATGGGGTCGTGCAACCAAGGAATGAGCCAAAATGTGGAATCCACGAAAATGCTCGTGTTGCACAACACTAGAGAGACGCTAGCACGATTGCACAATAGGCGGATACGAACTTGTGCACAACCTACTAAGCAAAATGCAACGACTTCTATCCCAAGTATGCTATATGTATGGTATTCCGGTGGTATGATCCATAATGATCGAGTATGACAATCTTAATGTAGTATGAAGTTATGGTTCTTGCTTAAAAGCTCTTTGCGTATCTTTTTCTTTATGCTTAAAAGCTTGTTTGGCTCTTTCTCTTTTGAGCTCTTTTCTCATGCAAAACTTCACGAACCAAGATAGCAATTGAGTATATGCGATGACAACCTTGTGTCACAAGAGATGATACCAAGATATGCACCTCGGTGATATGGTATGTATGATATGGGAAGTATGATCACTAAGTGCACAAGTCACGTTGCCGGCAATACTCAAATGGCTAGTCTCGATAGGTAAGTGACGCAAAAATGGGCTAGGGGTTAACAATGCAATTGCAAGGGAATATACAATGATGTCGTCGAAGTTACCGTCCGTGTCGATGATGAGAGGTGGTGCTCTTGATGTAGACCCGTTCCTAATTAGCCGAAACACCTTAGGAAACGGAAAAACCACAACTCAAAATCTCAAGGACAAATGTCAAATGGTGGTAGCGGCAATGCCGTGGTGGTTGTGGAAGTGGAAAGATGGGCTATACACGATGTCGGAGTTGAAGTCACGGTCCCTAAGTAGCCGAAACACCTTAGGAGACACAAGCCACAACTCAAACAAGCTCGAACAAAATTTGGTTAAGTTGGGTTGGCTATGTATAGAGGGCTATGCTATGCGGAAGTGGTGGTGGTGGTTGATGAAGAAGCAATTGTCCCTAAGTAGCCTAAACACCTTAGGGGACTCAAATCACTACTCAAGCAACCACAAATGCTATGGGGGACAAAATGGTTAGGTTGCGGAAGTCGGTGGTGGTATAGCGGATGATGTGGTGGAGGCCCTAGGCAAAGATGCCAAAATCCACAAAATATGATGGAGTCAAATGAATATGGTTGTATTTTTCTGGTATGGGGAATGTCAAGAGCTTCGAAACGAGCTAAAGAACGTCCAAATCGGAGTTCGTATGAATTAGTTACGGACAAAACAAAAATCAGCCGAAATCAAAAACTGGGTGTACCGGACGTCCGGAAAAGGCCGGAAATCCGGTATTTTCTGCTGTATAGGTGGTTCCGGTCGTCCGGTGAGTTCCGGACGTCCGGTGCTTCGTGAGGGTCCGGATGTCCGGTAAAACGCCGGTCGTCCGGTGGGTCTGGGTCAACGCGAGATTTGAGATCCGGGACGCGATTTTGGGCGGAATTTGATGATTTTGGGGTCAAAATTGATGAGATTTCGTGGATGAAAGATGGGGAAACTTGGGGAAGTGCTAGATCCACTTGAAACCAAGCAAATCCATGGATCAAAATCAACAAAATATCATCAAATCAACAGATCACAAAATTTTTTGGGGCTATTTTTGGTGGGGATTTTCGAATTTTAGGACGAAATCACACAAAAGAAAGCTAGAAAACGGTGGAGGGGACTCCAAATTCGTGAGAAACGTGGCTCATGATACCATAATGATCCTAAACTAGGTGGGGGGCTCCAATTTCGTGAGAAACCATGGCTCTGTTACCATAATGATGTAGGGTGGAACCCTAGATGGCCGATATTTCACGAAATGGAGGGGATCCCACGATGAACACGAAGAACACGAGAGGGGAACACAAGGGGAAACACGAGAGAAACACTCAAACCAACAAGAACAAGTCACACATATGCTAGATCCTCGAAACACAAAGAGATACAAGATCCATAATCAACAAGGGACGATACAAAAGGTAACCGGTTCTTCTCCGTGAGGAGGTCTTGAGATATCCCGCGGGATCTTCTCCGTGAAGGAGGTCTTGAATCCGTGTGGATCTTCTCCGTGGAGGGGCCGCAGTCACTCACAAGGAGATGAACCACTAGATGAGCAAAGCTCTAGGTATCAAATGAGCTATCACTAAGCTAACCCTCACTAGAAGGAGGTGGAGGAGTATATATAGTCTAGGGCCACGAAGGGGTAAGTGGGAGAGGGATACATGGGCCTCTGGCCCGATAACTGTGCGCAGACAGCATGTAGCGGACGTCCGACGGCTACCGGACGTCCGGTGGCTCGCGAGGGTCCGGTCGTCCGGAAGTCTTCGGACTTCCGCTATTTTCCTTCTGTCGTCGAAGTCACGGACGTCCGGTGGCCTCCGGTCGTCCGGTCGCCTGGGAGTCGCCGGTCGTCCGGTAGAGGCCGGACGTCCGGAGCATGTAGCTTTTCCAGCAGCTTCTCTTGATCCTTGTACTTGGTGTCCTCGCCGTCTTGTCCAATGCTCCTAGCTGTTCCATGACCTCCCTCTTGGTTCCTGGTCATGCATAACACATATATTTGAGGTAGTAGCCATGTCTCACATGTAGAAAGTGGAGGTTCGGAGAGAAGCGAGTGAACCTTGTGTCCAATTATGTGTAGTTGAGGTCTCGTCGAAGTGAACATGGGGATGATCAAGGGATGCTCTGCATCATATGGTCAAAATGAGTCAAAAAAATTCCAAAACAATACTTGGTACATATATTATTTGATGGAGGCATTCCGCCGGTCGACCAGCACCTAGTTCTCCCGGTTGCGTCGCGTTTGCATACATACATGCATGCTAGTCGCTCCAAAAAAATATCGTTCCATCAGCACGCCGCGTAAATCATTTGCTTCCTTCTCTCCACAATTAATGCATCTGGTACTTAGCCGCGTTTCTTTGCGGTGTATAGCTGTGTTTATTGCCATGTATTACTCCGCTTTCTCTCCGGTTAGCACTGAAACTGAAAGTAGACGGAGGCGCGCTACCCTGACGCAGCCAAAAGTGCCTTGTTTTTATTAATTGTGGATATTTTCACAGGTAGTCGTCTTTATTCATTTTTCGACTGGCTAATAGCCATGATTCTTTTGTGCGCCCTCCATCGATCCAACGGCCACGGTCCCACACCGCCACATCCTGCAGTGCCACACGCAGCTGCACTGGCCTGGCCTTCGCCTGGCCTCTGCCGATGCCCGCATCCATCTTGGTGCCCCCGTCAATGTTGCTGCCTTGGGCTTAATATGTCTCGATCATGCCGACGTATTACTGCCACCTCTAGTTCGTCACTCATGGAGGAGCTTACCGCAAAATGGATATTGCTTCGAAACAATTTATTGCAAGAAATGAGAAAGGGACACTTACTGTTAGGACAACTGTATTTTGGTTTATCATTTCATACATTAATGTATAACAAAGGAAATAATTTCCAATTGCACAATTGTTAGAAATTGAACCTAACGAACGTGTTTCTGCGGTCAAATCCAGGATTGAACCATTTGTATACCCACCCTCTTATTTACATATAAACCAGACCCGACTTCACCCGGATACTATTGCCCATAAGTACTTATTGTCGCCGTCACTCCCCCCTCCCACAATTTACAAAAAATAATCTTAACTAGTTTTGCTTACGGTAAATCCATGATCCAACTATCTATATACCCCACCTGCCTACGTATATAATCCATGACCCAACTATCTGTATACCCCACCCTCCTACTTATATATAGATCACACCCCTGACTCTTAAATATTTACATATAAACCACATCCCACTCCACCCCAGATGCTTTTGGCAGTAAGTACTTACTGTCATTGCCGATCCTCCCTCCCAATTGCACAATGGACAAAATTAATCTAAAGTAGTTTTTCTTGTGGCTAAATCCATGATCCAACCATATGTATACCCAACCCCCTACTCATAAATAGGGCATACCCCTGACTCTAAGTCATTATCGTCTCGCCACTCTCTCCCATTGCAACACGGTAAGGCTACTTTTGACCCTTTTTTGCGGGTGGGCTACTTTTTCATGTTGATGCCTTCCTTCCTCTTTCGCAACGATCATCGCACCTCTGCACACCTTCATCTTCCGCCTCCTCACCATCGCATTCAACGATGTGGTCGAGCTTAGCAGGATTATCGAAGGAAGAACGAAGGTGCCAAGGTGGGGACGTTGTCGAGCAACAAAATTGATAAGAAGTCACATAGGTGAGTATGCATTACCAATTCGGTTACAACGGTCTTCAATTGTTTTCTTTCTTATGACAATCATGTTAGTAGGTTTCGAAAACAAGGTTGGTTATTTTCGATAGAGTTGATGTTGCATCTAGATACTATCTACATATGTTGGTCTTTTAGATCCACGGATGTTTATAACATATCTAGATCTACGCATCCATCTAACAACAAACGATCCAGATCTATCCATGTAATTGACATATCCAGATCTATACGCATGTATCTTATATTTCTAGATCTGTCATAGTACTCTTTCCTCGGTCGACCAATCAATCAACCAGATCAATCGGGTACGCAAGCGCACTTGTTGCTCCCCTTTCCCTTGGTAGATTTTGCTCTCCCATGAGAACATCC